>BCFW01000002.1:0-600000 GCA_001599015.1 Apiotrichum domesticum | reverse complement strand
TGCACGTAGAGCGTGCTGCCAGGTCTCTTTTCGTCACAGGTTCCACTTGGCTTTTACCTACCCCCCGTGACCTACATTCCCCACCCCCTCTGGATCGCATCCATTACATCTTTTTTTTTCGGCTTTTATTTTATTTTTCAATCTTTTCCTTTTTTTCATTGTTTTTCCTTTTCATCACCGCCCTCCTGCCCCTCCATCCCTTCAATTTTTTTTAATTTTTTTTTTAATTTTTTTTTTTTCTTTCCATTTTGCCATCGCCGCCTTTATTTTTTCTATTTTATTATTTTATTTTATATTACTGCCATTTCCGAAGTTCGGTTCCTCCCCCCTTCAACCGACTGGGGCCCATTCCTCGGCCCATTCCTCGTGCCCCTCTGTGCAACCCTCTACCCTCTTCCACAACCCTTCGTGCGCTCCTTCTACCCCCCTCCAGGCCAGCAAACAGGCCCGGAAAGCTGGAAACCCACTCGGACCACTCAGTAGTGATCATCTTGAATCATCTCAATACAGGATCACAGGATCCGACGAGTAATATCGTCCTCCGTCCCCACGCCAATTGCCTAGGGCCGCCCACTCCAGAGCACCTTGATCACACTTTTCACCGTCGCCATCATTTCCATTCCATCGCACGCACCGAGCTCAACCTTCTCGGTCTGCATCACAACCTCACACCACAACTCAGTGCTGTGCTTCGCAGCTGCGAGCGACGACGAGCAGCGTGGTTTCGGGGTTTCTTTACCCTGGCTGCCCCCCTCGTCCCCAACCCCTCCCCTCACGCCTTGCTCGCATACCGCGCTCTCACATTCCTCGAGCCCAGGTATTGGGTCGTCATAGCGTCCCTCCGCCTTTCGCTGGTCTGCCCCGCCGCCCGAGTGCCCCGACCGCTACCCCTCTGTCCTCTTGTGTCGCCGGGACCTTTACCTCTGGCGCTGGCCCTTTTTCGCCCTCCTCCTCTTCTGCGTCCAACCTCTCCTCCGTCCGCCTCCACCCCTACCGGCTGGCTGCTTGGCCAGTGAGCACCTCGACACAACAAAAAGCCTTCCTTCCCTCCTTGCACAAGGCGAAGTCTGGTCCTGGCTGGCCGACCTACGTCGCACACTGTGCACTGATAACTAAAACGCTGCACAGGTTCTGGCTCGAGGTTTGCATTCCCCGCCCATTCCGCAAGCCGCCCCGCGCCCGCGCCCACGCCCGTCGCCCGCGCCCGTTCGCCCGTTCGTCCGTCGCCCGTCACCTCTGCTCTCTTGCCCCCCGCCCCGCCCCGGCCCTGCTCCCCGACCCCACCCAACCACCTCGTTGCCATATATCCCACAATATCCCAATTCTTGCAATCCATCTCGGTCAGCAAACAGACAGAGCCGAGACAAACCCACCTGCCAGCGTGTAGGGGATACTAGCACCCAGCTGGCATTGAAGCGACCGACGGCCCGCGGCTTTGAGCAGCGACAAAGCTTCCAGAAAACTTGGTTGCGCTCTTCAAGATCTCTTCGTCGCTCACTTAATCATCATCTTGCAGTATATTTCAAGTCTCTTCCTTCCTCAAAAACCCCCTTCGCCTCTGGCTCTCATCTCGATACGACCCGTTCCTCCGCATACGTTCTGGATCCTAGCACTCTGTAGCTACAGCCGTTTGCCGACTATACGTGAAGCTTCGACCATACAAACAAACAGTTCCCGCTCAGCGTAGTTGTGCGGAACGCGTCCATCACCGATCTGCCAGTCACCCTCCACTCTCTTGCCCCGCCCAACCCAGCCGCGTCTTTAACAACACAACGGTACAACCTTTCACCGTAACTTCCTGTGCCCAAGTATTACGTTTGTGTGTGCACACCAGACCTGTCATCCGTCACCCTACCGTTTGATCTCCGAAAAGTGTGAGTGTCTGTCTTGTCGGGTGGCGGCGGCGTCAGTGTGGAGCTTCCCACGATCCTTCTATGCTTCACAACCGCACGACCAAAGGTCGTTGTAGCAGAGCCTCCATTCACTTTTTTGACTATCCATCCCATTTCCCATGCTCACACCGCCCAACAGACCACATCATCCCCCGCGTATCCAAGGCGCGTCGTGTATCACCGCGCCCAGTACACACACGTACGCAGCGTCCACACATCGCCCGACAGCCCAACATTGCTGTCGAAGCTTGCGCCTGCCATTCGACCGCAGAGACAACTGTCGGCCACCTCCCCCCACCTCTGCAAGTCAAGCGCACATCCATAAGCCAGCGTGCTTTCATCATTTCCTCCCTCTCCCTCTTCTACGCACCGGCTCTCCGACCCTGTGAAGAGATCGAAATCACAGATCCGAGATCTGTTTCTCCCTGTGTCCTAGACCCGTGCGCTCACGCCACCTGGATCTAGAATCTTTTCACCCCACTCCCAATCAACCCATCATTTCCACCATCACAGTCATGGCGGCCGAGGCGCCGCCGTCACACACTATCTTGCGCGGCACCGGCGCGCCTGGTAGTGGCGGCACCACCGGCAACACATCATCCGCGAGTGGTCCTGTTCAATGTACGCCCGAGCTGCTCTACTACCACGTCGTCGGCCACTGGCCAGACGACCCAGAGGGCACTCAGGGAGCATCTGGCTCTTCTGGAGACTATGCGTCTGGGCTGCTTGCAGAAGCCGATCGCAAGGATGAAGGCGGCCGCAAGAAGAGGCGCAAGGTCCCCCGGAAAACCAAGACATCCGAGATCTGGTTTCACAGGGCAGAGTTGGCATTTTGCACTGGTGAGTATCCCTGCAACGGCGCTCGAGCCTCATGCGATCTTTGGAGTTTCTCAAAACACGAGCATAGACTAATTCCATTGCAGCTGTTGCGTGTATTCCGCCCAATGGTCGAACAAAGATCAAGTTTTTTGGCCGCCCCCTGGGTCGCAATGAGCTTATTGCTGCAATTTGCAGTCTCGCCACTGGCAAACTGTACAACCGCAAGCAGATCTCAAGCCACAGCCAGGTCTTGAAGGACAAGGTCCCTTTGCCTTGTGAGTACCTGATGGGATTGCTTTGAAGGCACATCATTAACTTGTGTGTTAGACAAGGAAATCTTTACGTTTGAGGACAAATCACGAAGCGGCGACGAGCCTGGCGAGAGCGCAACTGCCAATGTCATTGAGAACTACAAGTTCCCTGAGCCGATCTACAACATCATCGGCTTACCATTGACCTTGGACCTCGCGAACGCGGAGAAGCCCGCGTGGCTCATCGCAAAGGAGGCAGGTGACCATCCATCAGCACCAGCTGTTGACGCCTCATCGTCGCGGCCTACCTTCTGGAACAACAGTGGCGAGTATCCCCCTTACTATGCACGGGGACCACCTCCGGGTCCCTCATATCCGAAAAGCAAGGACCGTGACGGCCGCGGACCTGGAGTACCAGCACCTGCCTCGGCCCTCGACGCAAGTTCCTACTATTCCTATTCGCAGCCCCTCCGACACCAGGAGACGATGCCGTATGCTGGTACGAGCCTTCCTCCTCCGCATGCGCTCCAACTTCTGGCGTTGGATCCCCAGTCTCCAGTAAACCCAACATCGTCCGGCGAGTCAGCCGCACTAGCACGACGTTATGGATACTCGCATGGCGCTCAAGGATCGATGCCATCAACGGCACCACATTCCTCACGACTCGCTAGTGGCTCCATGTGGGATGGCGACAGCCGTTCGCCGACCACAAGCTCCCAGTTTGACGGCCAGTCGGGATCATCCGGTGTCTCTCCTCGCCAAGCGACAGGCGCAGGAGGTTCGTGGAGCGATCAGAAACCATCCATTTCGGGGGACGCTATCACGCTTCCTCAACTCCAGGATCCTGGATCCCAGCACAACGACTGGAAATGGTCCCTACCGCCACGCAGTGGTGTGCCTTCCCTTGCGCCCCTGCAGAGCCTCACGGGTGCTGCTGCTAGCCAGTCCTCTGGGTATGGTCTATCGTCACCATCGGCATGGTCCGGCTCACCCAGCACCCTCGGCTACCTCCCCCCATCCTGGAACGGTGACTCGCGCGATTCGACTCGGTCGTGAATGTTCACACCAGAGTCCTTTGAACTATCGTTGCAGACACCAACAGGTCAGGTGCCACTATCGTCATCGCACTTTGTTACCTCGGGCGGCACGATTGGCCTGGCCGAAATCTATCAGTCATCAGCGCGATATGGTTTCCTCTACCAGTTCCCTCCTCCAACCGTGCCCGTCTTTCACATCGACGTGCCCGTCCTAGTCCCCGCGGAACGGCAGGCTCTTTTGCAACCTGTACCAGAGCTGGTTTTGAGCCTGGCCGTTCGTTCGCTCGCCGAGCCTTCAGGCTGGGTCCTGACGACTGACTCGGCATACGCCAACCCTAATGGTTCTCCTACCTCGTTCGGCCGCACTACATCTCCTCTCCGGCCACAGACATCCAAGGGTGACAGCCTTGTTGCGACTGCGTACCTGATGGATCTTGCCGCGCTGTACAAGAACTTTGTGCAAAACGATAGTCCCCGTTCGGAAGCAGCCGGTGGTCAATACGACGCTCTCACCAACTTCGCCATTCCGTTCACGGCCCTGGTGCAACGTGTCGTTCGCGACAACCATCGTGGTGCGAACTCGCGCTACGGTCACATCGGATCTGATCTTAACGAGGCGGCGTGCGTCTTTATCTACTCGTTCTTCGTCCCCAGTGACCCCAACGCACGCCCCATCTGCCACCAGGTTGTGTTTGACGTCAACCAACCTCAACGTGTCACATTGGACGCAGCCGCCGACTCGTTTGTCGCAAACCTGATTGCCGGCGAGGAGGCAGATCCGTCACGGTTTGGCTGGATGTCATCATAAGCCTTCGATACCCGAAGGGCAGATGCGCTCCAAGCAAATTCATCCATCTTGCGTTGCAGCGTTTGCGCAACTCGCAATTATCTTCTCCAGTATAGTACGAAACCCCTCAATCGCAAATTGCATCTTCGTCTGCGTGTCCATACTACTGTCTTCTTGGTCCTAGTTTGCGCGATCGTTGGTTAGTCTCGCTATGTAACCTGTATGCGGAAAGTTCCCGTTGTTCGATGTGCATAACCTGCGCGCAACAGGCACAGCCTTATGATCAACAAGAGGCATGCCCGTGCCTATGCGGTCCATACCGCTGCAAGATCCTGGTGCTGGCATGCGTGTGCCAGTGGACCGGGATCGGTGAGAGGTCCGCATATCTCGGTACATTAGAGGTGGTCCGGAGGTCGCCCCGAGGTATGCACCGCGGATTGCAGTCCGAACAGCCAGGAACCGAGATCATGGCGGTGTTGAGCTTGATCGAGGTGATCGGTGCAGAGGGCCGAGCAGAGCCTCGGCCTGTACAGGGAGGTTCCCACCACCAACGGGGAATGTGGTACCACACTCACGGACATGTGCATATACGCGGGGACATGGGGACACCCACTGCTTCATGTTCCCAATGGCCGTGCATCGTGCATCAAACGCGGTGCCGCGGTATGCTGATCACCGTGGCCGTGAAATGGACGGAAAAAAAGAGGTTAATAGGATCGCCCGGAATCCGGGCATCCCCCGCGAACGACGGGTCGCGGGTCGTCGTCTTCAAGACGTAGGCGCGGGCTTACAAATCAGATGCGGGGATAACCCCGGTGTCCGGTGTCCGGAGATCGTTGTCGCGTTTCAAGACTTACGACGTGGTACAGTACCATAGTGCGTTGGTCCACCTCGCTTGTCCTGCCAGTCTATGCATGTTGTGCGACGCCCTCGTGTGGGGCGCGACGCGAGACCCCCCTTATCACCGAGTCCTCCAGCTACAGTACCCATCACTACTTGTCGACCCACCATATGTCTTTTTGGGCGAGCGTCAAGACGAAGACAGGCAGCCGTATTCTATATTCTATACAGTAGTATTCCCGATGGGCCATGGGCGGGCTGGACCCGGCCGGATCAGTTTTGAACTAGGCAGGTGGAAATGGGGAACGGAGAACGGACACTGCCTGCGCCTGCAGCTCCGAGTTGTCCGCGAATTGTTTGTATATCGTGCAGCGTGAATACAGTGTGTTACCGGTCGGTGTGTCGAGGACAGTGCATTTCACCAAAAGGACGGTCACGGTCTTCAACTCCGGCATTGTTCGTCCAAGGTGACCAGTTCCGTCCGGGGGTTGGTGAGGTTTGCCCGAGAGCTCGGCTGGGAGGCACAGACTGTGCTATGCTTAACTCTGTGCTTTGTGCGCCGCTGGCGTCGGCGTGTACCGCCACAGCCCCTTCTCACAGTGACTGACCTGCTTGTGGTGACGCTTCCTCGCTGACCATCCCTGAAGCTTGCGACTTCGACCGACCGGACAATACACGGGCCAACGGGACATTGTCTTCCTTTCCCTCAATCGTATCTCGTCAATGTCGCCAATGCGTGCACACGCGAATGTTGCAGGTGCGGACAATAAAGCGGGCCGGTCACGACGCAGGTCGGTCTGAGTTGCCAAGCTGGACAAACGACTATTGTGAAGTGCCCGATCATATATTCCACTCGTTCCTCTAAGGACGGAATTCAGTCGTGGCGTATGGGGCGTGGTAGTCACGGTAGTCACCTTTCCTCCTTCTCTAGATGGCCTGGTATGTGAGAGGTGCGACATGGGCGAGACTCGGCATCCTCTCGGCATCCTCTGCTGCACGATTGGCCAAGTAGAGGGGTTGTGGAGCACTGAGACCGACGGCAAGCACTAGGCATGTGGTATACCCAACAACGCCTGCTGAGTCGCCACTTGCCACTGTACCTCAAACTGCGGCTTGCTTCAGAGTGGCGACTGCATCATTACAGAGTAACCTCGCCACTCTTCCTCAAGGTTATCGTGGCACGCTAGAACGTCCGCGTGAGCCCGCGTTCCGCCCGCGGCCATCCGCGTCGTGTTATCCGACGCGTGTAGATGACTTTATGTACAATGACGACATCGTGGTGGAGCCTCCCCCGAAAGTGGATTAGCGCGGCACGCCAAGGGGTCACCCGCACAAACAAACTGCAAAAACATGTCCATCAATCTATCTGTAACAACACGGACGGCCAAGAGGCATTGTATTATGCTAGGAGTATTGTGGAGTGGGATGGGGGGCGGGACCGTGGTAAGGGAGTGGGGGTCGAGCTGAGGAAGAGTAGAGTGGAGCAGAGGGTGGAGTGAATAGGGAGGGGAAGTGATAGGGCATAGTGGAGAGGGTGATGGGAATATGTGGTCAGAAACACTGCAACAAGCATTTTGTCAAGAGTCCTAGGCGAAACAATGGTCCGAAAGCCGACAGGGATGAGAGGAAGATGCCAAGGAGCCCAAAAGCGTCAACGAGGACGTGTGATACAGACACCGTCAAGACCAAGTGAAGTGGCAAAGACACAAGGCGGCGGTGGCAAGCGGCGAGCGCTGCGCAGCGACACAGGAGTGTCGTGATTTTATTTCTGTTGTTACACATCCAAAGGGTCGACGTTGGCAAACAGCACGGCGTCCCGTCCACGCTGCACCGGCGCCATCTTCGGCGCAGGAGTGGCAGTCGGGGCAGGGGCGGGTTTGGGAGTCGCAGCGGATGCAGCCGGGGCCGCACGCGCGACTGAGACTCCTGAAGGTTGGCTGGGAACCGCAGGAGGACGAGGCTGGGCAGTGGCAGTGGCTGTCGTTGTAGCTGTCGTGCCGTTGGTACGCTGCGGTGTAGGCCAGGTACCCATACGAGGAGCAGGGTGGCCACCAGTTGCGACAGGGGCCGGCCGGTTCATCTGCGAAGGGACGGTGTACGGAGCGGCGTTGGCACGCACACTGGCATTGGCCGCAGCTTGTGACGCGCGGTCGCGTTTTGGAACAGGCGGATGCGAAGGCGGGTGCGGATGCGTGCCGTTCTGGAGCATGCGAAGGCCGTACTGGCCGTGCTCGCCCGAGTTGAGATAGTGGTACTGATCGTTAGTCTCACACTAGAGCAATCCAGCTCTGCATTACTAACCTTGAGACCGTTCATCTGGCGGTACCGCTTGGTACAGCCAGCGCCGACGGCACAAACGTACGGGCGAGAGCGCTCCTCAGCCTCTTCGAGGGTGAGACCGTGATCAATGGCATCGTGAATTGCGAAGTCACATTGACTGCGGGTTAGTACATTAACGAGCCGACACAAAACCAATTACTAACCCCTTCTGGAGATGATATTTGAGGCCGTTGCTTTGCTTGTACGCCTTGTTGCATCCGGGGTTGGGGCACCGCCATGCTTTGTGGGTCGTGAAGAGGGAAGGCTGAGGAAGGTGCGGTTCCGGGACTCGGGAGCGGTCGCCATTGGCAGCCTTGTCATCCTTCTCCTCGGGCGTCTCCTCAACGGCTGCGGGTGCCGCAGTGCTAGGAGCACCGTTCTGTCGGCCAACAACAGCAGGGGCAGACGGCATGCCAAGTGCGGCAGCGGCGGAGAAGAGCACACCGGGAGCGACGGCCACGGGGCCAGGCGGTTTGGCTGTGGACGCATCTTCCGCACCTGTTTTGTTACCTGCAACGACCTCATTGAAGGCACGGTCGAAGCGACTAGAACCCGCATTCGAGGGGCCGCCCAAGAAGGCCCCTCGTGAGGCCGGTGTGATTTTAGGAGCCGGGCCGGTGAACGGCGAGGTTGGGCTGTTCCGTGCGGTGGCGGTCGGAGTGATTTGCTCAGAGGGCGAGGTGCCAATAATTGGCAAACCACGGTTCGTTTCGTCAACAGGAGGAGACTTGAGCACGTCCGAGAGTTGAAGAGAAGGAACTGCGGAGCTGGTCGGAGGAGAGGGTTTGGGGCCGATAGTTGAGGTTGGGGTTAGGGGATAGTTTGGGACTGGACGCGGAGATGTTGAAGAGCGGTTTGAATGGGTGGCGGAAGGTACTTCGTCACCCTCGCCAAGGTCGAGGTCCATTGCAAGCGTCACGGGTGAGAAGCCCGCGTGCGGCCTGACACCCATGTTGCCCTCCGGGTACGGGTGCTGGTCCTCGACGTGCTCTAGAAGCGCGTGCAGACCATTGTGCTTGATCCCGCAGCACTCATACTCCTTCATGTGCTCAGCCTCGTTGCGAAGGGTCATCAACGACTCAAGCTGTCCCTTTGAATAAGAATGGCTCAAGGAACCCATGTGGTTACCGGTAGTGAGGGAAGCAAGAGAGGCGGAGAGCATATGGGCGCCATAGTCTTTGCCGAGTGACACGGCCATGGCATACGAGCGGCGTCCATAGGATGATCCGCCGATGGGTAGTGCGAATGCTGTGGAGCTGGCGGCGAACGAGCCAACATCCATGTTGATTGAGGATGAGAACGGGATTTGTGGTGAGTCCCTGGGAGTGTCAGTTGTTGTCTCTGAAGTTTCGGGTCCGAGCGACACCCCTGCCCGGAGCGGGCGCAAGACAACATGGTCCAGCTCTCGACTCGGCAATGAGGTGATATCAACGGACCGAGGGCCACCGCTCAGTGTCCCTCCTAGACTCACATGGTGTCACCGTAGAAACGTGCGCCGTACGACCCATTCCTGTTGTACGAGTAGCCCCCTCCGCCGTTACCGAAGCTGATGCCAGACATGGCAGCGCCAAACGACATTGGTGATGCGCCGAGAGTGCCTGTTCTACTTGTCGAGGGAAAGCGGAGTCCGGAACCGGATGTGGACATTTTCCGCGGGGGCCGGGATGGGTTGGTTGGTGTGGAGATGGGCTGGGGAGCCTGGTCGGTTTGCGTGGTTGCTGGCATGGTAAAGAAGGGGATTGTGGATAGGGAAGGCGAGGGAATGGAGGGCCAAGCTCAGTTGAGCTGGGAAAGCTGTTCTATGGATGGGGCTCGCCGGTCGGGAGGAAGATGCGAAGGCGACTCTCGTCGGTGGCGGACGTGTTTTTTTTGGATGATGTCCGACTTTTTTTCGAAGGTGCCCAAGGGGGCGTGAGGCAATATTCAGGATGGTGGTGGCAACAGGGGTTGTGATGAAGACATGTAATGTGTGCCGGTGTCTATGATAGTTGTATGGGTGTTGACTGGACGTGCAATGCAAGACGACAAGTCACGATGCGGCGGGTGGTGATAGTAATGGAGGGGTTGTTGATGGTGACGACCCGGGAGGATGAGATGCTTGAGATATGGGATGGGATGAGGGAGGTTGGAATATGGTGAACGAAGTGTTCGAGGTGCCAAAGATCAGACGCGCGGTTATGGCAGGTCGGCGGGAGGGGGTAGGGCAAGAGAGGGGGGCAGAAAGGGGGAGGGGAGACGCAAGGGGGGGGAGTGGAAGGGCGATAGGACCGGAGGATGTGTAATCGTTACTAGACGCCACCAGCCACAGGCTGCTGAGCGGTGGAGGGCAGGACGGCCTGAGGGAGAGTAGGGGGAGGGGCCTGAGAGGTGCGAAAGAGGGGGCTCTGGGACCTGGGCAGGGCAAAAGGGCCAGAGCCATGGATCAAGGAGTGTCTGCGACACGCCAGCACCTTGGAAAGTCAATGGGGGTCACGGGCCAAGGGGGGCAATAGGGGGCCGAGAAGCACGATTGGAGTGTGCTGGTCTCAGGGTAGTGCACACTGCATACGCTGCGCGGGTTCATGTGTACATGGAATGGAAGACGAGGGAGAGAGGGAAGAAGAGCGCAGGGGAACGAACAGGAGGAAAGGCAGGAGGCAGGACAGCCGAGGGATTTCTGTCGGGGTAAAAGGTTGTTCGCATGTTCAGGAATTCAGGAGCTTTTGGGTGTCCCACATGAGCAAAGCAATTAACATCAACGTATTAGAAACCAGCATATTCACGGGAGAATCACAAGACCATCAAGCGGGGGTTAGAAGCTGCGAAGTTTGGCCCAACAACACGAGGCAAAAGAAGCAACATAGTAGGCGCACAGACGACTCAATCATCCCCGGCATGCATACACAACAGGCAGACAAGTAATGTATGAAGAGAAGCTCAAAGATGCACAGAGAATTTCAGAGAACTTGATAGGCAGTTGGGCAGCTAGGCAGCGGCAGATCGAACACATGCCCCGCGCATGCCCCGCCCTGCACGGATCCGGAGGAAGTGCGAACAACGACATCCCAAAGTAGAAAGATCGGACCGCGAAAGGAGACGGAGGCAGGACAGGAGAGAGACGGAGGTGGAGGGCCAAAGGGGGCCGGTGCCGAGGATTGCGAGATGATTTCAGAATCACACACGGTCTGGGCAAGAGGCCTCGAGGCCGGATCGGCCAAAGGATGAGATGAGTTGAGTGCTGGAACTAATAAGAAAATAATAATAAGAATGTGCTATGCTCAAGCGCTCGAGAGAGCTAGAGCTCCAGAACCCGCGCATTTTGTGCATGTGTGAGGCCCGGGAGCCGGGGGAGCTTAGCTAGCTTTGAAAGCTGGCGAACCCACCACGCCGTGATCCTTGAGCCCTCGAGCCCAGGGAAAGCCGCCAGCATGCCAGCATGCAGGCCGCGGCCAGACGCCGGCGACGTTTTGAGCGTACGCCGTTAAGCCCGTGAGCAGAGGGGGCCGAGCTCCGAGTCTGCAGGATATGGTGCATTCCGCCACACAGGGAAATAAGCGCCCCCCCAGGACACAAATAGGAAACCCGGCAACTTTTGGGTTTAGAGATTGGTCGTCGCATCGTTCACTAGAGGATTAATTATCGTCCTTAATCGTGAACTAAGTGGGATCCCTCTCGGTGCCCATTGTTGCTTGACCATGATGGGAGGTAGTCGTATGCGCGTTGACAATGTGCGACCGCATAGGCAGCAGAGGATATCAGAGACCAAGACCGAATGAAAACCGCTGTACATCCGACATCTGCATACTCTTCAGCTCATGAGCTCATTGATTATTGAGGAGACAGGCGAGAGGAAGAGGTCAGAAGACCCACTCCTTCGTGTCCAACATCGCACAGTAGTATGCACCATAACTGTATACTCTATCTGTATCATTGTCACCGTTCATAGGAAGGTCACTGGTCATCTACAGGTACAGTACTGTCACCCTAATGCTCAACTCACTCATAGCACATACATTTATGGTCGTAGTAGAGGATCTCTTCTCGATCCTCGATCTTCATCACCCTCCGGTGAAACTAGGCCGTAGTAGGAACGGCTGGGCTTGATCGGGTCTCATCAGACAACGGGCGGGCCCTTCATCGTCATGGAAAACCAGCTTCGCAGACAATTGTTCCGAGTCGGAACCCGCCACGCGCCGCCATCATCCTGCCTGATGCCTGATCCCCTATCGTGGTGGATGGATGTCGTCGCTTTCATCACCTACCTGCATTTGCGATGTCAGCCGACCATTGTGCGGGCCTCTGTCTTGCCTTAGAGCGGGAACCGGAGTACGAACGCGCACGTCGGAGCGGAAGTTACGATTACGCCCCGAGACGCCACAACCCTACTGCGCCACTGATGTCCTGCGCCTCCCACCCAACGTCCCTACAACTCCCTAGTCCTCCAAAGGAACTGGTCAGCCGTATCCCATCCTCGCAGCTGCACAGCTTGCGCGTTTGTGCTTGCACTCTTCGGAGTATTGACTGCTATTCAGTGGTGCTTGGTGATTCGACAGCGCAGCACGCAGTCAGCTGCCAAGCCTGAACGATGTGCGACGAGGATGTGAGGCCAGACCGGAGGTCACCGCCTGGATCACCTAAGCGAGGCAGCGACGACGAATCCGATCGAGCAGAGATCGTATTTTGGGCGCGGTGCGAGACCGCATCGCAGCTTGCATGGCCCGATCGGTATCCTGCGAGCTCGCAGCTCGCACGCCGAACGTTGGGCTCATGAGCCATTCTCGACGTGCCTGCTCGATCTTAGACCAACGAATCGGATAGATACTCCCAACCTCTCTTGCGCGAAGGCAAACCTTACCTGTTTGGCTGCTGCTCGGCTGCTAATGCTACTTGAGTAGGCTTGTTCCAGAGCGAACAAGCTCACAGTTACTGTACCTACGGACCTGATTTAGACCCCAAGTGTGCGCTGTGCAGCCATAGGATGTTTGTCCTCCTAGATCCTACAGAAAAGAATAACCCGAATGAACCACTATTCACCGCCAGGCGGGTTAGTGTCAGGAAGTGCTGCTCGTAACGGATCTCATGATCTCAGAATCAATAGTCGCTCGCTAGTGATCGGGCAGTCGCCATGCTTTTGCCGCGATCTGCCGTTGCTCAGCCGTGCGCGCTGACGTTGGCTTATTCAAGAATGATCAGACTGACTATTGTGTGCACGTGCTGTTCGCAGAGATCTCGGACCGCTGCTGCGCGTCGTACTGTGCATTCCCCCGAGTAGTACTTAGCCTCTACAGAAGAATGCGGTTGACGCAACCTGATTCACTGACGGCGATTATTACGTTGGCGGCTGCGTAGTCTATCTACGGCGTGGAACACCGTTCACACCATGGACTACTACTGAGATCGGAGCTCCCAACGCGACGGGTGATTCATCGACGGATGATCTTAGATCTCGAGGACCACGCGCCGACCTCACATGCTTCACAAACGTCATGACCCCGTACTCCACCTCTACTTGATTATTTGACCTCACTATTACGAGCCGCAGCAGCGCGTTTCTGCGCGGTTGGCCTGATGCCAATCTCTTAGCTCACGTCATCCCCCCAAGCTTGTTAGGCTCATTCACAAGCGTTCCGCCGCGAACCCTCCATGGAAATTGGAGCGTCAACCGTATTGCGGACCACGGCAGTAAACGGCAGTACAACAGCATGAGATTTCAATACTACAGAGCTACAGTGCGATCAGCGCGAGCGCGACGGCATGAGAACCAAGTGGAATGTGTCAAAGTTACGGTAAATCACGGCGGGGGTGGTGACGGCGGCGGCGTCGTGTCTGGCGGAGGTGGCGGGGGTGACTCCCCTGGCGGTGGCGGAGCCGGCGGAGTCTCGCTCTCACTGTCACTGTCACTGTCGTAGCCTCCCAGCCCGCCGAGGCCCGGCTTCGACTCGGCAGGCGCTCGTCCTTGCGTACTCCCCACCGGCTCCACTGCCGGCATCGCTGCTGCGCGCACGCGCGCCCATACCGCCGAGGACGGCGCGCCTGGGCGGAGAAAAGCGAAGCGGGGATCACCGGCTTGGCGGGTCACGATGCGGGTTTCGAGGGCGGCGGGGTTCGGCGATGCCGCCAGCGCCTTGGCCGTGTGTTCCATTAGGCGGAGGACTTCTGGTGTTGGCTGGGATTAGCACTGCCCAACGTGGTGCGGGTCCATTGTACGAACTGGTTCATTCGCCACCATATCCTCTTTCCGCTCGCGCTCGCGCTCCTGCTCGGCGTCTTCGCGTTCACGTTCTGCAAGGCGCGCAGCACGCAGCCCCTCGACCCAGCCGCGGCGGCGCTGCGCCGCGTGCGCTTCTAGTTCGTCGCCCGAGAGAGCAAACGTATCCTCCGCGTCGGAGGGGAGCGACCAGGACGAGCACGAGCTGGGAGACTGTGGTGGGGAAGGGCGAGGGAGCGAGGGGAGAAGGTGCAGGATGTCGTGGCTGCTGTCAGCATGGCGGTAAGGCTCCTTGTCATAGTTTGAGGTCATAGTTTGAGGAATAGGCAGATCAGAACTCACCGGTCCGCCAACACACCATCGCCGCACTCGATGAGCTGCAGCTCTGCGACGCCGCGCACCAGTTGCGCCTCGTATGCGCGGGTAAATGCTGCTGGCGGAGGTGGCGCGTTTACCGGCCCTCCGCTCTGTCGGGCTCGTTTTGGATTCGGCATGCTCTGTGGTCGCACTCTTGAGTACTCGGGTTATTACTGTTGCAGTAATTTTGGTGTCGACTGCTTTTGTCAACAACCATACAGCTCTTGTCAACAACCCAGGACTGGAGGTAATAGATTTGGCTGTCCCTAGCGGTCATCCTCGGATCTCCGATATCCCTTCGGACCTAACCAAGGCAATAATTCCCATCTCCATCTTCAATTAGGCATGTAGTGAGATATCATTTGATTTATATTCATGCTTTATTTGGCTCCGGCCGCGCGCCGCGATCCACCAACAACCGCAACGCCTTCGATTCATTTCGCGGCCGCCACTCAATCCGCTCCCTCCACCACCCACACTACCATGTCGTCGTACATCGACCGCGACGCACCCGAGTCCAGCTCACGGGCAAGAGACGAGCGGTTAGAACGCGGAGAGCGCGACTCTAAGCGTGACCGAGACCGGGCTGACCGCGACCGTGACGGCCGCGACCGCAGCGCGTCGGTGGTGGATAGCGACCGAGACCGGAGGGATAAGGACCGGGAGAGGAGGCACCGTGAAGATAGCCACGAGCGCCAGCGACGGCGGGGAGAGAGGAGAGAACGGAGGAGACGAGAACGCAGCTCGAGCGGAAACCGAGAGCGCGACCGAGAACGGGACCGAGACCGGGATCGTAACCGACGCGAGGACGATGAAGACCGAGAGCGAGACCGGGATCGCGACCGGGAACGGGACCGAGATAGAGACCGCGATAGACGGCGTGCCAGACGACGAGAGTGGGTTTTATCAAACGCACTGTGGATGCATTCTGACAGCAGCTCGCGCAGCCGGTCACCCTCTGAGCGCGAGGAGCGACGCCGGCGGAAGGAAGCTAAGGCTGCCAAGGCGGCAACACGGCGCGAGGCTGAACTGGAGCATGCGCGCAAGCAGGCGGAACTATCGATGTACTCGGCCACGGATAATCCTTTCAACGACGCGAATATTGGGCAGGCCTTCCAATGGCATAAGAAACAGGAGAAGGAGAAGAAGATGGGTCTCACGCCACAGGAGATTGCGCGGAAGGACGCGCTGCGCCGCATGGAGGCCAAGGAGGAGCTGGAGAAGTTGAATAAGAAGCGTGCTGAGCGCGACTCGGCCCGGATCATGCGCGAGGAGGAGGAGGCACAGCTCAAGCGCCAGGCGGAGGATGCCGCCATGGCCGAGTGGATCGCCAAGGAGGATTCATTCCAGCTTGAGCAGAGTCGGCGACGCGCAGGTATCCGACTCCGTGCTCAACGCGCAAAGGCTATCGACTTTCTGGCGATTAATCTCCGGTTTGCTGATGCGACGGCGCTGGGACGCACGACAGCCGCGATCGGCGCTCTTACCAACCCTCACCAGGCTGAGATTGCGCGTGAGGAGGAAGAGGAGGGCTGGGGATGGGCTGATGCTGGGTTTGAGTTTGAGATTGATGAACCGTGGAAGATCTTCGACGTAAGTGTTGGGGAGCAGGGTTAATACTGACATTAGAACCTCACAGTGGAAGACTGCGTCGAACTGGAGCAGGACATCAAGATGTATCACACGCTGGAATCGTCGCCGATCAACATCGAATTTTGGGAAGCGATGCAGGTCGTATGCAAGCATCACCTTGAGATGCTGCGCGATCCGGACCACGCTGTTGGCGGGCGGTTGTACAACAAGGAGGTGGATGACTCTGCCAGCAAGATTGTAAATGGCCTCACACTTCAACGTCTGAACGACCTTGAAGAACGCACCCACGCGATGCTCAATAGTGGGCAACCTGTTGATGGCGAGTTCTGGGACTTGGTGTTGAAGAAGATCACTGTCGCGAAGGCTATTGTGAGTCTTGAGCTTGAGATGTCCGCTTACACCGACAGGCCAAACTGAGCTCCATCCACGAGATCGTCCTCAAGAACCGCCTTGAACAGTTCAAGAAACGCCAGCGTGAGGATGCGGCCAAGGCGCAAGCGGAGATGGGCGGTGTCGTGGAACACACCGAGGTACCCGATGGCTTCGGCGGCGACATGCACGCCGAGGGTGCCGATGATGACTTGGCCGATGACGAGGACGACTTCGTCGAGGAGTACTCGCCGGAAATGAGTCCTCCGCCAGTCGACATGTACAAGCTCCACCCTGACGAGAAGCGCCTGCCTATTGTCGACGAGCAGGATGAGTGGCTTGCAATCTACAAGGCGCGTCATGTCATCTCCGCTGCCTCTTTCGTCCCCCGAGGACCAAAACCGACGAATGCTCCAGAGGAGGAGACGCCTGTCGCCCGTCCAGTCGATGCCGACGCCCAGGCTGTGCGTGAATGGCGTGCCCGGATTGCCGCGGAGCCCAAAGACTGGGGTGACAGCGAGAGTGAAGAGGAGATGGAGGGGGACCTCGCCGACGAGATCGACAATGCGGTACCGGCGTCCTATGACTGGAGCGACAAGTACCGGCCCCGCAAGCCTCGTTACTTCAACCGTGTGCACACCGGCTACGAGTGGACCCAGTACAATCAAACGCATTACGAGTGAGTTTTATCTTTACGACCTGCCACTGACATTCAGCAAGGACAACCCTCCGCCAAAGGTCGTGCAAGGCTACAAGTTCAACATCTTCTACCCCGATCTCATCGACAAATCCCAGGCTCCGACCTACGTCGTCAAGCGCATCCCCAACGATCCCGACACCCAGCTTATCATATTCCAGGCTGGCCCGCCCTACGAAGACATTGCATTCCGCATCATCCGCAGGCCATGGGAGTACTCGCACCGCAGGGGCTTCAAATCGAACTTTGATCGCGGTGTCTTGCAACGTGAGTGGCAAATGATTCCACGAGATCGAGCTAACGAGTGGCAGTGTACTTCAACTTTAGTAGGCAGTTCTACAAGAAGTAAGGGTGGGACCATGAGTTGAGAAGGAACATCCAGAAGCTGCAGAGCAGACATCCATACCTGTACAAACAATGCATATGCACACTTCATATCGTGCCCTTGTGGACCCAAGTTAGGTTGAGTGACCAGGACATCCGCGGAGATCAGCGTCATCTCCGTGTATTTCCACCAACCGCCACCATAGATGCAACTCGAAAACAGATCTGATGCGTGCGCAACTTGTCCTTGGTTCTCAATCTCACCACTACACTCTTCATTCCAGCAGTCGACGATGAGCGCACCCGGCGGATCTGGCATGCCTCCTGGCCCTCCTCCAGGAGGACCCCCGCGCGTAGGCGTGCCTCCAGGTCCCCCTCCTGGGTAAGTTGCTGGGGTCCGGTTGTCTTACAGCAGCTAACAACAGTGGTCCCATGTACGGTCAGGGCGCGTACCCCGGCTTCCCCGGCGCGCCTCCGCCGCCGATGATGCCCAACTTTCCTCCGCCTCTGCCTCCGGGATGGAGCGAGCACACTGGTATGTCACAGACAGCTGTTAGATGCTAACAACACGTAGCGCCCGACGGTAACAAGTACTACTACCACGCCGAGACCAAAAAGTCGACCTATACGCGACCGACACTACCCGTCCCTGGCGCGCCGGCGCCGGCGCCCACCGCTTCCGAGAAGAAGAAGAAGAAGGAGAAGGCGAAGAGCAAGGTGCCGATCCCGGGCACGGGGTGGCTGCGCGTCACGACGAGTGAGGGCAACGTCTTCTATTTCGACAAGGAGAATCGCCGCTCGGAATGGACCGTGCCGCCTGAGATTGCCGAGGCTGTCGCGGAGCTTGACGCGGCGGAACGGAGCGAACGCGAGGCGAAGGCTAAGGAGGAGAGGCTGGCGCGCATGAAGGAGAAGGAGCGCGTACGTCTCGAGGTAGAGGAGGAGCGGCGGAAGGCGCGCGAGGCCGCCGAGGAGCGGAAGCGGAAAGCGGCCGAGTCTGCTGGTGAGAAGGAGAAGCCGGCAAAGATCGCCAAGGTGGATAAAGAGGATAAGGAGGAGGATGAGGAGAAGTATGAGCCCGAGGGGGCAGAGGACGCTGAGACGTGGATGAAGGCTGTGGCTGCCGAGTTTGCCGAGGCGGACGCTGCCAAGGCGGCAGAGGAGGCCGATGCTGAGGAGAGGGATAAGAAGGCGGAGGAGGAGGCTGCGAAGAAGGTCTTTGCCGCGCAGAGCAGCGTACAGGTCTCTGCGGAGGAGGGCCGTGCGCTCTTCAAGAATCTGCTCATCGAGAAGAACATCTCCCCATTCGCCCCCTGGGACCAGTCGCTCCCGCTCTTTATCGCCGACCCCCGTTATGTCCTGCTTCCGTCTGAGAAGGCCCGTCGAGAGGTCTATGAGGAATACTGCCGCGACGCAGGACGGCAGCGACGCCTGAACAAGCCGGCAGCGGCTGTTGAGAAGAAGGCCGACCCTGAACGCGATTACCGCGCTCTCATGCGGGAGGAGGTCACCTCGACCCGTACGCGGTTCGACGACTTTAAGCGGAAACACAAGAAGGACAAGCGGTTCTACTCGTTTGGCCGAGACGACAGGGAGCGGGAAAAGGCTTTCAAGGTGGGTACAAAGAGTTGTGAGACGAAGCTCACCCGCCAGGTACACCTTCGCGAGCTGGGCGAGCGCAAGCGCGCCGACGCGGCCCGTGCCGAAGCAGACTTTATGGAGCTGCTGAAAGAGACACCCTCGATTGAGGCCGGTTCGAACTGGTCGGACATCAAGAAGAATATCTCGCACGACCCGCGGTACGATGCTGTTGGATCGTCTTCGCTTCGCGCAGAGCTGTTTGACAACTACATCAAGAAGCTCGCAACGGAGAATACGAATGAGACCCCCGAACAGGCCGCGGAACGAAAGATACGCGAACGCAAGGAGCGCCAGGCTGCGTCTCTCCGCGAACGAGAGGGAAGGGTCCGCGAGCAGCAAGCCAAGGTGTCCGAAGATGTCGACAAGAGCCGCGCTAGTGCCGGCCGTGAAGAAGGCGAGCGACTGTATGGCAGCTTGTTGGTTGATGTTGTGCGATCCCACGATGTAAGGCAGAGGTGCTGGGTCATCGCTAACTTCTCAGGTGACATGGCAGGACATTCTCCCCATTTTGCAGCAGGATGTGCGGTTCGCACACCCCGCCCTTCGGATGGGCGACAAGCGGCGTATTTTCGAAGAGCACATTGCCCGTCTCGGTGCCAACAAGGGCGACGCGTTGAACAAGCTCTTTGCCACCGCCGCTCCCGAGCTGCACACACCTTACGAGGAGGTGTACGCCGCGATCGCCGACGACCCGCTTGTGGCTCGCCTTGGGCTGGCTGGTGCGGCGTTGGAAGAGCGGTTTGCTGCTTGGCGGCGCGCGCGCGAAGTCGAAGCTCGCCGGGAGTTCGACACGCTTCTCAGCGAAAACAAGTTTGTCGACTTCTGGGGCCGCATGCGCAACAAGGAGCTCGACGAGTCCGCCGCCAATGTCGAGGAGCAGGAGGAGCGCGAGGCAGGCGAGGGTCTGCACGACGGCGGCGACGCGGACATGGTTGCCCTCGCGCAGAAGATGGATCTCAGCGAGGTCAAGGCCGTCCTTCGCCGCGACAGGCGGTACCGCCAGTTCGACCATATTCCGGAAGAGCGTGAGCGGTGGTTGCAGGTGAGTCCTCTGGCATCGATGCACATGCTAACAAGCAGGAATATCTCGAAAACCTCGAGGGAGCAAAGGGTACCGAGACAGTACACAATGTGCGAGCTCCCCGAGTGTAGATCAAAGATGCATGATAATTAAGATTCTCTAAAGCTGCATACCCAAATGAGAAGTCTAGATACTCCCCGTGATCACAGTCGTGAGATGTCGAGATACTCTGGGCCGAGCTGGTCGACGCTCGTGACGCCGAGAAGGCGCATTCCAATGTCGATCTCCTCCTGAAGGACTGTTGTCAGCTGTTTATAGCCCCAACCACTTTTAACTCACTCATACAAAGCTTCTCGACACCCTCAGCACCCCAGGCCGAGGTCGCGTAGATGAACGGGCGCCCGAGACCCACACCCTTGGCACCAAGACAGAGCGCCTTAAGCACGTCCGTTCCGTGCCGCACGCCGCCGTCGATGAAGACCGAGAACCGATCGCTCTTCAGCACCCCCGGCGCGTGCCTCTGCACGTCCGCGAGCGTGCGCAGCGGCGCCTCGGCGTAATTCAGCTGCCGCCCGCCGTGGTTAGAGAGCACGACCGCATCCGCGCCCGCGCGGTACGCGAGAACGACGTCCTGCCGTCAGCACCCACATAATCGCCTCACATACCTCCCAGGCCCCAATGCCCTTGACCACGACCGGGAGGCCGGGCGCAAGCTGGCGCACCCAGTCGATGTCGGCCCAGCTCATCCCCATCTCGTGCACGGCGTAGGTAAATGGTTCGCGGGTCAGCGGCTTTCCATGCGGCGCGGGGTCGAGCTCGGCCCCGATCCGGCGCTCCACTTCGCGCTTCCCGAGCTGGAGTTAGCCGCGTACACTAGTACGGACTCACGACGGTGGTGTCGGCCGTAATCCAGATCGAGTGCGCTCCGGCGGCCACGGCGTCACGGACTGCCTGCGCGCTCTTCTCCCTGTCTGGGCTGAGGTACAGCTGCCACCCGATCTCCTGGCCCTCCCGCGCAGCGGCTTTAACCTCCTCGAGGGAACGCGACGCATAGTGCGAGAGGACCTGGAGGATGCCGGCGGCGCCGGCACCACGCGCGACAGCGGCCTCGCCCTCGGGGTTTCCGAGGCCGTTGCGCGCGGTCGGGGAGACGTATACCGGCATGGAAACGGGGACGCCGAGGAGCGTCGTGGCAGTCGAGACGTCGACGACGTTGCGCATCACTCGCGGGCGGAAAAAGACACGCGTAAACGCCGCAGCGTTCTCGGCCAGCGAGTCCTCGGTATCGGCCCCGGTCGAGTAGTATGCCCATGCGTGCGTTGGGAGGCAGTCCTTGGCGTACCGCTGCGGTCAGCGGGGACGAAAGCGAAAAACTCACCTCAAAGTCGTCGACAGAGACGACAGAGTCCACGCCGAAGAGCGCCGCGCGCGCCGCCTCGATCTTCTTGTCCTCGTCCGACTTTGCCGCTCGCAAGCGTGCCATTGCTGCGATTAATCAACTATACCACTAGTGGTTTTCGACGTCACACTAGACATACCGACATCGTCGAGCCTGCCCACAATCTTGATCTGCGACGCGTTCTTCTCGAGCGTATCGGCAGGATGAATCGCGTGGAAGAGCCTGATGTGAGCATGAGCACAACCCGTCACCTACTGAGTCACATCCTTGCCCGCGTTCTGGAGGAGGACCTTGGCTCCGCCAGGCTATCGTCAGCTCGCCCTAGTGTTAACGCACATGGAGCATAATAAAGTCCGTAACACTATCGTCAGCCCGCTTCTCGGCAATAAACCCACTCATACACCGTCCCGTCAATGCAGACCCACAGGCTGCCTTCGTGAACATGCTTTTCGAGCTCGGCAAGCGACACGATACGCTCGCCCGTCAGCTTACCGCTCGACGCGGGGAAGCCGACACGCCGCCCGCTCGCGCCGCTGTCGGCAGCGACGGGCGTGCCGAGGAGAGTGTATGCCGCCGCCTGTGGTTAGTTGATTCCTGGGAGGTTTACTCACACTGCCACCTGCGGCGAGGAGGACGAGGAGGGCCTTATTGCGCCCTGAGATGTTGGATGAGGAGGCCGAGGAGGATGCGGATCGTGTCGGAACGCGACGCGTCGCGGAGCCCACATGCGGCGTTGCTCGGCGTGCAGCGCTGACTGTGGACCCGATGGTGCGTGCGAGCCAGGACATGATGAGTGGGGGGATGGAGACAGACACAGACAAAGGGAAGATCAACTATCGATCATTGATCATTTGTGTGCTCGCTCATATCGCCAGCTCCGGCTCCTTGATTGCCTGCCCATCTCCAAGGATGCTCTCGGCAACTAGGGTACTGTCGGCATCCAACGCGAAGCCAATCACGTCAAACTGATCCGTCACCTCATCGGGTTCGTCCGAACTCATGACAACGGAGCGGACTGTCGGTCCGAGCAACTCCGACACGGAATAGCAGATCAACCCGAACGGCTCCTTCGCACGGTCGGTTTGATACACATGCATGTGCACTTCTATGGCTACAGAGTATATACTTCGTCGTGGAAACCGACACCACCGGCAGCGACGGTCGCCGCAATGCCAATGGAGGCCACGGCGTTCCGTGCCTCCATCACCAGCCCCTCTGGGCCAGATGCAACGACGGCCAAACCCTCACCGTCTACAGGCAGGGACTCGCGAACCAGCTGGGCGACCTCGGGACGGTACGGCGACAAGGTTGTACTTGACGGAAGAATCGCAGGGCACGATGGGAGAGGGAATGGTGGGTTGGTGATGTACAAGTTGTAGACAAGTTCTACACCTAGCCGCAATGCTATGTTGTAGAGATGCAGCAATGTGGGTGAGAGGGCCTCGATGGTGGCTGAAGTCAGACCAATACTGCGGGCACTAACTTACACATATCACGGACGACCCACGCCACGATGAGCTTGGAGGGGCCTCGTCCGCTTTCACGGCGGCTCAGAGCCTCCTCAATAGTGCCGAGAAGGAAGGTGACCCCTGATCCACCAGCGACAACAAATAGCCTGTCGTAGGACGCGAGATCCATTTTCAATCCGCCGTAGGGACCGTCGATCATGACAAGGACACGGCGACCAGGGTGGTCCACACCATGCGAGAGCTTCCCCTCGGATTCGGCCTTAATAAAGGCTTCACGCTCCTCGTAGTCGTCCCCAATTTCCAGAGACGTATCACTGGCCATCCGATGCAGTCGCCTTGTCCAGTCTCCAGCCACTTTGGCATAGAGAACAATACCCCGTGCCGTTCCAGAGAGCCGCCCGGGTGGAGCGTTCGTGATCGTGAAGGGGTGGGCCTCAAAGATGCCAGCACCGCGAAGCACACGGACGTTGATGTGCTGCGAGGGAAGCCAGCCGGCATCACAATCGGGGATGTGGATCATCGTCATGCAGTCGTCCACGGGGATGATTGTCGCGTCCTTTATCCGATAGCGAAGCAGTCGGACAAGATGGTCATACGCGTAGAGCGCAACGCAAGGATACACCCACTCGCGGGAGTAAGGAGTGTGGTACGACAGCACTGTGAAAAATCCGACAAAGAAAATAACGTGTGCTGCCCAGAACACCTGGTAAAACCTCCTCCGTACAGGCTTCAGACTTGTCAGGATGAGCATGCACATGAAGGCGTAGGTGATCAGCCCAAGCTTGGCCTTGTCTCTGCCGATCAAGAAGGCCTGGTCGGTCCTGAGGTAGAAGTTGACCCACATGGCGCCGTGTACCGTCGCCGCGAGCCAGGTTGTGCGCCCCGCCCATCGGTGGATGAAGTTGTAGTGCTCATATGAGAGCGAGGGAAGGAAGACCGGAAGAGGTAGGGGGCTCTTCATAGCAAACAACACGATCACCGGGAGCTGGGCGAGAGCGATGAAGCCTGGCCGGTTGCTGTTCTGCATGAGTGGGACCTTCATAGTGAAGCATGCAACCACGGCCGCGATGTACGCGCAGACGAGGATTAGCTGTCCCATGCCGAGGGAGAAGTACGACCGCCGACAGCAGTCGGCCACCTGACCCTTCCATCCTGTAATGTTGGGTATCGGAATAGTGAAGAGCGTAAGACTCTGCCAGATACCCCACAGCGCCGACGAGATCTTGCCCAGTGGACCGCGCCTCCGTACTGCCTGCGAGGACGCCGGCCTCGGGGCCTTGGCCTGCGTCTCCATTGTTTCGCGAATCGCCAGCCCGGCCCATAGCCGTCCTGACCGCATAGCCCGGATGACCCATGGGATGGACGCGACGGTCGTAAACGCCAGCACGGACGTCCAGATGATGGTGAATTTGATCTGCCATTTCGGATCCTCGGCGTATGAACTGGGGGTCAGAAACAGAGATCTAGAGCATGGTGCGTTCAACGTACTCATATACCTGAGGTGTTAACTATCAGTCGGCGGTTCACTGGTGTATCTCCCAGTTCTGACTCACTTTGAACTCGTCGGGAATGGGTTCTGAACCCGGGACGGCTCTCCGAAGGAGTAGGTTGTCCATGGCTGCGTTAGACCCAGGAAGGATTATGGTATCGTTGATGGAGTGTACAACGCTGACAACATGGACGAGGGTGGTCCACTCGCTGCACTGTCTCCCACTGGGCCGTCTTGTTGGTGACTACAGGATGCAAGGCAGCGCACGGCGACCGGACGTGGTGCGGTGACTTTGTCGCGACCATGCCAATGTCCGCGCAGCCCGCCCTGAGCCGGCACCAGGAACGTTCCTCTTAGTTTCAGGGGGAGAACATGTGATTTTTAGTACACGACATTTTAACATTGATGAAAGGGCGCACGAGGTTGAGCCATTAAGCCATTTTTGTGATTGTCCAGGCCCAGCTGGGCGTGTTCGCGCGGAATGCAATCGGAGACACCCACGACACCATCCACTGGAATCACCACATCTGAAACAGCCACGTCCAGATATGTCAAGCCCGCAGTGGTGTCTGAAGTTACGCAGTTCGACAATTGCTGGTCGTTCAAGTTCCTGGTTATCACCAGAGACATGTTACAAGATACCGCCCGGCCAGGCTATGCCGGAGAGTTAATTCCGATCTGCACTCTCATTAATGGCCTGCGGAACGCCTGAGGAAAAAGCGGTCTGCAACGCTTGGTGTGTCGTCAGACTCCTTGACTGCCATCAAGCAAGTCATGAGTCCTTCCATGAGGATGCTGTTGCAACTCAAAACGTTGGCTAGATGCAAATGTGTTGCATGCTTCACGGAACTTATGATGTACAAATACAGCCCCTCGGGAGGGGGCTTTTGAGGTCTTTGACGTTTTTCTCCTCTCTAACGGTACGGAAAAGGCTAAGCATCCATCGCCTGTTTGGTCGCCTCGGATACGAAACATACGCAACAACTCCTTGTCACTCTCGGACTCTTGGTGGGGTCTCCACCTTACTCCAACGCGTTCTCGACATCAGCCGCGTCGTCACCCTCCATGGTCGCAAAGTTCAGAAACGCCGACGGACGGTGTATGGCGGCCCAGAAGGGCTCGGGCTTGTCGAGCGTCATGTTGTACGCGATCTTGTCGGTCCAGCTCTGCGTGAGACCGACGCCATAGTTCCACACGCCGCCCTCGGGGACGAGCGTGGAACCCAGGATACGGTCGGACAGCAGCAGCTGCACGCGGCTGGCCATGGACGGGTTGAAACCCGGGTGCTGGCCGGTCACGTCCTCGTTCTTCCTTCCCCATTCGAATCCAGCGACGGTCAACTCGTACGCGTTAAGCGACACGGAACCGGGTGTGAACGCGGCGGAGATGCAGATCGAGTTGGGTCCCCATTCGGGGTTGGCAGCCATGATCTTGGCCTGGGTCGTGACGTCGCCGGGTGCCAGGTGGTTGAGCTCCTGCGACTGCGTCTTGATCCAGCCGAGAGGCTCGAGGTCCTTGAGGAGGAAGTCGTGCTTGGGCAGCGCGAGCGGCAACTCCACGCTGTTAGCGGTACCACGCTGCGGGATCCAGGCGATGGCCTTGATCTCCTTGACCTGCTTGTTGTCGGGAGGTGACGAACCGTACAGGTAGCCGACAACCTGGGTACGGAGGTCGGCGCTGACGATGAACGTGCGGAGAATGTTCTTCGGCATAACAAACGTGTACGATCCAGCGTCGTCCTTGACGTCGTCGTTGCCGACGAATAGGTGGTTGGTACGCAGCGGCAGGTTGGTAGCCGAGATGGCACGCACGCGCCAGTCGGACTTGGACGCAAAGGTTGCCACCTCATACTGGGTGGAGGTGACCGTCTGAATGAGGTCACCGTGGATGTTGGTGGTCTGGGTCTTGACAGCGGTGACCTGCGATGCCGCCTCCGTCGACTTTTCGATCTCAGCCATCTGCTGGCGCTGGATGGAAGGAGCCTGGATCTCCATGCCGAGAATGACATCACGGATTTCACTGGCAGTGAGGGACGCGACGTTGACGTTGTTGCGCTTGCCAAAGTCCGTGAGGATAACGTCCTTGAGGGCAACTTCGACCTTCATCCACTCCTCGTCCGTGAGGGTGGGCCACACGTGGTACGACTCGGTAATGGTGTTGCGGTCGGGGCGCAGGATGATCTTGGTCTTCTCGTTGTTGACATGCAGGGCACGCAGGATGAGAATGAGACGCGAGAAGGCGGTGTACGACGAGATACCCTTGAGCCAGTCATCGTACAGGTTGAAGAGCACAAGCTGCGGCTGGTTCGCGCGAAGAATGAGGTCTCCAAACTTCTCCATCTTGAGCGTTGCCTGGAAGGGGAGCTGCAGCTCGGAACCCTTGATGACAATGTTGGGGAAGTCGAGCAAGTGCACCTCGAGAGGGTCAAGCATACCCTTACGGGTAACAATGACCTGCTTGGGCTGCTCCTCGACGGGGAGCGAACGAATAAGCGCGGCAACTTCCTCTGCAGTTTTCCACTTGGCCAGCTGACCGAGACGCTTCTGACCAGCCCAGACGGAGGTGTGGATAATCTTGAGGAAGAGTTGTCCTGTACGCGGGTTGAAGATGAAGATGGCACCGTTGATCGGCTTGGTCGTAAGGTTACCCTCGAATGTCTTGTGGATGGTGACACGGTAGACATTGGTGTCGTCAACGAACCAGATGACCTGGTTGGAGAACAGCTCGGAGTAGTTGGACGAGTTGAGGTACGGCTCGGTGGGTTCGGACGAGTACAGCTGCAAACCCTTGCGAATACGCTCACGAAGGACGTAAAGCGCAGGGTTGGCCTTCATGATCTTTGCCATCGCCTGCTGCAAGAGCGGCTTGAGACCCGGGTACCAACATCCGTAGGCGCTGTAGAGGTTGTATGCGAGGTCGACAGCGACCAGCGTACCGGTCGGCGACGGGTAAATCGACTGCGAGTCGCTCGAGTAGTCGAGGTACTTGGCACGGGCGTATCGCTCGATGTCGTGCGAGTCAAAGTCACCCCAACGCAGCTGAATGTCGATCCAGAACTTGCTGGAGGTCGTGCCATCCATGGTGTCGCGGTTGTCGTTCAAGAGGGAGGGGCGAGTGATGAGGAACTTGTGCGACGCGAACATAAGGATATCCGACGCCGACGAGTTCATCTTGTACGACTTACGCGGATGAATCTGCTCCTTCTGGACAGATTCAATGCCGAGTGCCTCCATCTCTTGGTCCAGGACCTGACAAATGTCCATGACGATGGACTCGTGAATCTTCTGCCACAAGTGGGCACGGAAGATTTGAATGAACGAGATCTTCAGCGTCGGCAGCTTGGCGTGCATGAAGATACCCTATCAACGTCAGCAGAAGCGTAGAACTTCACTCACAGTCAAGTCAAGTTGCACCTGGAAACCGACATAGACATTCGCGCGGTTGATTGTCGGTGACCACCACAGAGTGAATCGACGGTTCGGGATCTGGTTCAGACCGGATCTTTGAGCCTGCGCGCGTTAGCTATGCACGAGGTCGGACTCAAACATTTGTGAGCTTCTTGAACTTCATAGATTCCTCAAAGCCGGACGATTTCTCCCAGAAGAGGCTGAGGTTAGTTGTGAACATCGTCGAAGAAAAGAAAAAAAAGAAAAAAAAAAAAATCGAAAATCGTTAGTGGTGACTCACCCCTCCCAGGTGGGGAAACCGGTTCCCTTGAAGAGCGAGTGCTCCAGAATTCCCTCCACACCTCCGAGGGCAGCAATAATGTCAACACGGTATGCGTTGAGGTTCCAGAGCTTGCCGTCGTGGCGCTGGTTCGTCCATCCGAAGGGGTTGGCGCGGAGACGGTGGTACTGCTGGAACAGCACACGGACACGCCATCCCTTGTCGTAGGCCAGAGTGTGGCGGTCCTTCTGGAAGAGGGTCGAGATACGCGGCACACCGCGGTCGAACGAGTCCTCGAGGTCTTCGAGCGTCAGACGGCGGTTGGTGGCTGCGGCCTCCTTGCGCTTCATGGCGTACTCGGACCACACACGGGCACTGTCGAGGAACTCGGACTCCCACGGCTGAATGTAGCGGTACAGGTTGGGGATAAGAGCGTCTTCCTCGCGGGTCATACCCGCACGGAAGTGGGTGATGCCACCGCCCTCGGTCTGCTTGGACCAACGAAGGTCGGATGCGGGAATGAGGACGAAACCCATAGACAGCATACCAAGACCGCCGAGCTCCTTTGGAGAGTAGAATACTGGCGGCGGGAAACGGTTCGGCATCTTGGAGTTGAGGCCGACCTTGACACGGGTCTGGACCTTGTTCTCGGCCTTGACAAGCACGTCGAGGAGCTCGGGGGTGGTAACGACCGCCTCACGGTAGTATGTCATCAAACCGATAAGAGCAGTGTTCCACTTGTTGATAACCTTGGCGAACGTTGACGAACCCGAAGACATGAGGATCTGGCGAATACGGTTCTCAAACTCCCTGATGGCCTGGTCGGAGACGCGGAGGTACGCCTGGGCGGTGCGCTCCTTGGTCGACTCCTCGACGAGGTTCCAAACGACGTCCTTTACGGTGTACTGCTCGCCATTCTCGGTGCGCACCCGGGGCAGAATGCGAACTTCGAAGCCGCACATGGAGAAGAGAAGCTGGGGGTTGTCCTTGGAGTAGACGGAGCACATGGTGTCCTCCCACTCGATGGTAGTGAGCGAGCGGGGAAGCGAGTTCTTGACGTTCCAGAAGACGGCACGACCAAGGTTGACGTCGTGCTTGTTCAGACGCATACGGCAGTCGCGCGGCCAGCAGCGCTTGTTGTTGTAGCCCAGGATGTTCTCGTTGTTGGGATCGGGGTTGGCGGAAAGGAAGCGTTGAATGAGGTCGCGGCTCTCATCTGCCGTGAAGCGGAAGAGCACATGAATGCGATCAACATACCGCGAGTAGAAGCGGATGGGGTGACGAGTCTCCGTCGCACGGTCGCGGTACTGCAGGAAACCGTTGGGTGCTTGAGGAGGACCGGCCATCTCGGAAGCGCGCTGAAGACCGAGAATGAGCAAGTCAAGGACGAGACCGTAGTACTGCACGACGAAAGAGCTGAACTGGAGACCACGGATGAGACCGTATGCGTTGATATGGGACATGTCCTTGAACGTCAGGGTGGCGTTGTTCTTAGACGTAATGTAGTCTGCCAAGTTGTGGTCCATCACCAGACGCAGAAGACGGTTCAACAGCGTCAGGTCGATCTTCTCGTACATCCTGGACAGGACGGTCTCCATCATAACGACACACTGGCCCTCATCGGTATCCCAGACCTCGGTCAGGTTGTTGATGCCCTGGCACCACTTGTACACGAGTAGTGGCGGCGGCTCCGAGTCGGCGGGCTTGATCCATGCCGGGAAGAGGTGACGCTTGTCCGCCTCGTACCACAGGAACTGATCAAGATAGGCGTCGGTAATCTTCTCAACAGGCTCGATGTCGTAGCAAGGGATGAGCTTGTCGTACGTGTCGAAGAACTCGATGCCGACCTCCTTGAACGCACGCTGCGTGAGAAGAAGGCGCTTGATACGCGAGAGACACTCGTGCGGGTTGTCGTAAGCCTGCTCCACCAAAGCAAGCTCTTCACGCTGGCTCTGGTTGAGACGGCCGTGAACACTGTACGCCTCCTTCAGCTTCTCGAGGGCAAGCACAAGGAGCTTGGTGTCGTGCTTGTACGACAGAGGCGGGAAGGGAATAGGCGCAAACTTGCGTGACTCGAGCCAGTGCACGGTCGACGTGTAGATGGCGACGGCCTCCTCCGATGAGATGTACGGTCCATCCTTGAGGTAACCGTTTTGCCGCTCCTGCTCGGCCTTGAGGTACAGACGGGTGAGACGGCCAAGGTTCTTGCGCACGACAGCCTTGTCGACGGTGGCACCACGACGGATACGCTCGCGGTTGTAGTGTGCGACCGAGGTCCACCAGTCCGACTTGGACTTGATGTAACGCAGAATGATGTTCTCGATAGCAGCCGGCATACCGGGCACCTTCCACGGGATGTTGGCCTTCCAGCAGTTGTGGGTGACGACAAAGTTGCCCAGCAGGAAGAGGGGCGACTCGTCGAGCTGGAAACCGCAGTAGGGCCCAGGCTGGGGCATCTTGACAACCTCGAAACCGACAGTGCTGTGATCAAGCTCAGAGTCGTCCTCGCAGGTGTGCGGCTGGATGGGCTTCTCCTTGCAGGGGATAAGCGCCACACCACGTCCGGTAATAACCGCCTTCTTCCCCACTTCGTTGTTGGCGTGGACGTAGACGTTGCAGAACAGGCCGAGACTGCGCGAGACCTGCTGCGCCAACATGACGATCGCGTCGTGACCAGCAGTGGCAGAAGTACCGGAATTGTGCGAAATCTGGTACGACTGCGGCTCGCTGCAGGACTTGCACTTCTGGATCGAGCCGTCGCCGTCGATAAATCCAGCCAGCCAATGGCGGCGAACCTCGATGCTTTGGCTGAGCAAGTTTTTGATAAGCTCAGCGCCGATGTCCTTCTTGTTGTAGTACCCTACGCCTTCGAAGATGTCGATCAGGTTGTTGCTTCCCTCGCGGCGGGAGAGGAAATCGACATGCCACATCGCCTCATCTGCCTGCTTGGTCTTGCTATAGTCCATGTCGAGCTTCTCGGCAGTGGACTCCAGCCACTCAAGAGTGCGAGTCTCGTTCTGGCCGATGAAGAACTTGGCACGACCTGAGCGGCCGTCGGCCATGTGACGGCCTACGAGGTATGCAATGTCAAGAGCAGTGGGCAGACCGTCATCACGGCCAAGGACAGACTTGACGACGCTCTCAACGTCAACCGACGGCCCGAGGCCCATCGTGATGGGCTCACTGGGACGGTACATGCGCATTTTTGCGGCCTCCGTGGGATGCGCCTGCGCCCACTGGACGTACTGGCGTGCCTCGACAGTCCACGGCTGGCGGCCGCAGTCCCGCGTGATCGTCACCTCGTCGTTGGAAGGAGCGACGATAACAAGCGAGTGACGGGAGTTGCACGTGAAGTTTGTCTCCGATAAACTCCAGCCCTCGTCATTGGATGTCTTAAGGTCGTCGGTGAAGCGCACCTCGTACATGTCGTCGGTGCCCTGCATGACGTCGTCAACGGTGAGCGGCGCACCGTTCTGGCCAGCGACCTTGTCGCCGACGCGGATGTCCTGCGCCATAACGGTGGAGCCATCGGCGAGGAGTACAGGGGTCTCAGGCGCGAGACAACGCCAGGCCTCGGAAAGGTGCTGGATGATGGTCTTGGCCTTGTTCTGTTTAATGCCCTCGGGCATCATGTCGAGAATGTCGTGCATGACGGCGGCACGGAGCTCGAGGTCGAAGTGAGATTCGACACGCTGCTTGGTGACCGTCAAGGCGATTCCCTTCGAGTTACGGCCCTCGAATTGACGTGCCAGCAGGTTTCCGAGCCAGCGCTCAAGGAGTGGAACGATACCACGCATGAAGAAGAGCCAGACACGCCATGCGGGCTGCCAGAAACCGACACCAGGGCCCTTACCGACGGGGCCGGTGTTGAAGCGGTAGTAGATGAGGTGCTTCAGGTCCTTTGTCATGCGGATCTGACGCATAAGCTTGTACTTGTAACGGTACATGCCGGTCAGCTGACCGACGTGAGCGAACATGTACTGCAATCCATCGGCCAGCTGGAACGCATCGACATTGCCGAGACGGAACTGGACGTGAGCGTCCACGATAAGCTTCGTGAGGCGGAGGATTTCACGGATAAGGTGGAACGCGTTGCCGAAACGCGACTTTTTACGCTCCTTGGTCGTCAGCGTCTTGATGGGCTTGAGGTTCATGTTGTAGTCGAGGTGGAGGTAGTTGAGGTTTTTACGGTGGATGAGGAGGTTGAGCATGTTGTAGCCCTGTCGGCAGACCTGGAGACCGGCCTCGACCCAGTCGATAGTTGTCGACTGGAAGAACTTGGTGTTCTTGAGGGAACGGAAGAGGTTGCGGCGAGCGACGGGCTTGGGATGCCGGTGGTGAAGCGCGTTGAGGACATACGCCTTGAGGAGCTTCTGGTACGATACACGGACCTTGACCGGCTGATCCGGCGGGCAGTGCTCGAGGTAGAAGTTCTTCATCATCGCCACATCCTGGGCACGGCGCATGCGACCGCTGCGCTTGTTGTAGGGGTACGGGGCCCAGTAGAGAGCGATAGCGTCCGCGGTGTACTCGTTCTCCAGGTCGCACCTCTCGAAGAAGGGCTCCAGCTCGTCGGGGAGCTCAAACTCGTCGTCCTCCTCGTTGCCATAGCCAAACACCTGGTCTTCATGGGAGACCATGGGCTTGTGGGCATCCGCAACCACGCGCTGCGAGATGGGGTTGATAAGCGGGTCAAAGTAGAACGCGGGCAGATCCGGGTCGTCCGTCTTGATGTACACATTCTTCGGCTCGTGGTAGAGATCGATGTGGACCGCGCGGGGAAGAGAATTGTACAGGTGCGGGTAGGCAACCTTGTACTCTGACCGGATAAGGCCACGGATAATAACCTTGTTGATGTCGTTAAACTCGTTCCAGTCCTCGTCAAAGTTGTCCGTGTCGCGGTACAGCGGCTCAAACTTCGGTCCACCAGGCAGCGCAATGTTGAGGGCCTTGGCGGTGAAGAAGCTCTTCTTGTCGAACAGGTAGTACGCGTTGCGGTCCGAGTAGTCGGACACGAGCTGGCGTCCAATACGGTACAGGTTGGCCATCTGCGGCAAGGTGACGTTGAAATAGCGGTAGCTCTCACCGTTGACGTGGCTGGTGTCGACCAGCGGCCGGGGGTCGTAGAACCAGTCGATAATCTGAGCATCATCCTCCTCGTCAAGCTCCAGCTGGATTGCCTCGAGCGGCTCCACATCCAGAATGTTGTCGCCATAGTCCATCGGCGGCTCCTCGTCGTCAAATGGCGGGAAGCGCATACGCTTAAAGTGTCGACGGTCGCGCTTCTCTCGACGCATCGCGAGCCACATCGACGCCCATTGCGCGTGATACACCGGCTCAATCACGCGCGGAATCTCATTCACAAACGTGATAGCACCAGTGATGTGGTACAGCGCCTTAACCTCGCGCACCTGCTCCCAAGGATTCGGCAGGTTCTCCAGCAGCTTCATAACCGCGTGCGGCACATACTTGAGTGCACCGAGATGCGCGCGCTTGTCGTTGCGGAACTTGCGGTTCGACATGTCTCCGTGGTCCTTCATAATCTTTCTCAAGTGCTCAGGAGGCAGTTCCTGCGCTTGTCAGCACGCGCACACCTCACGCGACAGCCCCACGTCACGGCTGCCTCAAAATCAACTCCGGATTGACGCGTCGCGTCCCCATCATCCTTCTACTACTCACCGCCTTCCCCATATCGATACCTCCGCCTCCGCCGCGCCTGCGCTTCTCGTTGAAGCGCTTCTTTTGAGACTGCCGCCACTTGCGAGCCTTCTTCTCGATTTCCTCGGGCGTGAGCGTGCCGAAAAAGTCGCCTTCCATCCGTGAGTCCCCGTTGGGCTGTCCCGGAGCCGGCGCGCTGCCGCTCGGGCCGGGGGCACCGGGACCACCGAATCCTGGAGGCGGCGCGGACATGGCTGTCGGTTGCCGTTAAGGAGTAGGTGGATGAGGGGGGTGAGGGGTGGGTGGTGGTGATTGTTGTTGACGAGCGAGATGGTGAGCAAGCACCCTTAGGTGGCGACTGGCAGTGATTGCGAAGTGGTGGTCAGGAGCTGAAAGCAGGAGAGCGGAAATCTTCGGTGTTCCTCATGTGGCACTCTTGTCCTCTCACCGTCGATTGCTCTCGTCAGCCACTGCCACGTTTTATTACATAAGCTTATTTATGGCTAACCGTAAAAAATTCCCCGATCCTCGGTCCGGCGGGGGGGAGGGGCGCACATGTCCGGCTTGGCCGGGCCCCGGCGCGCCTGCGCTCGGACCACCCGCCGGTCATGCCAGCCAGGGGTGAATGCGTGGGAAAACGTGCATGACCACTTTCCCTTTTGTGCAATGTGGGGGCCCGGATATCCTGGTGCGTGGGTGGCCGGTTGCCGCCGCTTTCCAAGCTCTGCCCGGCCAGTCCATCCCCACGCGCTTGTGCTGCTTGCGCTGTTCGCTGTTCGGTGTCTCGCGCGACTACGTATTGTGGAGATTAGAACGCATACAGATCGAGCGTGGACCGTGTGTTGAATGAGAGAACGCGACAGCGGCAACTCTTGACTTGTCATCTCTCATTATCACACAATCTTCTTGGTTTATCAGTTCACACCCCTCCCACCCTCTTGCTCCGGTATACCCATTCACCACATGCCGGCCCTTCCCACATACGGCAAGCGGCCCGTCGTGCTTCTCACTGTGCGTCTCGTCGATCCACTGGCGGTGTATTGGCCGAGCAGCCGAAACAACCTGGCTTGCTATGATGACTGACAACAGAACGACGACGGGCCGCCCTCGGACCATTCCCCAAACATCTACACGTTCGCTAAGCACTTGATCGCCAAGCTCGGCTGGGACGTGCGCGTCGTCGTGCCCGATTCACAAAAGTCTTGGTGCTCCGAGGGTTGGTTTCTGTGCTAACGCCAGGGTTGGCAAGGGATATGCGATTCAGCAGATTATCGAGGCCAGCTTCTTCTACCCACTTGGTGCGTCACTGTAGTTGCAGAGCTGACAGCGGCAGAACCCGATGGGCGTAATGGCGAGATAACCCCTGTGCGGCGGCCACTGAAGGAGGGCGAGTTGATGGAGTGGGTGTTGATAAACTCTGTGAGTCGTCAGGATTTATCGATTGTGACATGTGGGGATGCCGAACGTCAACGACGCCCGTGGCGATGTGTTGCTGCGTGCAGCATCACCCGCAACACCTCTCGCCCCGTTCCATGCCTGGGAGACCGTCACCCATCCTATCACATTGAATCGTGACATGATAGCTGACACGTACAGACACCGGCAACATGTAGGTCTTTTCACTGACAGTCGCTCACTTTTAAGGTACCAGCATCGGGCTGCACAACATCTACCCCGGCGAGATTGATCTTGTTATCTCGGGTCCCAACCGTGAGCTAACATGTGATTGCCCGTAGCTGACATGCCCAGACGGCCGCAACTCCTCAACCGCCTTCGCATTGTCGTCTGGTACGATCGGTGCGGCGCTGGCAGGGACACTAGCGGTACCGATCCCGGGCCCGCCAGACCGTCCATCGCTGCATACGGATTTTATGCCGTCCATCGCGATATCGTACGGCGTCGTGCAGCGCCCCGTACCGGAGCCCTGCCTAGAGCTGGCGAACGACGTGGCCGTGGACGTGTGTAAGCGCCTGTTCGACGACTGGGGGTACGAGGACGCCGAGTCACGACGCCCGGTGCAGTGCTACACTGTCAACGTCCCGCTCGTCGAAAAGGCGCTCCTCCCCGACAACCGCAAAGTGTGCTTCACCACCATGTGGCGCAATACCTACGGACCGCTGTTTACGCCGACGCTCAAGAAGGACGGCGGGTGGAACCCGGCCGATCTGTGGAAGGACGTGCCGCTCGACGACGACGAGTCGGACGATGGCCAGCTTCGCTTCGCGTTTGCACCAAACTTCCACCCGGTGCTGTATCCAGACCCCGCGAGCGTGCCGGAGGGAACGGACGCATGGGCGTTCTACCACGGCTACACGAGTGTTACGCCTATTCGCGCAGAGTTTGCCGGGCTCCACCACACGGGGGCTGGGTTCGGTAGTGGCGCCACCGTGGGCGAGTTTTGGACATAGAAGAGAGACTGCATGATCATCCGGAAGTAAAGCGTTAGTGGCTTAGCGGCCGCAGTAGACGGAGCGCCCGTGGCTCCATATGCAACAACACATCGTTCTACATATCTATTGTACAAGTCTAGCTGGTGTAGATGGTGGGCTGTCAGATCTCCGCAGGCTGTGGTCCTAAGTCTGGTCGATCGCGACGGGGTAGAGCACGTAGCGCTGGAAGATGAAGACAAGGTCAAATCTAGATGTCAGCGGGGGGCTCACGAGAGTCACAAAAACAAAAACCTACAGTAGTGTCAAGATTGAAAGACCGAGCTTGGCGGGGTTCGCCCAGATGCCGCTCGCCGCGCCGTCGATGAATACCGCGGACACGACGAGCTGTACGAGCGAGAGGACGCCGCCAACGAGATCCTGGAAATTAGTGGAGATCACCGGGTGGCGAACAAGAAACACCACGTACACAGAAGATTGTATTGATAGCAAAGCCGCGGACGGACTTGATCTGATAGTTGAGATATACTTGGGGAAGATATTTGAGGAAGGTGATCTGATCGTTAGCAGATGTTCATGCGGGAGAACACTGTTTGGCAACCATTGCCCACACAGCCCATACTCACAATCAGCTTCACGGTGGACGCAAAGTAGAGGAAGTCGAGGAACTCGGTCCGGCCGAGCGCGAGGCTCGACACCTGCCACAGAGTCGCGACAGCGAGGACAGTAAGACCCCCACGGAGGTGAGTGCTTATGGTGGTCGGTGCACTGGCGATATCATCGTCCCTGCCAAGGAGCGAGTCGCGCTCGCCGAACGGGAGCATGGGCTGGGGGTTCTTGCGTGCCTCGTGCGCACGGTAAAAGTACCAAGCAGACTGGATGAATGTCGCGAGCGCGAGTATCAACGCGTGCAGGGAAAACGCGAGGTCAGCGACGGAAACCTGCGGCATGTGGCCGTCGTGCCGCTTGCCATACTGCCGGCGCGCGGTTGGGGAGAAGTAGGCGCCCCACGACCACAGCGCCTGGCAGAAGAAACCGATCGGGTTCACAAGAGCGAAGTCTGGTGAGAGGCCGAGAGAGCTGGTTGTCAGTATACGCTGTGTGGTTGGGCCTTCCAGGTTGGCATTCCTTTTGTTGGAACACACTTGGATACATACGTCTTGCGCCTGTAGTTGAGGATCAGCTGTGGATAGAAGGATATGCTCCAGGCCGTAAAGTAGATGACGCCCGAGGCGTCCGAGATGATGTGCCAGATATTCATTGTCGAGGATCCAGTTGGTTAGGGGCGCTTTCGTTACTCAGAAGCCGTCAATGTCGATGGAAACGATAATGGCAATCACAACAGCAGCAGTGGTGGTGGCGCGCGATAATATGCTGCTGGTGAGAATGATCAGTAGGAGCGTTACGACGACGCGACCACATTGTCTTCATATGTATTGATTAATTTGGGTGCCGGTATGCGTGGAGTGGGCACGAAGCATGTAAGCATGGAAGCATGGAAGCATCGCACATTGTGGGGGTCCGATGGCGACATTGTCACGGTTAAAGCCATGTGTCCACTCGGACACCGTGCGCCTCGGACCTCGCCGTCCGAACCTCGGGTTTCATGCCGGATATTACATTTCCTCTCACTGGATCTATCAGCCAGCCATCCACAAGAAGGAGCCAGCGAGAAGCACATGTTCTGCGAGAAACGCAACGGTGAATTGCTGAACGTATTCGACGTGCCCGCGAGTGTTGAGGAAGTGCAATGGCTTTTCAGAAATACGGCAGAGGCTTTTTATATGGACTCTTGACCATCTCGCTCACAATGATTGGCATCACCACCGACTTGGCTGGGCTTCTTGAGATCTAAGATGGACCGAGACAACGGGGTTCTGGCTCGTTGCATAGCCCGCAATACCTACTAGTCCTCTGGTCTCGGCCTCTCAGATCCGCTAGTGTCGCATGTCGGGCACAACGCACAGTCCATACAAGATGAGTAGATCAACGGTGCTTGATGAGATGTCGAGATAACTTTCGGGTCCAATCCTGGCGACCGGTCAATGACGCTGCTTGGCTGCTAATCAAAACAGCTATTGGAGAGTAGGCCGAGGAATACTGTAGATGCAATAGAACCACTACGAAGCACCGCGAAGCGACTGTGTTGATTACGAGCCAGTCAATCGATATTCCGTGCCGGTCTCGCTTCTCATCGCTGGGGCACGACAGCCAGGCACCCTTTGACGTCATTACAGTCTGTCCACGGTAGATGCTATCTGGTGGACGAGTGGAGTGGCAGTTCCCACGACACCTGGCATTGTGGCTAGCACAACGAGAACTGCTGTACAACACTCCGACCCGGATGGATGGATGGTTGTAGGTCGAGATCGTGTGCGGTGCATCGCGGCAGACATAGCTGTACCTGTGGGAAACAAGGTTGTCAGTCCCCCTGGTCTCCACGCAGTCTGCGGTCTGGCATATATAAAGAGTCCAGTCACTGCAATCACTCAATCTCCCTTAATCCCTCTGATTCCAGAAAGAACTCACTCATAATGGCCCACTCCCACCCCAAGCTCGGTGCGTCCCCCTCATGTTTCATCACTGATGGCAGTCCTCTACGACTTCGCCGGCTCTGTCTGGGTCAAGGCGCCGCGCATCGCGATCACCGAGTGCGGCTTCAAGGACGGCGACGTCGAGTTCCGCTCCGTCGACCTCGCCAACGTGAGTGAGCGAAATCGTGACAGCGACTAACACACGCAGGGCGCCAACTTTGACCCGAACGGCTTCCTCAAGGTCTCGGCCAAGGGCACCGTCCCCGTCCTCCTTGTCGGGGATCACAAGTACGACAGCAGCAGCACGGCCGTCGAGCAGATTATCAAGTACGGCCCTGACTCGCCGAAGAAGGACACGCACACGGACCACGAGACGCGCAAGCTCATCCACGCCGTCCACTCGCCGCAGCACGACCCCAACACCATGTTCGTGCTCCCCGTCGATGACAAGGACCTTGAGGCCAAGGCGTCCGGCGTGCAGGGCGGATTCGTCGCTGGTCGCCAGAAAGCTCTTGACAAGTACGCTCCCTCTGCTCCTTCCGAGTTCAAGGAGTTCCTCGAGAAGAAGCAGAAGGAGAATGGCGAAGTCGTCAAGCTCTTCCAGGACTCGGACGTGAGTCTCAAGCAATCGGCCTAAGTTGTTTCCACCCGCTAACACCACAGGCTCAGTACCGTGCCCCCTTCTACTCGAACGCAACCGAGCAGTGGAAGTCGGCAGGCGAGTTTATCCGCGGCGACTTGACCCACATCCTACGCAAGACGCCTGGCAAGTTCCTCGGCGGCGCCGACCGTCCCGGCGAGGCTGACTGTGAGTGAACAAGAAACAGAAACCTCGTGACATGTTGTCTAACTCCCAGTCCACCTCATTACCTGGCTCGCGCGCACGATCACCAACGCCGGCATCAAGCCCGGATCGCTCTCCGAGGTCGTCCTCCCCGCGCTTGCGTCCAAGACTGGCGGACAGGACATCGACCCCGTCGTCGGCGGATACTGGGAGTGAGTACAGCCGAGTGACATCCACGTTCTCGTTTACAATTGCGGTTTGGCTAACATCAGCGCCTGGACCGTGCGCCCTTCGTTCAAGGACAACAACGTGCACTAAGTAAAACGTGGTAGGCGCTCCCAATGCTGCGTATATCTTCTCTACGCTCAATTCCTGGCGATACCGAAAGAACAGTAGGAAGTCAGCGTCGTAGGCAAAGAAGTTGAGAGAATGGATGAAATGGTTAGTCGATTCGCACAAAACTCTACACTTCGAGGTAGACAGATGCATATGGAACAAGAGTTAAGATACATGAGCGATGTCGGTCAGAGTGTGGAGACTATGGTGATGGCAATGTGCAGCATGATGGACAGCAAAATGTCCCTTGTGTGTGTTTGTTTTGGTTGTAGTCTAGGTACGTCGCTTTATAGTGTCGTCAATATAGGCTGGAGCGTTGGAGTGCCGCACACGCGACGTGGGTTACAGACGAGGCCAAGAAGTCAAGACTGTCTTATAAAGCATGGCCGTAGCCGCCGCGATCATCGGCGGTACTTCCTTGTTGGGAATCAAAGTTCACGTCGAGTGGGCGGAATAAACCAGCGGCATACCCGCTGAAATCCACTTTCGGTGTCAACGCTTCCTGTGGGCTTACCGCGGAGGACGGGCCTGGAGCAGCGACACTCGCACTTGTGCTTGTGCTGGGAGTAGGGCTTGGTCGATTACGGTGGACACGGAAGGAGGAAGGGGGCGGAGCTGCTGGGTTCTCCGCCACAAGCGGAACCTGCACCTGCGGCGACGGTGGTCCGGTGGGTGGTGGTGTCACAGAACTGCTACGGGGCGGCGCTCCCGCACGATGAACCTTGAAGGAGCTAGGCGGCGGCCGGTCCAGAAGCGGAGTTGCAGAGTTACTGTGTCCCTGCACTGCGGCGAGCGCGTCACCACTCGAGGTACGGTTCTTGCGATGCACGCGGAAGCGACTGGAAGGCGGGGCAATACCAAGGAAAGCTGCACCCGATTCGTTGATTGCAGCACCCTTACGAGCCATCTTCTCGCTCTTTGCCCGCTCATCCATAATCTTCCGGCGACGAGAGAACATTCCGCGCCAACCACCAGACGAGTGGTGGCCAGATGACGATGTGTCGTTGCCATAGCCAGTCTCAGTGGTGATGTGGTCATCATCCGAGTCTGATTCATCGTTGAGGGGCACGCGCTGGAACCAACGGCCACCAGACCTTCGTTGTTGTCCATCTTCTTCGGAGTCAAGATTATTCAACGACCGCTGTCGAGTGACGGCGAGTGGAGGGCGAAGTGTACGCCCTCGATTCTCCGCCGTTGGTGGGTACGAGATCGGGGGAGGCCCATACACGTTGGGGTCCACCCCTGGACCACGACCGTGCGCAGACATCAATCCCTCCATGGTAGAGGACGACTGAGCCCGCGAGTGGTAAGGTTCGGATGTGATGCGGATATTCGGGGTTGTGCCACCCCAGCTTTGCCGCTTGAAGCTCCTCTCGCCAGGTGATACAGGATGCTGGGGGCTTCCGTACATGGCCGGTTGCCATGCGTCCAAAATGCGTCCATGGCTGTCGTCTGTCAAGCGCTCGCTGAGTGACTCCTGGTCAGAGCTGTTGGCGCGGTGGCCGTAGGTGAGCTGATCGATTGAGGTAGTGCGCACGGGGTTGTAGTCCCGTCTGCTCTCCAGCAAGGGGTAGCCCTGTCGCTCAACTCCTTGGGAGTGTCGGTCGAGCATCATTTGCGTAGTGAGAGACCCAGCCACTGAAACGTTGCGCTGCAGAGCACGCGAGTCGCGCTTTCTCCGCCTGCGTTCCGCCGCCTTACCACCACGGACACCATTGAAGCAGTCCAGGTCCATGATGGCAGCGAAGATACCAGCGTCGATGGGGTGAGTCGACTCGTCAAAGGGCGCGCCACCAAACAAACGGATGAGGCCTTCGATGATCTTGGTCACAATCATGAAAAAGAAGAAAACGAAGATGACCGCTTGAACGATGAGGACCGCGTAGGTGAGCCATTGTTGAGCACCTTCGTCGAGATCAATCTATCGAGTCAGCGTCCAGGAGCTTGTCGCTGCTCAGTTACGCACCTCGCGACACATGACCATAGTCATGATTATGGAACCAATACGCAAAATGGAGAGGAAGACCACCTGAGCACCCATTCCGGCACCTTCTCCCCAGGGGCTCCAGACAGTGGTGGCGACAAAGGTGAACAACTCAACAATCACAAGGACAATCGTCTGGGCGAGACCGCTCTTCTGTCCCGCACCTATGACAATACCCTGAATAAGACTCGCCGAAAGCGGGAGGGTGCGGTAGAGCTGCTTCTCCGGCTCGTAGACGTTGTAAACCGTTCCAAGAGAAAGAAGAGTACGTGCCGCGTCGTACAGCTTCCCTGTTGGCGTTCGGTAAATCTTGTACATGATGAAGCCGGGAATGAGAACCGCGATAAACGCCAGAGCAAGGGCAGCAAACACGCGCGCCACGATTGACGACTCAAACAGTGTGAGCTGGAAGACTGAGAATGCGGTTATAGGGAAGTGGAAAGTGATAATCAGTCGCAGGAGGTTGCCGTACAATGCTGAGAAGTGGAAAGCACCGGCCTCTCCGCGGAAGGCAAAACGCTTCCGGATGCGATGCCATTTGGAAGGCGCCGTGAGACGCTGAGCTGCGCGTGGTGTTGAGGGCAGAGGATTTAGATCCGCAGAAGAACTGTGCCGTTGGTCAAACCATTCTTTGCCATTGCTACTCGACCGCGAATGCGTCCCATAGCCCGCACCAGCGAGATCGCCCAGGCTGCTGCGTGACGCATTGTGCCGAACTGGTTGCCTGCGGCGGCGAGGATCAGACTCTGGGCTCAAAAGCTCGGTCAGGCAGTGGATTGCCCAGAGCACCAGATGGATGACAATAATACCGCCTGCCAGCATGAGGAAGATCGCCATACATGTGCCGAAGAGATCTCGGGAGCGTAGACCCACGGCGTGGGCAAAGGACCGCATTCCATCGGGCTCGTTGGTCAAATCCAGCAACCGATTCTTCCCTGTAACATTGAGGTAAAGGGGATGTGTCGGCTGGTCCATGAATGGAGCATACTTGAGGGGAGTAGTGAAGTTCGTGGGATACAGTGAGTTGTGTTCGTTGGATACAATGGACACATCTGGTGCGTTAGTTATGAATCCATCCACAGCAACCCACTCCACAGCAAGTCTGCCCAAGCGCTCTGGGCAACAATCGGGTAAAAGAATGACGGCCAGTTGATGTTTATCATGCCCAGCATGGTCACGAACTGAATGTGGAACATGATATCGCGAAGACCCGGCGTCACTGGATACGTCAGCATCACAAATTGCCGTGCACACTCACCAAATCGCAGCAGAGCAGAGCTGACACTAAATCGTTCACCACTCAAGCCCGAAATAAGCATGGTACTCCACTTGAGCATTGTGACCTCGCGGCGACCCATGCTCGTGCGGTTTGCACCAACGACCCAGCCTGCGGCGAAGCGCGCTGCCCATGTCGTGACAAAGTAGGCCATAGCGATGGCGGCAGGGAACCACAAGAATACCTTGTAGGGCCAAGAGTCTGCCGCGTATGGAGTCACGAAGATGTTCACACAGGCGACAGTTCGGGCTGGTTCGGCACTGTCAACAACCCGGACTTGGGTGAAAAGAGTTGCCAGTTCGTGGATGTTGTACAGTGGGATTGAAACATTCAATCCAAACGCCCCAGGCGGTATCGGGCAATAGTTCCAGCCTGGAGTGTAGGTCTGATTACCCATAGGGTATAAGGAGTTGCACAGTCGCGACCTGGACTCCCATTGCTTGACATCAGCCTCCGATGCGGAAGTGAACAAGGTGTCTGGAAGTCAGCATGATGCCCGACATGAATGAGGGGTAGTGGCAATGACCTCATACTCGTGAGCCATTTCTGTGCGAGAAGGAGAGCTCGAGCCCACACATTCAAGCAACGACGTGATGATTGATCGCCACAGCCCCATTTAAACCTACACCATTTCTCCGTAGTGACGTTAAACTCGTTCAACGTCTGGTTTATTGTGCCAAAAAGATCGAGTCGTAGAACGTCCACTCCGTCACCGTTCAGATTCTGTGCTAAGGCCTCCTTTCCATTGAGGAGGGAGGCGAACACATCATTAACGACCATTTGGCGGTCAGGCTGGGCCACGTCGGAGTAGGAGTTGATACATGATGAGAATTTGGGAGCCAACACCGTGCCCACAACTGGTTGTAGTAGCCCACTGGCGACGGCCACAGCGAGGGATGCGAGTGAGAGCTTCATTGTCCGCTTGCAATCATTCGAGGCAGATTCTTTCAGGAGCCTCAGCCAGAGCCCCGCGGCTCGCAGAAGCTAGGCTGTGTGGACAAGGCGAGGTGGCAAAGAATGAAGATGGCACAGGTGAGGAGAGCCAGCGCCGAGGCATGTGAGGGAGAAAAGGGAGAGGGGCGTGCACGTATCTGTGTATGCGCGCTTGTGGGTGTCTGTGTGAATGAGGAAAATGAGGGATTGGGGAGAAGACTCTCAGAGTCTTTACGGCGTTCGAGAACGGCGGTGGACTCGGCAACGGTTTCGATGTGATGTGATGACGGGTGATGGGCGGAGGTGGGGGAAAGGAGGAGCACAGTACCAGGCACGCGGGCCGTTGCAACTGGTTACTGATGAGAGGAGTTGACTGTGAACCGAAGCAGAGAACCGCGCCCTTCAAACGGCTGTAGGTTGGTCGGTCTGGTGGGAACGACAAGGCCGGTGTGTGGGAGGGGGCGAAAGGTGACCGAGGGATGGAGTGGAGAGAAGTGGAAAACAGGCGGGCGACAACAGCTACGAACAATCTCAGCTCACGATGGGAGTGAGAATGTGGTCGAGGGGCTGTGCTAATCGGAGGTCGGAAGCTGATTCTTGCTGCTTTTTTTTGTCGCAACTCGATGCTTTGAACAATCAATCCAGCCGGTGATCCTCGTTTCGATCGGTGAGATCCAAAGCCACGATTCGATGCGAGAGAAGAACAGCAGATGACGGTGCACAAGGATGGATGGGTGGTGGAGGAGTGAGCTGTGTGCCCGATGGCGGCGAGCTCCAGACCGAAACAATGTAATGGTAATTTAGAATGCTAAGAAAAAAGAGACCGTGAGGAATGTGGCTGTTTGCCAGTCTTTCTCTTCCACAATTGAATGCACTGGACCGAGCCAAAGTGCCGACTCTGAAGCCATTTTCGCGCACGGAGAGGAAGAACCTGTCTCGGCTCAGTGCACTACAAAAGGGAGCGGACGAGATGCGAGGAGATTGATTCTCTGTTCCCATGCACCCCCGGTCTCATCTCGGCACAGTCGGCACCTCCTCGGCGATCAACTCCGGGTCGTCGCACCCACCGGTCGTACCTTGCGGAGCCGGAGTGTAATACGCGATGTGGTACGCAATTATACGCAAGCCGCCTCTTTAAGAGTCCCAAAGGGATATCGTGGGAGCTGGGAGGATGTGACGACAAGGTGAACAAAGCGGGGTGTGAAGCCGCGCATTTGGGCAGGGATATCCAGATAGGAGTGACGACAAAGGTGCAGCAGGGCGCTGATCGCGCACCGAGGAGGGATATGCTTGGGACCCGAGACGAACAGGGGAAGTTAGCAGGCACGAATGGCCAAAGGGATCCTCTGCGCCGTCTGCCCCCCAGGCACGGATAGCGAACGGCTGATCAGACTTGGGAGGAAGGCAGGGGAGGAGAGGAGTTGGTAATGTGTACAGGATAGTGTGCGTGGGTGTGTGGGAAGGGTAGTTCCTACAGTGAGTGCCCAGCCAGGGAACAGGAATACCCCAGTGATCCTCCCAGTCAACTAGTCAGCTAGTCGCTCATGTAGGGGTAGGGATCGACGTCTATGATGTCATGGCACTCATCCGTATTGCTCAACCACTCGCAAGTCGGCGTGCAATTACTACAGCTGTAAGCCAGCAGCCAAGCCATTTTCGCCTTTTCCGATGGAGTGGGTTTAAGGCCTTGAATTGCCCATGAACGCCAAATCAATGCAGAATATCACTACACTGTCAGCTGAGAGCTGAGAGCTGAGAGCTGAGAGCTGATCAAGCCGACGACCGGCGGGGTTTCTTGGCAGGTGAATGAGGCGCCATCCACCACGCCACAAAGCCACATTCTCGCGGACGGCTATAACACCAAAATGCGCGGCACGTACCGAGTAACACAACAGCGTTTTGGCGTAAGCTTATGCATCAATAAGCAGTCAGGCAAAGGATACCAACGAGCCACACGTAGTATATATTCAACGGAGCGGGGGCAGTTCAGCAATGAAGAGACGACCAATCCGCGGGACGGCCATACGGGGACTGCAAGACTTTTGCTCGCAGCTCTTGCCGTACGTGCCTTCAACATCATATCGCGGATGGAGACCGTGGTAGGTATGTGGTGCCATTCCGCACGGCCATCACGATCACCGTCGAGTTGGGCATTGGCACTCCCATGCGGTTGGCGCCACGTCGTATACCGGTGCGCGGCTGCAAACCTTAGCTGCACTTGGGCAAACTGCAAGCTGTGGCGTGCATCACATGCCGCACGGGTATCCATTCGCGGGCACAAATCCCCGGTCCAAACCGCTCATACCGCTCGCAACGCTCGTCCACCGATCCACCTCCATGCTGCCCGTCCACAGTGGTTAACTCTTCCGGGAACACGAAGCTCAACTGGCTCGACACGCTCACAGCATGTGTCCTTCGGCCTTCCCGAGTCGGGAAAAGCTTGTTCACGACATCCGTGCTTCTTCCGGCACTTTCAATCCCCAGCCAATCCATACGATCCATACAGCACGACCATCTAAATACTTGACCAGCTGTCTGAGGTGCATGATTGGCGTCAGTTTACCTCGTGACCCCATCGTGCAAGTAATAAGCACAAAGGTTAACCCAGCAGAGTATCCGACTCTACGGCACATCTAACCTATCGGATTTTGGCAATCTCCTCCTCCATGGCCTTCACAATCCGCGTTGCGTCTGCGTCAGTCTTCACCCGCAGGAGGTACGCCTTGGGTTCATTGGAGAGGTCGACACCCAGGAACTGCACGTTCTTGTCCTTCGCGGTCGGTTTGAATGAGGCGCCCATAGCCATGTTCTGATACGCATCAGCAACCATCCAGACAAAACCTCTGCAGTTCCACATTTGAGACACGTACCAACAAGATCTTCCCACTGCCATCTGCGCGCATCAAGAGACGTCTCCGACTGCCGTCTTTGCTCCGCTTCACCTTGAACTGTCCGACGCCCACAACCTTAAACTTGGAGTCCACAAGCTCGTGCAGTTTGCTGCGCTGCTCAACTACCGTCTCCTCATCCTCCTCGCCTTGGCCTATGGCATCTGCCAGGTTGGTGGAGTCGGACTCGGCCGGCTCAGCGGGTGTCTCAGTGGTAGATGCCTCAGCGGAGGGGGCAGTCGACGACGCGGGTGCTCCACCAGTGAAGCTGAACGACGATGTCGGCGGGGCAGCTGCTGAGCTACCAAACTGGAACGGGGTAGGAGGTTTGGAGGCTGTTTCAGTGCTCGAACCGAACGAGAAAGGTTTGGCGGAACCGAAAGCACCGGAGGCACTTTTCTCGGCGGGTTTGTCAGATGAAGTGCCAAAGTTGAAGCCAGCCGACGCCCCAGACGATGAGCCGAAAGAGAACCCGCCCTTCGTGGGACTGGTGCTCCCAGCGGGAGTGCTCTTAGCACCTCCAAACGAGAGTTGCGGCGTGCTTCCGTCAGGACCAAACTTGCCCAGCTTGGCCGGGGGATCCTGGACCGGGGTAGTGGTCGACGGAGCAAATGTCTTGCTCTCCGGGGTGGTGGGGTGAAGCGGGGCAGAGGGCGCGAATGTGAACAAACTGCTGCCACTCTTAGCAGGAGTAGCGCCAAAGCTGAACTTTGGAGCCTCCTTTGGCTTCTCTGGCTCCGCATCCTTCTTCTCAGTCTCGTCTATCGCATCGTTGATAAACTGGTTGACGGCACTGGGTGCCTGCTTTTTAAGGGTAGCTTCAGCAGGTGCCGGTGCGGCAGCAGGTTTGAAGCTAAACCCAGTGGTAGTCGATGCGGGAGCGGACGTCTTCGGCGGTTGAGAGGACCCGGTGGCAGCTGGTGCGGTGGTTGCTGGCGGTGCTGATACGGCGCCGTTCACTTCGGCTGCTGCCCGTTGCGGCTTCCACCCAGCCTTCGACTCGGCTTCACGAAGATAGGTCTCGTACTGCGACAGCAGCGAAGGCAGAACGGTAGTCAAGTCGAGGAATTCGTTGCTGTTTAGCGATTGAGATAGGAACGAAAGGAAAGCAGTATTCAAGCCTCGCAGCGACGTGTAGTATGCGACCTCGTCCTCAGCCGGGGGAGTGGCCTGAGACGGCCCAGCACCCGAGGATGAGCGCTTCGCGGTCGCGGCAGGGGCCGCTGGCGCTGGAGACTTCGCGGCCGGGGCCGAGGCGATGGAACCGGCCGGAGCAGCAGGTGACTCCACAGATGCAGAGCCACCGAAGAACGTCGGGGTAGATGCCGGAGCAGCAGCGGGTTTTGAAGGCTCCGTTGGTTTGTTGAAGGAGAACCCGGCGAACGAGGACTTGGGCGCTGTGGTTGCGGATGTGGTTTCCGCAGGGGCGGCCGGTGTCGGAGCAGCCGCAGGACGGCCGAACGAAAAGCCGCCGAACGCAGGCTTGGGAGCCTCAGCAGCAGGCGCAGGTGTAGGTGCAGACTCAGGAGTAGCAGGCTTAAAGCTGAACCCCCCGAAGGCTGCGGCAGGCGCAGCCGGTGTTGCCGCAGGGGTTGAGCCTGACCCGCCGTTGCTCGATCCACCAGCCCCAAATCCGCCAAACCCAGCAAAGGCCGACGCAGAACCCGCGCCTCCAAGTGCCGCCGGAGGAGCTGCCGGTGCAGCTGGAGCGGGGGCGGGAGCAGTAGCCTAGAACAAGTCAGTAAAAGCAACATGTTAGATCCATGCGGCCGGTGGGGCGCCAAATATTAAACGTACGCCAAGTCCCTTGCGCTTTGGAAGACCGCGAACCCTGCGGATATCAGAATCAAATGCGTCGCAAAACATGTTGTACTCACTGCCGCCCTGCAATAGGCCTCAACTCTGATGAGCGCACCCCGGGCTGTAACTGTCAGTATTGAACAAGTTGTTCGTCTGGCCCCGTCATGGAACTGCCGTGCTCACGTCTTCATCGTCGCTATTCCTGTCTACGGGCGGGTCGTCCCTCGTGATCTGGTCCTCAGCTCCGCGCTTGGCCATTTTGTGAATCCCGCTGTTTTGAACGAGATGGGGATCCTGGTGAGAGTATGAGTATTGCTGGTTGTTGAGGTGCAAACAACAAAGCAAAAACGAGTGGATGGCCGAAATCATGAATCTGTTGTGGAATGGCTCGCTCACCCATTGCGCAACGGTTCAGGCCCCAGCTCCCCAGATCCCACAAATGCAAATGCCACGTTTACCACGCGAGCTTGATTCCGCTAATCCATCAATCCAGTCGTGTTGGTGGGTAATAGAACAATTCAAGCACCCTTGTTATTATTCAGAACATTCCGGGACGCAGTCAGCGACGCTGGCTAGAGCGGTGTTCGCCCCCTGGAGCATCCCACCAAAGCCAGAAACGATGACGAAGTTGTCCCAATGTCGTCCTCGCAGGCTCGCGCGCGCTCGCAGTTTGAAATCGTCAGAGCTCTGCATGCTCTGCAAGCTCGTCAAGAGATCAGAGACAACAAGGCGCTCATACGATTATACATACAACAACAACACACTCGACACTTCCTCCTCGTACTTCCCTTCTATCCCTTCGACTTACAACCACACCCCGATAAGGAATCCACACCAAGAACGGAACAACAAAGCACGAACTTCAATACTACGTATAGCCTTTAGTTGCGAGCCTACCAGCCCGTCTGGTATCCTGCACGGAGACAGCTTCTCTTCTCTATCATTCTTCATTGCCCGCCACCTAACATCAGGACACGTCAGACACGTCCCCGTCTTTGGCTAGCCTCCGTTGTTCTGGGACAAACTCTCGAGCTGTGGCGACCGTCACTGGCGCGTCATTGTACGACACCGTGAGCCATGACTGCCCACGAGACAGACCCTGCTCCCGAGCCCTCGCCGCGTCGCCGCTCTTCCGAGGCGCCGGCATGGACCAACGAAGCGGCCCCTCCAACGAATGCTGCCCCTACCAGCGCAGCCACGGCTGTCGGGCCCTGGCCGATGCCTCCGAAGGTTCGGTCGTTGCCACCACCTCTAGGGCCACGACTTCCCACGTCTCCGGGAACAGCGCACCGCACTGCATATATGATGTCGAGCGACTTCAAGGTGTCCCCCAATCGAGTGCCCATATCGTCTCAGCATGCTTCCCCTGGCAAATCGGCAGGACTAGAGACGCCCGCGGACGTGGCACCGGTTTCCTCTGAACTCGTTTCTGGCGCTGATTCGGATGAAGGCGTCAGAGAGGATCCGCACCCTGGAGAGACAAAGACGCAGCCTGAAGTTGAACCGCTTCCAGATTATTCTTACCGCTCGCCCGAGGCTGTTGTTGAACACATCGAGGACTCATGGACATCCCATCTCCCTCCAGGTGTGCTCGCGGAGCACTTGGGCGAAGACGATGGCGGGTGGGCCGTTAACGACAAGAGGAAGCTCAATACTCCAACCTATGCGATGGACGTCGATCCGCCGAGTCTCCCACCGTACACTCCGGAGGTGGAGCGTCCATGCCTTGGCCCGGGCCAATGCGTTAAGCTGTGGATTGCCAATCTCCATCAACATCCGCTATACCGGCCCATAATATCTTCTCTTCCTCATCCGCTGGCCAAATCGTCTCCCAAGGTTCAACCCAAGTCTCCTGTCCGATCCATGTCCGCGATGTCTGAAGGCGATGCTCATTCCGCTGAGGTTCCCCGAGTCGAGCCCGAGTCTCTCACGCTGGACGACGTGCTCGAGGCTCTCCCCGGCGGAAAAGACGACTATCAGAACTGGTACTTCTGCACTGACTGCTGGGCGTGGTTTCACGTGCTCAAAGGTGACGTTTCGGACCCCAATATTCCAACAATGGACGAGTGGCAGCGCAGCATGTCCTCGTCGTTTGATACGAACGAAAGGCTGGCGGAAGCGTGCGGGAATCGGCAAGGGGAGATCAGCCGTTACCGCGATCTTCTCTCAGCACGCGAAACTGCAGCACATAACGATCCCCACTTCCATCCTTTCTTCGACTTGATTCCACCTACTAGCGAGACACGGATCGAACGTGTCGATGTGGAGGGTCATGTTGACAAATTCGTTCATCTCGAGGTGGACGACGCACCAGATCGCTACACAGCCTCTACTGCGCGTCCCGAGGATGCAAGACTCTGGACAAGCTGCACAAGCAAGCATTGGATCTTTGTTGACAAAGGTCCTGTTCTTGGCCAGCTACCCCAACGTCTCGTCCGGGACTTCACTGCCGAGAAACAAGGAAACCCTGGGCCTGGACAAACTGGGGTGGATAGCAGCATCGCCGCTTGGCAGTTGGTCAACACGTGGGTTTGAGACCTCTACTGCGCTGACAGCAGCTTGCTTATAAACCCGCTGTTCAAAAACCAACGTGGATGGGTTAAAATGTCCAACCCAACTTTCCAGAACAAAATAGGAGCGTCATTGACATCGTGAGTTTGCAGGGTGTAGGTCATCTGAGCTGACCTTCAGATCACATTTGCTGTATCAGATGGGCTTCGCGTGCAATGAGAAGGAAGGGGAAGGTTATGTTGTGGGCCCGTTTACCCAAAACGAAAAGGTGACGGAGGACAACGTTCGACAAATGAACCGGTACATGGCCCGTACCTGGATCGAAGTGTCGCTAGCCCTTCAGATGTTCCAGAGGACTCGAAGTGAGTCATTGAGATATGTTTGTTCTGATGACCAGGTGTGTCAATAACTGCCAACGAGTTCATACAGGGCAAAAGTTTGCAGGAAGAACTAGGTGAATGGCTCAACCGGAGTCAGTTGCCCACTCTGTCCCTCAAGTTTGAACAGAAGTATGCCCCATCTCTGGAAGCCCTCGGCGTCACCGATAGCGATGTGGTCGAGACCGTGTCTCGGGCCTACGACCTACAAGTGTCAGATGATCAGCAGAACATACCCCTGTACTTGAGCGCACTGGAGAAGCTGTCACACGCGGCCGTAGCTGGCACGGAGGCACTCCAGATCAAGGTTGCCACAGAACGCTCGCTGGAGAGATTCACGAAAGGTGGGGAAGAGCCGTCTGAACATTGCTCACTCTTCAGAGGATCTTGACGCCGCGTACCACCGACTTGGATTTACCCAAGATTATGTGAAGGGGGTATTGCTAGACGATATGAGCGATTTGACAAACGAATGGGTTTTGGACGAGCACCGCAAGGCGATGGATCGTGCTACGGATTCTACCGCTCGCGCAGAGATCGCTCAGGCGCTGGGAATCATTGGCAGAGCCCGCAATGATCCCCTTATGCTCCAGATCGCCCGCAATGGGGGCGTCTACCTCTCTCTGGCACAGGCATACGAGGAGTTTAGCATCACACCCGATTCCAACATCGATGACGAACTCCTTATCATGTAAGAACCCCATCTCCTCGAGATCTAACCGTACAGGCAATACGAGACTTGGATCTCCGATCGGCCGTCACGGGCGGATCACTACCGCCAGGCGTTGTCGATAATCGCCGACGCGCCGGGTCAGGAACGTCCTGTCTTGCAGGCCTTCCTTCAAGGCAAAGACAGTGAGTAAACGGTTTATCACGCACTGACATCCAGTTTCTGAATTCCAACCTGTGGCTCGTCGTGATATTCCAACTGGTTTGAGGAATATTGGGTGAGTTGCCTGATTGATTAGCGAACAACTGACGTCAAGCAATACGTGCTATCTCAATTCGGTGCTTCAGTTTCTCTATGCCATCAAACCGATTCGCGAGGCGGTAATGGCATTCGAGGAGCTGTCCCCTTCAGCTCCAGACCCGGAAGAGACCGAAAAGGAGATGGAAAAGCGGGTAAAAGTCCAGTCCTCTCGTCGATGTGAGTTTGTCAGTGTCGCTTTCACTAACCCTCGTTCAGTTGTCGGCCTCCTGCGCGAGCTTTTCAACGATATGTACACGACAAGTGCCAAATCGGTTGTGCCTAAGGAAGAGCTTGCACGGCTTGCGATTCTCCCCGTGGATCTCGTCGGAGAACGCAAGGACGCCATACCTCGGCTTGTTATCCCACAGAGCCGCGTAACTATCGACTCTATCCCTGAAGCTCTCTCCCCTGACTCGACCACTATCTCATCTGGAGCAGCAACGGCTGCTGACTCGCGAACCACCTCACCTCCTTCCACACCGCCTGACTGCTCTCCGACTGTATCTACCACTCGCCGAGCCTCGATACTTGGAAAGCGTTCAAGCCATGATCGGGAATCCGCTTTTGGCGGGTCAGAGGAGCGTCTTCGTCGGCTGACCAATGCTTCTGACAAGGATATGATGGCGCTGGATTCTGCTGAGGAACGCCTTCCTGAAGCCTTAGAGTCGGATGTTGACATGGAGCCACGGAACCCTTTGACCCGCGAAGACAGTGAGATGCCGAGTACGAGCTTGTCGCAACTCGGAATCACATCGCCATTGCAAGAGGTTGGAACTGCTGCCGATGTTCCAGCAACGCAGTCTGCGACCTCTGAGTCCACGCCCGGGCCTCTGTTGCCACCAATGGGACCGCCCCCTCTGCCGCCTCGTCGCCGTCAGTCGACCGCACTTGTGGCAGCAGAGAAGTTTGGCCTTCAACAAGACGCTGCTGAGATCCTGATCAACGTCTTGGCGCAACTTGAATACGCGGTCGAGGCCCCTGCGGACGGAGACACGCCATCCAAAAACCTCATCTCCGCATTGTTCTCCGCCAAGTTCCGCCAACAGATGATCCTCAAATCAGAGGATGGCTCGGAAACGGAGTCACCAGCGCCAGTCGACTCTGTCTTTGTCCATCCTATTATTGGTGTGGAAGAGGATGGGAAGGACCTCTACGATTGCCTTGCCGAACTCTATCTCGGCGGAGCGGAGATTGAGTATGAGGGCAAGAAGGGGTACAAGATGGACTTGATCGACGAACTTCCTCCTATGTTGTACATTCAGATGCGGGTGAGCTGTGTCCTCTCGTCAAAAGCTAATGTCAGCGCTCTCAATACGACTATGCTATGAAAAGGCAGACGAAGACCAATACACACATTCCGTTTGACCGCACGCTGGTCATGGATCGCTTCCTTTCCGGGGCGGACACGGAGAAGCGTGAGCGCTCTATTGCGCTGACGCGCGAAATGATGCGCATGCGTGCGAGGCGTCACGAGCTCAAGAACCACAAGCCCCTGTCGATTCCGGAGACGTTCCGCTTCGTGCGTGAAGCACTCGCAGCGGATGCCACCTTGTCTGCGCTGGGCCTCAAACGTGACGCCGACACTCTGGTCGATTTGGATGATAATGTCCTGCCGGCCTCAATGCTTGACGGGCTAGGTGACCAGGCGACCGCGGCGGAAAACGAGATTTCTCAACTCGAGAACAAGCTTCCGGTCGCGAAGAAGGAGCTAGAGGAGCTCTGGGATGGCCAGAACCATGTCGAATACGAGCTCGTTTCCGTTTTCGTTCATGGCGGCACTGGTACAGGTGGACACTACTGGACATATCAGGCAAATCTCCCCACGGACGGTAGGTATCCGTAACCTTTCACAAACACGGTACCCACGACTGACATGACAGGAAACAAGTTCTTCTACTATTCGGATGAGACCGTCAAGGAAGTGGAGGCCGACGAGGTGTTTGCAGACAAGAGTGCCAAGGGTGTCGCCCCGGCGCTGTTGTGCTATGTCCGCAAAGATCGCAATCTGGTTGATACCCTACATCGCGAGGCAGAGCCCGTGATCGACCTCACTGGAGGTGACGACGACGCGAACTCACTGTCGCACACCTACGCAGACAGCGAGCGCAGCGACGTGATCCCCATGCCGCAGGACGTCATGACCCCACAGCCAGTCACTCGCGTCACTGGCCCATTTATGGCCCTCGCATAGATACAGATAATGGGAAGATCAGGATGGGACGCAGGGCCTGTAGAGTTGTTATAAGCGTAGAGCATTGCATTTTGTGTATAACGCCTAGTTGCCTGTGGCATGTTTGAGATGGTCGCTAGAGGACTCCCGGTCATTTCACGAGCAGAAGTAGCCGGTTTCATCCACCGGACCACTCCGCCGCTGATCGCCCTGGTGCATACAGGAGATGGAATTGTCCACATGTCTGGGCCAACCGTTCACGGAATGGGTTTCTCGTTGTGGGGCTGGTCTCCTATCAACGTAGCTTCATCTACCATCAGATGACAATTATGACTCCACACGTCATCTACTCACAAGCTAATCTACTGTTTCCAGCAGGCAACCAGCCGACGTCATGACTTTACGTTTCGATTTCCCACAAACCCAATGGCAACATGGCGACGACCACCTGCCCTCGATACAGCAGGTATGCTGTGATGGACGTCTTGGAGCGAGGGATACATATATGAGGCGGGTCTGGCCGTGGGCCGCGCTTTTACTAGCATCGACTCTGCCTGCCTCTCACCGATTCTCGACTGAGACAGCTACTTTGACATCTTGACCTCAAAACGAGCCCCAGAATGTCCTCCGACAAGAAGACGGGCAAGGACCCCAACGCGCACCCGAACGTGGTCATCCAGTCGCCGATCAGCGACTACCTGAAGCAGCTGGTCACCGACTGCAGCAAGGACAATTCTGGCGCGAACGCGAGCTACATCCCCGAGCTGAAGAATGTGAATCCCGACCAGATTGGCGCGTGCGTAGCGACCCTCGACGGCTACGTATACGTGCACGGGGACACGGAGGCCGAGTTCAGCATCCAGTCCGTGTCCAAGCCATTCGTGTATGCGCTCGCTATCAAGGAGCACGGGCTCGACTGGGTGCTCAAGCGTGTCGACGTCGAGCCCTCCGGCGAGGCATTCAACGAACTCGCGCTCGACGGGGACAAGCTCCCCAAGAACCCGATGATCAACGCCGGCGCCATGACCACCCACTCGCTGATCGGCGAGGGCAAACTTACCTGGGAGGAGCGCTTCGAGCGCATCCGCGCCTTCCTCTCCGAGTTTGCCGGCCGCGAGCTCGGCGTCGACGACGGCTCGTACACGTCTGAAATCTCGACCGCGTACCGCAACTTTTCGATTGCGTACATGCTCAAAAACTACAACACGGTCAAGGGCGACCCCGACGACATTGTCCGCGGATACACCCGCCAGTGCGCTATTCAGCTCACGGCCCGCGACCTCGCGCAGATGGGCGCGACCTTCGCCAACGGCGGAAAGCAGCCCGTCACGGGAAAGCAGGTCATTTCGCCCGAGATTGTGCGCCAGGTGCTTTCGGTCATGTTCACTTGTGGTGGGTATTGAGAAGATTCCAATGCGTCCAGGTTCCAGGTAGCTCACCCCCAGGCATGTACAACGAAGCCGGACACTGGACGTGTGAGGTCGGCTTCCCCGCGAAGAGCGGTGTGTCGGGGTGCATCCTCGGCGTGCTGCCGGGCAACATGGGCATTGCGACGTTCTCGCCGCGTCTCGACTCGTTTGGCAACTCTGTCCGCGGTGTGAGGATGTACCGCCAGATCAGCGGCGACATGGTGCTGCACATGATGCTCCCACCGCCGCATGCCCGCACTGTGATCCGGCAGGACCGCCTCCTGCGCTCCTCGACGGGCGAGCACGCATTGGAGATCTCGCTGATGGGAACCATCAACTTTACCGCTACCGAGCGTATCGTCCGCGTCCTCCAATCCCGCACGGCGCGTGGAAAGAAGAAGGTCGGCAACCTCGTCATCGACCTCACCCGCGTCGACGAGACTTACCCCGTCGCCAAGCGCATTCTGCACCAAGGCTTCTGCCGCCTCCGCAAGGCCGGGCACCACATTACCCTCGTTGACCCCGACGGCAACCTCGGCAAGAAGCCCGGCGACAAGCTCACGCCCGACAACGATGGCGTGGACAAGGTCATTGGCGACATGTCGTCGTATGATAAGTGGGAGAAGATTCCGCTGGATCCTGAGATGCTCGTACTTGACGGGTAAAAGTGAAATGCTGTAAGAAGTGTATGAATTCGTTGGAAGCAGGGATACACAGCTCTTGAGACTGGCTCCCAGTTGACAGACACTAAACGTTCGACGATATATCCATGATTTTTATTGATTTATTTTTCTCTGATTTACTTGTGTGGTTTCCGACGCTCAACCTTCGTCGCCACGAACCCCTCCTCCGGTCTTTGCTGAACAGATGGACAATGACGACTTCATGATATCAGCGGCTCTTCCGCCGCCGCGCGGAACGTAGGAGGTAGTGGAGAGTTCCGACGGAGCCGTCGACGGATTGTAATGTCGACGGAAACTCTAACCCCACCTGCACCGCCCTCCTAACCATAACATTCTTATCTGCGTCGGCTACTGTAAGCGCCGCAGACTTTGTTTATTCCATTGGGAGACGATCCGTGGGCATGTGGGCTTTCAAGGGGTCTAATGACAAGCACGACCCGCAGCTCGTCCTGTCTACTTCTCGTCACCGGCGGCTTGTCTGAACAAATGTGGCATATGTATCACCATAGTACATCATACAAGTGAACGAAGCGGTGCTTTATCTTCACCGCGAGTCGACGGTATACACGCTGTCCACGGACTGCTTGCTTTCGCGCTGGCGCCCCCTCACGAGCGTGGAGCGAAAGTCGTACACGGCGGCCGCTGGGGGTTCAAAGGGGTTATGAGTCGTTGGCCGGGGTGTGTCGTCAGAGTAGATGGACGCCGCCGACCATTGGCCCGACAGCGGTGTGGCGTTATCCGCGCGGGATATGCTTTCGGGCACACCGAGAGATTCCTCGAGGTTGGCGAATCGCTTGTTATATGCTCGCGGTCCGGTGGCTGTCGAGTAGACTGAGGCGACGGACCACTGGCCGGAGACCGGGGGAACTGCCAGAGCCGAGCGAGATGTAGGATGCTGTGTGGCTGGCAATACGTCTGGCGAGAAGCGTTCGATTTCGGAAGTGAGCGGCCGTGGCGGCCGCTTGGGAACCGGTGCAAGTGGTGCTGTTAAAGGGGCCGGGCGGAGGTGCACTGAGTTGTAGCCTGACCGCGGGCGCACGATCACACTTTCGAGGTCTGTTATGAGTCTCCGTCCTCCTAGGTTCCAGACAGATTCTTAGTCTATGTGACCGTTCTGTTCCATTTGCTTGTGCCACAAGGAACAACTCACCTTCATCGCTGAGCTCGGGGATCGTCTGCAGCGGATCTCCCCCAGGGGGATCATAGGCGGGCTGACTGAGAGGATTATAAACGGGCGGGATGAGCATCGGCAGTGGCGCCGAGATGGACGTCTGACTGGCAGGGGAGATCTGCCGTGTCACTTCCGTTCTGGGTCCCCGTTAGCAGAGGAACAGAACTTTGTCATATCGCAAGTTCTGAAGAGCCTCTACCCACTTGGTTTTCCGCCTACTACGGCGTCTGCAGCACAGCCAGATACAGAGCGCGATAAGACTGCCGACCACAATACTTCCAGCCTGCCCGTGAGTATTACTGCTGCCGCAGGATGAACCTACCACCAGGGCAACGATGATGCCTGTGTGCATCCCAGAGCTGTACGTCGTTGGAATGACCATCGTACGGCGGTGACTTGTTGTAGGGGACTGGGAGCCCATGGCGGCTTGGACGTGGGGGGTGGGAGCGGAGTTGAGTGATGAAGAGGCGGCACCAGGCGTGTTGACAGGAGTGGGGTCGATCGTGTCCTCCGCGCTCGCCGCCAGGGCGACACCGACAACGAGACTGACCCAGCGAACGAGCATGCTAGTGACGAAGCCAGGCGATCATCGACAAGATGAAAAGTGAGTGTACAAAGTGGGAGTTGGCCGTCAGTGTCTTGAGCAGGGGTCATGTATTTAGCCCAGGCCGGTCAGGCTACGCGTCTCTCTTCTTGCCGCGCGACGCTCGCGGCCGACTGCGCTGTTTGTACATGTGTACAACGAGAGTCGCCGGCGAGCTGCCCATGTGTAAGTGAAACCGAGGTGTTGTGAGGAACCGCGGGTTGTGTCGTGAGGAGCAATCGGCCTAGATTTAGTTTACACGCGGCCACGATTCCAGCGGCTCCGACGGTATCCGAACACGGACCCGCACCTTTGGGTGCTACTGTATGAGAAAAGCGAGATGCCGCTGGAGGAGAGGAGAAGAGGATATGCAGCCCGCGCAGCTAATCCGACAGCACGAGGCGCGCCGACGGAAACCCCTCTCACAGCTGCGACACCAGGGCGGCCGGTCGCAGGGTGGCGAAGTCTGGCTCTTGTCGCACGCCCGTCGCAGCGCTTCCAGGCCTAGCTTCTCAGGTCCCCAGGCCCCCTCGAACATGACGACCTCCCGGGAATCTATAGGTACCACAAGCCCACAAGGAGTGCGAAGACCTTGAAACCCGAACGGGAACTGCATGACTGGAGGACATCGAGCGAATTTCTCGTGGTGTGGTTGTCATTTCGCGGCGCGGATGTGGTGGCTGTGCGGTGGAGCAGCTCATGTGGCCAAAGAAGACCCATCCATCGCGGCCCGCACGTATTGATAAAGCCTGCTGCACGACGTGTTGTGACCTTGCGGCTACGATGTCGTCACGTCCAGGCGCCAGCAGATGACCGGCATGCGTCGGTCCGTCGGCGGGTTCGCGATCCGTCGCGACCAACAAGCTTACGAGCCACGGATGCCTGCGCCACATGTTTATCGTCTGGGTTGCTACCGCAAGTGCCCTGCGTCTGCGCACGGCCCGGTGAGGTGCCCCACCCATGCCCTATGGACGCGAGCCCAGGCTCAACACAGCTTGCAGCTTGTGGACCAGTGGGAAAGAAGCCAAGAAGCCAACACGTCGTACACGTCAACAACATGAAGGCGAGGGCGGCAGGCAGCCAGACGATATGCGTTCCGGACATGTCTGCAAGCCGGTCTCTTCTCACGATCTCACCGCTCCCGAGCTCCCGATATCCCGATCTCGGGCATATACATGTCAGTCACCGCAGCTCGACAGGTGCCATGGCAACAATCTCGACAGTTTCCCATCCTTCTCTCAGAGCTCAGATCTCGGAGACATCCAGTAACATAGCAGCAACGCGCTCGGGTACTAATGCAGCCCATCATTGATTACCATGCGACACACCAGCGCCCTCCGAGTTGTTACTGCTACTCTGTCCGCCGTTACCCTGACCGTTATTCGGCTCCGCAGGGATTCTCATGTCGCGAAGTGAGACCTTACGTCACTGATCACAATCGTGGGACGAACTGAACGCGTGTATGGACGTGTTGTGCAGGAGTAGTAACCACACGACATCGGCTCTTGCTATCATCACTCGAGAGACGCAGAACCGCAGAAAGTGTTCTTGCGACTTGCCAGCTGGCGGCCCGTGTCCCAGTCCAACAGGTAGATCTTGCGCCCGTTGTTCAGCGTATAAAAGACCTCTCCTTTCGATCTTGTGTGAATCACCTTCCCGTTGATCGTCTGGTCCTTGATCTTCACACATGCACATCGATATCGCGCGCAACGTCCGGCGTCCTGGCGTGAATCACCTGCGTAACTGCCTGTCCACTTCTGCTTGATCGCTCACCCATGACCATCGCCCATGGAACGTTTTGGAGACCAGCAGCGACCCAATATCACATCCTGCATGGGCGCCAGGGGGTTATTTGTGGGTTATTTGTGGGCATCCGCGGGGCCCATGTGCAGCGATGGCATACCGCGCCTCCGTCCGCACACCACGTCACGGCGTGTGGCGTGCCCCGTTCGGTTCACGGCCATGCCCGACATAACCTTCCCATATAAGCGCTCGCTTGTGTTAAACGCAGAGCTCCCCCTCTCACCTTCGTCTCCATCGCCCTGTTCCACTCCTCAGCTGTCCTGTCCTTTCCAACGTCTCACCACTAATTCACTTACCCATAACTATCATGACTGGTTCGAACCGTAAAGTCGCGATCGTGACGGGTGCCGCGAAGGGCATCGGCGAGGCGATCGCGCTCCGCCTCGCAAAGGACGGACACGACGTCGCGCTGGTTGACCTGGCTGCGTCGCAGGACGCTCTGCAGAAGGTCGCGGCGGCAGCGCAGGCACTGGGCGCCAAGACGACGACGATCAGCTGCGACGTGGGCAAGAAAGCCGAGGTGGACGTCATGATCCAGAAGGCGGTCGTCGACCTCGGCCGCGTCGACGTCATGGTCGCCAACGCGGGCATCGCGCCCGTTGGGCCGTTCCTCGAGCTCGAGGAGGACACCATGGACCGCCTCCTCGGCGTCAACGTCAAGGGCGTGATCTTCTGCTACCAGGCTGCGGCCCGGCAGATGATCAAGCAGGGCGAAGGGGGCCGTCTGATTGGTGAGTCCAAGCTCGGTCGCCTGCGATCCTGGGGATCCGCCCGGATCGCGAGCAGCTGGCAAGAGCAACTCGTTCTGCTCACGTCAATCCTTCACATTCCGGCCAGTGCTGACGCCCAGCCGCGTGCTCCACGGCCGGTATGCGTGGATACTCGGGCTTCTCGATGTACAGCGCTACCAAGTTTGCGGTGCGCTCGCTGAACCAGTCGGCGGCCCTCGAGCTCGCAAAGTACAAGATCACCTGCAATGTCTACTGCCCTGGTCCCGTCGACACGGACATGTGGACCACCATCGACCGCGAGCTCACGTGCATGGCGGGCATTCCTGAGGGTGGCTTCTCACAGCAGGTAAGCTGACGGACTGGCAAAGTAGCTGACACCCAGATGGTGTCGCAGAACCCCATGGGCCGCCTTGTGCACCCCCAAGACGTTGCAGGACTCGTGTCGTTCCTCGCTGGCCCCGACTCTAGCTTCATCACCGGCGAAAGCATGCTCGTTTCAGTGAGTCTGACTACCTCGCGCTGCTAACAACAAGGGGGGCGAAGTTCTGCAGTAAACCTGTCGGGGAGTGGCAGCATTATCTGCAGCGTTCAGCAGGCGACACAACATCTAGGAATACGATCAGACGGAGGAGCCTACTCGAGGACGATATTGATACACCCGATCCTGCTCATATGCTCATAACATACCCATGTGCCATACCATGACCTCACACGTTCCTGTCCAAAATCTCTTTGAATGCAAGCATACTGTACATCATACACGCATATATGCACTATGCCACACATACTAGTGTTACAGCCACGGTCGCTATAGCGAGGCCGTGAGGGGAATCGCCTCGTAATCTTCCATACGAGCAGATGGGCCTGTGCGGCCGAAACGGGTGCGTTCAAGGAGGTTTGAGACATGGGTCCCGATACCAGGTGCGTCGCGGAGCTTGTCGGCGACGCGATGGGCGAGGACGGTGGTAGATGCAACTGTCGCTTGCCAGAATGCACGACCCTCGGCCATACCGCGGATGATGCCTCCCGGCTCAACGTACTCGCCTGGAGGGACGGAGCAGGCCGGACGGCGCCACCACTTTAGAGTCAACGACGAGAGCACGACCGAGACGGAGGAAAAGGCCATGGCAGCCGCAGCCATCATCGGGTGCAGGTGGAAGCCCCACGGCAGGAGAATACCCATGGCGAGCGGAATCATAAGAACATTGTAGAATGTCGCCCACACGAGGTTGATCTTGATCTTGCGGTAGATGGTGCGGCCGAGGTCGAGGGCGGCAACAACGTCAAGAAGATCAGACCGCATCAGTACCACATCGGCGGCCTCGATGGCCACGCTAGTTCCCGAACCGAGAGCAACGCCGAGAGCAGCGGCGACAAGAGCCGGCGAGTCGTTAATGCCGTCTCCGACCATGGCGACATCGCCCTCGGATGACAGATTCTGGACAATCGTGGCTTTGCCCTTCGGCGAGACGCCCGCATACACCTCGTGCTCGTCGATGCCGACCTGCTTTGCCACAGCGCGTGCAGTAGCCTCGCTATCGCCGGTGAGCAGGGTAACCTGGACGCCCATTTCGCGAAGGGCAGCGACAGCCTGCGCCGAGGTGGGCTTCGGCGTATCAGCCAAGGCAAGCGCCAGAACTGGGATGGCCCGACCTTCACGGATAACGGAGACGAAGATCACAGTGTTGGCCTCATGGGTCCGCTCGTGCTCGAAGCGTTGCAAGGTGCCGGGAAGAGTCGACGACAGTTCGCCCACCTTCTCGGCAAGGATGTAGCTCGACTTTCCAATGCGCACGCGTTCCTCGCGGTTGTGCATCTTGACCACGGCCTCAATGCCCTCACCAGGAGTGCTTTCGAACTCGATGACTTCACCGCTGGGTGGCGAAAGGCCGGCCTCAGCAAGCGTCTCACGGCCATACGCAGCAGTCGCCAACGCCAGGGGGTGCTCGGATCGCGACTCGGCCAAGGCGATAAGAGACAGAACGGTATGGCGCTTAAGCGGAGGCGCCGCGGTGGTGAGACTAAGCGCTTGTGCCTCACTCAGACCTGCCTCGGTGATAGGGACTGATGCAGGAGCCCAACGCAGGTCCGCAGCAATCATTTTGCCGATGGTCACTGTGCCTGTCTTGTCGAGCACAACGCGGCGCACGTCCTTGCAAGCCTCAAGAGCACGCCCACCCTTGATCAAAATGCCGTTCTTGGCACCAACACCAGTGCCAACCATGACCGCTGTCGGAGTGGAGAGACCGAGAGCGCAAGGGCAAGCGACCACGACGACCGAGATACAGAGCTTGAGGCAAACACCAAATCTCGTGGCACCCGGCGCGGAGAAAGCTTTCGGCAACTTGTGCTTGAACAATGCGACTGACATCCAGGCGAAGAATGTCAAAACAGCCAGCGAGATCACAATCGGGACGAAAATGCCAGAAACACGGTCAGCAAATTGCTGAATGGGGGGCTTCGTGGTTTGCGCCTCTTCGACGAGCTTGACGATGTGCGACAGAGTCGTGTCCGCACCTGCGCGAGTGACACGGAAGGTGATGGTCCCCAAGCCGTTAACGGTACCGCCAACAACGTGCGAGTCGACAGTCTTGGGCACCGTGATCGACTCGCCGGTAACCATAGACTCGTCGACCGAGGTTTGCCCGCTAATGACCACACCGTCCGCCGCGATCTTTTCTCCAGGGACAACGAGAACAACATCGTCGACCTGAACGAGCTCAGTAGGTATTTTGCGAGTGGCTGATCCATCGGAGTGCTCCTTGGGGTCGACGAAAATGGTAGCGCTGGAGGGAGTAAGGGCCATTAGGTCCGTCAAAGCCGCCGACGTCTTGCCCTTCGCGAGGTTCTCGATGTAACGCCCAAGCGAGACAAACGTGATAAGCATGGTGGAGGTGTCGAAAAAGACGTGGGGCTTGTAGTTGGGATCGGACGAGAACATGGCGAAGAACATGTTGAGGACCGAGTAGACGAACGCCAGGGTGGTGCCGAGAACAACAAGGACATCCATGGTTGCAGAGCCGTGCTTCAGGCTCTTGTACGCATTGATGTAGAAACGCTTGGCCAGCCAGCACTGAACAGGGACTGTGAGGCACAGGCAGACGAGTTGGCCGAGGTAAATGCCGGTAATGATCCTCCACTCGGTCCACCCCATAAATGGAAGATACATGTGCATCATCCCGATAATGAAATTCGGCACGGCGAAGGAGAGGGCGATCAGGAAGATGCGGCGCCATCGGGCTGTTTCGCGGTACTTCTGGAGCGATGCGAGTTGCGTCTCATTCTCAGTAGAAGTCGGGAGGAAGGACAGCTGGGGAAACTGCCTTGCGAGGTGGTCGACGATATCGCGTAAAGATGCCAAGGTCGGTGTGTGACGGAATGTCAGGTGTTCGTATGGCTCCTCGAGCACGACGTCGCTGACGCCTGGCATAGACCGTGCCTCCTTGATCAACGAGGGCCCGAGAGTCGTCGCGTCCGACATTCTGATTGTGGTCAGCCCCGTCTCCAGATCTCATCACACAGCCACACAGTTACGCACCCATACACCAAGAGGTCAACGGCCGCGACCTTTGAGCGCTCCACGACTTCTGCGTCAAAGCCCACATCCTCGACTTCCTCAGCTACGCGGTCGTCTGTCCACACCTGTCCTTTGGTGTCCACAAAACCGGCGTCGTATTCCACCACTGCTCGTTCGGCGAGAAGCGACACCTGCACGCTCACGATTCCGTCCAGAGCGCCAATCTGTCCTTCAATCGCAGCGACACATGCTCCACACTGGTCTTTGTCAGCACAATACGCTCCTCGACACGGTGAGACATCAGACTCACAGTCATGCCGCCGACGCGGAGTTCGACACGCTTGATGTCCTCCTCCTCGCCATCCTCGTCCTTGAGATAGAGTGCGGCGCTTGAGCTGGAGCCCACTCTCGGGGATTTTGGCGAGTCAAGGTGAAGAAGGTTGGCTATCGGAGAGAGAAGCGCGGTCGCCACTCCAGATACGGACGGCGAACGCGCGTGGTTGTTGGCGACCATGGCTAAGAGCTAGCGGGAACGCGTAGCGAAAGCGGAAAGCACACGAGAGAGATGGACGATGGGGGAATGAGAAGGAAGTAACAGTCGATGTTATTTATGGAAGTGCCAAAAGACAAGAATGTCCGGGCTGGAAAGGGACAAGAAAGGGGGGTGACGCGGACGGCTTGATCGGGGGCCGGGGGTGGCGGAAGGAACAGACGCTAAATTCGATGAGCGACGAACGAACAACAATGGGGACTGAGCGCGGACTCCCACACGCTTCTGGCTGAGACGTACGAGCTGTTGGTACCGATGAATGTGGTTGGATGTAATAAAGGATGGATCAGGAGGGGGTGATGACACATTAAACAGCAAGATGTCGTGCGTGGCGAGCACAGGGAGTGTCGCGACGTGCTGTGGTGGATACATAGCCTCCAGCCAACAATCTTCACTGCAGCCAATAGCGGTACTGTCGCGGGGGCGTGCTGTCTACGGAATCCGGCAGTGTCCGCCAGCGGCCAGCGGCGGTGTGGAGGCAGTGCGCCCAGCCCGTTGCATAGTCATTTCATGTTTCCGCTGGCGGAGCCGAAAAGAGCTTGCAGCACACCGAAAAACCAGCAACCAGTACGACAGCAGAGAAGAGCCCGGTGTTGCATGTCTCCGCCGCCCCTTGCGCAATTGCGCCCTTGTCCTTCTCCGGCTTCTCCTGGCGTAAGAGTGCGGGGCAGATCGGCAGTTGTGTGTGTCTCAGATTTCTCAGCTTTTCTTCTCAGATCAATTTTTTTTTTCTGGGTCACTACCATGCCCTAGATCACCGTGCGCTCGCGTGCTCGGCTCCGGCACTCATGTGCTTCTTTTTTCCGTTCTGCTAATGATTATCAATGCATGGAGGTCGGAGCGCGTGATCGGTCCTTCATGAGCTGAGCAGATGAGGCAAGCAAGCACGAACGATTTGCTTTTGGGTTTCGTCTGTATGGTGCCGTGCGGAGCGGCGGAGAGGCGTCGGCGGTCATGACCTGCTCTCCGCTTTTCACGCAGATCGCACCACCACAGCCACGGAATCACCATACCGTTTCCGACGCCCCTGTGCCCTCGAGATCGGTTTTCGGCCGAGTGTGACAACTCGCCGATGCCACCACAACCAACCTTGCTTCTGTGGGGCTCGCTTTGAGCCATTTCAGCGACGACAAGGGCACAGATCTCCGTTGAGCGGCAAGTGGCGGTCGTTGGAGGCCGTCACGAGAGTGTTGGTGGGCTTGGCGAAGAGTGCGACATCCGATGCAAACATACACTAATCAGATAACGAGCTGCAGCCTCGCCCACAGGGTGACACAGGGGGATGGCGCCTCTTCCCTTGATGGTCGGCCGTCATTGAGCTTCACAAATCATCGGGTGGAAGTAACTACATCATTTCTAGACACCCAGGGACAGCATCGGCTCTAGACTTCATGCACAAGACATGCCCCGACGCAAATAGACCGCAACTAGACTTGGCGTAGTCCTGGCTTCTTAGTTGGCTCCGGTCTGAAGTCCGCTGTACCAGTTGAGACCGATAAGCGCTGCATGTCAGCGAAGGCTACAACAGGTCGGCCGACAGTCTGAGACTTACAGGGCTCATTGAGGTTATCGTGCTGGTATCCAAGAACAGCCACCTGACGGTCAGCTCTTACCACAGTATTGCCGGAAAAGTGCTCGAACCCAAGGTCTGGAAACTCCAAACTCAAGCGTCACCATCCACACACTCTCAGCGAGGACCACCACGCTGTTAGGTGTCTCCCCCTTCTCGTCACTCCCCACTTCTCTACTCGGCGCACATTCCGCACATTCTCGTAACACTACGTGTACTCACACCTCCAGCATCAGCGACAAAGTGGTACCCCGCCGCAATCGGCAGGGCGCACCAACGCGCGATGAACGCGCGCGTAAAATGTCCGTGTGTGAAGATGAGGACGTCCGCTTGCTGGATCTGCTCGGGCGGGTTGGTAGTCGCCTCGCTGTGTATCTTGCGCACGCGGGCGATGACGCGGTCGACGCGCTCGGCCATCTGCGCGGGGCTCTCGCCTGGGGTTTCTCCTGGGGGGCAGCTGGGCGTTAGTTACGGCCACGAAGACATGAGATACCGAGACGGCAAAATCGTTCGATCTGTCCTCGGTCACACAGAAGTCTTCCACTCACCCATCAACCCAGATGTCCCATCCAGGGTGCTCCTTCCGAATGTCCCGGGTCAACTCGCCCTCGTACGCGCCATAGTCCCACTCGGCGACGTCGGGGTCAGTTGTCACTCCGCACTTGAGTGGGCTACTGCTGCCAAACATCAGGTTGGCGGTCTTCTGGGCACGCTGGCGCGGGGAGATGAACACGTGTCGCACATGCGCGGGGTCGATCAATTCTACAATCAGAATCATCCAAGTCGTCTCAAAGTTGCACCAGGAGGACGAGCCAGTGGTGGATACCTCAGACTCACTGTCGGCACCCATGATACGCGGACCCATCTCCTTCACCATCCGTTCACCGTTTGCTGTCAGCGGAAGCTCAGTGACGCCCGTCTGCGGTCAGTGCATACTCCGTCGCGTAACGCACATGACGGCCGTTCAGCGACCACTCGGTCTCGCCTAGGATCAGCAAAGGCCGTTGGACGAGAGCGTACCGTGCCGCATCAGGTACACTCGGGGCATACGTCGCGTTGTCATGGTGATTGCTGGCTGGAGGAGAATACAAGGGCGAGAAGTTCGAAAGAGAACACTGTCAGACTTTTGTAGGAGGTTGTTAGGTTGCAAGGAATGGGTATCGGCAGCTGCACCATGCACCATCAACCATTTCCGCAAATCGCAGGAAAAGGCCGTGGTTGCGTCATCAATCACATCAAGGGCGGCCCTAGGTTTTAGCAGCTCACCACGTAGGACCACGGCGACAAGAGGATGATACCTGCGAGATCTTTATAAGCTCGCCGTGATAGGTGGTCCAGACTGCGCATGCATTCACAGCGCCAGGATGCTATGGGGATTTTCTGGCTGCACATGGTCGCGAAGAGCATGGCCTAGCGCCTAGCATGGCCTAGCACCCCAGCGACTCCAGTACCTTAAAAGTGCAATTCAGTGATCAGCACTCGAACCCCCAAGTCCAATCAACACCAGTGAGAGACATCCACCAAATCCACCACGATGATTGTTACGTGTCGTCGACAGTCATGAGTCACGCGCTCAGCAGTGGTGCATGGTGCACTTGAGAGGTTGACAGCACGTGCGATTGATCCCGTGGTTACAGTAAGTGGTTGATGATATGATCTCAGCTTTCGGAGCTCCGGGGCGCGTCGGCACCGACTCCGCGCTACAGCAGCCGCCTGGTTCTCTGGTACCCAGTCCGCCCGCTGGTACCCTGGGAGAACGGGTGATGTGGTCGCGTGGGCTTACGTTGCAGGCCCAGGTCAGCGTTGATGAACGGATGTTGAATGTGTTGGGGTTAGTCGGAGATCGGAGACTGCCCAACAGCAGAGCTGGAGCTCTGGAGGGTCAACCAGGCACTGCTGTACGGCATGACGGCAAGCATATGGCGGATTGACGTACGGCCAGGCACAACTAGTCCATAACGCTCGAGTAATGCTCGAGTTTGCCCGTTCATCTGTCGTGAGATTCTAAACTTCCATCTAATGCATCTAACACACATCCTCGTTCAGGAGCGATGGTCGGACAGTGTGCCATACAATACGCCGCCTACAGCTACCGTTCTGAATCATCAAATGTTAAGAGCCCCCGAAGTCACAGTGTGCAGAATGTGCAGACTGTGGCAGAACATTGCAAAACAAAACGTACTCTCTGTATCCTCTATCCGTGCTCATCCGAATAGAAGTGTTCAGAAAAGCGCGTACCGCGTTACTTTTCCTGTCACGATGCTGCAGAGCTCTACCCAGATGCTTTCAGCTTCCAGTCTACCCAGTACCCAGTACCCAGTACGTCATCAGTCTATCGGACATGATATTGTGATGCTGGCTGCGGTCACTACGCGCGCTACACAAATCTGGACTGCTCTACTTGTGTGCCCGCTGTTCGATTCAGGAGCTCAGGAGAAGCCGCAGAGCTGGTATATCAAGGAGGCCCTCAAGCTGGATGGCCAAGCCAGCCAGATCGGGAAGGTTAACGATAAAGGTTTGCAACACCCGGCAAGCCGCCAGGTTAGGAGCTGTAGGATTCAAGGGTCAAGGATAGCTTGGCCACAGATCCACAGATCCACAGAGCACTTGACACGCACGCCGAGGAAGCACGGATCGCCGGGCTGCGTGGCCGGTCTAGAGCCGGGCGGATCCAAGATGGTTAGACGGCCCGCTTGCTGTGAGGGTGTCTTTGACCCCTGAATTGGTCGGGAAAAAGAGGCCAGGCTTCTGATCTGCTGCGCTGAGGTCTTATTTATCCCTTAAGAATTGGGTTTGGTGCCTGACACCACCACCCCTGTGGTGGAGCGCCCGCGTCGGGTACACGAGCGGTGCGGGCGGAAAGCTTGGGTCCTCCCTGTTACTTTCTTTCCTTTTTTTTTCTTTTTTTTTTTTTTTCGGTAGGCGGTTGAGGCGGTCTGGGTGGACAAGGTAGGAAGCTGGAAGGAACGTGGATATGCCAAAAAAAAACTTCCCTTGAACCCCTTTTCCTTAGCAGCTTGCCATTCCTGTTCAGCACCTCACTGCCTCGAGTCCTCCTGCCTGCGGTGCTGCGGTGGATCTGATCGTCTGGTACGGATTTGGAACACGACCATCCGGTACGCCAGTGGCCTGAATGCCTGGGCTCCTGAGCCCGTGGAGGGCATGGGGGGATGAAGGCCATGAAAGGCTTCTTGTGTGTCGGTCACAGCTGGGCGCCGCGGCGCCACCGAGTAACACGATTAGACACTCTCAACTTGGCCCAGCTCATAGCCTTTGTAAACCCACTGAACGAGCTCCCGGGACCAGGATTAAAAAAAAGGGAACCGACCTGTGTTAATGCCGCCCCTGTGCCCTCTGTTGAGGCGCTGCCCTTGTCTCTCCCTCTTCCAGTACCCAAGGCTCACAAGCAGAGGAGAGCACACTATGCACGCGACAACCTGTTGCCCGAATTTGCCCAAACAGACACACAACACGCACGACGCGTACTGACGGTATGCAGGGGATTCTTCCCTATTCTGCCGTCTTCCTCTCCCCTCCCGGCTTCCTGGTAGCTTTGTCCCTCCGCTTCAGGACCCCCTTTTTTGGACCCAACACGGCAACACGGTCATCCACAGACCTTACAATCCCCCCCATCCACCCTCTTTTCCCCCTTCTCTCTTCCCCGTCGACACCTTACTCTCGATTGTGTTCCTGTCCAGTGCTTTGATCATTCCACTCTCCCCACTCGCAACACTCCTTTTTTCACCATCACTCCTTCTCTCATCTCCGTCCTCCTAACTCTCCTTCCTACCTCTTCTCCTCTCGCCGATATCGTCTGCGACGAACCGACTACATCCTTATCCTCCTCGTTCCGATCCACGCCTGCTGCGCTGCCACACTCGCTCTTTGTTTGTTGAACGCACTCTCTCTTTCTCCAACCGACACAATCGCCCACCCGCGACCCACATTGCGTAGTTGAACGACCGCGACTCTCAACAACCATGAAGTTCACCTTTGCCGCTCTCTCGCTCGCCTCCGTGGCTCTTGGTGCTTCGGTAAGTATCTCTGAAAGTGGCCACGTCCAGCCCGGGACCGAAATCGCGGCGTGGCGCTTGCCTGGGCATACGCGTACGCAACACAACGGGGAGTGGCGGCGGTGCTGCCAAGAAACGCCAGTGGAATCCGGTTGAACTACGCGCGCCGCATTCTACATCAGTCTGTCTCCACGACACGTTGCAATACATCGTGTATGACCTTCTCTGGCTCAACGCACTGGCCAGACGACTGGGGATGCATGTGTTTGCATGCTTGCCCGTAGTCGTTATCTGCCTCACAACCAACTCTGTGGTCTGAGAGCGTCGGGATGCTTGGCGATGATGGGTCCGAGCACACCTAGGGCCCTGTTGTCTGTGGCTGAGGTTCACGTTGCTGCGAGCTCTCTGTTACGACACGCTCTCGCATATATTCACTGGTCCACGACCAGTGCAAATCCTGTGCCATTCTCCCGTTGTTCGCTGTGGTGCTATTTTGACTGAATTGCGCTGACCCATATACAGCAGTCGGCCCTCGTCCCCTCGGGCATCAGCGCCGGTTGCACGACCTTCCTCCAGGAGCTCAACTCGGACGCCAACATCCAGGCTTGCATCAAGCCGCTGATCGCTGCCACCGAGTCCTTCTCGCCTACTTCGACCAACAAGCCTACCTCGGCTCAGGTCTCGTCGGTTCTCGACAAGGTCTGCGCTCAGGGCTCGGGCTGCAGCGAGAGCACGCTCCGCTCCTCTCTTACCAAGTTCCAGGCTGCGTGCGGCACTGAGCTTAGCCAGGGCAACAAGGATGTCCTCAACCTCTACGACGTCCTTTACGTCACATACCCTCTCCAGCAGGCTGTCTGCTCCAAGCCCAACGAGAACAGCTACTGTGTTCTGACCATTGCCGCCGCGAACAAGGCCCAGGCCGCCCCCGGCAACAACAAGGTTCTCCTCGCTGGCGCCGGTGAGCCTTCCTTCCTGTCTCTCGCGAGTGCGAACCTGGTCTCGTTCCTCAAGCGCCAGTTTGAGGAGCGTGCGGTCCCCCAGGCCAACAACTTTGCCTCGATCGTCACTCCCAACGCCACTACCTACCAGTCGACCAACCTGCCCTTCCTCTTCCTCCAGCCTACGATGTCCAAGGACAAGCTCTGCACTCCCTGCACTGCCAAGGTCTTCACCGCGTACATCTCGTGGGAGTCCAAGCTTCCTTACAACGTCGCCGGTGGTCTCAACAAGTCGCCCATTCTCGGTGGCCAGACCAAGCTTTACTCGGCTATCAACTCGACCTGCGGCCCCGTCTTCACTGCCGGCATTGAGTCTGGTGCTGGTGTCGGCGCCGTCGCCCAGAACGGCGCCTTCCAGCGCGCTGGTGCGTCGGTTGCGGCAACTGTCGCTGCCGGCCTCTTTGTTCTTGCTTTCACTGTCTAAGCCCGCCCGCTAGATGCAGGCCCTTAGTCTCTTCTCTTGTTGCCGGGGCATTGGCTCTGTATCTTACAATCCCATCCCTCCCTCACGGACTGTTTATATATGGGATGCCCCGTCTCCCCTTTTTCCTATTTTTCTTTTCGCTCTATACCCTTTTTGGCGTTGTTTTGGTATGAATATGCCTATAACTAGTATAACGACTTCTTGGTAGTGCCTTTTTGATGACGACGCGGATGTGACCAGGAGTAGCGGATGGATGGGTGGCAGATCGGGACGAAGGGACTCGACGGAGGCCAAGCCAGAGCGTTGGCCACGACGTTGACTGCTTTCCACCAGCTCCACTCTCCGAGAAGACTTTGCTCAAGCTTCTGGTCATCTAGAGGGTGGACCCCGTGACTCAGAAATTGTGTGCCCCAGATACCCGCTTCGGGTTCGGAGTCCTGGTGCTGGTGGCCCATGGCGCTTGGACCGTCTCCGCGCTTCTCGAGTCGCAAACGACATCGACGAGGCTTCTGTCTGTCAGCTGTCGGAGCTGTCACGCTTCATGGAGGGCCGGCAGTCAGTGCATTGGTGATAGGGCGCGTGGAACCACTTGGTGTGTAGAATCCCCACACCCCACGATCTGTGATCGAATGATCGGAAATAGGTGCGATCGCGTCTGCGCAGCTGCATGCGCAGTAACGCGCGTCGCGTCGTGCCGTGGCGCCCCTCGGCGCCTGGGCAACCCGCGCAGGGACACTCACGGTATTCCGTCGCCCTGGCTGTGCGGCTCCACCCCACAGCCCTATCACACCCTACATTTGTCTAGCACCACGTCTCTCGCAGTGCCAGATCATTCATGGCGGCGTCCAAGTCTAACAGCGCATGATCAGCATACACTTGCAGACATTTGTGTAAAAATTATGGGAATGTGTCTGTCCTGAATGAGTGACTAGCTCGATGTGAGACGTTGCGCTCTCTGTACATCATAGCCTTGGAGTTTCAATTGTCTGCGATCCGTCCAGAGTCTTGTCACCGGTACCGGTGGCCAGGAGGGCCCGAGCCATCGGTGGCCTCCAGGACATGGTCGCCGCCTGTGGGTACCTTTCTTGGAGCGCATCATGGCCCAATGCGACGCGAACGCCTCTAAGATATGGCGATAGTCGTGCCCTCGACATCCGAGAAGAGGTCGATTCTGCCGACGCCGCATGCACCAATGTTCCTAGGCAACAGCGTCGGAAGTGGCGAGTATCTTTAGTCAGTGTCGAGGCAGGAAAAGGAGCCACTAAGATGGGGCGGGGAGATGAGAGAGGAGAACCATGTTATATGGATCGCAGCTGCCAGAGGTGAGCCACGAGAGCACCTTTCGTCACGTTTCCTGTAACTCTGGCAGTCGTGATTGAAACGTCAGAATATCCAGCAGGTCGGATCTACTCTTCTCCAAGGAAACTGGTGGTCACAGTGGTCATAACGCAACGCCATGGCGCCTCTGTAAAAGAGGTCGCTATCAGATCATCAACCGAGCGGTTTGAGCCTTACGAACCGTTGAGTCCGTGACACTGGCGTCAAAACTGACAAGGAATAGTGAATGTCAAGACCAAGCGTCATTTCGTCGCCATGAGGTCTCTTCTGTTCATCAAGAGCGTATAGATACTTGCTCTGCGACTTTAAATGACATTTGGGGAACGTAACGCCGTCCTTCTGTCGGTTGCCCTGCTGCGCAGCTGGCCGTCCTGGTGCACGGTCCGTTCGTCCAGTTGTTCCCGCTCGTGTCACCATTGTGGGGACTGGACTCGGTATTGACGCCGTTGTGTCTCGTTTGGGCCTCCGTCTTCAACAGTCTTGACTGCTGTAGCCGGAGTCAAACCCACGTTTCCGTCTGACAATGGGCGCTGCGGTATCCCGCTCCCGCATGAGGCTGTCGTGTAAGTCTGTCAGTGTCAACATGTTGAGCGGTCTAGGTTAATTCGGCGTGAACGGTTCTACAGACTGGAGACGTTATCATCCCGTTAGACATTCCCCGGCCGAAGTCTACCGCGTTTACCATGCTCATCTCCTCCGGTCGATAGTTGTCATCTCAAGGGATGGGTGCCTCAGTTCGACGCTCGTCTTGACATGCTTGTCGCTATTGCAGAACCAAATGTTGAATATGTGTAGGTCGGAGATCGACTTCAGAGCAGTTGTGCATACACCCAATCTTCGCGCCCTTTAAGTATTAAGCTTCGTGCGGTAATCGGTAATCGGGTGATCAGACTCGACGACAGCAAAAGTGGAGGGCCCTGACCACACCCCACAGGGCAACCACCAAGTGCTCCGCAATTTCCACAACCTCCTTCCCACTTCTACTTCATCACCATTCGTACCATTCCGCGCTCTCTGTACTTCCTCGGCGCGCTCGTCCTCGCCGCCCTTCTGTGGATCTATCCGCGCTCGCATTCAGCCCCCTCCCAGACCGTTCTTCAAAACACTCCAGCAGACATGGGCGCGCCCCTCAAGCACCTCAAGGTGCTCCCCAAGGACGCGCACACCGCCACCGTCATCTTCCTCCACGTGAGTCTGGAGTTCGGGCAGTACTGACGGCAGGGACTCGGCGACAGCGGTATGTCTGGCGCGTACTGTGGGAGTGTATGCTGACAGCGGTCGAACCGTTTATATACCATCCCTTGCCCAAACTATGACTGGACCCATCCGCGTACTTGACGCTCGCACTCACAGGCCACGGCTGGCTCCCCGTCGCGAAGATGCTGTGGGCGTCTCTCCCGAACGTCAAGTGGATTCTGCCGCACGCGCCTACCATCCCGATCACGGTGAACGGTGGTATGCGGATGCCGGGCTGGTTCGACGTGATCACCTTTGACCGGAGCACGTCGCCGCGCCCCGAGGACGAGGCAGGCATCCTCGCGGCGGTCGACGCGGTCGACAAGCTCATCCAGGCCGAGGTCGACGCCGGGATTCCCGAGAACCGCATTGTTCTTGGCGGATTCAGCCAGGGCGGTGCTATCGCTGCGCTCAGCATGCTCGCCAAGAACCGGAACCTTGCGGGATACGTGTCGCTCTCTACCTGGGTGCCCATCGCGCACAAGCTCGACGGCCTCGTTCGCCCCACCGCCAAGGACCAGGCGCTCTTCTGGGGCCACGGCCGCGACGACGAGATTGTGCCGTACGAATGTGAGTGGCCGGCGTGCAAGTAGAGCTCACCGCAGACGGCATGCAGTCGATCGAGCAGCTCAAGAAGCTTGGTCTCCCGCTCCTGTCCCCCGGCGAGATCTTCGCTCGCCCCGGCCTCCGCCTCGAGTCGTACCCCGGCATGGGCCACAGCTCGTGCCCCGAGGAGCTCGCCCACCTCCAGCAGTGGCTTGCCGCTGCCCTCAAGTAGAGGTCTCCATCTGCAGTAGAACATATTGATGACAAGTCGTTTCCGTGCACCTTGCTCCAGGTGACTGCACCCATCCAGAATCCACCCCGATCATCCTCTCACTGGGCCCCGGCCACGATGCAACTGATATCATGTCGCAGTCTACGTCGTCATAGTGTCTACATACCACCCATGCCAGAGAGACACACAGTGGCCTTGGTGTGGTGTCCCATACTGCCCTCTGGAATCTATCGTCCTCAGGCTTCTCCAGCCTGCTTTCTCCTCCCCTCACTGCTCTAAGCCGCAATTGCCTCGCCCTCAGGTATCAGCCCGTCGGCGAGCATGCGCTCCAGCTTGCGCACCTCCTCGGCCGTCTGCGCCTTGGTGAGCGCGGCAAGCACGCGGCGCTTCTCGTCCGGCGTCATCAAGCGACCCTTCCCGCCTGCGGCAGCAGCAGCACGCGCCTTTCCGGAAAGCGCGGTGCCCAGTCCTGCTGTCTGCGTGGAGAGCTTGTTGGCGAGCTCGTTTGGCCGCCCCGTCTCCGCATCCGTGAAGAGCTCACGCGCCGCTTCCCGCTCCGCGTCCTTGACGCGCTCAAAATCCAGGGTGTGCAACTGCCCCTTCCCGACCTTCCAAATGACGAATTCTCGATAGTGCTTCTGCTCCGTGACGGGGTTACCGCGAAGGACGAGATGCCGCAAGTGTGCGAGTTCGCCAAGGGGAACAAGTGCTGCCAGCGAGGCGATGGCATTGTCAGTGAGCACTAATGTGACGAGATTCGGAATCTGGGGTCAGTACTAGTAAGCTCGCTGGACGCGTACGCTTGCTGGCAAGGACGGGCTAATCGACGAGATCTGGTTCTTTGCGGCGTGAATCACTGACAACCGCGGTGCTAGATATTAGCACGGGATCGCACAGTCCGAACGCACCCAGCGGAATGTTCCCCAGAACGGTGATCGAGTTGTCCGTCACGTTCAGCACATCATAGGTCCCCTGATGCGACGCGAGGTTCTCGATAACGGGGATGGCAAGTCCTAGAAGAGTTAGACGGAATGCCAGTGGCCCTATGTCAAACAATGTACGCACCTCGCAAATCGAGTTCACGTTCCTTCAGAGGGTTAAGATGCTGTCGGTTAGTACCCGGACGTTTGAGAGAAGGAAGGCGGTCGCGTGCAGGCCACTGCCGGTTCCATCCATGCAGTACGAACCGATGCTGTCTTTGAGACAAACTGTGGGTCAGCAAACTTGTTGATGGCAATCTGCAGCGCGAAGCGCATGTCACTTACTTCCGGAGTGAGCCTCATGATGCCTTCACACGCGTCGTGATCTAGATGTAGACCGTGAGGATATTAGTCTGCGCACACGTAGATTGACTGTGCCCGTGCGTCGTGTAATATACAGCTGTAGCCAGTGTGTGTGTGTCTACTTTTACAAGCGTTGCTGGTTGTTGTTGTTGTGTCGTGTGCGAGAACGAGCTCGATGTGCTTGCTGTTTGTTGTTGGATGGAAATTGTTGTTTCTGGTGGACGAGATGATGCTCGACATGATGATGAACGGCCCTGCCATAAAAGGAGCAGCCAAAAAGTGCCAACCTTGGTATCGCCGATATCTCCAGGCTGAGCACTCATTGTACTCACCCATGCCGGCAATGCCTAACTGTAATTGACCAAGGGCAAGGGGAAGTGCTCTCAGCGGGTGATTTCATCTGGTTGTATTGGCGTTTGATATCAGCTGAGCCTCATTAGAAACGGAATCAGATTATATATAAAGACGGTAAATAGCTAAATAGCCTGCGCCAGCCTGTGCCTGGCGGTTGGGTGTTCGCGTGTTCGTCCGGTATCGTCTCATATCCGTGTCGCGGCCTGTGGCTAGTGCCAACGTTATCGTGCTCGTCTGCCTTGCCGCCTCGAGGGCCCCTGGCTAATGCGCCCCGGCCGCGTCCCCGTTCCCCGTCTCACTCCCTAGCCTGTCCTGCCCTGTTGCACCTCCTGCACCTTGCGCTGCCAACACCCCACTCCACTATAATCCTCCCCCCTGCCTGGGGTAAAGTGTGTTTCAAGAGCAGCCTCGCCAGCGCCGCGCGCCCCCGAGACTCTCCCCGTCCAGCTTTCCCCCTCCTTCAGTTGATGTGCTGGCAAGGGGGAGAAGCCAGCCAGTCAGCATACCAGCCCTGGCAGAGTGCGATGTACGCGTACGTGACCCTGCGAGCTCCCTTTTGCCTCGTTCGAGGCCATCTCCACCTGTAGAAAGAAGCACACTACTTTTGCTGGCATTCGCAGAGCCTCCCTTCCCGCGCAGCCACCACACCCACGCACCCCCCGCCCAGCCTGGCCACCTGGACACCTTCCCACCTAGCTCCTAGCTCCTAGCCCCCGCGCCAGCCCACACGTCTCACAGCCTGCCTACTCCAACCAACCTTTGCTGTGCGTCGTGTCCTCGTGTCCGCTCGTCGTCCATCATCCTCTCCTCGTCCTCTCACACCACCCAACGCTCTGCACTGGCTCTCTCTCCCTCTCTTTTCCAACACACCACACATACACACACACGCACACTCCCTCCCTTCGCCCTTTCCTTTTCTCTTTCTCCCCTACATCCATTCCTTCACCTTCTCTAATTCGTTTCCCTTCCCTAAATCGCCCTCATGGCCGACAACTACTACGAGCCGACCAACGGCGTTGCCGACTCGGTCGACGGCGGCGACAACGGATACGGCATGGAGGAGAACGGCGCACACCACGCTGACATGAGCTCATCGGCTCCTGTCCCCGCTCCCTCGGCTTCCCCCAACGGCCACAACGGTACCGCCCTCCCCACTCTCGTTCGCAAAACCCTCGCATCTTGGGTCGGCTTCTCCAACCTCCCCAACCAGGTCCACCGCCGCAGTGTCAGGTGAGGATGACTTTTGCTCGTCATGAAGGACGCGTCGCAGGCGCGCGCACGTTGGGACCTCTCAGGACCTTCGCTGAAAGTTGTATGGAAGAACATCCCACTTGTCGCGTGTCCTGAGACGCGTCGTGCCCTCCATGCACACTGAATCTTGCGTGTTGTCAATGCATCGCGTTTACTGACAATTTCCCAGGCGCGGATTCCAGTTTGTTGCGATGGTTGTAGGTAAGTGTCCGCGGGGAGGGAACAGCGTGGAACGACCGGAAGTGGGGCCCGTGCTGACTTTGGCGCAGGCGAGTCTGGTCTCGGCAAGTCGACCCTTATCAACACTCTTTTCGAGACCAAGCTTTACGAGCCCAAGATCATTCCCGAGCCTGGAACTGACCGCGGCAAGACCGTTGCCATTGAGAGCATCAGCGCCGGTGAGTGGACAGCAAGATGACAGGTGGACATCGGGAGACTAGAGTTGCCGTGTCTCGCCTTCCCTCTCCCTTGTGGCACCTGGCGGCGCGCCATGGCCTCACTCTGGGGCTGGTCCTAGCGTTCATCAGGGTGCGAAACGCTGCTGACACCGAACAGACATTGAGGAGAACGGCGTCCGTCTTAAGCTCACCGTCGTCGACACCCCGGGCTTTGGTGACTTTGTCAACAATGACGAATGCTGGAAGCCCATTCTTGACAACATCGAGGCCCGTTATGACGCGTACCTTGAGCAGGAGAACCGCGTCAACCGTCTCAAGATGATTGACAACCGTGTTCATGCCTGCATTTACTTCATCCAGCCGACTGGCCACGCGTGAGTACGAGTGCTCCTGTGTTCTACATTTCTCAAGCTAATGCATTCCTCAGCCTCAAGCCTATTGACATCGAGTTCATGAAGCGCTTGCACACCAAGGTCAACCTCATCCCGGTGATCGCCAAGGCGGACACCCTCACCGAGGAGGAGGTCGGCCTCTTCAAGCAGCGCGTGCTTAGCGACATTGCACACCACAACATCAACATCTTCACGCCCCCTTCTTACGACCGCGATGACGAGGAGACGCAGCAGGAGAACAACGAGATCATTGTGAGTTGCAGGGAAGGCCTCAAAGCTAACATCCAGAACAAGATCCCCTTCGCTGTTGTCGGCTCTGACCAGATTGTCCATGCTCCCGACGGCCGTTCTGTTCGTGGCCGTGCGTACCCGTGGGGTGTCATCGAGGTCGACAACGAGCAGCACTGCGATTTCGTCAAGCTTCGCCAGATGCTTGTCCGCACTCACATGGAGGAGCTCCGCGAGAACACCAATGACGTTCTCTACGAGGACTACCGGACAGAGAAGCTTCGCGGTATGGGTGTTACACAGGACGAGAGCGTTTTCAAGGAGACCAAGTAAGATCGTGAATGCGTAGTAACTGCTGACATTAGCCCCGCCGCCAAGCAGGCTGAGGAGCGCTCCATGCACGAAGCCAAGCTCGCCAAGATGGAGGCCGAGATGAAGATGGTCTTCCAGCAGAAGGTGCAGGAGAAGGAGCAGAAGCTCAAGCAGTCCGAGGAGGAGCTGTACGCTCGTCACCGCGAAATGAAGGAGGCTCTTGAGAAGCAGCGCTTGGAACTCGAGGACAAGAAGCGACGCGTTGAGAGCGGCCGTCCTCTTACTCCTGAGAAGGGCTCGAAAAAGCGGTTCGGTCTCGGCAAGTAAACAGCACCGCCTCGTTGTCTCTGTTGTTCGGAGACCGCAATTGTGGATCTAGACACGACTTGGTGCGGTCATCACTTGATTCCTTTCGTCGTTTGCTTCCCTCTAGTTACTCCTCTCCTCGGCTCGCTCTTCTCCCCTATTTTGAACCTTTCCCTTGCGCGGATTATTGTGGCCTATTGCAGTTCTAGCCCTCCGCCCAATCCGTTAGCCGTTCTTCTCTTTCTTTACCGTACACCATTGTATACCCCGGGCCCCTGCGACCACCCACTCGCGCTTAACGACCCTAACTCCTCTACTATGAGCTTATCCAGCGTGCTGGCCGAAATGCATATATGATGATTGACCGTGGTAGCCAACTCGGCAACCTCCATTGTGGCATTGTTTTTGCACGATTTCGGAGTGCATTCGTGTGCCCCGGCATATCTCGACATCTCTCGTTAACAGCGATTCCCACACGCCACATGGTTTGAAAAGGCATCGAAGCATCAACAGCGAGCATGTGTGAGGACCTGACATGCCTTCAGAATTTCCAGTTCACTTCTCGTGGTGAAGAATGCTCCCTGCATAATTACCATCCAATGCTACAAACATGCTATCTACATTGCTGTTCAGGACAGGCCCTGTGCAGCCCTCTGTGCCTACGCCTGCACGCCTGTGAACTCCCGATTGGTGCTGTACATTCGAGTCTACTACTCCCGATTGGTGCTGTTCATTCCCTGGTCTACTCGTCGTCGTCCTCATAGTCGCCATAGGTGTGGTCGTACTTCTCATCCGCTGTGCTGGTCAGTGGCTGGCAACTGGCGGCATTCCGTTCCCCCATTCAGACTCACCATAGAAGTCAATGTCATCCTCCTTGCCGCCGTCCTCCCTGTCGTCCTCCTTGTCGTCATCCTCCATACGCATGGTCTGTAGGCCGGAGTACTGTGCCGTGAGTGGCAGCTCGGGCACATTGTCGACACTGCCGAGGCGGCGGATGGCATCCATGTTGATACGCGAGCTGAACTTCTTCTGCGTCGCGAAGCTGTCGATCGCCTCACGCGCCGATGGGAAGGGTCCCTTGCGCGCGTCCTTGTTTGTGCGGCGCTTCTTGCGTTCGCGAGGCTTGTTGGGGTCGATTCCGTGGGCGCGGTTGTAGGCGGCCTTGCGCTCCTGTCGCTGCTTGTCCTCCTCGAGCCACTTGGAGTTGTGCGACAGCCACATACGGGCACGGGCCTGCCGCTCATCGTCGTCCATTACCCAGTAGCGGTCGAGCTCGTCATCGTCCAGGTCGTCAAAGGTAGTCTCCACCTGATGCTTGGCAAACCATTCCCGTTCGTGACGCGCCCATTCAACGCGACGCATCTCGCCGATGACTTCCTCGGGTGTACGGCCCTGCAGCCAACGATCGATACGCTCCGCAAGAGCAGCCTTGTTCCCACCATACAGGGCGTCTTCGTCAAAGAAGAAATGTTCCTCGATGTACGCATAGACGGCTTTCTTGTCCTCCCAGTCTGGCGGAGCAGGGATGTTGCGGAAACCACCAAACACGGGGTCGTTCACGTCTTCCGCGTTCTCTTCATCCTCCTCCTTGTCGTCGGCAGCCAGAGCAGCCAGCTCCTCCTCCTCGTCGTCGCTGCCGTCGGCGCGCCTCATGCTCGCCAAAAGTTGGCGCTTTTCTCGTTGACGCTGGGCACGTGCCGCATCGGAATTGTCGACCCTAGCTATGTCGTTGGCATAGTCTTCTTTGGCGAGAGGGTCCAGCGCGTCATCGTCCTCTTCCTGGAGGTCGTCGGCATCCTCGGCCTCATCGGCATCGGAAAGTTCCCCAGCCGCAGCCTGCAGAGCGCCATTGGCGACATCGTAGTTTCGTCCTCGCCGAGGTGACGAGCGGGTCGCACGTGGGCTTGAGGTGGCAGCAGCAGGGGTCGACGGTGTCGTCTCGGGCTCTTCAGAGTCCCCTTCACGCTCACGCTTCAGCCGTGCAGCCTCCTCCTTGAGCTTCTGCGCCTTCATGATCGGAGGTAGCTCGTCCAAATCTGGGCGTTCCAGCTCCGCATCGGTCAGAGCGCGCCACTCCTCCACAGTCTTGTTTGCTGCTGAAGTCTGGGCAAATTCCATGAGACGCTTCTTAATCGTGAGCGGCGACACTTTGACGACTTGGGCAACCTCTTCCGGGGTACGAAGGAAGTCAGACATGCGGGCGGCAATAACAAGGCATGCGCCACAGATACCCGCTGGTCGACGACCGGACGTCATCCAGTCGGCCTTAAAACGCTTCACGAGGCGCGAGGCATCGCGCGCAACCACATGAGCTTGGTTGCCAAAGTCGAGGCGGTTGGCGAAACGTATGTTGTACACCGCGGGGTCGATCTCTGGTAGGATTTGGTCGAGGTTCAGCGCGGACCGCAGCTTGAGATACGTTGCGCCGAGCTCGTAGACGTTGATCTGCATGTCAGCGCCCTGCGACCCATGGTACACTCACCTGAAGTCGTTCAGAGAAATCAATAAGCATGAGAGCATCCTTTTCAAAGCGTGAGAACAGATAGATGCAGCTTGCAAGAACATAGTCTGTACGTCGACCTCGGTTGAACTTGTTGTCAACCGCAAGGGAGTAGAATCGTTGAGCACCACGCTGAACAGAGGGCACAATGCCCATCTGCGAGCAGATGTGCTGAATGCGCTTGCGACCTGTACTATCAGCTCAACGCAGAAGAAGGGGACAAAGCTGGCCAGTAAACCTACCTTCCTCTTTGATGTGCTCCGATGACGCGCCAGTTCCGCGCTGTCCAATACCAGCTGCATGTCAGTGACAGCGCCACTCATAAACAACGAGCGGTGGCGACTTACTCTGTGAGTGCGAGACAAAGGTTCCCTGCACATGCATACGACCACCCGATCCCTCCGCGAACCCGACTTCGGAGACGAGCAGACCCTGCTCGAGTTCGATACCACAGTCCTGGCATCTGTTGTTGGTATCAGCTGTCTGCATAAGCCCTGGGGGGTTGATACCCCTGAGGTGGAGGTTCGTACTCCCATGTAAGACGAGGAAGCTACTCACACGACGGAACCCAACGAGTAGTCGGTGCTAATCTTGGTACTTTTACATCCTGGACAGACGCGCTGGAGTGAGCAACGGTCCATTGCAATGTGCTCTCACTGGTGCGGACATGACGATGTATTTTGTCGCGTTGGAATGTAAACAAGAGTCGGTTTCGCAAGTTGGGCGGCAATATTCGCTTGACTGTCGCTTTAACGCGCGATTGTGGTGGGTGCCGCCAGAACTGGCCTAAATACTCTCAATCCTGTAGTGGGAATACGCGTGCTTCAAGATATGGCCGTGTGCTGTGGGCGAGAGAGTGTTGCACTTCTGCAATCTGTGGGTAGTGACGCGCCCGGAGAGAGTAGATGGAGGCCGCTTGCTTGGAAGGGGTTACGGTCGTTGGAATTGGAAGAGATGGTGAAGAATTGGAGTTGGTGCGGCGGTGGCGGCTGGGGTCGGAGAACGGAGGGGCAGTGAGCGAAGGAGGGTGACGGGACCTATTTTTTGGCTGGGCGCAGGTTTTGTGCGTTGTCCCACTGGAGTGGGAGTCGAACGGCGACTTTTGGCATGCACACACTTCTGATCCACAATCGTGTATTGGTTCGCACCCACTAACTGCCCCATCGCAGACTATGATCGCACTGGCTGACAGGAGCCTGGTCATCTGTGGCGCATAGCGGTGCGGTGGTGACCATCGAATCAGTCCACCAAGGACGACTTGGTTAGATAACTAAATGCATATGCATGCCTAGAAGCGTCGCAGGGAATCACTTGCGCAGCCTGCACGCAGCCTGCACGTAGCATAGCGCCCCAGATTCCAAAGCTCTTACGCATCGCGGATTTCGCTGATCAGACCGACGCCCAGGCCTTCTCCGCAGCGTGGGATGATCGGCGGCTATGGGCCATGGGGCCGTGGGGACGATCGCCAGGCCGCCAGGCCATGCCAGGAGCTAGAAGCAGATCCAAAGACTAGCGTACTAGCAGCTAGCAGATCATAGCAGATGGGCTAGAAAGTCCAGGATCTACGGGAGGATCAACAGCTAAACAAGATGATCAGCGAGAGAGATCGACCTGCGCTGCTGGGCAGGTGCGCACGCCAGTAAACAAGAACGCCTCACATACTTCACAGCGCACAGCCCCGCTTCCAATATCCCAAATACATGACCAAACTCAAGGGAAGATCACACGTTGGTACATTCTATCGCCTACACGGGCTCCTACCAGCCAGTCGAAAGCCCAACTAATATTTACACACTCGCGGCTACTTCATCTCTCGCCCTGTCTCCCATTCAAGCCCATCGATGCGCTCCGTCACCTCGCGCATCACCCGCATCATATCCTGCAGACTGAGCTCTCGGGGGCCCGCGACGAGGCTGACAGGTCGCCCTGGCTGCAGCTGAACGAGGTATGGTTCCGAGACGTGCTCCGCTGGCTTGTCGTCGGGACCGAGGACGCGCGTGACTGTCAGATGCAGCGTCAGGGACGGGTGTCCTGGGATGGGGAGGTGGAAGAGGTGGCCCATACGGGCGTATGTGTGCGAGTGCCTGGGGTGTGAGCGTGGCAGCACTCAACAAACGTCATTCAAACATGCGGCACTCACTTGAACCCGAGTGACTGAACAAAGTCCTCAATCTCCAGTTTGCTGCTCATGCCCTCGACCTCGAGATTTATCACCGCCTGTGTGCGCATCTCCTGGTATTCTCTTGCCGAGAGCGGAGGGGACACCCATGTCAGGGAGTAGTCCCAACCTTCCACCTTGTCCAGCCCGAGATCGATCGATCCTGCCCAGCGAAGAGGAGGCTTGGGTCCCATACGCTTCCGGCGGCGTCGTGCGCGCAGGCGGAGAGTTCGGCCGGGACCAGGAATGACTGGATTTGTGGCGAGGAAGAGGTCGTCGCGGACGTGAAAGCTCTCGACGTGCAGTGCGATCAGCGACAGCCGCGCAAGCATAAGATCGAGCTGATCCGTCGGGAGGAGAGCAAAAAGCTGCGGGAGAAGCTGTGCTCCCGTTGACATGGCGGCTGTATGTTTGTGAATGAATGGACAATGTAGGGATCCAGGAGGTCAAAGTAGTTAGACAATTGGCTTGTTGACAGTCGCGTTGCACATGACGAGGGACCTTCGGCTTCGACATTGGAAAGGTGGAGGCACGGAGCCAAAAAGTCGACAACATCACAACAGGTTCCATACCCTTCGCCAATCGTCGACAACCACTTCAACATCTCTCTGCAACTAAAGAGCAACAGCATGCTTCGCTCATCACTTATCCGGATCCCCCGCACAGCTGCGTCGAGCTCCAAACTTGGAGCTCGCACGCTGGCCTCGACGGCTTCCCGCAGCCGTAACTTGCTTGACCAGCTCGAGGAGCAGATCACGCCTCGGGACCTTGTCGAGAAGAAGCGCAAGGAGTTTGAAGAGAAATATGGTGATAAGCTGAAGAAGAAGGCAGAGGCGTGAGTTTCCTGTGGCTGAAACGCACAGTGGCCGCGATCGTTATACAGGGCTCAGCTAACTTGCAGCGAGGGAGTGTCCAACCTTGATGAGCTCAAGGAGAAGATCAAGGCTCCGAGCGTGATGGCCAAGATCAAAGCCCAGGAGTGGGCCAAGGAGGAGCAGGAAAGGGCAGAGAAGAAGCGGGAAGAGGAGGAAGCAGCACTTAAGGCTGCTACTGAGGCCAAGGCTGAAGCGAAGGCCGACGCTCGCGAAGAAGCGCGCCAGTCGCAGGCTGCTGGTGATCGTGCCGGTGTCAAAGTGAGTAACGTGCGGTGGCGATGTTCGTTCTGACTCTGTCTTTAGCCCCTGGCATCTATCATCAACCTTCCCCTGTTGCTTATGACGCCGCACGACGCCCAGCAGATTGCGCAGATCTGGAACACGTACCACACCACTCACCCGACCCTCTCCAACTCGTTCCTCAGCGCCTCGCTCCCGGCAGCAACATACGAGTCCATGGTCAGCCTGGCGAAGCGGAATCCGTTCTTTGTGCTTCCGCTGCCGCGGGATAGCAGCGATGGTGGCGAGGCATTCGAGATGTTCTACATGCAGTGGCTCTTCCACGCTCCTCCCACTCCGCTCCCCGATGTGAACGCCGCCACCTCCTCGCCGCTTCCTCCAGTAGCGAGCGTTATTTTCACCCCGCTGGAGGAGTTCAAGAACGCCGGCGAGTGGGCGCAACCCTTCCTCACTCTTACGTTCTACCCGGATCTCTCCCCCAGCCACGACACCGTACTTATGCGCGGCGAGATCACCGCCCAGACTGCCAAGGGTCCCGCTGGCAGCCCCGAAAACCCAGGTTTCCTTCTGTCCCAGGCGCAGGCGCAACTCCTCGCTCTCGCGCTGCAGCGGTTCTACTGCGCCGACCTCGCACCGCCGTACGAAAGCGCCACGGACGCCCAGGAGCGCGCGAAGCGTGCGCAGGCGCTGCGCGACTTCCGTGAAAAGCCGCAGGAGTGGGACTGGCAGAGTCTCGTCAAGATGGCCTATGCCGGTATCGCGTAGAAATTGCGTTATGCAACCTTAGATAGTGGCGCATGGTGTCGCATCAGATAGCGCGCGCGACCACAGTCAGGGCCGCAATGGTTGTTGCACGGGCGACAGATAGCAGGAGGTTGTGACCGTCATCGCGATCAAAATGTCCAGTTCATTCAGCGCCGATGTCCAGCGCCAATGTTCCAGCGAAGTTAACAATCGCCGATGCCGTTACAATCCGTTCAGTATGAAACGCGGACCCGGCTTGGAGCCCTGAACTAAATGCCAATGATCCAATGAAAAGTTCAACAGCAACAATGTGCCTGTCTCCAAGGGACACACAAGCCACAGTGTCTTTCCCACAACTTCAAGAGCAATCAAGATCAGGTCAAGTGTGTAACGGCCAGGCCCGAATTTTGATCTCCGGATCTTCGGATCTACGCCACGCGAGCTTCAAGATTGCCCCGGACATCCCCTCGACCCCCACCTTGCCGATCGACTAGCAGACGTCACGTGGGTCATCACGTGACTGTCACGAGTAACTTGTTACTTCGCCTGCCTTCGAGTTCCGGGGTCACGTGATGTTACTCGCCCTGGCTCCTTCTCTATACGAGGTCCTAGTCTCGGTGGCCTAAGTTCCTAATCGCGTGGCTCTCTAGTAATCGAAGAAGCCAGGCGCTTACGGAGCGTCGATGATAGAGCCCTAGACTAATAGGTGGATAGGATATAGGTGGACGTGATGCGAAAGGGAACTTAGTAGTTGACTTCAAGAGTTAACCGATAGTGCAGCAAAGTCGGGAAACGAACTAAGTCTCTGCAGTACGGTTGGTCGGGGTGATAACTTGTCGCAAGTAGTGTATAGGCTTAGATACTACGGTACTATATACTAGGGATGCGTGGTTGAAGATATCGCTTTATGACAAGTTGTCGAGGGTTGAGTTGACGAGGTAAGAAGCCTGCTCGTCTATCCGTCTCGCAGGCTGTTCTTTTATACCGTGCAACCCTCGTGTCTCCTCCTCAYCGGAGAAGTTGATAYCTTACCAAACCACYGATGTTTCTATCTGCTTAGTAATCCTCCTGTCCTTCTTCGAGTCGCTATTCCGACTAGTGAGTCGCGTCGAGTCGCGACTGTCTTTGTTCTTGATCAGGTGAGATCCTTATCGTTCGTGCGCGATTTCCGTTGAGAGGTTCCATTGGCTGCGGTACATGCCGCGTTGAAGTTGTTGGGGTTATTGAGTAAGCCGTTCCCATGTCTAGGTCGTCGATATCGCATGTGATCGCGGATGGTCTTGATAGCGCGTCGCGTACATGATCATGTGAGGTGATTGTTGTTTGTTTGTTGTGGTCGACGCGTCGTTATCTATATGACTAAGGTGGGAATTATCCGAGTCTTAGTCGTAATCGGTAAATGCGTGATTTAGAGTCCGGATACCGTCACGTGATTATGTTTGGTGTCGTAGTCGTATATCACGTTGTTATCGATGATCGTGTCGTTGTACTATGCGGTGGACTATACTGTGTGTCCGTGGACGTTGTCGATTGTCATGTATATAGCGAGATATTGTCATCACGTGGTAGTCACGTGAGGTTCTCGAGGTCGTCATGGTAAGATTCATGACACCACTCTTAAACGGCCTTACAACACCATTTTCCAATTCTTTGGGGCAATTTAAGATTGGCAATCTGGTGTGCCTGGCATGCAATGTGCGTGTGCGAGACGCCCTGCGTGTGCGAGACGCCCTGCGTGTGCGAGACGCCCTGCGTGTGTGACATGCACGTGTGATGTGCCTGGCATGTGTGACCCGAGTGACCCGTGTGACTCTCACATGACTCGCATGGGGGCATTCAAAGTTTTGGGACATGCAAGCCTGTGACATGAGTGCACTATGCATTGTGATTGGACAACACTGGGTGGGAGTTGTTGCAGAAAGTCCTGAGTTTAGGGTGGACACACACAAAAAGGTCCTTTTTCGTTTGTCACGTGATTCTCGATCTGGCGCGACACCAACATGAGTTGCAGGGCGCGCCGCGCCGCGCCGCGAGGATGACCGAATAACACACTCTGGATTTGGTTCTTTCGCCTTTCAACAGTGACCCATACTCTTGCTCACATCACTATATAAAGTCAACGTCCCGGGCTGTTGTTGTGTTGCGCGCCCACACAATGCCTTCTGATACGGGCGATTCAAAACGACCTCAGCGCGGTTCGCGCCAGCCCACTGAAGAGCGCCAGGGGGAGGATGCCCAGGAGAACGAGCTGCCGCATGAGGCGGGCGACTCTGATCCGGAGTCGGAGGTGACGGATGTGGAGTACGAAGACGAAGTTTACACCGTCGGTACGTTGGGTGGTTCTGAGGGACGCAGGCAGAGGAGAGTGTTCTCACGCCGCTAGATGCTATCAAATATGCCGTATACAAGGACTCTCGGCGTCAACGCCCGGACGGATATGTTGGTTGGGTAAGTGAATACGCCTGGGTAAGGCAGTATAGGATGATAGATTGGCTGACTGGCTTAGCACTACGGAGTAATGGTTGGTACTCTCAGCACAAACATGTTCTGACAGCTCAGTGGGGAGGATATCTCAAGATCGGTTCCGAGACGTAGGTCTAGAGCACGAATAACATCGGCTGACGCCATAGAGAAGAGCCTCGAGAGTCGTTCATCGTGGATGATGAAAAGGAGGACGTGCCGTTCGTCACCGAGTGAATGACCCACTGCAGACCCTGCTAACGTACCAGCTTCTGGAAAGGCTGTGGGAGGCGTATTCCTAAGAGTCGGAAAGAGCCAGGTGGTCGGCAAGGAGAGGTCGTTGAAGCTCCTCCGAAACTGTTGAGTGAGTTTCCAGCCTGGTGTAATGCTGATATGAAGAACGCTGGTTTCGCCGTTCCAACCCACCGCGCGACTATGCGACCTATGTCCGGCGTCGCGCCAAAGAACTGGCTGGTGAGCCCATTCAGAAGCGCGACTCGGATTACTACGTACACAAGAAGCGCTTAAAGCGTCGCGAGGAACAGAAGGCATTGGAAGCTGCCAATGGCGGTGGCAATCTCAATGGCTTCGGTCAGGTCAACGCGGAAGCAGGCCCATCGGGCGCACGCCATGACACATCTGGCGGTGCCGATCTCGCTGCCGGATCATCGGCTCCTCCCAAACGTCGTACGCGTTCTCCCTCTGTTGCCCTCTCCGAGGTGTCATCCAACTACTCCCTGTTCTCGGACAGTGAAACGGATGACGACGAGGAGGAACTTGCACTGGCTGCACAGAAGCGGCAGAAGAGCAACAAACGCCAACGTGTCATCGACTCTCCGGATCGTTCACCAATAAAGACCAAAAAGTTCAAAAAGAGCAGCGATTTGAAGATTAAGGAGCCCAAGGAAAGCAAGAAGAGGAGCCGCGAGGAGAAGAAGGCGGCAAAGGAGGAAAAGAGACTGAAGAAGGAGAAGAAAAAGAAGCGGGAGGAACGCGAAGCACGGCAGAAAGAACAGGCAGAGTCGCTCTCAAAGCTTGGCAAGATCAGGAAACGTGACGACACTAGTCTCCCAAGTACTAGTCTTCCAGCACCTCTGCCTCCAGCCCCGCAAGTCCCCACGCCCCCTGCTTCTGTGTCTCCGCCACCGGTTGCAGCCGCCGCTCCAGTTGCGTCGTCACCGGATGCCCGCCGCGATGTGCGGCCGTCTTCATCAACACCTGCTCAAAGCACTTCCGTCTTTGGCGTCCCTGACACTTTCATCTTCCCCACTGCTGCGAGCGCACCGTCTGGTACAACCGCCGAGTGGACGACCGACTCACCAGTAGCGTCCCAGACCCCGGCGGGGGAGCAACCAGCACTTCGTCGAGTTCAGGAGCCCTTGTTTGACTTTGGCGACACTCCTATGTCCCAAGTGTCGATACCTGCTGAAGGACCAGAGATCCATGAGGTACCCGATTCTCCCAAGGCGGTCGGATCACCCTCTGCACCGGAGCCACTGCCCCAACAATCTGCCCCGGAGGAGATGCCGTCGTCCACACCAGTAAACCAAGTAGCAGGCAATGCGCCAAGCTTGATGGTCACGGAGGCAACCCCGCGCAAGAATGTGGATGAGCCAGAACGTGAGCCGGAACGTGAGCCAGAACGTGAAGCATCGGTCGACGACTTGTTTGGCTCCTCTCCACCGCGGTCGTCGCCACCTCAACCTGAGCCGCTAAAAGTGGCCACAAGCTCGAGCGCTTCCAAACCCGCGCAGGCGGCTACCACAAAGACCACTGTTTCGCCCACCGGAAGCTCTCCGACAGTTGCGACTGGCGAGTCCCGGTCATTGCCCACAGCCTCGACGTCGAATAACCCAGCGGGGCTCCCTCCAAAGCCCAAACCCAAATATGTCCAGCCACGGGCAATCAAGACGATCGATATCCCCCTTGACCCACAGCGTCACAAGCGCCTCGCTCCAGGCCTTCCACCCACTGTCGTCACTGCGCCCCAACCTTCCAGTGGACCCTCCAACGCTGCCTCATCAAGGTCTCCGGTCCAGAGGACTCAAGAGATTCTGTCTCCCGTGCAGAGGGCTCAAGAGATGTTGCAAGGAGACGCTGCACGCCGTCAACAAGGAGCCCTGCCCCAGCAGGGAGACTTGTGGAAGAAGCAAACTCAACAGAAACCTCAGCAACCGCCTAATTGGACGGCATCGGCAGGACGGCCGCCGCCGCCAATGCGTGGTGGCAAGTCGCCTACATACGGGGGCCGATCCCCTGGGGGCCGTTCGCCGATACATGGGTCTGGGTCCATCAATGGGTTGCCGCAACGACCTGGGTATACAAGTCCGCTGCCGCAACAATCGACGTCACACCCCTATCGCCCACCACCCCAACGTCCTCCCGTCCCGAGTACCCATTACGAGGAACGCCGAGACCCTCGCAAGCGTGCGCGTGACACCGCTAATGGCGCTGCCGGCACTGCCAGTGGTCCAGCTCCGACGACATCGGGAGAGCTGAGAAACAGCAATGCCGCTGGACCTACTGGAGGCTCTAGCCATGGTCCTAGTTCTGTCATTCCGGGGATTTCTGCCGGTGGACCTTCATCAAACGCAAACGTTTTCCGCGCAACGATCATGGGCCGACCTAACGTCGACATGGACTTCATTTTGAAGGACGGCGACGCCAAGTCTGACACCTTCCGGCTGAGGAATTTCCTTCCTTCTTCGGGACCACCGCATTTCGAACTGCTTGAGACCTCATATCTTGCCGTCGCGCTTGCACAGGGTGCGGAGGTTATCGAATGGAGCCAAGTCACCTTTCGCGATTCGGCGAAACAGTCCAATTGGGAAGGTCTTTACGGGCACCTGAAACACGGATACGTAGGTTGAACGTCAAGATACCATTCTGACAGTCCAGATGTCCTTGAGCAGGGAGGAGCTTCCCCCGAATGACCAGCCGATTACGGCCCATGTTTTTGCTATCCTTATCAAGGCGAGCAACGCCTGGCTCGGATCCCTCAGCCTGAGTGGTTGGGAAATGGACAACATCGGCGTCATGGCCATTCTTCTGTCAGTTCCACTGGATGGGCAACCCGTCGCTATGTTGCCAAACCCAATACGACCGGATTTTGCCAGTGGTGACCAGCCTCAACAGCCAGCGCCGGCCGCCGATCGGCCCACGACCCTCACCGCGAGTTACAACTTCGGGGACAACACGGCTGAGCCACTCAAGAACACTACCGCAATGATTTATCCCAACCTGAACTACGGTACATACAATCAGCTTGTCGATCAATTCAAGAAGTCTATGATTCAGCCTCCAGTCAATGGCGAACCAGATTCATGCTTCATATTGAATGGTTACTGGCATTACACGACCAGGTCGAGCAGCGTGAACCGTTATATTACCCGCCGAACTCGTCTGTACGCCCTTGGTCCCGATCTCAGCCTTCCGTCACCTCAATGGCGGATGAAGGAAGTATGGAAGACTGGTGGTCTTGTCACTTTTTCGCCAACATTCATCCTCCATTCCCCGGACAAGTTCGCCGACATCATGGACCTCATACGAGTGACCCCAGGCTGGGCAGCGTACATTGTGCCTATGACTCTGGTGTGGTGCGAGCAGTCATGGGAGCACCGAGCCCGATGCCCTGAACCGACCAAGGCGTTTGCCACCTTGACCTCGTCCCTGTTCATGGACGACAATCTTCGGCAGCTCGCCGGCGCCAAGGCTGCTGATTCTGGAGGTCTGTCGGTCTCCTACTGCCCGCCTTTGCTTCAGCAGCGCGAGGCATGCGCCAAGTATGTCGACTGGCTTCGACGAGTCTACGAGTGCGGCGACTACGAATCCCTCTTGCAGCTCTGCAAGCAGACTGTGATCGAGCAGTCCGCCACAAAACGCAGAAACTCGCTCATGGAGCGTCAACCAAGCTCCTCTGGCAACAATACGCCCAACCCCGGTACCAACAGTCCGACCAAGGACGTGGAGAACTTACCAGAGCCAGACTTGGATCTCATCACGGTCCAATCCGAGGGCATTCGTGATCTCGCGAGCATGCGCCAGCGCCCGCACGTTGTGCCCTATCGCCGGTACATCTACATTGGCGAGCTCAGCAATAGGGAGGAGGCGAAGCAGCTGGCAGAAGGCATCGTCGAACTGGTTCCTGCGGATGACTTTGTGGCCGTGCTGAGTGGAGTAAGTAGCCGGTCAACACTGCGAGAAGTGGCTTCTAACATCAGGCTGTGTAAAACTCTTTCCCAAGTTGGAGGTGTTCTGGTGAGTAATACTTTTGATGGACCTTCAAACTGACGACAGTGCATGTCCCGTTGCTGTGATACGGATGAAACCCATATTCAACTGTCAAAGCCGCAAATACATAACCCCGTAACATATGTGAGTCCCATGACGCTATGATGTTGTTTTGTGTAAAAGATGTGAGCTCGCGGGCCACCGCTACCCGCTGGACGCGTTCCAAAACACTTCGCCCCGCTCGAGTCCTGCGGGGCGGAATATCGAGGACGTACATGACGAAGCTTGGAAAAGAGCATACCCTTCATAGATCCAGAAGGGCCGTGGTAAAGACGCAAGCGAACACCAGAGTACGACGAGAGTCTGTGCTTCTGTCTCACGGGTTTCGAGGCCTTCTGTGTTCCCTTCAGTACCGGGCGCGCAGGGAACCCACGAGGAATATTTCGGCGCCGAAACAGGCAGCGGTCCAAGATATGGTCGTGTGCCGAGGATTGGCGCCAACAACGTACCGCCAGAGACTGGCGGTATGGAGTCCACAGGCTGGGTTGCGGACCCGCGAGCATTGGAACGCAATGAATCCACTGAGCGGCATGGGACTGACACCTCAGGGAGATAGCATAACCAAATCGCATGTTTGTGTCGTTTACATCGCCAAATCAAGCCTGTGTCCATAAAGCGCCAAGCTAAGATAACATGTATCAAATTCGGAGATGTTTACAGTACTACAGTGATCCACGCTCGCTTACAACTAATTTCTCATGAAGGAGCAACACTACCAGTGCTGACTGTATTTCGAACAATGTGGAGCTCCGCTGACTTGGTTTCCATGTCGCGGTCAAGTCACTGCGTATTTCCAAGCCAGTACTCGAGACCCTGGGCAGTGGGCGTCTACTGATGTCGATAAACAGATCTGAACCTCCACCTTGACTGTGCGCACAGTTCAACCTCCACCAGTGCACGGCCTCCGGGTTACCAGTCGCCGAGTCACGTGCACTCACGGGTAAAAATAGAGTCGACAAGTTGACCGCCCCACAGTGTTGACCAGCACATATCCATCGACTCGAGCTGCTCTCTATACGTAGCATACACAGGCCACATACCACTGTGGGCTGCTGCAGAGTCGTCGACCGAGCAGACCTGGCCAAGAACTTCTGTTCATGGTCGTCTGCCGACAGCCTGGGGGCTGAGCTTCGCTTGATCAATTCCGGGAGTCTTGGCTCTACCCTGGTGTGCCAGGGGTGGAGTGTGGAGGCGGCCAGCTCCGGCAGGCATTGGTCGTTGATGGAAATTCCTAAGAATTTTCGGTGATTTCCCTCCCCAATCTCGTTCTCCTCGGATCTAGACGAGCCGCACGCGAGCAAAGTTATGAAATGTTACGAGTCGAGCCCACAAAGACCACAAGGTCGCAAGACGGCAAAAGAGACATAATCTCTCTTGCTTGTCGTTCGAAGCACTACCCATCTTGACTCTTGCCCCAACATCGTCTCATCCGCAACCTCCGACTACGCGCGGACCAAATTATCGGACCGCAATGCAGTACGACAGCGAGAAGGCCGCGAGCCTCGCGAGCCCACCGTCGGTCTCGTCCGCGAGCACCATCTACAAGCCCGGATTCGTCGGCACGGCTCAGCGCGGCATGGACTTCCTCGTCGAGCACGGCGTCGAGGAGCGCGGAATCCAGCCGCGGCCCGAGACGGTGAGTGTGGAAGGACTACGTATCAATGAGATCACCGCGATCGGGACTGCGCGTTTGAGGCCGTTGTCACAAGTCTCGAATGGCTACTTCTGATGGAGTCGTTGTGCGCGTGCCCGCCATGATGCCCGGCGCGTGTCAATACCTCACGCCATTCGTCACAAATGAATCGCTCCTGCATTTTCGAGGTATCCCAGCTTGATACAACCTCGGCCGAATTTACGATGCTGACTGCAGGAACGCGAGCGTCTCAGCTGGCGCGCGTATCTCCCGCAGGTCGCGTTCTGGGGTGCGCTCAACACAAACATTCTGACGGTAGGTGTGCGCAATGGGCAGCCTGACCGTAGTTCTCCGAGGGCATGCTCGGTCCCTCTGGTTTCGGCCTTGACCTGCGGACCTCCGTCCTCGTTATTGTGCTCTTTAATGCCGTGATGTGTATTCCCCCGGCGTGGCTCGCGACCAATGGGCCGCGCACCGGAATGCGCCAGATGGTCCAGGCGCGCTACGCGATGGGATACGTGCCCGTCATGGTGATTGGCTTCGCGAACTGTCTTACCTTTATTGGTTTCCTCAGTCTGATGACCATTCTCGGCGGACAATGTCTCAGTCTCGCGAGTAACAGCGAGATGAGCTGGACTGTCGGTATCGTTGTGGTGTCGATTATCGGGCTGCTGGTGAGTGGGACCCACGAGAATAGATGCAGGCATCTATTGTTACCATGGCGCAACTAACGCCAGCTTTCGTTCATTGGCCTGCGCGCGCTCCACATCCTCTCCCTCACGTCGCTCCCGATCGTTTTCCTGCTCTACATCGTTCTTGTGGGTGTCACCGGCAACAAGCTCCACTTGTCGCTTGACAATGCTGCCAAGGCTGCGTCCAGTGTCACGGCGTCCGGCATCCTCGGATACTGCGCCAGCCAGATTGGATTCACTGCATCGTACGCCGGCATGGCCAGCGACTACGTGAGTACACAGCCGGTCAGCACTCGGCTGACTTTACAGACCACTATTCTTCCGCCGAACACTTCCCGCCGTGCACTTTTCGCCTGTGTCTACCTCGGCCTCTTCGTTCCCATCGTTTGCATTCAGACTTTTGGTGCAGCTTGCCAGCTCACGGCCTTCAGCATCCCCGGCTGGGAGGCGTCCGCGAAGATCGGTGCACCGAATCTCATTTTCACCATGACGGGCGGAGGTGGAGCTGCACGCTTTGTGATGGTCCTCCTCTGTCTCTCGACCGTGGCGAACGTCGCACCCACGATCTACTCGTGTGGTCTTTCGGGTCAGGTCTGCCTCCCCTTCCTCATCAAGGTGCCCCGCTACTTCCTGGCTGTCATCGTGTTTGCCATCTACCTCCCCGTCTCGATTGTTGGCTCCACTCACTTCTTCCTCGTGCTCGAGAACTTCCTCGCGGTCCTCGGATACTGGACGGGGCTGTACCTTCCAGCGGCCATTCTCGAGCCTCTTCTCTTCCGTAACCCTGTCAACTCCTCGACCTATTGCCCCAGCATCTGGAACAAGCCATCTAAGCTGCCGATAGGCCTTGCGTTCATCGCCGCTTGCTGTGCTGTGAGTTTCCTGCTACTTCGTTGGACAAATCCCACATGACTAACTCCCAGGCTATCCCCCTCTGTGCGGCCGGCATGTCGCAGGCATGGTGGAACGGATGGATCGCGCGTAAGATCGGAGGAGGGTAAGTACTAATGTGCTCGTGCAGAGGCTGAAGACTCTCTTTGGCTTGGCTTGTGACTAACGCAACAGTGGCGACATCGCCTTTGAGCTCGCGTTTGTCGTCGTCACTCTCATCTTCATTCCCGGACGATACCTGGAGCGCAAGTTTACTGGCAGGTAAACGTACAGATAGATTTCACCGTCTCTCTAGACCACGGTTACTTAGGTATCGCTGCAGCTTGGCTGCATTAATTTCAGTAGTGCATGATTCATTTCTTTTGGTTCTTGTTGAGTTCTGTCGAAGAGAAACATGTCGGGGTGGGGCTCCGCAACGCGTCCCCTCACGAGTTTAGACAATCCAGTTCAAATAATGTCATTCCCGACCCTGCAAAATTTCGTCAACAGAGTGACCGTCAGGATCAGGCGGAGTGGCCTGGTGGCCTGGTGGATCAGCGGCGGCCTAGATCCTGTCCTGTGCGCCCTGGAGTGCAAATCCTGTCTGATCCTGCGTCATGATCCTCGCGTCCCTGTCGATCCTGTCTAGCCTCTCTGGCCTGTCCTCTCCTGACTGTCAGTTGGTTGTCGGCTTTCTGCAACAACCGGTGGGTTGCCAGGGCCAGGGCATACTGTGGACGTGCTTGTTTTACTACTGGTCACTCTCCGAAGCTCCGCTGAAATGGTAAGCGGAGACTGTCAACGAAACGAGGCCGGGGGACATTGCAATTGCAACCTGTCCAACTCGCGTTCAGCTCGAGCTGATCGCCCTCTGCCCCAAACTAGCCGGAGGTTTTTCGGTTATCGTACATCGGAGCCTACCTGCGTGACCTCAACGGCGCCACCTCTCACGCCATCCACGCCAAGTATGCACGTGCTGCGGCATTGCTCTCGCGCTCTCGCATGCCTTGCGCCTTGGCCCTCCACAACAGGATATTTGTCCAGTAAGAGCCCATCCATGATCAACGTCCATATGGTTTGTCGTCCTTTGCATGGTATTGGCCAACGCCGGCTGGCCGGCTAGTGACTTGGCGACATTTTTAAACTTTTTAGTGTATGCGGATCCATGGATCCTATCCGTGTGGATCGGTCAGCGTGTGGACAGTGGCTCCTGCGGTGGACTAACTGTGGGAATCCCGAGGAACAGGAGTTCGTTTCAAAACCCTGTAGCGCGCTTCTGCGCATTCTGTGGCTGACCTGAAAAACAATGCGTCTCCTGCTGTCCTGTACTCCGGTACCCCTGTCCTGTGTCCCACGTACCCATGTCCCATGTTGTGCATGCGTGCCTGCTGCTTGCAATGCATCCATCCCCATGCAGATGGGTGTCATGGCTTTACGGTGCATGCGTGGGGAACAGTGGATTGAAGGATCGAGGCCACTACGAGCATTGCGTCCTTGAGCTCCGGGCGGGTACGCAAGGACCACTGTGTGGTGCGGGGACCGGCCGGCGATCCGGCGACCGGCATCACGTTCTGACGTACACATGTTGAGATGTGATTGGACTGGAGGGCGGCCGGGCAGTCGGGTACAGTCCATTTACTCGTGCCGTAGTGCGCTTGCACTACCCTCGTCCCATCCATTACCGCACGCGCAGGGCTTGAATGGCGCGTGCAATGCCGCACCGAAATATTATAGCGACAAAATTGTGCAAGAAAACAGGCAGAGCCGAGCAGCTCCGATGACGAGCGGCAGGGAACGGGCTAACCCAGTGGCGTCCACCAGCAGTCCAATGCGTGGCCCCGCCACAGGTTGCTGCGGCTGTGTGCATTTCCTGACAGGCATGTCCTGACAGGCCGGTCATTTACCCCGCCTTGCTGGGCTGCCAAAAAGCCCTAAGGGCCGCCGTCAGTCGCGATTAGAATGTAAACTGCCTGTTGCGTGTTTGAACTTCCGCCGCGCGACGGGACGGCGATGGAGAGCGCGAGCAAAAAAGCGGGGAGCGGGATATTGCACAGGCGTCAGTGCTGGTGAATGTATGCACAGACTGCTGTTGAGACGGGCGGCATGAAGAAAAAAATGGTGACAAGAAAAGGCAAGACAGAATAAGAGCAAAGGAGAAACAGACACATGAGAATCAAACATTGTACGGTATCTTTACCTCTCTCCTATCTCTCCGCTCTCCGATCTCTCCCCTCCCTCCTTTCCATCCACCAGAACCTCCCACATCCCACACACGCGCGCAGTATCACTTCCGATATTGCACGCCCTCTCTTCCGCCCCACAACACCCACTTCTCACCCCACTTTTTTGGGCCTCGCGTTCTCACCATTTGACGCTATCAACTTTCACACCGCAACGCTCCTTACGACCACCACCACCATCAGACTTGCTCACCTCCATTGCTGTGACTTGTCCGTCGTCCTCGTGTGTCACTCACCACTTCACGAGCGTCAACATTCACTCCCTTGAGCCACTTTTCTCCCCCCCTCGGTTTCTCGGTCATCGGCGGTCACAGTCGGTTCACACCCTCCATCCCCAACCTCAACCTCCACCGATCGCAGTCGCCCAGCCAGAGTCGCCCTTGACAACAAGCGCCAGTCCCGCGATTCCAACCCCAACCATTGTCCCACTCTCACAGTTCCCACAGTAGCCATCCGGCACTCTCGACAACCCCGTTTGTCCACTATCAGAAGACATCTTCATCATGACCACTGCACCCTTGTGGACCGCCAACTCGCCCCATACCTCTACGGCTTCGTCTAACTCCGCGTCGACTAGCCCTGCAATTTCCCAGAAAGCAGAACTTGAGCCTGACTGCTCTGGACTTCGCCTCCGCCTCTCTGCTCCGACTTTCAACAGTGACGACGAGGCCCCCAGCCATGATGGTGCATCGAGCTTCGGTGCCCTAAGCCCTCCCGAGACCCCGGACATGGTATCCCGTGCGCCCTCCCTGCTCCCCTTGAACGATGAGACCGCAATGATGGCCGTTGCGGAGAAACACTCCAAGAGCAAGAAGAAAGTTGCTCAGAAGCAAAAGCAGAAGGGAAAGTCGAAGGGCGCGAAAAGCCCTCTCCTTGACGCTCTCAAGCTCCCGCTCAGCGAGATTATCCCGCGTCCAGTGCAGATCAAGTGAGTCCGCCCCAAGAACTGCCTGTCAAACGTGCCTGCGTTCGGAGAACTGCCAATCCGCGAACGCGCGGCTCAGGGGTAGTATCCACCGTTGCGGTGTCGTTTCTGTAGTCGCGCAGCGTGTCCGTGGATCTTCCCGATACACAGCCTGCGACCTCCTGCCATCGTCTGATGCTTGACGAATTCGGGGTGCATCGTTGAGCGCATTTGTGGTGTTTGGATTTGTGGTGTTTGGATGATTGCGCCCGCGTCATCCCAACTCTGTTCATGTGACACGAGCGCCATGTAGTCGCGCCTAAACGCGTTCTCGGCCTACGACAATCTTCTCGTCGCAGCTGACCGTCCAGATTTGCACCTCTCCACATCCCCCCTCACCGTCGACTACAGACACTCGCCGTTGCAACATGGGCGCTTATGATACCGATTTGCTACATCGTCTTCTTCCTTCTCCTGTAAGTCTCTACTCGCCAAGCATTTGTCCTGACGATTACTCAGCTCCCTGCCCTTCCTATGGCCAATCACTGTTCCTTATCTCATTTGGGCGATGTTCATCGACAACGCTCAGAACCACGGTGGACGTCGCAAGAAGTGGGCCCGCAACTTCTTCGCTTGGAAGTATTTCGCCCGTGAGTGACCTTGAGTGCACCTACTGGGAGTGCGATCCCACTCCTGGGTTGGCCTCTTTACAAATTTCACGCACCAGGAGCACAAAAGTTGACACATGCAGAGTACTACCCGTGCAGGTGAGTTTGTCCCAGTCAAAGATCGAAACAGTGTGACGTCAACAATCGAAGGTATTTGCGAATGGGTTACTGACGCACGGACCAGCCTTGTAAAGGAGGCAGACCTTGCGCCTGAGGGTCGCTACGTATTTGGATACCACCCCCACGGAATTATTGGAATGTAAGGACAGACTTCGGTATGGCGAACTTGACTAATAAAACAGGGGCGCCGTCGCAACGTTCGCTACGGAGGCTACCGGGTTCTCTGAGAACTTCCCCGGTATCAAGCCGCATCTCTTGACGCTTGGTGAGTCGTGGTTCTATCCACAGCGTCCGGTACCGACTAACAGTCACAGAGACAAACTTCAAGATCCCGATCTACCGCGATATTCTGATGGCACATGGCATCTGCTCGGTATCGCGCAAGTCGTGTGTCAACATTCTTAACTTGGGCCCGGGCAACGCCATTACAATTGTTGTCGGAGGTGCTGCTGAGTCGCTCTCCGCCCACCCTGGCACCCATGACCTCACCCTCAAGAGGCGTCTGGGCTTCATCAAGGTTGCCATTCGAGAGGGCGCCTCGCTCGTCCCAGTATTTTCGTTCGGCGAGAACGACGTAAGTGAACACTGGCGCAGATCACCTTGTCGCGCCATCTGGGTGATCATTTATTGACAAATTAGATATATGAGCAGCTCGCAAATGAGAAGGGCACGACCGTCTACAGGCTCCAGAAGCAGTTCCAGAAGCTGTTTGGATTCACCCTTCCTCTCTTCCACGGCCGTGGCATATTCAACTACAACTATGGCTTGATGGTGAGTACAAGACCTCAGCTGGCGCTGTGACAGTAGTCTGACCGTGTAGCCGTTCCGCCATCCCATCGTTTCGGTTATCGGCCGCCCTATCCATACCGAGAAGTGCGCACAGCCGACTCCCGAATATGTGCAGGACATCCAGAAGCAGTACATTGATGAGCTTGTGCGTATTTGGGACAAGTACAAGAACCTTTACGCGCAGAACCGCACGCGCGAGCTCACTTTGATCGAGTAAACCTTTATCTTATGCACTGGATTTGTATCATGGAAGCGCTTTGTGCAGTTTGGGGAGCGCGGAGGTGCAATGCAGAACAACATGAGTGGCGTGGTGCACATCTAGCAGATCTTGTTCTGGTCCACCTCCACCGATCACCCTGACGGATTTTTGGCTGCCTCCACTTTCCACAACTCGACATAAACTGTCCTTCTGTTCTATCACTCTCAACAACTCGGCAGACAATGAACCAGGCTGTATGTCGCTCTGCGTCGCATTATCCACGGAGCCGCCCTCTGATCTCAGGTATATATCCCGCTCGAGGACCAGTCAGCAGAGGACCAGAAATGGATGGCTGAGGCCATCGCCATGGTGCGTTTGGAGACTCGAAAGGCGCCGAGTATCTGCTGACGCTTGTCCAACCTGCTCTTTCGCGTTCCCATCCCTCTACTCTCCCCCCCTCTTCCCCATCCTCGACAATTACCCACTTTCAACCACAGGCCCAAGAAGCACTGGACAATGACGAAGTGCCCGTCGGCTGCGTCTTTGTCAAGGGCGGCGCGGCGATCGCGCGCGCGCGCAACCGCACAAACGAATGGCGCAACGCAACGCTACACGCCGAGCTCGAGGCGATGGACCATTTCCTCCCGCACCACCCTCCGCCGCTGAGCGAGATCACGCTGTACGTTACTGTCGAGCCGTGCGTCATGTGTGCCAGTGCGCTGCGGCAGGTCGGCATCGGGCGCGTCGTGTATGGTGCCGGAAACGACAGGTTTGGCGGGTGTGGAAGCGTGCTGGACGTCAGTGATAGGTATGTTGGGAAGTGTTTGCGATGCTCACACTAGTCCCATGCTTGATACCAACCCCGCGTTCGAGGCTGTTGGGGGATACCTCCGTGACGAGGCGATCATGCTGCTGCGCCGCTTCTACATGAGCGAGAACCAGAATGGTAAGTGGGATTTAACTCCTCTTCGGACAGTCCTTGCTTACAGTCACCAGCGCCGAATCCGAAGAAGAAGGCGACGCGCGTGCTCAAGACTGACATTCCCCCGCCCCCATCGAGCAACACCCCATCGCGTCCCTCGTCGGTGCCGCTTGAGCAATAGCTAGTTGTATCTCACCATATGTAACATACACATACAAGGCCCAGATGTCCTGAATCTACAACTACTTCACTACGGTTGGACGGTGAGCATCAACTAAAATGTCAGCTTGAAGACGACGGAGATGAGCCCTGCTACTCACATCGTTGCGATACGCGTGAACGATATCCCCAAGCTCGCGGCGAGCCAGGCCGGTGCGGAACATGATCTCCTCGAAGGATGTGACGCCGTCAAAGTACTGAACACACCTTGGCATCAGTACCTGTCGTGCGACCATCCATGACTCACATATCAAACCGGCTCTGCATGACAGCATTCGAGTCATGCTCACGGATGACTCGAAGCCAGCGCGCCTCGTCCTTTTGTGCGCGCCCAGGAGCGAAAATGAAGCTCGACGTGAAATGAGGGATGGTGCCGGCTTTGGGCTCGCTTTCATCCAGACTGAACTCGCCAAATAGATGCTTGGTCGCCTCGAGGGCGTCGCCAGCGGGAGGTCCATCGCCTTCGGCATCCGAATCCATCTCGAGGTCCGAGTCGTAATCGAGGATTGAGTCGGTAGTCGCCGTGCTGGAGCGCGGCACTTCCAGTGGATACTGCAGCGGGGTGGGAGGCACATTGTTGAGACGCGGGACGCGGGATGCGAAGGCTACGTCGAGGGGGTTCTGCTCCGCTGCCCGCGGGGTGACAAGATCCGAGTTTGGAGATGTCATGGCAGACACCGATGAAACAGTCGCAGCACCAAAGGAAGGGCGTGTGCTGCGCGATCCGCCTGACGTCTTGGAGTTCATTGATTGGGATCGCTTACGCAACCACTTTGTCCGCCGGCGGTGCCAGAGTCGCCTCCACGCTACCTCCTTCACTGCTGGAGAAGCAATGACACGCGCGCGTGTGCGGACCTGCTGAACCAAGTCGTTCTTGAGGAGCCATCCAACAGCACGGAGATATGTTTCGCGGTCTATATGCGTGTCGCGTGGGATGAAGTCGCGGAGCGGCAGAGGCGCCATCGAGATTCCCGCGACAAACTGCACCAGCGGAGGCAGCTTTGGGAAGAGAATGTTCCACCGACGCTGGTGTTGAGCGAGTGTACGCAAGTGATCGGAAATAGTGGTTGGGATAAACATGTTGCGCAGACGACTGCTAATCACGTCAATGAGTATGGCGCGCTTGCTTTGCACCAGCTCGCGGGCGAGGGGTATCACAATGCCTTCAAGGTCGAAGCGAAGCGTATGTGCTATTTCCTGTAGTGGCTTGGTGATGTCGCAAGCCGCGATTAGAGCCGAGAGCAGCTCATCCTCTTCCCGTTGTGAGCGGGTATTACGGCGGACAGTTTCGCGGGCAGATGCCATTGACGCAATGGGATCCGCCTCCTCGTCCTGCAAAATCAGGAGCGTTTGCCAAGGGTCGACTCGCAGATGTGGCTGTTTGGAAAGCAACAGTCCGTCTGGACCAGTGACCCCGACCCACTCCTCGTCGCTGTCGCTGCTATCGGTGTCAATTGCTAATGCTACTCCGCAGTCCATGTTGACGCGCTTGGGCGGTAGGACGATGGAGATGGGGATGGTGCCCACGTTGACAATGACAGTCGTTGGCAAGTTGGAGAAATGGCTGTTGATAGCCTTCCCTTTAAGCTTGTGCAAAGCTGAAAAGAGTTCGTGCAAGCTCTGAGCAAGGTCCGACTGTTCCACACATTGACGGAGACAGTCGACAACAGGAACACCTGAACATGTCAGTATAGCACTAGATTCTAGGCTTACCATCCGCTATTGCTTTCTCCCTAATCCTTGCCAGCTCCCTGACCTGCTTTCCAACCCAGTTGTCCTTAACCTGCAGGGCGTATGCGGCTGCGGTCCACTTGAAGGCGATTTCGCGGTAGATATGATTCAACGCCTCATTCAAGGGTGCCTCGCCTTCCGGTCGCGTGTCTGGTTTGTCGATGATGAGTACCAGGTGGAACATGTTCAACGTCGCCGCATCTTCCTCCTTTTTAGCGTTATTGTTGCGCGCCAGGGATGTCGACGCCGACATGGAGGCGTTCAAATCAGCAGTGGACGCAGCCATGCCATTCGACACGCTGTCGTTACTGGTATTATTGGGACTACCAGAACTGTTGGCACCGTTGGCATTGGGGGTAGTGCTGGTGGTACTGGTAGAGTTGGCAGTGTTGGTAGTGTTGGCATTGTTGGGACTGCTGGCATTGTTGGGACTGCTGGCATTGCTGGTACTGTTGGCATTGTTGGACGCATTGGAGTTGCTCGCAGCATTTGCGTTGCTGGCGTTCATGGCGTCCCGATGCAGCGCGTCGCGATGAAGGTTGGGCAGACTGGCAGAGCTCTCCTGCAGCCGCTCAAAGCGAGAATGCGGGCTCTCGGGGTGTTCCGCAACGGGACGCAGTGATGCCTCGCGTGGTGCCGGCGAGTCATTCATCCGTCGGCCACGGGACACTCGCCGCGGCTCCTCGTCCTCGTCCTCGTCGCTGTCGTATGTGGGGAACTGCCACTTCCCGTCCGCGGAATTGCACACTGGATGGCCAATGAATATAAGCTCGTTCACAGACACCTCAAACTTGCGGTTACACGCCGCTCGAGGTGGTGTCAACAGATCCCCGAGGAAGTCGAGACTGTATCCCAGCGCATTGTTGTATTGGGCCTCGACGAACGCATTCGTCTTGCCTCCCCCACGCTTACTGTTCCCGATGCGAGCGGTGGCCTCACTCTCAACGACACTCCCTCTCCGACCATCATAGACAATCTCAGTAAACGGTTTCGGAGCGTTCAGGCGCGCCGACGGGGCATTCGACTCGGTATCCGAGCTGTATCGTCGCGGAGTGTGGCTGCGCGATGCACCACCATCAAACATGCGGTCAAAGTCCGAGTCATCTGACGAGGAGCTTGTATCTGTCGGTGAGCTTCCCACTTCGGTCATATGGCTGTGGAAGCTGCCAGTGCTGTTGGGCGGCATGCCGTTCGCGGACGAGGTCGATCCGTCGCGGCCACGACGGCTCGCGACTGCGCGCCCGCTCGACGCATTCGATCCCCATATATATGTGCTGCTGCGTGCGCGAGACCCAGCCGGACCACTCCCCCGTGAACCCTCAGCGCGGTGCCGCGGGAACAGCCGGTGCGACTTGTGGTCTACGGTCGAGTCCTTCGCGGTATACGTTGCGATCGAGTAGACGGGCTGTTGGAGACGCGTCTCTGGCGATGTCGGGTCTGGAGGATATCGGAAGACATAGCGGTCCCGCGACGTCGAGGAGACGAAGAGGATCCCAAGGATGTTCTCCGCCATCGCTGTGGCCGGTGATGTAGGTGATGTCAACAGTCGTCAAAGGCGGAAAGATGGTGGGTGTGTTGATTTAGACAACTAACTGCATGGTGCATGGTGCGTGATTCATGGAGGACGAGGATTGTAGCGAAGTGTTGATGTCATTTCTAATAGGCATTAATAGCGGAGCCAAACCTGATAAGGGCCTTGGACCAGTCATCATAATCGGCCCTAGCCGCCTGAAATCGTGGTGCCGGTGACGCCGAACCGTGTCGGTGCTGTCGTCGTCAACACCCCATCTCCGTCGAGTTCTCTCCACCCAGCTATCTTATCTCATCTACTTTCCAGCTACGACTTGCATCGCATCATGCACCCCGGGGCCCTCTTTATCCTGGCGTACGTTTCCGTGTCCTTGTAAATGTTGATAACAGTGCATTGCCCGCGATGGGTGCGGACCTCCGTGGCCGCCTGGTACCCAACGCCCAGCTCAGTACGTCGATGTTTCAAGTGTCGCGCGTCGGGGCGCTCTAGCCACCGCGTATATGGAACATTCTTTTTCTAACGGCAGACCTGACCTCCATTCCGCTGGCCAGCCGTGTCGAGCTGGATTACGGAGCCGCGAACGCCATGTTCGACGCGGACGGGTCATTTGAGCTGTGAGATGGACGCTGACATCGTATCGCTGACAGCCGTAGGTCGGGAGTCAACGCAGGACGCCATGTCGTGCGGCCAATCATCCCCGGGTTTTCCGTTCCCTCAGTATGTGCAGTGATGGACCGAAACAGTTCAGATCGCCGAGGCTGACCGCAGTTCATCGTCTCCGTCCCGGAGAATGAGACCGAGACACCTCACGTGCAGACGTACTACCCCGACCGCCTGGCGCTGTCCCTTTCCGAGGCATCGCTTCCCTACCCGCTGGAGATTGCGGCCGACGGGGAACTCAACTACTACACCCCGCCTCCGGGCATGAACATTGTCCAGATGTTCAAGTCGCCGATGATGCTCATGATGATCTTCTCGGCGGTGATGGCACTGGCTCTTCCCAAGCTCACGGTGAGTTGCTAGTCCTACGAGCGGATGACGCAGAATCACATGTGAGGGACGTACTAATGGTGATAGGCATCTCTTGAGCTGGACCCCGAGACGGCGAAGGAGTTCCGCGAGCAGCACAAGACTATCAACAAGATGCAGACTTCAGCCATGGACTGGAGTGGATCGTGAGTCCACACGATGTAAACACCAATCACTCGTGGCTGACTTCAGTTTGTCTGGCATGCTCGCTGCGGGGGCGGCGGGGCCCGATGGCGGTGCGGCTTCGCCGAAGGCCGGATCCGGGACACCCTCAGGGGGAGCCTCGCGCGGCGGCGGCCCAGGCAAGCGCGGCGGGAAGCGCAAATGAGACGGGAGCTGGAGCACATAGACATGTACTCTTTTTTCGAGATCAACACGGCGTCGCGGCAATCGCCGAACAGAGATTGAGCCGCCGGCCGCCGGCAACGCCAAACTCACCTTGACGACCATTGATTACCTACTGATTGTTATTCATCCGATCATCGCGGCGGCGATCGAGACACGGCGAGCAGGTCCGAAGTGGCAGGGAATGAGGCGATGAGAAACTGGCCGATAACTTTGGGTAGATACCAGAGCCGACGGACATTACGCCCTGCTGCGCATTTCTTGGGGATTGGACCATGCCCTGTTCGATCACTTTGTGGAAATGTCCTATATGATGCACAGCGCGCAGCCATGGGGCGCCATCGTGAACAACACATTAAACACGAATCATGACGAAAACCATCATGTCGTTCGAGTTACGGTGCCGTCATGAGGGGTCCCAAGGCGAAGGCCCGAGATTGTGTTGTCCGAGAACGGTCACCATTGGCTTTCAGTGCTGCCGTGGGCCGCTGGATTGATCTCATACGACCCCGCGTGTGCGATTGTTGAACGCAAGAGCGTGTTGCATGCCGACATTCTGTGAGCCAACAGCCCGATCATAACCACTGGAGGCATTCGGTCTCCCAGATCCCAGTAGTGGTCTGAAAATAAGTAGGTTCAGGACCCGTAACGTGGGTACACACTTATCTACACACTACAATCCCGATCGCATGTGCCTTTCCGCCCGAGTTCCTGCTTATCTCCATCCTCAACATCGTACGAGTTGGCTGATTTCACCACCAGCCATGCTAACCAAACCTTCTGTAATGAGAGTCAGCCACAGAGATGAATGATTGTTTAGAGGAAAACTTGCGACACCGCATCCCGCAGCCGTTAGAGCACCAACGGAAACCATGTGACGATGGGATATGTGATCGGATCCCGAGGTACCATGTCGAGGAGCTCGTGGTGAGCATGGTGAGCTTGCTGCAAAGTACACGGGGCATTCTGAGACAACACTGCAGGCAACAACAGCTTGCCTGGCTGACGAAAGGTCAAACTGACCACACGAGTGAAGCAAACCAGCGAAAAGGGAGATGTACAGCGCCGCGTGATAACCGGCAGCACGTGAATCCTCTAGTCATGCACAGCAGTGAGCAAGATCGGAGTGCAGCGAAACAGCACGCACTGCTGTGAGCTTGGCAAGATCGGATTCTGAACATTACTTCACTCATGGTGAAGACATTGGAGTCCGACCTGTGTTCCAAACGTTCGAACTTTATTCACCGCCTCTTTTCCTGAATGTCGCAGCTGTGGTGTGGAGAACTTGGCTACCAAGCTGCTTAGGACCTGGGGGCGAGGGAGCTACTATTACTTCTGTTCTTAATTCATCCTATGAGTAATAGCAGCGATTATCAGAGAGTACTCGAGAGTTGGTAATGAACTCCTCACGCGCACTAATAACCCATGTTGCATTTTGGCACTTGCAGGATCGGAGATCGAGGTAGTATCGATCAGGCAGGAGGGCAGAGGAGGCAGGGCACCTGAGCCTGGGCCCTGGGTACCGAGGTTGAGCGGCCACCGCTCTTCTGCCCTGGGATAAATTTCTTGATTTTTCTTCCCTTCCCTTTCTCAATTGTTTCCCTTTTGCGCCTTGCCATTTCTGCCTGCACACAGACATCGCCTTCTTTAAACTTTTCGACCCTTTTTACTGCCAGGAACTCTCTCTGGCTGTGGTGGCTGTGGCTGCTTTGGCTGGCATGCGGTTGGGAATTTGGTGAGAGTCCCTGTTTTCTGTGCAAATCCCGCCCACGTACCCGGTCTAGCACAGCAGCCCAGCCCATGCAGCCCATGCCATCCACACATATCGTCCCGGCCGCGCCACATTGGGTGGATGCAGGCTGTGGTCCTGGGGGGACAGTCAGAAGGAGAGTGACACCATGCATGTATCCACAACGCGCCACGACTGCCACGACTGCGTACTGCGCACCACCTACGACCCTCGTACGCCCACCCCCCCTCTCATATGCGCATCTCTCTCTCTTGGACCGCACACTGTACACACACCGAGCGGGGGCTGCAAGCTGCACCAGAGCTACTTTTGATTCTCAAGATCTCATTGCACACACACAAGACCACGCACATTCACTCTTTGCTTGGTTCTCCTCTCCTCCCCTCCCCTGCTCCTCCTCCACCACTCTTGATCCATTTCCATTCTCATTCTCTCGCCATCCTCCTCTTGTTGGTGGCTATCCTTTCCTCTGCTCTCATTATCTACGAAAGTATATATCCCTCCACTCGTTCTCCCCTCCCGATCTTCCCCCTCCCTTTGCCACTTGTCCCCTCTCTTCCCGTCACACAAAGTACGACAAGCGAGTCTTGTTCCCCTCCAGCCCGCACCGCCCGCACCGCTGTGGTCATTCCTTCCCCTCGCCTTGGCACCGCCGCCGCCTCCAACGCACCGACCATTGTCGTTTCGTACCACACCCCCTAGCGTCTCTCCTTAGCTCCTTGAACGGGGACCAGTAAAAGCCTTTTTCGTTCCGACACCCCTTGATTCCACTCTGGCACCACTTCCTCCCGTGTCATAACCTCACACCTGTCATCGTTCAGTTGGCAACTACGTCTCTCACGTCTTCCAATTCTTCATCTATCATCACAGCGCGCAACCTATTGCATTCGAGGACGTTGAACAGCTAGGCGACATCGACCCGCGAAATACTCCCAACTTGCGTCTTCCTTATCGACTTCCAATCTTGTTAACCTTCCAACATGGCCCGCGACCGTCTTCAGATGTCGGTGCGTATTGCAAGGCAAACCATACCGCCTCTCCCTCTGTGTTTTCTATCGAATGCTGACATTTCTAGGGTGTCTCGTATGGGTATGTCGACGGGATGCTGGCGGGGGGCTCACTGCTCGGGACCCTCTCCAGGCGGTATTGACAACCATAACTGACACAGACAGCGACCGCTCGTCCCCAGGGAACCCCTACACCCCGGTTGGTCTGCAGTACGACCAGCAGCCGTCATACGGCCAGCAGTCGTTTGGTCAGCAAGACCAGTACAGCAATGGCGCCAAGAGCAGTGGCGACTTTTGGGGGGACATGAACAACACCAACGCTCTTCTGAATGAGCTCGAGCAGAAGATTTCCGCTGTTCGTGAGGCACACCAGGCGACCCTCAACTCTACGGATGCCAACACACTCAAGTACGCCGACCAGCTCTCGGACGACGCCCGCGACTGCCGCGAGCGGTGCAAGGCTGCGATCAAGCAGCTGTCTCGAATGGCCACCGGTAACAAGCAGCTCAAGGCCCAGGTTGAAACTGTCAACACGCGGTTCCGTGATCTTCTCCAGCAGCACCAGAATGTCGAGAGGGAGTACCGCGCAAAAACCAAGGACCGTGCGGCCCGCCAGTACAAGATTGTCAAGCCAGATGCCAGCCCCGAGGAAATCGAGCACGTCATGCAGGAGGAGAACCCTCAGGTCTTCGCACAGGCTCTTCTTAACACCAACCGCTACGGCGCCGCCCGCGGTGCTTACCGCGAGGTCCAGGAACGTCATCTGGAGATCCAGAAGATTGAGAAGAGCATCACGGAGCTCGCTCAGATGTTCAACGAGATGTCCATGCTTGTCGAGCAGCAGGACGAGGACATCCAGCAGATCCACCAACAGACCGTGGACGTCCACCATGACATCGACAAGGGGTGAGTGACATTGAAGGCGAACCATTGTGGAGCTAGTGTTAATAACTCCAGTAACGTGCAGCTTGACGAGGCAAAGAGGAAGGCGCTTGCTGCCCGGAAAAAGAAGTGGATTTGCTTCTGGATTGTTGGTGAGTACTTGGACCACTTGTACCGTGATTGCAACTTGGCTTACCCATAACAGTTGTTATTCTTTGCATCGTTGCCATCGTCGTGGCAGTGGTTGTTACCAAGGTGGTTAACGCGAGCAAGAACAAGTAATCCATGCAGCAACCGCTGGTCGATACGTCTGTCTGGCCGGCCTAGCATTGGCGTCGTCGTTTGCGGTGCCAGCACGGTGGATCTTAGTCCTCCCCTTCTTCACGTCGTTCATGCGGCCCCGTCCGCTTAATACCTACCCGCACTGCATCGTGCTTTAGTTGGCCTTCAAGAGGTGTATCTGGCTGGCCTGTCTAAGACCCTCGCCCACGAACCGCGTCACATTAGGTGGCGCTTCACGCATGTCCTCGTCTAGCCCTTGCAACATTTCACGTTCATAGTTTCCATGCAATACCCCTGTCTGATAGAGCCATCAAGAGTCGCATTTGTGCAGGTCGACACTAGCGAGCGCAGTTAGGTGCATGGATGACAAGGTTCACAACACTTGCTGTTAACGACCTGGTGGGACGACATCGACAACACGCAATCAAATCCTTCATTCCAGCATACGCGACCTCGGTGGCGCCATCGGTATTCTCCACACTCGCGTGTGTCATGTCCGAGCTCCAACTGCCCAACTGCGTTGAGGGGGGACGTATGCTGGGCGACGATAGGCCTCATGAGTGATTTTGAACTACCGCGTGTTCTTCATGTACAAGCTGCATGTGTCGCACGCGATCGCACGTGGATTTCAACCAGAGCGGTGTGATTGAGTGCTTCAGCCCACCAGGCCACTGGCCAGTCATGTCTTCGTTCTTCAACTCTTGACCTTATGGAAGAGACATGTAGGTTCATTTCTGCTGCGCAGCACGCAAGCCCAGGAATGGACGTCGAGATCTTCAGAAGGATCGAGGATCGGGGTCCAAATACGGAGACCCGAGCGCACCACCACCACTGGCAGTCCATCAGTAGTGCGGCGATCTCCGGCGATCAAACTGTTCGGCCAACCGGGCCGGCAACGTGGGATGAGTTCCCCGCCTGCCACCGCGCAGCTAGTGCTTCCCCGGAGTCGTCATTTCCGCCGTCTTGCTGACACGGAACTCTCACGACCGACGGGAGCCCCGACATTCCGACCCGCACATGATGAGTAACTGGCAAGCTAGCAACTGCCCCGCAGTGACATCTAGCGTCTTGTAACATAAGAGGTGGAACTAGCCCCCGCGCCCTTTGATAAGACTCTCTGGCTACTTGCATCCTCTTCACACTCGTTGATCCAGATCGCAGAGGTTCCGCTTGTTCAGTTCACCTTCCACTCGTTCTTCCCATCTAATCCAACATCCTTGCATCCCCGCAATCACCCCATCCACCATGCACCCCTTCACTTTCCAGGCGCACATCCCCCGCACGGTGTTCGGCCAGGGCACGCTCAAGCAGATCCCCGACGAGGTCAAGCGCCTCAATGTCCGCCGCGTGCTCCTCGTCACGGAGAACACGGACCGCCAGATCGCCCTCGCCAACACCATCTCCAAGAGCCTCGGCGACCTCGTGGCCGGTGTGTGAGTGCCGATGACATGGGTGTTTGTGAGGACTGGATGGAGCGGCAGTCTGTTTCTGTCTAGGGAGCGCAGAACGGTGGTGACTAGCTCGGCCCTATGGTGCTCCTTTCTATGTCTCCAGCATCGCCCACTGTCCCTCAACTCTGTCTCCTGATATGCGGCTCCCCATACTGACTCGCCAGCTGCACCGATGCTGTTATGCACACGCCCGAGGATGTCACCAACAAGGCCCTCGAGCAGTTCAAGTCGGTTGACGCCGACTGCCTTCTGTCGCTTGGCGGTGGATCCACTGTTGGTCTCGGCAAGGCGCTGTCGATCCGCACCGGTGTCCCGCACATCGCTGTGCCGACGACCTACGCCGGTTCCGAGGCGACGCCGATCCTTGGTGAGACGGTGAACAAGCTCAAGACGACCCGTTCGGACCCCAAGATCCTGCCCACCACGATCGTCTACGACGTCGACCTCACCCTCACCCTCCCCACCCAGCTCACCTTCACCTCGGGTATCAACGCGATCGCGCACTGCGTCGAGGCGCTGTACTCCACCCAGATCAACCCGATCATTGAGGGCGTCGCCCTCAGCGGTATTGCAAACCTGTACAAGTCGCTGCTTGTCCTCAAGGACGACCCCAACAACATCGATGCGCGTTCGGACGCACTCTCCGGAGCATGGGCTGCTGGTGTCTGTCTCGGCCACGTCGGCATGGGCATCCACCACAAGCTGTGCCACACCCTCGGCGGCTCGTTTGGTCTCCCGCACGCGCAGACTCACACCGTCATCCTCCCGCACGCGATGGCCTACAACTACTCGCACGCCCGTGACGCGATGGACAAGATCAAGCAGGCGATTGGCAGCGACGAGGACGCCCCCACGGCCTTCTGGAACCTTGAGAAGAAGCTCAACACCGTCATGGCGCTAAAGGACCTTGGCATGAAGCAGGAGGACCTCGAGGAGGCCGCCGACATTGCCAGCAAGGCGCAGTACCCCAACCCCGCGCCGCTCGAGCGCCCCAAGCTCCTCAAGCTCCTTGAGAACGCGTGGGCCGGCAACCCCCCTACTCTCTTTTAATTTGGCGGTGGGTTGAACGGGCTGGGTAGACGAGTAGGTGGGAAGCAAGTAAAAACATAGCAGAGCACTGTACATGTATGTTGGATTGCAATGAGATGACGAGATGGTCGAGAAGATTGGGTGCAGATCGGGGATTGTGAAGGGGGGGTGTAGCTGGTTGTGTCTTGGGGGACACGGTGAATACAACCACACGGGAGCAACCCAACAACACAACAACAATCAACATCCATGGCTGATGACATCCGCTTTCTAGACCAGTTCTTGTATCTGTTCGTTCTCTCCTTGCAAGTATCATCCTACATTACACCGCTCTCACCGCCCGTCATCCGTCACTTCCCTCTTTCACTTCATCCCAATTTCGCAATGTATCCCCCCCTCCCGACGGCGCGCTCGGACAACCTCTACTCATTCTACGCCTACTCCGTCTCGGCCCGGGAACGCGCGCATGCCTCACTAAACGGCGGGGCGAGCGGACCAAGCACAGCCGCCGCGCGACGTCCACTCGGCGCTTCAGTGCAGACCGCGCAGACCGGCCTCTCCCGCATCGGCACCTCGCTCGCGCCCCTCGACTCGCGGCGCACTGCCGCTCGCCGCTCGGCTGAGAGGGTAGCGCACCGCGCGCTAAACCGCCAACGAACGGCAGGCGCGGCGCTCGCCCACGACGCGCAGGACCTCAGCGACGAGGAGGAGGCGCTCGAAAAGCGCAAACATGAGACTAATGCGTTTGGATACCGCTTCCTCATGCCCATAGGCCGGGCTATGACCCAGATGGAGATGGAGGCTGCACCGGTGAGTGTACCCGAGAGTTTGTTGTGTGGTTTGGAGTGTGGGGTTGTTTGTTTTGCCGCATGGGCCTTTGCAAGACAACTCAGGTATCGATGGTGATGGTCGCTCTGTCTACCGTCACCCCGGCCGTAATGTGATCGTCGGCTTTCCCCATTTTTCTTTCGATGATAGCCATGTCAACACGACCATACTGACGCTAGTCTCCCACGCCGTCAGATGGCGAACACGTGCAGGAGGACCGTAACGGCGGTGCGACCCCGATTGGTTCGCCAGAGCCCGAGCCCGAGGACGACATTGATCTCGACGCGAGCATCGAGGACCGCGACCAGGACGCGCGTAGCACCGAGTACGACTCGGATGATCTGCGTCTCATGAGGGATATGGATCGGAGTATCGGCAGCCGCACGCCGGGGAGCGACGATGATATGGACGAGGAGGAATGATTACCGTGGCGACTTGAGGCTGCGAACGCATATATGTAGACTACATGATTCCCTGCACATGACAAATAGACCTCCAATGTATATACAGTAGTTACATGCAGATGCACACATTATATCAACACGTAGATGTCCGCCTGATTGCGTCGCGATATGTAGCCGATGAACATTAACTTGCAAACCAAAAGTCTGTGCTCTTCGGTGCGCTTCCAAACGTAACCTTCTGGGGTATCTCGATTGAATCTCCGGTGATATCCAACAGGCGGATCTTGAGTGCCAGCTCGGTGAGGATCTCTTGTCAGTCTATGCCAGTGGATGATCCTTCAACTCACAGTGGTGTAATTAGTCGATTCTTGGGTGGCCATGTTGGAGCCCTTGAGAACGCGCAGACCGTCGGTCCACTCGGCGAACTGTGCTGCGTGGATGGCGTCAAGATCGAGCAACGACAGATCACCAGAAAGAAGTGAGAAACTGTTCTTCGACACCATGTCCGGTGCGCGGGAGCCGACGGCGCAACCGGTCTGGGTCTTGATCTCCGTCACGTTGGCAAGTTCAACTACAGATCAGCGAAGTGCAAGTCCATCGAACTCACTCTTCTCCCTCAGCATGTCAAAGTCGGGTTTCTCAGATGGACGGTGCGAGTATTCTGCCCACGCAAGGGTTCGACGGTTCGGAGACAAGCGCACGAATCGATGAGGGCGCGAATGGCTGGCTTTGGCCGTGACATCGATGCCAGGTGTGAGTACGTGAGATGCGTTGAACCAAGCACCCTGTTGCATGCAAATGATTCTGTCGTCAGCACTGGCTACCAGGCAAAACTCACCTTTGTTCACTCATGACCTCCTCTGCCTCGTGATGAACTTTATGACGAAGTGCAGCGACAGCAGGACGTTCGAGCAGGCCGTCCTCCTTGTCGATCATCTCCATCTGAACATCACGGATATTGCGATAGTCGGAGCCGATGAAGTCCCGCTCGAGGTCTAGCCAAGTCTTGTTCTGCTCATCATGCAGAGTCATGCGGACTTGGCTGCGGACAAGATGGCTCAGACGCTCAAAGTCGTCAATACGCGATTCGGAGTCCTGCCACATGCGAAGGAAAAACTTGAGCACGAGGCTATGCAAGCGCGGGAGGTTGAGCATGAACGGCTGGAAGTGGGATGCTCCGCGCTGAGCTGATTGTGAGATCTTGTAGTGCTCGTACAAGATCTTGACACACTCGGCACTGGCTCGGCCAAGGGGACATCGACGGTCGGATGGACGAGCCAGCTGTTCCAACACGACACTGTGGAAGTTGTCCTCGTGCATAGCATAGTAGTGCTGCAGTCAGTACAGGAGATTGTGTCCTAACTCACCATGCACTCCAAACCCAGCTCGCCTACTGAACGGAACAGCTCGGTTTCCGACAATGGATCGGTGGCATCCACATAGTCGATTGACAGTCCCATCCTGCGCCACCCCTCCCAGGTTCTGGGACCGCTCGACTGGTAGTCCTGCATGCTTGGCCGGGGAGACGACATGGTACTGCTCTCCTCGAGATCGAGTCTGCCGGCATGCCAAATCTCGTCAAGGAATCGCTCATGGGTCGGGTTCTGTTGCGGACGGACCGGTCGCAAAGAGTGATACCGCAAAATGTTGGCGTATCGTGTCTGGAAATCAAGGATGCGGGGCTCGACAGGGTTGTTATGGCTCGTGGGGATAAGACGAGTGACATATTTCCGCGCGCCGAGCGCCTCGACGATGGCAATGAGGTCCGAGTACCGTTTACTGCCTTCCTGTTGTGCCGAGCGAAGCGAAGCGTTAATAAGTGCCAAACTTTGAGCAACAAGCTCAAGATCGCGTGTGCCCTCCAAGCGTTTGATGATGGGTCGGAAGACGCGTTCTGCCGGTGCTCCTCCGTGATCATCAGCGACCTTGTGTCCGACCTCACAAATGCGATTGAATACACGATCAAAGCCATACTGGTAGATCGCCTCGTTCTCGCGTGCCTTGTGTTTTCCCTTCGAGGAAGTCCCGTACGCCTTTGGTGAGGCGACAATGAGCTTCCGAACGATAACCGTCGCGGGCCGAACAACATTAGGGACGTTTGAGGATGCAAGAATGAGGATAATCCGATCGATAAAATCGTCGGAGAAGTCGCCCCATCCATTGTCGTATTCCATCACACCGCGGATGCCTTGCAATGCGTACGCGAGTGTGTTGCCAGTAAGAGTGGTGTCTCCCATCTCAATCATGTTGACCAACAGGGTGACGCCGCCCTTAAGCATAAACTCGACGGCGAAGTCATCCTCCTTGACATATTTCTGGAGGTTGAACAGGGCGAGCTTGACGGGAAGAACGTCGACGTCATTGGGAAGCACAATGTTATCTGTCGAAGCGCGTCCAGTAGCGGCGTGGAGGGAGGCAACGACCGCGAGTGCTTCAGTAACTGGTGCAGCTACCAGTCTGATGTCAGCAAGCGTGTAGAGCCGTAACCTCACTTTAATGTCTCTTTGCTCTGAACCTTGTCTCCGATGTTGGCCTGGGTCACAAGATTGTCGTTCTCATCACGAAGCGCAAGTGTGATGTGGTGTTCTGGCGCGCCAAAGGACTTTGCCATAATCTCCACGACGCGTAGAATGCTCTGTATAGTTTAGTTTTTGACTGCAATGTGTGGCGTTCGCGCGGGACACAGGAGACACAGGACGGGCGGAGATGAATCACATCGAGCGAACGCGATAAGGCATCTGCGCATGCAATTCCGGTTGGACCTAGTTGTCATTTGCATCAAACTCACTGCATCTGGATCAATGCGCGCAGGGATTCGGCGACCTTGACAGAAGTCAGCAGAAATTCTGTGGACGTCATGATGAGGAACAAAGACTTACCCTTGTAGGTGATGAGATTCGTCGGGATCGCATTCTCGTTCTTGCCCGACTGAAAAGGTGGTAAGGACTTTTTATAACGGGATGTATGTACCATGATGATGTGGGGACCAAGAAGAGGAAGAAGACAAGTTGACGCGTATCACTCGACGGCTTGGGACATGGGACACCTGGTGAGGATGCCAGGCGGTGGATGCGCTTGAGCGGCCAGTGAGAGGTGTGCGTGCGTCTGCGTGTGAGTATCTGTGTGGGCACGCTGAGCAGAGCTGCGCGCGCGAGCTGCGTGATGCGCGTGATACGCGGACAATAAGGACGGATTGTACGTACTGTACGTATTGTACCTCCTTTCGTGTGCTCTAATGTGACACGCCTGTTCGGTCCGGCGTTGCTGCGGGGAAATGATCCGCGGGGGATCGCGTGGAGGCGCAGCGCGGAGCTGGAGGTGTGATGGAGCGGCGGGTTAAAACAAGGTAGACGTGTGCCGCGCCTCTGCCGAGACTTGATTCTTTCGAGTGTTGTTCTTTGCAACGAGATGTGAGTGACTGATGGACAAAGGAGGGACTTTGGATGATCAAGAGAAGAATGCTTGAGGGGGGGGGAGATGGGTTGCTGCAAAGGGGGCGCCGGCACAGCAACGGCGCAACGGGTCGCGCGGCGGTAGACAAGCATCACTTGTAAGCCACTCTTCCTCCTAGAACGCGGGCCGGGAGTACGGAACACGGGGCTGTGGCCCAAAGTTGCCCAATTGCACTCATTTTGGCGCGGCATGCGACCAGAGGAGAAGTGCGCGGGGGGGTTGCATGTCTCACGTATCCACTACTACTCCGTCCCTGCGCCCCGCGCCCCTGGGCTCTGGGCCACAGGAGCGAAAAAGGCCAGATGCCATCTGTAACAAACGCCACGACACGACGCGAACCCGAAGCCGACCCTGCGGATCCCCCTGATCCCGGGAGCTTGTGCATAAGAAAATTATGGGACAGCGAATAATGAAGCCATGCTCGCTTCCTGGGACCACATTGACTGGTCGGCCAACAGGCTACAACGGAAGCCTTTGCCTCTAACGTCTAATCTCCGGCATACCTGCGAGGCGTAATTGGGTCAGAGGCAACGTCCCGCCGGGGGATGGCTCGGTCCACGACTTCCATAGCCCTACAGTTGCAGATATTGACTTGCAGATATTGACTTGATCACAACGGGCTGGCTGCCCGCATGATTCCTCATGATACCACGATCGAGAGATTTGCCACGCGAATCCCTCCTGCCAATCACGCTAGCCTGCCATGCTCTTTTCACATGTATATATCGTGGCACCGCCAATTCACGGATCTGTGCCTGAGTGCATGCGGGGAACGCCGGCCCAAGTGCCTGCCTACAGCGGTATGCGGGGTCCGTGCACCCCGAGAGGATGGCCCTGGCACGGACGGCCAGAGCGCACTGTACCAGTAGTTGTACGGTGCTACGGGTGGCTCAAGTGCACTCTTGCAGTGCTCACGCGGGTCCTCGTCATTCCACACAGGTCTGTTCCTTCGTTCATCATCACATTTGCCTTCCACACCATTTCTCACTTCAATCTTTCCGCTCCGCTCGTCGTGTTGCTATTCCTTTCAGAGTCATCGGATAGTGCCCGTTCTTGTGCCTCCTGAAGATTTCTTACACCCATCGATACCTGACGTCGACATCACCTACTTTGGTCACTCCGTTACGCTCTTCTCTTCCTTTCGGTCACCATGAACCCCCAACAAAACGGACGTGCGTATCATGCTTTTCCGTGCACTCATTTGCTACCGCTGACTTTCCCAGCTGTGCAGTCGGCCCCGTCAGGTTTGTATCTCGCACTCATGACTGTCTCATGGCTGACGTCGCAGTCGATGCAACTCACTCGCCATTTGCTCGCGCCGATTCCGGAGGCTTCACTTTCTCAGACGTTGGACGCCTGCAAGGTCGTCCGCAAACGGTAAGATACAGATGCGCCCTTGGGCTTCTCAACTGACCGGTTTAGTTTGAGGAGATGTACGCCGTTCCCGAGTCCTTCCTTGAGATTGAGGTTCGCAACCCCCTCACTCATGGTGGGTGAACGATGTCTGCATGTCCACTAACCATCAGGTGTGGGACGAAGGATGTTCACGGACTACGAGATTGTGTGCATGGTGCGTTTGTCGTGTTTTCCCTTCTGACAACAGACAAACATTCCGGCATTCAAGATCCAGCACTCAATTGTCCGCAGGCGATACTCTGACTTCGAGGCATTCCGCGACATTCTGGAGCGCGAAAGCACGCGCGTCACTATCCCTCCTCTCCCTGGCAAGGTAGGCTAAGAACTTGACGAACTGTATTCTAACGGTTAGGTGTTCACAAACCGGTTCACTGACGATGTTATCGAGCAGCGCCGCGAAGGACTGCAGAGGTTCCTCGAGATCGTCGCCGGCCACCCTCTCCTCCAGACCGGCAGCAAGGTGCTTTGCGCCTTCCTTCAGGACCCGGCATGGGACAAGTCCCACTGGCTCTAATCGCTAGGCGCATCCTTAACAGGAGCGACAGGTTGTGGGACTCCCGTCCCCGCTACCTATAGCATCACGTTGTCGCTCCTACACTCGTGTCCCTCGCAGCCCCCATCTCCCCACCTACTACTCTCTATGGCTGTCGCACACGTCTCGTCCGGGATTGTCGCAGTTGATATCATTGCATTAGTTTCGTTGTTGTGCCTACGTCGGTGTTATCTCGTTCCTCGTTTCCTATGATTTGACTTGACATGCTCCTGACTGAATTGACAAAGACCACGCGTCTGACTAATTGCACCCGCGCAAGCTGAATCAACTAGCAATCTAGCGACTACATACAGGGAAGACTAAAGTGTCCATGCAGTATGTGCTATCAAATTCTCAGTACCGATCCATCATCAGCTGCGTTTTGAGGGAATCCTGAGCGAGGAACCAAGCCTTGCTTGTGAGGAACGCAATGAGCTCGTCGTGCTTCTGAGCGGCGTCAACGTCGCTGTCGGTCTTGAAGCTCGCCTCCACGACGTACTCGATGCCCGAGCCATCGGCAGTTTTGATCGGCCAAACCTCGATGTACAGTTTGGTGCCGTTCCAGGTTCCAATGGAGCGCTTGGCGAGAACAGGTCCATAGACGCGGGCGTTCTTCAGCAAGTTGGTTCCCCACGCCTTCGATTTCCAGTTGTCAAACTTGCCCGGCGCATTGTCGATGAGCATGTCTCGGGACGCCGACTTGCCGGGGAGATCCATACCAGAATATCCCGACGCGGAAGCGCTTTTCTTCCGGCTAAGCGAGAGCGTGAGTTTGGTGTATCCCCACTCGACCTGCGCCTCGTAATTGTCGTCCGTGGCGTCGAAGCCCTCAATGTTGGCGAGGTTGAGCGCGGCGTCGATACCCGATGCCCCGCCAGAGATGGGGTAGCGCTTCTTGTACGTGAGCTCAAAGCTCTTTTCGCCCTCGGTCTTGCGAATGCGCGGCGACCACCCCGCGCCGTAGATTTCCTTGGCGTCCGTGTCGAGGAACTGGACGTTCATCTTCGTCACGCTGCTCGGCATGCCAAACGTCGAGAGAACGGCGGGCTTGAGCTTGTTGTCGGAACCCAGGACGGCCGACGGGTCGAGCAGCGCCTTGACCTCGTAATCCGGCGTCAGGTTTGCGGCGGCATACACCGTGGCGGCGAGGGATAGTAGGGCTGTGAGGCGCATCGTGGATAACAAGGGAGGTTCTGTAGGTGTTCATTGAGCTGTGGCGAGTTTCGGTCAGGCGTCTCTTATAAAGTCCATGTCAGTCGTGTAACGATCACACGTGCGTGAGTATGGGAGTCTAAGGATGTAGGTTATGCTTGACCCTGGTGTTCAAGGAGTTCAACACACGCTAGACGTGCGGATGAGGTCAACAGGTCAGAAATAGCAGGCCAAGAAGTGGGATTGGAGAATGCGACGTATCGTGATCGACAGTCAATGACACGCACGAGGGGACAATGAAACGCAGTCGCCCGCCGAACTGCACACGCTCCCTGTTTGCTCATTCTGTGTGCACACCTACCGATACTCGGTTGTAAGCCCGTAAGCCAAACTCACGCATCTGGGCTGAGCGAGACCTCATGGCTCCCTGGTTGTATCGATTTCTTAGGTGACTGACAGAGTTTAGCTGTTGGGGGTTTGAGGGGACAACAGGCTTGGCATGCCCTTACATGTCCTGGGCCGCACGCGCGCTACAGTGACTGAACCAGCGAGCAATAGAGCAATGTGTGCAGGACATTCACATCGTGACAGATCATCGTCGAGAGACGGTACTTACAGAGCCGTGGGGGATCGTCCTCATCTCTTACACCGACCTTTCAGCTAATATAGAATGAAACGGTTGGAAATAGTCCTTTTGGTCGGCACGGAGAGGAGTGGAATAACACTGGTGAAGGACACTCACGGAAACTGTTGGCGGTATCGTGCAGCACCTCCTGGTGCAGCAACACCTCCATAACCTCTCGTAATCGGCGAACTGGCCGGGTTGCTGGGAGGCACTCGTCCAGAACTACAGCTGACCTTGCAAGAACGGGAATTTTGTTGAACTTAAGGTTGATGTGCTTCACGCCTCATCGCATTCGCTCCTACTCAACAACAATCGCCCTTGCACGAACGGGAATATTGTGAGCCTGCAGGACAGGATGTGCTTTACGCCGCCTCGCATTCGCCAATGCCAGCCCAAAATTCCCGTTCGACGCACAACGGCCAGCAAGAAATTCCCGTTCGCTGCTCGTGTCTTTACAATACAGCAATGTCCCTCAGCCACCCCACAGGTACGCCGGCAGCGCTGCCCTGCGCGGATTGCGAGGAGTGGAGCCTACTAATCTGTGCACGCGGTGTGCGCGTTTTAGTGCCTCACGTGTACGCATATCCCATCAGCTGACGTGGGTTGCTGTGACCGCATGTTGCCGATCGGCAAGTTGCCCAAGTGGACGCGGTAGGTGGTATAGGTGGACGCAGGGGGGCTGGGCATGGGCTTATGGCTGCGTTGGCTGCCGACATGGCTGTTGATCTACAATTCTGCGCTGCAGGGGGTTTGTTATTCGCCGGATGTTCGGCGTGTTCGCCGCGTCATGATCTTATCTCACATTCTCTGATCGTCGTGCCGGCTACCGGCTTGGCAAGGTCGAGATCCGAGAAAGCCAACACTAACTTATGCTGTACAGTCTGTATGGCGAACACCGATGCTACTCATGTGCTGCCCCACGGGCCCCGTTCTAGCTATCCTCCGGCGCGTCCATAAAAGCGGCCCCGCAGACTAGATTATGGCCCCGCGGAACCCCAGACGACAATTTGCCCCAAGCTCGACCGACCATGGCGCCCTCAATCCACTCTACCCATTCAGAAGAGAAGAAGTCCGCTGAAGAGCATGTTGAAGACGTCCGCCGCTTCGAGTCCAACGAGGAGCGCGCGGTCGCGCTCCGCGCGGCGCGTGCCGCGGACCCAGGACCAGCGTGGCTCTCTCTCGCATTCGCGCAATACGTCTTCATCGCGATGATCTCGTGCATGTGTTCCGGCGACTCGGGGTTCGACGGCACGATTATCGCGAGCATCAACTCTATGACCCAGTTCCAGGAGTATTTTGGCCTCGGCCCCGAGGGCGCCAGTGGCCAGGGCCTTGTCTTTGTGAGCTACCGAAGTGGTTGGAGCTGACAACAAGGGAATCCTCACCGTCGGTGCGGTAGTCGGCTTCTTCCCGGCCATCATCATCCCCGACATGTTTGGCCGTCGGTGGGGCCAGCTCGCAGGTAACCTTATTATCATCGCCGGTGCGCTGCTCAATGGCTTCGCGAACAACATGGGCATGCTTCTCGCTGGCCGCTTCCTGGTCGGTCTCGGCAGCACTCTGGCCGGCAACGCGGCCAAGGCATACCTCGCTGAGATCTCGTCGCCCTGGAACCGTGGCTTTGCTCTCGGAGTTCAGAACTCGTTCTGGTACAGTGAGCATTGCAAACGCTGAACGAGGGACTGACATATACAGTCGGCAACATTCTTGCCTCGGGAATTGCCATTCCCTTTGGCCGCCTGGGCGGGTCCAACCACTGGTCGTGGCGCGTGCCCTTCCTACTGCAGATGATGCTTGCGATCCCCAACGTCCTGTTCATCATGTTCTGCCCCGAGTCCCCGCGTTGGCTGTACTCGCGGGGAAGGAAGGACGAGGCCGCCCAGATTCTCGCAAAACTCCACTCGCGCGACCAGGACACTCAAAGCCCTCTGATCCAGCTGCAGATGGCCGAGTTTGAGGCAAGCATTTCTCAGGACGGCGCAGACAAGCGCATCTGGGACTTCCGCCCCGTATTCCGCACCCGCAGCGACCGCTACCGTTTTGCCATGTGCATCATCGTCGCGTGCTGGGGCCAGCTGTCCGGCAACGGCATGATCTCGTACTTCCTCCCTTCGCTGCTCAACCAGGCGGGTATCAAGAGCCCCGACCGTCAGCGCGTGCTCAACCTCGCCTCCTCGATCGTGAGCATGAGCGGAGCGCTCACTGGAGCAGCGGTCATCGACCACTTGGGCCGTCGGCCACTCATGCTTGGGTCGGAGATCTGGGCCGTGCTGTGTTTCGCGGTTGTGACCGGCCTCGTACCGCACAAGAAAGATGAAGTCGTCGGCAAGACCCGCAGTAACGCCGGTATTGCGTTTATCATGCTGTGGTCTGTCTTCTTCTCGTTTGGATGGACCCCTCTGCAGGGCTTGTACCCGACCGAAGTGCTCGCGTACGAAGTGCGCGCCAAGGGCCTGGCCCTCCAGGGATGGTGCGCAAACGTCTTTTCGCTGATCAACACATTCGGCATTCCCAGTGCGCTGCAGGCGCTCACCTGGAAGCGTAAGTGTATTGAATAACAAGTGCTCACGCCAGTGTACCTCGTTTTTATGATCTGGGACATTATCGGCTGCGTGGTTATTTATATGTTTGTTGTCGAGACCAAGCAGCTTTCCCTCGAGGAGCTCGACGAAGTCTTTGTGAGTGATATATGGCGGACCCCATCCACATATAATTTGAATGCTGACCCCAGGATGCGCCGAACCCAAAGAAGAAGAGCTTCGAGCTCGGTCGCGAAGCCCGCTTGCACGCCAAGGAGGCGAAGCAACAGGCTGCCGGCCAGTTGGCGAAAGTTTGAGTTTCCGCAGTGTTTTGTCTGCTCGATGGTCCAGCAGCTATATCGTAGGGTTAATCTGGAATAGTTCCGTTTGGCAAGTAAGGAAGTGCAGCAGGTTAAGAATTTGAATGCAAACAAATAGCGCAAGATCTGTCAAGAGCCAGTCATGTAGGATTTAACGCACTTGGCCTTCTGGTCACCACCTGCGCTGCCGATTTCTGCCTCGCTGACGACCCCACGACCTGGCCCCGGCGCGGGTCCGTCGAGGTGCGATGCCCGAGTGGTTAAGGGGAATGATTCGAAACTGTTCTCGCAGAACTTCTATATCATTTGACGTAAGTCGCCAGAGTTCAAGTCTCTGTCGCACCTGATCTCTTTCCTTTTTGAAGTGTTCTGACCTGGATTGGGCCCCAGGCATCGACTTTGGGCTGTTACCGAATGGGCATGCAACCTGTGTCATGTCATGAAGGCGCCAGTCTCAGTTAACGACTTGTCAATGTCAGCTGCGCATCACGAAACACTTGTGGCATCTCGACTGTTCATTCCGGTTTACTTCTAGCGCCCCAAGACTCCTTCCGAGTTTTAAGCGGACTCCATCTTCCAAGGCTCCGACTTCCACTGCTCCTTGGGGACACCGAGCTCAAGAAGGGTGGCGAAGGCCTTGGAGAAGTCCTGGAAGAACTTGTCCTCGTCCTGAGACGTCAGCATCAAAAAACTCAAGCGGAGAAAGTCTTTAAACTCACCTTGGCGTAGACCTCGACCCACTTGCGGAAGGCCTTGTCCTTGGCCAGGACGTAGTCGGTGGGAAGCATCATAAGAGACAGAAAAGTCAGTAATCATACGTATCGCGTGTTTCCAACACACCTTGGTCTTCTGTGAAGTGTCAGTAATGTGAACCGGGGGCTTCCAGACACCCAAAGCGCAAACGGTACTCGAAGAGTTCCGTCCCGCTGAGAGGCTTCTTGTTACTCACAGCATCCTCGTACTGGAACGGTCCGTTCCATGGCTTCTTCTGCCACTTCTCGTTGATGAGGAGGTTGTAGAACTCGTTGGAGAAGGTAACGGGGGAGAAGGTCCAAGGGCCGGAGTAGCCCGAGCGGTCGGTGTGGCAGCGGCCAAGGGCGTGGGCGCCGATGAGTGCAACCATCTCCTGGTCGTTGAAGCCCATGCGGCCGAAGATGTCGCGAACGTGCTTCTCGCCCTGGGAGGCATCGGGAAGACGACCGTCGGGGGTCTGGAGGTGCTCAAGACCATCGATACGGCCCGGGCGCCAAGGAATAACGGGGCCACCGAGCTCCTGGATGGCAGCGACACCACCAAGAGTCCAGAGGTCACCGTACGAGATCCAGGGGAACTCCTTCTTGATCTTCTCCATGTGGTCGCGGGCAAGGTTCTACACTGTCAGAGTGCCTTCGACCATTATCCGGCTGATAAACTTACCAGACCAGCGTTAGCAGCGTGGTTACCCTCGTTGGTGAAACGCATAGTGGCGTGGTTGGAACCACCGCTGTTGTCATTCTTGTCGTAGGTGCCCGAGGCGTGCCAAGCGAGACGGAGAATAACGGGAGCGAGCGAGCCGTCATCGTAGCCATCCTTCTCGAAGGACTCGGCAATGGCGTTGTAGACCTTCTGGTAGTCGTCCTTGGTAGGCTTAAAGTCCTTGGGAGCGACCTTGCCGTCCTCCTGGGTGTAGAACCAGTAAGCGGCACCGGCAGCGGCGACCGCGCCGAGACCGATGAAGAGGCCGTTGCCACCGCCCTGCTTGGGAGGGGGAGGGGGCTACAACAACAAATGTGCCACAATTTAACAGAGGAGACAGATAATCGATACCCAGAAACAAGGAGACCAGCATCAGTACTTGAATCGCCTGCTTCCTGCCATTGTCTTCCCTGACACACTTACCGCCTCAGTAGCGAAGCGACGGCGGAGGAGAGGGGCCGCGGCGATGGGAACGCGGCGAGCCGCAACGTGGCGCAGAACGGGGGTGACGCGGAGAGACATGGCTATTGTCAGAATACAAACTAGACGCGCCAAAATGGATGCTATCTTATGCGATCGATGGGAGATCGACGATGGGTGGATGGGTCTCTACTGCATATATCTGGATCGACGATGGGCTTCGGCCAGCGACATGGATGGCCACACATGGCAGCGGTAGCGAGGAAGCAATCGATGGAGAGAGGAGCGTGGGGGGCGGAGTTCCGCGAGAGACTCACCTGTAGCTTGAGAAGATATCAGCGACGTTGATTAAAGCTAGAGAGAAAGGAAAGAAGAAGGAAGGAGAGATGTGAAGAGTGGTGACAACAATGTGCGCTGCCGTGTCGGGTGTCCCGCGGGATCGGAGGGGCGCAGGCTGCAGGCTCTGGGGCGGGGCGGGAATTGCGATGGTCGTGTATAATCGTGTATTGCCGGCTTGCGGTCATGTTGCTGCCCACCCAGGCCATCACATCCACATATCCACACCCTCTGGTCAACCTCCCCAGTGTGATCTCCAAGCACAAGCACGGACGCGGAAGCCCCGGGGGCGCGCGGATATGGGGGCAGAGGGCGTGAGGGCATGGCGGTACACGGATAACCGTTTGGTACGGTGAGTGAGCATCCCAGCTGACTGTGCGGTGTGTGACCTCATTCCCCAGGCTCAGCCTCTCGGTTGCCCTCCACCGGCACACACAACACTACTCTGTCCAGCTTCCCAGCCAAGCTGTATTTGTCTTTTGCCGCCGGGGCCAATCACATGGACGATAAATGTCGTTCCGTTTTGGCAGAATAGCGCAGAATTCAACTCCTTTCGCATCCCAACAGGCTTTTTTGCTTTGTCACTGTGCCCCCGCAGTGTGAATTGTCCCTTCGTGATCCATCCCTGTCTTACTCATGCTCAGGCTCACGTCCGGGAGATCCAAAGCAATTGTCCACCAACCTTGTGGTCACAAAAGGACATTGTCCTCCTTGTCCGGCTCCTGCCCTTGGTCTTGCTGCGGCCGCTGTGGTGATGTCCGGAACTAATCACCGACTACCTATTGGCTGCATTGGCTGCGGCCCTGTCTCTGTGAGTTGCCATGCAGAAGGCGGAAATGACCGCTTCATATGTTGTTGCTATCAGGCAAGTTGCAAAGCACTTCCGCATGCACGTGAACATGGTGAGGAACTCTTGCAGCCTTGCATCTCATAGTGCTGCAGACACCGCGGACATGATAAAGCAGACGGTTCAGAGATCGGAGAGTCCTGTCTGCCTCTTTGGTCTGCCCTCGAGGGCAGCCTAAACCACTCATCGCTGGCGATGGCCATACCCCAGCACCTCACGATCATTGAGCTTTGAATGACACCGACACTCTCAACCTCCTACAACTTCACACATCGCGGTATATTCATCAGAATTGCGTGCGGTCGCTATCCCTTGACTTGTCGAGATAACTACGGTGAATGTGGCATGTATAGGTGGCAATGCTACGACTGACAACGGACCGACTCGACGACATGACGATGACCGGGTGTGTAGAACTGAATGTCACCCCCAAGATGTAGTTGAAGCCTACCTCTGAAGACACCTCGGCATTCGGTAACTCGGCTATGTCCGCCCTTTTTTGGACCGGCCCGGTGTGCTTGGGCACCGTCGAACACGTCGAGCACAAAGTGCGCAAAATACACACTCCAGGCTGGCCATGCTGCATGCTGGGCATCAATCCGGCAGTCACGGCTGTTCGACAACGGCCACATCCGAAAAGTCTCGTATCTCTTCAGAAACCCACCTTGATCATATAGAGCACATACCCCGCCATGATTCTCTCTATTCCCAGCATCGCATCTCGCTCGTTCCGCAGCAGCACACTGTTGCTCATCATGTCAGCCCGCAATTCCTCCACCGCCGCGCCCGCAAAGGCCCCCGGCGTGCCTAAGCCTTCGTCGAGGTACGTACAGGCCATTTCGCGCCGCGTGACGCGAAGGCAAAGTGAGACGCGAGACGAACTGACATATGGGCAGTGTCATGCTTGTCTCACCGACAAACCAGCTGCTGCTCCTGCATCGCGTGCAGACGTCCTCATCCTTTCCTTCTGCACACGTCTTCCCGGGAGGCAACATCTCCAACTTCCACGAGAAGGTGCCCGCCGTCGACGCGGCCGACCGTCACCTCGACAACGAGGCGTACCGGCTCGGCGCAATCCGCGAGACGTTCGAGGAGTCGGGCATCCTGTTGGCGCGGAAAGCTGGAACGCCTGTTGGCTCCCCGCTTCTGGAGCTGCCCGAGTCGGTCGCTGTCGAGGCCCGGAAACAGATCCATGGCGGCAAGATCAAGTTTACTGAGTGGCTGAAGAGCGTGGGCGGAGAACCTGATGTCGGTGAGTTGCAAAAACCATGCCGCGTATTAACCAACAGAGCGCTTGCTTCCCTTCACGCGCTGGATCACGCCGACGTCAGTCCCGAAACGCTTTACCACGCAGATGTACGTCTATCTCCTGCCGATGAGTTCGACGGCCGCCGGCGAACGCGACACCGAGAGCGTGATCCACACGCCAACTCACGATGGCGGGCTGGAACACACGGCCATTGCCTTCGACGACGTCAAGGACTGGCTCGCGCGCGCAAAGTCCGGCGACGTGATCCTGTACCCGCCCCAGCTGTACCTCCTCCATTTGCTGGGCAAGTTCCTCACAGGGCCGGGAGACTACGCGGCGCAGCGCGAGCAGCTCAAGACGTTCCTTGCGACAACGCCGACCGGCACCTCGGACCACTTTACGTCCAAAATCTCTTGGGCGGACAAGTGCATCTCCCCGATTCCGCTCAAGGTGCAGCGTGCGGACGGGCGGGCAGTCCTCCAGCTCCACACACCGGGCCCAGAGCTCAAGGGCACTACAAGGGGAGGAGACTACGACCGCGTCGTTCTTGTCAACTTTACGAAGCAGGGAGCAAGGAATGTCGAGGTCGCCATGCGTGATGAAGTTGAGGACAAGAAGGCAAAGTTGTAACTTGTGACGATGTGATGACCCATGATCTCTGTCGCTAAATCTGGATTTTGATAGAAACGAGACTGACAAGTGTCGGGTATACTGGCTGTGTTACACTCCACAATCCTCACTGACATGGCAGTCCATTCTATTCATGAAAGTGCGCAAGAGCATCTTCGATGATCTTGGCTTAGGCAAGCGGCACTTTTCCCGTCCTCACCGCATCTAAACCTCGAATTACAGGAAAACCAGAATCGAAAAAGTTGTTTACATCGTAGGGGAATCGAACCCCTGCCACAACCTTGGGAAAGTTGCATGATACCATTTCACCAACGATGTCGGCTGACGTCAGAGTTGGAAAGTCACTTCACAAGTCGACTGCGGTCGTGATCAACTCAAACTCGTGAGGATAGCATCGTTGTTAACTATGCTATGCCATGACTTCAACACGAACGGTGATTACCGGCGCGTACCCGGGCATCAATGCAATCCCCGTCCCCAGGTTGACGAAGATCAGTTCTCGGCACGGCCCGATCGTGATCGAATGAGTGTGGATTGATGACGCCGACGCCGGCTTAGTCTTCACAACTACCGATCACACCGACGACGAAATTTCGATGTCATTGGTAGTGGCGATCTTATATAGATGGGAGGTGGTCACAGGTCAACGTTTCTGTCAGTGATTCCGCCACGATTTCACCTTAGCTCAAGACTCAAGACATTGTCAACCCACATTCAGCTCAACTTGCACACACAAACACACCCAATTCACTTTGAGTCATGCCCCACCCACAGCCTCATGCAGAGCCCCACACAGAGGAGGGAGACAAGACGACACGCGCACTAGAACAGGGCAGCGAGGACGCATCTGGAGTGATTGCCGGCGCGTGGCACGGTATGTCCGGTTATCTGTTGCCAAGAGCTAACCAAAGCTTTCCGCGGTGCCGGTGAAAACATTCGAGGAACAATCAACAAGTTTGTCGATTCGGTCGGCGATACCATCAGTCAGAAGCGCGATCTCGACAAGGACGCATCCAACGAGGCGGTCATCCGCGGGGGGACCGCCGAGATGGAGCATGGCGCCCAGCAGATTGATCGTTCGTTCGAGTAGGCGGATCGCGGCTGCAAAGAAGTGTAAAGAAGGATTTGTACTTTGTAACATTGACGCCTGCCCCAACCTGTGCTCTGTCAACCATCAGCGACTTACTCGTCTGGCGCGACCGTGAGATGTCAAAAGTCAAGAAGACGGAGGATTCAGTCACAGTCAGTAGGGGACGACGACAGTAATGGTCTACAAAGTGGATAGTCTAAAGTCCATCACAAGGAATTATGGTACAACAAGCGAAGAGGGCCGGCCTCGTCCGCTACCTTCAATGCTACCTTCGCAGGTCTGAGATTGCTGATTTGTTTCCAGACCTTGTCGGAGCAGCGCTTGTTGCAGACTCCGTGCTCGACGCCGTGGAAGTTGTTGGGCTACCGAGCTCGTCCCAGATATCTTCAGTCCGAATTGCCGGGCGTGTACGCGGCAGAACAGCCGGCGCTGCCGCTACGTAGTCGCCACTTGATTGATCAGACCTTTTTCGCAGTGGATCGGAGAGGAGGCCAGCAGCGGCGACGTAGTCATCCGCATGATGGAACGGGTCGGCGAAAGGGTTCATCGAGCGCCCCCGGCCTTTGGCGAGCACATTTGCGTACTCGCCATACTTGTGAGTAGGTGGTTCCGGATATGGGAGGGGGGAGACGGAGTGCGACTGCCGACTTGAGCCACCAGAGCCTCCGAACGATGAAGACGAGGCCTCTCGGCCGAGGCGAGGCTTGACAAAGGCGGCATCGTTGCCGTCGGTCCCGTCATCGTCTGCAAGACGGCCATAGCCCCCGTGATCGCCAAACGGCGACAGCTCTACATCCTGCTCCCGGTCCGTCGGCTGAACGTCGACGAGCACGGTCTTGTGGCCCGACCAGTCGACAGTGAACGCGTTCCGGAGATGTGCGCGTGCCTGTGAGATTAGAGTCCTGTAGTAGTTTGAGTGGAAGTGACCGCGGATCGCAACCCAACATTTCCGTCCACCGTATGCGACATGTCTAGACTCACATCTCCTGGAACGAGCGCGCCGAGTTTCTTCTTCCAGCTGGGCATAACGAGCAGGGTCAGCGCTGCGTGATGAGGGGTCGAGGGGTCGTCCGGGTGGTGGCGCGGTGGCTCGAGATGACACAAGGGGTTGCCCGAAAGATCTGTTGTCTGCACTGCCTGCTCCTCGTTCACGGCATCATGGCATCACAGGGGCAACAGGGACGCGATCGGATGGGAACCGAAGTGGAGAGTGCCTGTGCGCAATCACTTCACTGGAGTAACAGATATGCCACTTCATTCTCTTGATGTTCCGCGGAGATCGCAAAGATGACCGATGATCATTGCTGATGATGTCGGTGTCTCGGAGTCTCGGTAATGACCGGTTGGCGGGGACGGCGACCCCGAGCGCGAGTGGAGTGGAGGGCTTGCTCATCGTCATCAGCCAGCTCCTTCCCACACAACACTGCAGCCACCACCACATTCGCGCCTTCTTTGAGACTCATGTTTGCTCGTGTTTCCCGCTCGCTCTCGCCTCTTCGTGCTCAAAAGTATTTCTCCACTTCTGCATCGTAAGTCCTGGAGTCGAAGAGTGCTGACGACAGGCCAAAGATGAAGGTGCGTAATTGTCGAGCTCTAATTCGCTCTCCGGCCACTGCCATCGTCCCCCGATATGATCATTTGAGGGCACCCGACAGGTTACCGGTGCACATGCCTTCGAGAGATCGAGAGAGACGCTATCTACTGCTGTTGCATGACTGATACTAACCCATTAGGTCATTCCCGTCCAGGCCCGCTCCGACAACTGGATGTACCTCCTGGTCGATGAGGCCTCAGGTGAAGCGGCAGTTGTGGACCCGTATGACGCTCCCAAGATCCAGGCGGAGGCCAAGCAGCAGGACGTCAAGGTGAGAAGCCTTGAGATTGGACTGGCGACCGGACATTGTGGTATTCTGTTCATGTGCTTACCGCAGGTAACCACGCTCATCACCACCCACCACCACTACGACCACTCTGGCGGCAATGAGGCATTCGTGAGGATAGATATGGAATCTCCGGTCACTAATACTCCCAGATCAAGCTCAACCCCGTCTCCAAGGCAGTGGGCGGATCCGACCAGGCGCCAGGAACCAACACCATCGTGAAGGATGGTGACGAGTTCAAGCTCGGCTCTCTCGACATCAAGTGCCTCGCTACTCCGTGCCACACGCAGGACTCGATCTGCTTCTTCGTCGAGGACAAGGCGAAGAACCAGCGCGGTGTCTTCACTGGGTGAGATATTTTGCACTGGGTTCATCAGCTGATCCGACAGTGATACCCTCTTCCTCGCTGGCTGTGGTCGCTTCTTTGAGGGTACGTCAAGGGCAAGTATCATGAGTTGACAGTAGGCAACGCTGCGGAGATGCACGCCGCGTTGACCAAGCTGGGTAAGCTGCCCGAGGACACGCTCGTCTTCAACGGCCATGAGTACACTGGCGGGTCAGCCAAGTTCGGCCTGAAGATTGAGCCCAACAACCAGGCGATCAAGGGGTACGGACGATCACTTGCATACTGGCTGACCTCAGACTCCTTCAGCGCTCGCAGGCCGACCACTGCACGACTGGCAAGTCGACCATTGGTGATGAGAAGCAGTGGAACGTCTTTATGCGCCTCGACACACCAGAGGCGCAGAAGGCAACGGGCGAGACGGAGCCGGTCAAGGTCATGGCTGGTCTCCGCGAGCTCAAGAACAAGATGTAATCGTCAGTAGTCAATGTGATCCATGCAAATCTCTCCCATTGCAAGTACATGAGCCTCGTGAGATGAGCACCATGGGTCGTCCCAGAAGTCCAGGGTCGTGTCGGAGAGTAGAGGAAAACTCCGCCTCCTTCCCGCCAAATACCCCGCATCAGAAATGCGGGGTAACCGCCATCGTTCGATCTGCGTGCGGCTAGTGAAGGTTGCTGTAACCGTGGACGCAACTACATATGAGGCCACTTTCTGTTTCTTGACCACATCTTCAAAACCACCATGACCGACGAAGCATTCGCAGCAAGTGCGAAGGCGTTTGCCGAGACGCTGCGTACAGACCCGGACGGCTGGCGGCTTAAGGTCAGCGAGGACAGCCACGGCCAGCACAAGTGGAAGTACCTCCAGTCAAGCGAACGCGCTGCGTGGCCGCAGACGCCGGTAGACCGCTACTCGCAGGGTCTCCCAACGGTAAGTGATGCAGTAGATATATTTCTAACGGAAGGGTCTTCCCGAGCAGCCGAAGCCGACGACACCGCTCGAGGCGGCGCGCAATGGCCTCAACTTTTACCGCGAGCTGCAGAGCGAGGATGGCCACTGGGCGACCGAGTACGGCGGACCGCTGTTCCTCACCCCCGGACTGGTCATCGCGCTCCAGGCGTGCGGAGGCTCGCTTTCAGAAGAGCGCAAGTCGGAGCTCAAGCGTTATCTTTTCAACAAGCTGCGTCCTGAAGGCGGTTGGGGCCTGTGAGTTTTTCGGTACTTTATCAACGGCTGACCTCAGCCACACTGCGGCTCCGCCAACTGTGTTTGGCACGGTGATGAACTATGTGGCACTCCGCATGCTCGGTGTCGGCCCCGACGAGGGACCCATGACGCGTATCCGTGCCAAGATTCACGAGTTTGGCGGCGCGACCAGCATTCCGGCGTGGGGCAAGGTGTGGCTGTCGATCCTCGGTGCCTACGACTGGGAAGGCGTCAACCCCACCCCGCCGGAGCTGTGGTGTCTCCCCGACTGGGTGCCGTTTGCGCCGTGGCGGTGGTGGATTCACGTCCGCCTAGTGTGTGAGTCTACATTTGATATCAGCGGACGAGCTGCTAACTCCAGTCACCCCCATGGCCTACCTCTGGGGCCGGAGATACGTGATGGAGCCGACGCCGTTGGTGTATGCCCTTCGCGAGGAGATCTACGTTGAGCCTTACGAATCAATTGACTGGAAGCCGCAGCGCAACAATGTGAACCCGGCGGACCTCTACTCCCCGCATCACCCGGTGTTCGACTTCCTCAACAACATCCTGAACATCTACGAGCAGGTGCCCTACTTGTCATGTCTGCCCTCGATCCGCAAGGCGGGTCTTAAGGCTGCGTACCGTCAGATCGTCTATGAGGACGAGAACACGGGATACCAGACAGTCGGCCCGGTGTCCAAGGCGTTCAACATGGTGGCACGACTAGCCCAGGAGGGGCCAGACAGCGAGGCCTTGAAGCTTCACCTCGCAAAGATTGACGACTTCCTCTGGCTTTCAAAGGACGGCATGTTCATGACTGGCACGAACGGAAGCCAGCTGTGGGACATTTCCTTCCTCGCCCAGGCTGAGGTCGAGACTGGTCTCGCGCTCGAGAGCAACAACCGCAAATCAGTGCTCGCCATGCTGGACTGGCTTGACAAGTGCCAGATACGCAACAACCCGAAATGGTACCGCGAGGGATACCGCCAGAGCTCCAAGGGCGCGTGGCCATTCTCGACTCCGCAACAGAGCTACACCGTGTCTGACTGCACTGCCGAGGGCATGAAGGGAGTCATGGCACTCCAGTCGCTACCGTTCACTCCGAAAGCTGTGTCCGTGGAGCGCCTTCGCGACTCTGTCGATGTGCTGCTCTCGATGCAGAACCCGGAGGGTGGATTTGCCAGCTACGAGCTGAAGCGCGGTAGCACCAAGATGGAGTGGCTCAATGCCGCTGAGGTGTTTGGTAATATCATGGTCGACTACATGTACCCAGAGTGAGTGCAGAGCAGCGACTATAAGATGGTATCTGACGGCAGGTGTACGACCTCTGTGCTGTCGGCCCTCAAGCACTTTACCCAAATCGACCCCGAGTACCGCGCTGCGGACATTGCGTAAGTCCTCCTCTGAGTGCAGGGTACTGACTCTGCAGCCGCTGCCTTGATGCTGCCATCAAGTGGATTCACAGTGTACAACGTCCCGATGGATCGTGGTATGGGTCCTGGGGCATCTGCTTTACGTACGCGACCATGTTCGCGCTCGAGTCGCTTGCCATTGCCGGTGAGACGTACGGCAACTCGGAGCGCGTTCGTCGGGCATGCCAGTTCCTTCTCAGCAAGCAGATGACAGACGGCGGGTGGGGCGAGACATACATGGTGAGATATTTTGGGACAGAGACCTACTCGCTGGGAGCCGAACTAATCCGCGCAGAGCTGCGTCACGATGCAGTACGCACAGCACGAGCAGTCGCAGGTCGTTCAGACCTCGTGGGCCATTCTGGCCCTCATCTACGCCCAGTGCCCCGACCACGACGCCATCCGGCGCGGTTGCAAGCTCATCATGTCCCGCCAGCAGCCCGACGGCAGCTGGCTGCAGGAGGACACAGAGGGCATTTTCAACAAGAACTGCGCTATCGACTACCCCGCCTTCAAGTTTATTTTCTGTATCTGGGCGCTGGGCCGTTCAGAAAAGTACCTCGGTTAGGCGTAGGCTAGACAGGAGGCGTGAGCGGTTAGAGCACGAGCACTGTTGACCTCCCGGTCCGGATAACCTTATAGAAGTACGAGATGCATGGATATGCCATTCCCATAGCGCAGCGATATTGTCCGCGATCCCCGATGATAATGTCCGCAATCCCATATTGCCGTCAGATCGACTCGGGCCGCACCGAGAATGCAGGCAAAACAGCAATAGCGTGCAATAAATCATCGTGCCAGCGTTCGTTCCGACTGACTGTGTGGTCCACATGCCGTGAATTCATCAGTATCGTCGATCTTTAATCAGTGCGCAGCGTTCGCACAGCTTGGCCGCCGTCGTTGCTTCTTGCCACTTGGGTTAATGAGAAGCAGGGACCGGAATGTCTTCCAATCGTCGATCTCGGGCCATGAGTGTCACTGGTACCATCTGGTACGACCTGTCTGTGCCGTGTGGCCGTTGCCACTCATCGCCACCTGCAGCACGCCGGTCAAGCCATAGCCTATCGGTATCGGATAAGACAACATCTTGTTGTGTGGGCGCGTGAGCGGCTGGCCCGGCAACGCATTTCCGTGCCACATGCACTCTAGCGCTCGGTCGCTGCTTCTAGGAAGCGCCGTGTCCCTCCTGTCAGCCTCGAGGCTCGAGGCTCGAGGCTTCGCGGCTTCGCCGCTTCGCCGTTCAGCGGCGCCGCCCATGATTGGCCCACGCTCCCCCACGCCACAGGCACCTCTGGCGGAGATTGAGCCAAGTTGTGGGGCTTGGCCTACGTTCCAGGGCGCCGAGCACATGGCATTATTCCCGGATTTTAATTTTTTATTCCCTTACCTCTTCTGCTGAGAGCCTTGTCTGTACAGTAGTGCGCAATGGCCTCTGAGCTCTAGGTCTTATCTGGTGAGAAAGCAACAGCTACACAGGAGGAAGTGACATCAGATCGAGAAAGGCACTGCATCGCTTCAAGACGGTGCAGAGCTAGCAGAGGAAACGGAGGGCGATTACACCCTCCCGAATCTTCCCGTCGTCCGCCCGTTGTGCGTCGAGTCGGCCGTGCAATCCTGTGAATGCCCCGACGCAGGGCGGTAAAATTACCCAAGGCCCAAGGCCCAATACCGCGTTATCCCCCCGAAACGTGGGGTGACAGGGTTCGTCGCGACTCTGGCTACTGCTTGGCCCATCTAGGCTGCTTCAGCGTGGAGCCCGCGACCCGTGAGCTTTGTGTGAGCGAGATCAGATCCCGATACCAAGCCTTCAAGGCACGGGAATCTGTCGGCATATCGCACAAAACTGTGCTGCCTGCTGCGAGACTTCACCGCTGTACCGCTGTAGTACCGCGGTATAACGGCCAAACGCCAAGCCGCCACATCCCCCCAGACTCGATGAGCCCCATCAGTTGCCCCACTTATTGCGCAATCTGTGCCTCAAGAGCCAAGGCCAGTCGAGGTCCTCAACTCCACTCGACTATGATACTTTTTAGAGTTTGCCATGGAAGGAGATAAATGTCGCCGTACTCAGTTGTCTTGCTGCTTTGCGGGGGTTCGGGAACGCGAGGCTCGAAACGTCGTCACACAGAAGGCAGAGGGACACAGACACCGGAAGTGGGAAAGTGGTCGATTACGGACAACCCGTTGTTGCAGATTCTCCTCGGCTCGGGTTCTCCTGCCGCGTGGACTGTGAATGGAGCGCGCGGAGCGCACCGCGTATGTACTTTTTTGCAGACTGGGCAATGGGCAAATCTGCCGAGACTGTTCTCAACTGACGATCGCCACCAGTTGCAATGGCCCAGTGGGCCAGTGGGGTCCCTTGTGTCCCTAGGCTGCCCGACCCTTGTGTATGCATGCATGTGTGCATGGATCCCCACCTGTATAATAGGAATCAACGTCCAATCTCCCGCCCCCTATCTCTCCTCCCCCCTCCCCTCCCCCCCTCCCTCCCATCCTTGCCGCTCCGAACCCCCACTTTCTCTTAAAACCGACTTGCTTCTCTCAGCTTCTGTCTGTCGTCTCGATTGTCTCGTCTCCTCCGGCAACGCTCCCGGCATCACAATCGACCAAGGTCACGCTCGTTCCACAGCCGGCTCTGACCTTTGTTACCCACGACAACGCATAAAAGCAGATTCGTCGTCTGCCTGTTCTTTTCTCTCAGCACCCGACAACATGTCCGCCACTCTCCGCCAGCGCACCGAGGCCGGTGACGCCGACAAGCGCGAACTCCTCCGCGAAGCCGAGGAGCTGGAGCTCACCGAGGGCCAGAAGTGCGTATCCTGCGCCCTGCAATTGCGTTTTCCACAGCTGACCCCTCAGGTTCGTTGTCCCCAACTTCACCATCAAGCAGCTCCTTGACGCCATCCCGTGAGTAGTCCCGTAACGGTCGGCGATGTTGAGATCGCACTCGGAGCCACTGTTGTTTGAAATTTCGCGGGCGGCTGCGAATTTGTCCGAGCCTGGGGTTGTAGGGCTGGCTGTGGCCTGTTGGGGGTGGAGAATGCCGCCGCCCACCAGAAGTCCATCACACTCCAGCGTTCACCGCTCCACCGTTTGTGGCACCCCTTTTCGCTTCCGCCTCTACCCGGCCATCTGCTGCAACTCGGGTTTCTTGGCAACAGAGCATCTTGCCAGTACCCGGGCTTGCCGCAGCGAGGCGTCTGATCATCTCGCTGCACTGCGCTCCGCGGATGGAGTATTACATGGGGAATGACAGGGAGATTTGTATTGCACAGCGCCCATCAGCGAGATGAGAATGAGAGGGGCGCGGCGGCGGCGAGCTCCAGATCTCCACACATCGATTCAGCTTCGAACGACACACGTGCTAACCTTTATAGCGCTCACTGCTTCAAGCGCTCGGCTCTGCGCTCGTCGGTGTACATCGTCCAGGATGTGATCGCCATCGCCATCTGCGTCTGGGCCGCCCTGCGCCTTGATACCCTCCTTGGCAAGCTTAATCTGTCGCCAATCGCCCACGGTGTTGCGCGTTTCGCTCTCTACGCCATCTACTCTTTCGTTTGCTCGTTCCCGGCGACTGGTATTTGGGTTATTGCCCACGAGTGTGGCCACCAGGCGTTCTCCCCCTCGAAGACCATCAACAACACCGTTGGTTGGGTCCTCCACTCGGCTCTCCTTGTTCCCTACCACTCGTGGCGCATCTCTCACGGCCGTCACCACGCGTCCACCGGTCACCTTACCCGCGACGAGGTCTTCGTTCCCCGCACCCGTGAGCAGCTCGGCATCCAGGAGCAGAAGCACGAGTCTGAGCAGCGTGGCATCAATGTTCCCGCGTCCCGCCAGGCCGAGCTCCTCGAGGCCCTTGGCGAGTCTCCCATCGCTGCCCTCTGGGGCTGCTTCCTTCAGCAGCTCTTCGGTTGGCCTATGTACCTGATCCGCAACGCTTCCGGCCAGAAGCACTACCCTCCCGGCACCAACCACTTCCAGCCGTCGTCGATCATCTTCAAGCCCTCGCACTACTGGCAGGTTATCGTGTCCGACCTTGGCATCCTCACCACCTTTGCCCTCCTCGGCTTCTGGGGATACCACCGCGGCTTCGGCGAGGTCGCTCGTCTTTACGGCTTGACGTACCTATGGACCAACTCGTGGCTCGTCTTCATTACGTTCCTGCAGCACACCGACTCGGATCTCCCCCACTACTCGGCCAAGACCTGGACGTTTGCTCGTGGAGCTCTTGCCACGGTTGACCGTGAGATGGGCTGGGTCGAGCGCGTTTTCTGGCACGAGATCTGCTCTTCGCACGTCGCCCACCACACTGCGTCGCGTATTCCTCACTACCACGGCGCTGAGGCCACCAAGGCTCTCAAAGAGTTCCTTGGCCCTCACTACCGCAAGTCCGACGAGAACATGTTTGCTGCTTTCTGGCGCGTTCACCGCGAGTGCCTGTTCATCGAGGACGGTGAGGATGTTGCGTTCTACAAGAACCGCGCGGGTGTCGCCCAGAAGGTTGGCATCATCGAGTCGGCCAACGAGGTGTCCGACTCTGGCATGGACGCCAAGGACCTCTAGATAACGAAGATAGATACAGACATACAAGAAATGTGTGCGTGACGGATGGTGCGACACTCTTTTCTTTCCACTCTTACAGCATTGCCCTTCTCACTCCTTTCAACACGTACAGCATTTATCGATGCAAAACATGAAAATATGCATTCTGGGATATGACGACTGGTTTCTTGCTTCTACGCTACAGTGCCGTTTCACTGCTAACGATGTTGAAAACAGTTTTTGGGAACCAAACAAGGCTCCCCTGATCGTCGTGCTGATCAACGCTTATTCGAGGCTGGTCCAGAACAAAGAACACGGTGATCAGAAGCTAATCGACGTTGATCGACGCTGATCAGGGCTTTGATGGGCGAGCTGATCAGCAGGGGGAAGGGGAAGGGCGAGCGAGGAGGGGCGGAGGGTTTCAAGCTTCACCGCTCTAGTTCCATACCTACTGTACCTTCCCTTCCTCGTCTCATCTGATTATTTGACAGCCAGCCCATCTGCGTCAACGCCAACGATGCCAGCGTCCTACCCTACCTTCCGCTAAACTCGCGCGCTATGAGGTTCAATTTCAGTATGGCAAGAGACAGTGTCTCGCGTTTTGTTTGATTCGGCCAGAGTGGTGGGTTCCGAGTCGAGCTGACGGCGAAGGTGGTGAATGGGCTTCCTTCTCGGACCACCGACTACGAGGCATTTCTCCAAGCTTCAAGTTCACAAATGGTTCTCTGTCCAATATTGATATTTGCTCCTAAATCAAGCAATTCTGCCCGTCAGGCCTTTCACGGCGAGACCCTCAGAGGCCAATATCAGTATGACAACGATCAGATCTCCACTGTCCAGAGTTAGGTGCTCCATGCGCAAGACACTTTACACGCGCACACTGTCCAGACCCCCTCACGCCGGGGCGTTCCAGCCCACAAACTCAGCGTTGAGCCTATACCACCCCCTCAGAGCAAGCACTTCAAACATGGTCACCACATACGGCATTCCAAACTATCCCGTCGCTCCCGTCGCGGAGGTAACCAAGAGAGTGTAGAGTGGAGCACCAGCGATTCCGACGGAGCAAACCCACCACAGGCGGGTTCCTTACACTCTTCGGAAGCGGCCGTCAGATGATGAGAGTCAACTGATGCCAAGCCAAAACACAACCCAGAAATGGCCAGTACTTAAGCCCTCAGCCTCGAGGATGGCATTCTCCCTCCCCTAGTCCGTTATCTCACAATGAAGCTCGCCCTCATTCTCCCGCTCCTTGCCCTCGCTGCGGCCAGCCCCGTCCCCGACGCGAAGCACACCGACATCCACAAGCGCAAGTGCCCCCTCGGCCAGTCGCCGTGCTGTGGCGGATGCTTCCCCACCCGGCAGTGTATGGTCATGCTCTGCCTACCTGACGAGCGGATCTTCCCTGCCGACCCCATTCCGGTCGATCCCGTGCCGATCCCCACGCCACCGGTGGTGGCGGAGTGAGCGCGGGTCTGCACTGTATCCGAGTCTAGTCGTCTGGATTGCAAGGTGATTGAGAGGTCTGTGTCACTTGGCTAATAAACAGCCCGGGTGTGACGTTGCCCCTCCGGACGCGAATTAGTTTGTTTTCCCAGTTTCCAAATCAGCCATAATAGTAAATACTTGTTGTCGAAGTAAGAATAGTCAATTGCGCAGCCCACCCCTGGTCAAAACACTCACTCACTGTCGGTACGGTTCCGGCGGGCCTCATATTAATGTGATTACATCTCTAGCACAGGGTACAGTAGTGGTCGGTCTATACAGGAGCCATTGCTGGCAGTGTCCGATAGGGTGCGGAGGAAAGGGTGGTTCGGAGAGTGCTCCGGTGGATTAGGTGTCGTCGGGTGTGGCGAGTCGAACACACGGTGTCGCGCCACTTGGAACGAGATGCCTCCGCGTTACGCATGTATGTTTCGCGGTCTCAGACTGGTGGGAATCGTAGCATCTTAGGCCGTCTTCGCCGTCGGCTGGAAGCCGGACCAAGGGGACTTTGGCTCCTTGTCCCAGAGCGGCCGGAAGGCGTCATTTGCGAATCCCACAGCCTCGGCGGGAGAAGCATTTGCGGGGAGGACCGAGTGGTGCGGGCGCTCGCGCTCGCGCTCGGGAGAAAAGCCGGTTTCGCGGCGGCCAGTGAAGGCGACAGCATTCGGGGTCGCGCTCGCGCTCTTGGAGGTATTTGCGCCGGGGGCAGGGACAGGCATCGTCTGGCGAGGCGAGTTTCCGAGGCCAGATGCGAAGCGGTGCGTCGCCTGGGTGGGTGGCGCGAGCGGGGCGGAATCGTTCCATGAGCTGGCTGGTGCGGGGGGAACGGCGCCGGTGTCGTGGGGTCCATCAGAAGCGTTGGGCTTGATGGGACGGTACGAGGGGCCGCGCTGGAGGGTTGACGCGAGCGCGGAGTGGAGCTCCTTGAGGTCTGCGGACTCCTGGCCGACGCCGGCCGAGGAGATGGTCGCGATCAGGTCGTCCATGGATGCCATTGTGAAAGGAGTTGGAGAAGTAGGTTTCGAGGTAGAGGGCCGTCGATCAGATAAGTGAACGAGGTAACGAGGCGATCGGCGGATCGGTGGATAAGGGCACGAGGTTGTGGTTCGTACTAGTTGTTGTGAGTGGATGAGAGGGATAATGAGAAAGAGGATGGATGAAAGATGACTGATTGCGAGATGCAAACTAGAAAACCAGACCAAAGGCAAAGAGGCTGTGGATGTGATCGGATGTTTGGACGCCGGTAGAGCGCGTGCAGCAAAGGTGGAAACTTGCGGCGGATATCGTCGGCGGAGACGGCGGCGATGCAGCGGGCGAGCGGCAAGTGCAGGTTACACAGGGACGCGCAGGTGCAAGGTGGGTGGCGAATATTTTTGAACACTCAAAGTTTGGCAGGCAGCACTGTCTCGGGAAGAGTGACTCTTTTATCGAACTTGCCCGAGCTCCCCGTGTCGTGGGAATGGCGATGCTGATGATGAGAACCTTGCGGTCGCCGGGAGAGTCAGATGTGAATGGCAGAGTGGTGTAGGATTGTGAACTGTATGGTTATCGTGAGGACGATATCCAGCGAGATGGGCAAAATATTCTACGGACTTGCATGCACCATGCACATATGGATGGCAGATCCATTGCAGGACAACGGCCGACGCAGATTGACGTATCGACAACGTGCTCTCGGTGCAACCACTCTCAGCTCTCGTACGCGTCGCATTTACTACTCCGCCACCTCGCTTATGGTTTGCGGGGTATGGCACCCTGTGCTCCTGCGATTCCTGATATGGTTTCCTGTGCTAATTCTGCAATCCTGCAGCGCAGTAGGACAGCGGAGGCTCTTTCGGAGCATCACGGCGTGTTTTGTTATTCATCGCACTGCATCATATGCCGGCGGTACGGGTATCCGCAGCACTGTAGCATCGGGCCCGGCATGGACAGCGAATGGGCGGTCGGCTATGCTCAACCGCCGGAGGTTGACGACAACGACGACGACACTCCCAGATGTCCAGAACAATCGACGCACAAAAGTCGCCGGGTGGGCTCTTGCCCTACCGGGCCCACCACAGATCTGGACCGTGTCTCGGCCGTTTTCTTGCCGTTTTGGTTGGTGTGGAGAGATAAGTCCTCCGTGCTGTCGAGAGGACAGAGCACAGAGCATGGATAAGAAAAGCATGGATGTCACGATGGGCGCGCCGCCACACCGCCGGGCCGCCCCTGCGCCTCTGCGCCCCTGTGCCCCTGATCCCCCAGTCCTCGGAGATCGGAGACGGCGGGGGCGTTGGCACGTTCGTCTGCGCCGCAAAAATACTGCATCGAGATACGCAGAGCGCGCAGATAAACATCCAGGAGATCCGGGCCGATACGAATGGGCAACAAGGCAGGTCTATCTTTGGTCGCCGGTATCGGACCAAATATTTGTGAAATTTTTATCCCGCACTTAATCCGTCGCCACCGCACATGCCGCACATGTGTAGCATGTGCAACAACACGCTCCTCAACAACGCACGAGCCCGATAGGATCGCCACCCTTGTGATCCTGATTCTATGCAGGGCTGCAGTCGTGGCCGGGGCCGCGGGGTACTCACCTCGCCTTCCGCCAAGCCACAGCGCCAGGGTTGCAACAGCGCATCAGCAACACCAGCATGTCTTCAAACTTGTGTCACGGCCTCACGGACAATCCTGTCGCCGCCATGTTGGACCGCAACCGCAACTCGCTGATTCTGACTGCGGGGCCAACTTGGCCGGGACTGCCCCGCGCCACCGCCAAGACGCGGAGAAGGGGACTGATGCAGATGCGCAGACCACACCACTTCGTGCCAATGCCACTGTGCGGGGTTGCAACAGATCCCACTTCGCCACTTCCTTGTTTGGTCAGTAGTGGGTCGACGGAGATTGCGTCGACACACGCAAGACAGGCCCCCGACATGACCCGAGATTTTGACGTCGTGGGAATTGTCTGGCATGCTCTGAGACCGGCTATCTACAGGCGGAGTTGCTTCTCGTTGTTGATAAGAGCCTGGAAGAGCCTGGACTGGGATGACAACATCGCTGACGCCCGTTGACGGACGGGCGGGGCTCGCTGCGTCATGTTGACATGGACTGCCAGGTTGACGCGTGCTGTACGTGCGAGTACAGGATGATGACGCGGATAGTGTGGCATGTCGTTGAGCCGCCATCAGGTCTCGATACTGACAAACTCATGGACGGTATCCAATGTCTTATGGATAGGAATGCCTCGTTGAAGCTTTGCTGTAACCCCTGCCACTGCCACAAATCACGAGTTCCAAGAGTTGTTTGTCTATCTCTAGTTCTCCGTTGCATCCATCAACATTGATATTACGATCTTCCAAGAGATGATGTCTCACATCCGACACAGAGGATGCGGCTATGCTGAAGAGGTAAAGACCATGGCTGGAATGCTACCGTATTATGGGATGCATTACTCTGAACATCAAACCACCTCCACCACGATTTGAGAGAAATTACAACCCTGGGCGGATTGAAATCAAGCATGCTTCAGATAACGCGGCTAGGCGATCAAGGCACGGACGCTCGCGCGGAAGTCAGACAAGCGGTGCACACACCAGTGTTCCGCGCTCAATCCACCACGTCCTAACTTCGAACAGCACTCCCAACTGTCTCTCACTAACGCTTCATCTCTCATGACCGCCCCACCAGCCCGCGAAGTCGACCTCGAATCCGTCCGCCGTGCGTGGCGTACTCGCCTGCGCCGCGCATACATCGCCCAGCCGCCGGCATGGTGGCTCCTCCAACTCGGGCTCGACGACATGACTGCCGCGTTCCAGCAGCTGCCCCCATTCTACGACCACCTCTCGGCGCCGGACGCTGTGAGAGTCTTTGTCGGGCTGAGCGGGATCCGCGACAGCCTCACCCCCGTTATGCGGCGATACCTTGCCATCGCTACGAATCTGGAGGCGACGAGCCGCTGGGACAATGTTCCGGCGTTGGACAAGGCCGAGGCCGGGGATAATTGCCCGATCTGCTCGGATGAGTACCACCCCGCGCATACTGTTGTGCGCCCGCCGTGTGCGCACTTCCTGCACCGCGACTGTCTTGAAGTGAGTGAGATGTGGGAGAGATCTACTCCCGAGCGGAGATACACTTGAGATGAACGCTGACGCCAGGACTGGCTCGACAAGGGCCACACAACGTGCCCGTTCTGCCGGCGCGACTTTACGATCCTCTGCATGATGTACATGTGGGCCGGCACTGACAACATTTCCGGAACGATCGAGATGTGGAAGAACAAGGACCAGATCATGAGTTCGGGATAGACAGACAAGAAAGCGTATAAGCGCGACGCGCAGCCTGTGCAGTGTATTGTATATATCGATGTATAAGCGACGAAGAGAAGAGCTACGGCCGCGCAAGTCATGTATGAGCGTTCGTCGTCGAGAGAACGCCAGATCATACTAGGAGACAAATACACTATCTACGAAGCGTATGGCAATAGGTAGAGCGATTAACAACAAGGCAGAAAGATACACGACGCATACGCGTTATATTAGTTGGGGATGCCATTTGGGATACCATTGGGGATGTTGGGAAAGCCATTAGGGATACCGTTTGGGAAATTTTCGGAAACGACGCGGTCAACGGCCTTGTCGATGGCGCTGGGGTTGCCATTAGGGAGACCACCAGTAGGGAGGCCGTTGGGTACGCCGTTCGCTATGGCTTTGCCCGTCCCATCGGGAGCAGCGCTGCCGTTGAGAACACCACTGTCGTTGGTTACGCCTTTGGGTACGCGGCTGGGTACACCGTTGGGCACGCCGTTGGGCACACCGTTGGGCACTCCGTTGAGCACGGGCACGCCGTTGGGTACGCCGCTGGGCACGCCGTTGGGCACACCGTTAGGAACCCCGTTGGGAACCCCTTTAGGCGTCCCGTTAGGCGCCCCGTTGAGCACGGGCACCCCGTTGGGCACCCCGTTACCGTTCGGCATATCATTCACCACACCGTCAAGAATCCCGTCCGTTTCCTCGGGCTTTCCAGGCATGTGCTGAACTATCCATTCAGTCACGACGTCGGCCACGAGGGTCCAGTGCTCCTCCTCTGTTTGTCAGCGATACTGCCGGGGCATGCTACTCACGGAGGCAGAAGGCGTGAGGGACATCGTCAATCAACCTTGCACGCCTGGTGCCGATGCACTCGCGCACAATTGGGCCTTCGCGGCCAACCCATCCGTCGATATCGCCCGAAGCCCACAAGCCGTACACTCCCATGCCGGGGGGTTTCTCGCGCTGCGACTGGTACCAACTGGTATCGGGGGCACCAAGAGTCAACATCTCCGAGCGCCCCAAGGCCAGTGAGTGGCGGACGGTGTCGGGCGAAGTAATGAACCTGATGGACGTATCACACACTGTCATGGGAAGAATCGGGGCAATACGCTTGCCCAACCTGCCCAGATGGGGTAGCAAAGCACGAACCGGACGGCGGAACATTGGCTACATTATTAGCACTAGTTGGTCAAAGCCGCATGCAAAATGTTCAGTTACTCACCCACATCTGCTTGCCGTTCCTCGTTTGGGCAATCCAACCCAGAGTCGGAAAGAGCAGGTATCCAACATGTATGCTCATCCGCTTCATGACTTCTGCGCTGAGCCACGCCCCGATCGAATGTCCCATGAGTGCCAGCTTGGGTTCCGGGGCACCGGTCTCAGCCGCCCAGGCGGTGAGACTGGCGCGCAGTGCCTCGGCGCATTCGACCTTGGTTTCAAGGGTCTCCAGAAGATCGAGTGGGACCTTGGGCCCTGGGAGGCGCAGATCACAGCCGATGTGCGAGGTGCAAAGAATCGCATGGGCATCTGGGATTTGCTCGCGCAGGTAGTTGAGGAAGGGGGTGTAGTAGTCGAGGACGCCAGGATTGCCTTGCTGTTAGCACAAAGTGGCACACACCTCCAACACACCGAGAATAAAGTATATCAGCGCTTCTGGAGGGCGGTCCACTCCACGCTTCGGGGGCCAGTAGTGCATGGCCACTTTGCCCCGCGTCTTAACTGGCTCGAACTCGAAGGTCACATCTAGTGGAAGCTTGTCGCCGGTGGTGCGCAGGAAGGCACAACGGGGGTCCATCGTTGGGGGGCCGTCACTGGGAGGAGGTCGAGGAGGGAGGATGTGCGAACGTGGAGGAGAACTAGCGGTGCTGTAAACGAGACGAGATATCTCAGTTCCAAGACTGCGTAGTAAGCTGAAAGCAGCAGTAACTGGGGAGAAGAACATGATGCGGGGTGTAGGTGAGGTGGTCTGGTATATGAGAGAAGAGTGATCGGGAGGAGCTCGACTGGTGTCCGTGTCTCCGTTGTCGTCGCCACCAGACGACCGGTTACGAGGCTGCTGCACTGCGGCTGTCTTGCTGGCACTGGACTTGTGAGCGGGTAGGTTTTTTCCTCTTTGTTGTAGTGATCAGTGATCAGTGATCACTAGTTTGCTATTACACGGTCGCCGTCTATGCCCGTTGCCGATGACTTCCATCACCGCAGAGACAAGCCAGATGGCCACACTGGCCACAGCGATGGTGCTGTATCTACGTGGGCGATTGGGGCCTTGTATGCCAGGCACCAGACACAAATATTTCATGCCCGCCGACCTGTGGCCCGCGGCCTCTGCCACGCTTCTTTTTTTTTTTACCCTGATTTTAATGGCCTTTTTAATGAGATCACCTCTTGACACGACAAACGTGCCGACATGCCGCAAATGTGGGAATAATGGGGGCCGGTTGCCCTCTCCATCCATCATCCTCTGGTCACTCCGGGGGCCGAAATCACCGTCGTGGTATTTGCATGAGGTCTGCATGGCTCGATCCGTCGGCGGTTGCCGATCTGGTCGATTGCTTCCGACTGCCCCCCGCCACCCGTCATTACTTTTGGTATCAAGCTGGTGGAGGTTGATGGGTGAGTCAACTGGACGCGACGCGTTTTGAGGGAAAGTGGTGGCCGTGGTGGACGAAGAAGCCACCGGTTGTAATCCTTCCCACACTCAACCTCAAACAAGAATCCACAATCAACACCTCATCGTCATTATCATCATCAGGATATCAAGCATTATAATATTTCAATTGGACGACCACCACTTTGAACAACAAAAGCCATCTGTGAGCTCGTTGACACGGTTGAGTGTCGCGAGCTTTTATGGTCGCAATCATGTCAGAACCTAAATCCGATCTCTTCTTCCCCGCCGATGCCGACATTGAGGAAGACGATGTAATTCCCTCCAGGTCTTCGCAGGCATTTGAACCATCACCATCACCGATTCCTCTTCAACGGAAGTCAAGTCCAAAAGAGGCCCTCTTTCAACCGTTCGATGATGACGAGGAGAGCGACGACAACGACGTCCCCGTGGCTTCAACGTCCTCCGGTCCGCGGCGCGTGCCATCTCAACGGTCCTCTGTCGCGAAACGTTCATCTCCACGCCCAGCACCTTCGTCCCCACCTGACACGTCGCGCCTAGTTCGTCCCGGGTTTACGCGCGGCTACCTCGGCGAGTTCGTCTGCGAGGGTTGGTCATTGTCCAAAGGCAAGGGGTATTGCTCTCCAGGATCGAAAGTTGTGTTTGAGCGCCCAAAGCCTCAGAACCTGGGCACTTCCAGTACTTCTGACACCAAGGCTGGACCGGCGAGAATCGTGAATGGCAAAGTTGTTCACGCCAAGAAGCCTGTTGGCGGAACACAGATGAAGCTGAGTGCCATGATGAAGAAGCCTCTTCCTGCTGTGAGTTGAGCCTTCTCTACAATCGACTGACAACAGGCCCAGAAGAAGTCTACAAAGGCCAAAGTGGATCAGATTATTCGTTTCCGAAACGAGAGAGGGTTCGGTAAGTTTTATATCGTGAATATGTGCTCACATTGTCAGAAGTCGGCCGTCTGTCAGTCACAGAAGCCGGCTTTCTCGTTCATCTTCTGGACGCTGGCGTTAGTGAGTTCTTTATTTCTGAACATGCCCTGATCTTTTAGTTGAACTCGAGGGCCTCGTTATAGACTGTCCCCAAGTCTTGGCCACTGGAAGTACCATTCTTCTCAACATCCAGGTCTTCCTAGCCCGAAAGGGCTTTGAAAAGTTGGAGAAGAAAGACCGCAGCGAGAAGAGCACGTTTTGGCAGGAACAACAGGAGACTGAGGAAGAGGAATCTATGCGGAACCGCAAAGAGGCGCTTGGCGCGTTATTCAGTGGGTGTGCAGATTATTCGTCTCTGACTGCCTAGGTCGTATCGGTGTGAAGCCTATTCAATCGAACTCGCTTCTTCTCTCACAGAAAAAGGCCAATACCGCAGCAGCGACAATCAGCGACGCATCACTGCAACACTTTGACAATAAGTCATCGCGGAAAAGCCCTAGCTCGAAGAATGGGTCGAAACAGGCATCAGCGCAGAATAGCGACGAGGAGGACGAGGATGAAGATTCAGGTGACGAAGCGGAAAAGCTCAACGATGAGCAGATGGGTGAACTTGACAATATCTACCGGAAGTGAGTTGGCGTCTACTTCCCCTCCTGACCTTTAGAGCCCAGATGAACGACGTCAAGCTCGAGGAGACCGACCCACCACCATCATTCCTTTACACACTCCGTCCGTACCAGAAGCAGGCTCTCACCTGGATGGGATCTCGAGAAACTGGCAAGCACAATCTGCGAGAATCAAACCAAACGCTTCATCCGTTATGGGAAGAGTAGGTTTTGCTAGTGCTCTCCACTGACGAAAGATATCTTTTTCGAAAGGAACAGGTTATTGGGGGCCCGATCGAGATCGAAGACGATGACGACTGGATTGACCCTGACCGGAAGTTCTACTGGAACCCATACAGCGGAGAGCTCAGCCTTGAGTTCCCAAAGACGGAAGCCAGTGCCAAAGGCGGCATTCTTGCTGATGCGATGGGTGAGCTGCAAAGATTTCACAGTTGGCTGATCGACAGGCATGGGAAAGACCTGTATGATGACAGCCCTCATTCACAAGCATCGGCAGGATGACGATCCAGAGTCGTCCGAGCCTCTTGCCGATGAGTCTGAACCTCCGAGCAAGCGCCGAAAGTTTGTGCAAGTTACCCTTTCCAATCAGTGGCGCGCTGTGGCCAACGCCCCTAAACGCACGAAGCAGCCCCCGAGTGTCACGCTTGTCGTCTGCCCAGTCTCACTTGCATCCCAGTGGCAGGCTGAAATGGACAAGATGTCGGAAAAAGGTTCGCTGTCTAGCTTTCTCTGGTATGGGAACGACCGTGCCGATATCAGCACGCTCCTCGCTCAAGAGGGCAAGAAGAAGGTGGACGTGCTCATCACAAGCTATGGTACCCTTGTGAGCGAGTATCAGCGTTGGAGGAAGAACAAAGAGAAGCCAAACTATGATGGGCGAAGCATTTATGATTGTGAGTCTCACACTTTGGTTTCTGAGTTTTGACCAAAGATGAGTTTCTTCGCATCGTTCTCGACGAGGCGCACAACATCAAGAACCGTACAGCTCAGGTTTCCAAGGCATGTTATGAGCTCAAGGGCCGCCGCCGTTGGGCTCTGACTGGCACTCCCATTGTCAACCGATTGGATGACTTGTTTTCGTTGCTGTGAGTGAAAATTGTCTTCACCTTTTAACACTAGGCATTTCCTTCGCCTCGACCCATGGGGATTGTACAGTTTCTTCCGCAGCTTTGTCACCATTCCCTTCCTGAATCACGACCCAAAGGCGATCAACGTTGTGCAGTACATCCTCGAATCGTGCCTCCTTCGCCGTGAGAAGAACATGCGTGACAAGGATGGCAAGCTTGTCGTCGACCTCCCTCCAAAGACTATCGATGTTCAGGTCCTCAACTTTTCCCGCGCTGAAAGAGCGATTTATAAGCGCCTCGAGGATACGGCAAAAAGGCGTTTCATTGAGATGGACGCTGATGGCCGCGCAATGTCAAACTACACGTCCATCTTGGCGATGCTCATGAAGTGAGTAGTTGATGATCTTTCTTCACTAACTCAAGGCTGCGCCAATGTGTCGATCACCCGTTACTGGTTATGGGCAAGGGCGATGATGACCAAAGTGGGAACGCACTGCTGGATACCAAAAACGACGGAGAACAAAGTGTCAAAGAGCTCATTGCCAGCTATGCTGGAGGATCGGATTCCAGCTCCAACGCAGTCGATCCAGCTTATGCCTTGCAGGTGTTGAAAGAGTTGGGTGAGACGGAGTCGACACACGAGTGCGCAATTTGCTTTGGCGAGGTGTTTGACGAGGTCCTCCTGCCCTGTTTCCACAGAGGGTAAGTCCAACCAAGTCCATTGAAGCTGACGGGCAGATGCCAGGATTGCATTGTCGAGTACATTGGTCATTGCGAGGACACTGGGAAGAAAGCCTCATGTCCCACCTGCGGTAAAGGTCCGGTCACTGTGTCCGATCTCCGCGCTGTTCAGAAACGCCGCAAACGCGTCAACCCACTCATGGAAGGGGGCGAAGAACCAGCCTCCCAGGAATCGACGTCGATTACACTCGGCAGATTGGATCTGGTGCAAAGCACCAAGCTGCGTGCACTTGTTCGCAAACTGGGAGAAATGCGCGAGCGTGAGCCGACCTTCAAGGCTCTGGTTTTCTCGCAGTTTACTTCGTTCCTTGGTGAGGACTAACTATTCACCGGACAAATCTAATTGTAGATCTGATCGAAACGACACTCACGAAAGAGGGGGTCCGATGGCTGCGGTTCGACGGTTCAATGAGCCAAGCTCAACGTGCTGCCTGTGTTGCAGAGTTCGGAGAACCGGCTAAGGAACCCGTTGTCTTGTTAATTTCTCTCAAGGCTGGTGGTGTTGGATTGAACCTTACCATGGCGAATCGTAGGTGCAGATGAGGTTACTCTACTGATAAAAGACGTCTTCATGATGGATACATGGTGGAACGAGGCCATCGAGCAGCAGGCTATCGACCGCGTCCATCGACTGGGTCAAAATCTGCCTGTGTTTGTCACGCGGTATATTATCAAGGGCACTGTTGGTGAGTTGCCTCCCCTCCGGTTACTGAAGAAACTCTCTAACGTGCAGAAAAACGCATCATGAAGATTCAGCGCACCAAGACGGCGCTCATCAACGCCTCCTTGGCCAACGGACAAAAGGACAAGCATGCCACGCTTGCAGACATCAAGAAGATCTTCGGTTTGGATGAAGCCGATAGCGAGGACGAGACATATTAGAAGAGGCAAGCTGTACATGGTAAAGCTTCCAAGTTGTGTATCGAGTAGTCCCTTCATGCACTCTTCTAGCGGGCGCCCCACCCCGACAGGGCGGGGCCCAACCCACACAGCTTCTTTGCGCGGTGCAATGCCTTGATTTCGGCGTCTGCTCACTTCAGCATTAATAACTGATCCCACTTCACGCAGTACTCATTTCAGTTCGAGTTACTTCCACTCTTGCAATAACTCTTGTCTTGTTGTCATTCAGTCAACTGTCGAAATGAAACGCAATCTGGCCGATGCTGAAGTCGAGGAGCAAGCCGATGAGACGACCCAGGTCAAGCACGAACCCGAATTCGACTCAGAGTCTCCAAAGCCCCGCAAACGCGCCAAGTCGGGCTCATCTCAAGTCGACACCCGCAACGGCACACTTACCAAGCCTGGCAAGGGCTCGAAGTGGACGGCCGAGCAGCTCGAGGCGCTCTTCAACGCCGCGACGCGTGGTGCGTCGTCGCTCAAGGCGTTCGAGGACCAAGTTCCCGGCCGCACGGCCAACCAGGCGTATCAAACCTGGAGGTGGGACAGCCGTGGAACGAGTCTGACGCCAGGATGACCATCCAGCCGTTCTTACTGGAGGTGCTGCGTAGCCGTGCCGGCGGCGGTGAAGTTAAGAAGGACTGAGGCAGCGTGTCGTATGCGTCGTTCCGGAACTAGCAGAACAAAACATCGTTGAGAAACTATCGAGTTGGATGAAGCCGCGGGCGACCGAGACCCATCGAGTAAAGGCTGGAATGTACTGTACAATTGGGGCTCCTTGCAAGAGCTGTTGCACGGCAGGCCTGGTAGGTCTTATTGTCATCAGATCCTTGTCGTCAGTTGCGCAGCGTGCCGCACATCAAGGGCGCAGTGGTCCTGCAGCGAACGTGGACGCCCTCTGTCTTGCCATCCTACTGAGACATCTGCTGTTGACCCCGATTCTCGCACTGGTCAGCTAACATACACTTGTGACGTGGGCGGACTATCGAGGGCGCAAGGGGTGCAGATGGAAACGATGGCCACGAGGCGTGCATCGTTCGCTCGACGCTCAAGTTTGCTTTGTGCTCGCTGTCGAGTTGCGCCGCCTGTGTTGGGGCGTGTCCTGCCGTGCCCAGTGTCTCCCCTCTTATCTTCATTCCTCTCACCCTCATCATCTCTTTTATTCTCATTACTGATACTCCTCTTTCTGTGGCGAAGTTGCCAACCATCCTTGGAGCTCCTATGAAACATTCCTTCCGTCAACAATGAACACCGAACCCACCTCCGCGCTGTACGAAACCAAGGACATCCCAGGCAAAGGCCGTGGCCTCGCCGCCGTTTCTGCCATTCCACAGGGCACGCGGATCCTAGCTGAGAGACCGCTCTTCGTCGTCCAGAAAACCCACGACGCAGCGCTTAACGAGGCCACCATCGCAAAGCTCAAGACTCTCCCAACCGACTCGCAGCGCGCCTTCCTCACGCTCCACAACGCGTTTCCGAACAGCACGTACCGCTTCGCGGATATCGTTAACACCAACGCGCTCCCCTGCGGCGCGGGGTCCTCCATAGGCGGCCTATATCCCACCCTTTGCCTCGTCAACCATTCCTGCGCCCCAAACGCGCATACCTCCTGGAACCCCGACGCGGGGCACGAGACGCTGCACGCCATCCGTGATATTTCCCCCGGCGAGGAAATCACGATCGGATACAAGCTTGACGGCCCGCAGCGCGAGCGCCGGGCCGCGTTGAAGCACAACTTCGGCTTCAACTGCGAATGTGAGGTCTGCGCGCAGGGGGGATGCGCCCTCGCGGCGAGCGACGAGCGCCGCGTGACGATCGCGTATCTCGACGAAGCGATCGGCGACCCCACGCGCATGATGCACGACCCCCGTGCAGTGCTTGCGGATTGCCGTGCGCTCCTCGTGCTCCTTCGCGAGGAATACACCGCCCCGGGAGCGGCCGTCGCCCGCGTATATTACGATGCCTTCCAAGTTGCTAGCGCGCACGGCGGCCGCGAGCGCGCCAAGGTTTTCGCGATGCGCTCGTACGATGCCCGCCGCATTTGTGAAGGAGAGGATCACCCCGAGACGCACCGCATGAAGGCTTTCGGCGCCGATCCCGCCAAGCACCCCGCGTTCGGCGCGTACGGAACCCGCATGGCCTCCCGTGGCCCCGTGCCCAAGGATGCTGCGTTCGAGAAGTGGCTCTGGATGACCTAGTAGGAGTCTGCAGCACAGCCTTTGGACCATTATATCAGTAGGACAGCGGTCTCGGCACACTTCGATAGGGTAAGGTACAATACGGACAGGCGATACTATGATACTATGCAGTGCCGTTCACAATATCTTGAATGGTGGGCAGTGGAGTTCAGGCTGTTTGCTCAGGCAGAATGTTGTCCGTGCTGTTGGGCAAAGGTTGAGACTGCATCGACTTGTCATCAGTTCTCAGCGACGCTGCGCGACCGTAACCAAGCTTGAAGACATTGCATTTCACGACTATAAGTTTGAGGACCTTGCATGTCCATTGTCAGGACCAAGATTGAATCACACGGAAACCCAAAGCATAAGTTTTACAAAGCGAGCATACCAGTCAGAGATGTTGAGAGATTGTTTGTCTAGATCTATCGTCTAGAGTTTCTGTTGTGTTTGAGTCTGCAGTTCGATGTCTTTTCCGGCATTGTCCCCAATCTTGGGCCCATCGATTCCCTGCATCAGCTCGTCCAGCTGGTTGGTGGCGCTGATAATCGACGCGTTGTCCCGCGCAGACTTGTCGTCGTCGCGGTGGTCTAGCGCAAACTTTACCCTTGCCTTCATCTGGGGAATGACAGCAATGATTCCACCCACAAGGAAGGTCGCGCCGCAGAAGATGCCGGCGTAGGTGAACTTTTCGTTGCCAGAGGTGATGAGAGCTGTTGTCAGAATTATGCTCGCCACAGCCGCCATGACAATTGACTGCCATAAACTCACCCCCACAAATCACGGGCCCCACCAGCGTCGGGAGGGCGAGCATGGTAATAAGCATGCCGATACGCATGCCCACCTCTTGGACGGGCGAGATGGCAGCCACGGCAGCGCCGAGGAGCGAGAAGAACGCTCCCGACGTGATGCCGTAGAGAGTCAGCCCGATAATGGTCCCAGGAGTTCCCACAGGTGGCGCCCAAGTCGCGAACATGATGATTGCCGACATGGGAGCAATGGATCCAAAGGTGTACCACACGCCCAGGAAGTCTGCAGCCCACCCTCCGCCCAACCGCCCAACGATGCTACCGGCACCAGCAATGGCGATCGAGTAGTCGCCAATGTGGGGCGGAACGTTGTTGCCTGCTGCGTAGCTCAAGGCATGGTAGTATGGAGAGAAGATGCTGTATGTGTGAGTAGGATGTTACGGGATACGCCGCCATTAGGAGCACTCACTTGAATCCAATCACCATGCACCCGATGACCAGGAACGCATACGGCACCTCATGCCAGGGTCGCTTCATATGGCTGAGAGGCGGTGGGCGTGAGGGAGGCAGGCGAGCGCGCATAAAGATGCAAGCGGGGAGCATGAGAACACAGTTGAATCCGGCGATGATGAGCATCGAGTCCCGATACGCTGAGCATTAGCACACGTTAACCCTGGAACTCACAGAGCTGGGCAAAAAGCCTCTCAATCATGATCGGGTAGACCACGCTGCCGACACCTGCGCCCGTAGTCACAATTCCCATGGCGAGCCCTCGACGACGGAGGAACCAGTGTGCGACTACAGCAGTCGCCGGCGAGTAGACGAACGCCCCGGACACACCAAAAAGGAAGGACGCTAGGAAGATCTGGTAGAACTCTTGGCAGACTAACGTCAGGCTCTGGTGGGCAATGCAATGGCTGCTTCTCCACACTTACATGCCAGACCCACGATCGAACACACGCCGAGCACGAGGCCAGTTACACACAAGACGCGCGCCCCGTGGATATCAAAGAAACGGCCGGCAGCGACGGCGAAGGTGAACTCGACAAAGTTTTGGATAGATCCAATCCAGGCAACGGTGGACCTGCTGTACTCGCTCAACTGATTCTTAAGGTAGTATGCCTGCAACTGTCCGGTAGTGTTCACTGAATTGTGTGAGTGGCGAGACTTGCCGACCTTTCAGTCATTAGAGCATCGCACTCACTGAAACCAAAGACGACGAACAGTAGGAAGCTGCACGCCATTACGACTAGCCAGGCATCGCGACCACCGTCGGGCGGCGGTCCATGGTCGATTACGCTACTGCGACTGATATGTGGTGCCAACGAGATCGAAGCAGCAGCGTGGGAGTCTTCATTTGCGGGGATCGAGACGTTCCGGGGGTCGTCCCCCGCTTCATTCGCCCCGCCGTGTAAAGTCTCACTCTGTGATCCCATCTGTCGTGCGTGTGAGCGATGGCCACTCAAAGAATCGCCCTCTACAAAGTGAGTGAGCGACAGTAAGTGAAGACAGTTAGAGAGTGAGAGAAGTGGGACACACGGGAACAAGTAGTAGGTGAGCAAGGTGGGGATGACTAACGATGGAGCCAGCGCTTACCATACATTCCACCCGGGAAAAGTGGATCAACACTTTCAAGGACCGACCGACTCAGAATGCCGATAGGGCTTAGTTTTAACAGCAAGTTTATGCCAAGCCTCTCTCATTTGAAGAATATAGAAAGGAAATACGGAGATAACCTGTTACCCTTGCGGACAGAAGCTGATTGCCTCTGAAGCTCTGATACTCCTCACATCATCGACGTGCCTGGGATGCCGATCTGGGCGCCGATGCCCCTTACAAACGTTACATTTGCTACAACTCCGATCCGATGTTCGTCAGGAGACAAGCCCATGCGGTTGTCATTCACCAACGCATAGCACGATCTTGCACAGTTCATGACCCTCCCTCGAGACCACTAGAATGCTTAAAAGGCCCATGAATTTTTGGCGAAACGTGAGAAGAGATTTTCGCAAACCGCCCCCTTAGCAAAGTGGTTAATGCGCCTATCTTATGAGGATAACTGTGAATATGGGAGATCGCAGGTTCGAATCCTGCAGGGAGCATTTGAGATTAACCTTTTTAGGTTTGAAACTCTGTGTACGCTCTCACACGTCCAGATAGGCGTCAAGCATACCCGAGCGGCGAAGTTGGATGCATTGCGCCAGATGCTGTGTGATCGCACGCGGGTTTTGTGGTAGCAGAGTGATCCAGTGGATGTGGAGGGGGGAGGAATGTGACCGAGATCGAGAATAGCTTGAGATTTCGAAATCGAGTGGGGTGTGGATGCTGATGTCGTATGTGAGCAGACGACGGCGAAGCGACTCCCGGAGTTGAAGGTGGTGCTCCGAGTAGTTCAGAGCAATATATACTGCCCGCGGCGACGAGGGCATACAGAAGCAGGTTGCGGCAATCTGTGGGGACCTGGTGGTTGTCAGTGTGCAATGTGGCAGTCCTGCCTGCTCGAAGGGAAAGTGGTTCGTCTGTCGAGAGTCGCAGAGGGACTGGGCGAACAGATGAAAGAATGGTTGTGATAGCAAGGAGCAGAGTGCGTATGAGTAAAATACTATAGAGAGCGTGACAGAGGGATGGCGGCGAGGGGGAAGTATGAAATGGTTGTGAAAGAGTTGTATACAGGTGGTGGTAGTCAGAGGAGGGAAGACGTGCATTTTCGTCCATTTATATGGCGACCACTGACGGCTTAAGCTGACAGGTACTGTACAATATACAGTACAATGCACTGGAGCCCTCGCTGAGTGGGACGATAGAGGAAGAAGGGTGGGGAGAAGACGTGGGTCATGGGGGAGGGGGAGGGGGACAGGGGCAGAAGTCTGTTCCCCCCAATGCCTATCATACTCCGGGGGTGATCAGCAACACGACAACCGGGACGAGGTGAAAGCGGAGCAGGGAAGATTGGTGAGTGAAAGTGAATGAAGAGAACAGTGAACCTGCAAGAAGTCGGAGACAAGAGAGAGAATCAAGAAGAGAAGACACGACGTGCTCGAGAAGCAACAGAGACGCACGAACAAGGATGGATGGATGGATAATAATGACGAGTGAATGATGAGGACAGTATTGGTGCCAGCGAGCTTGCTCGTGACCGCCCTCGAAGGACGACCGCCCGTGCGCCTGTGAGAATATAAAACAGAACTGCCTATGAGAATCGAGGAAGGATGTGGATCTACGGGCGCTCGCGCCTTCTGGCCATCAATAGCTCAGGTGATCAGGCGCGAGAAGCACAGTCGTCTCGGACACGAGCAGAACACACCGACTGTCTGCCTCCACGCCCTTCCCATGCCCGGTCCCCACCAACCCATGTGCCTCATCTCGCCTCAGACATTCTCAAGTAACGGTCGGCAGAGACAAATATATGGATGCAATGCATACCTCATACTAATACTAGATCGCGCTGTACACACGGAGTGAGAACAATAATGTCTTGGTCGCAGAACCCGAATCACTAGATATGGGCCTTGAAGAGGTTCTCCGAAATGTACTGCGCCTCCAGCTGCTTGCCCCCAAAGAAGCGTCCCGCGAGGCCCCTCTGTGCTCTCTCTGCGCCTTCAATGTCCTTGAACTCGATGTACACGTCGCCCTGGCTCATCTTGTCGACCTTGATACGAGCGACAGAACCATACTTGTCTTGGACCTCGCCCTTGACATCCTCGGCAAGCTCCAGATCCCAGTTGCGTTCCGTCTCTTCGTCAGGGTTGAACATATTGGAAACCATGAGGAAGTGAGTTGGGCGCGAGAGTTCGGGTTTGGGCTTTGGTGGTGCCTTAGTGGCTTCCGGGACATCGCGACGAGCAAGCTTGTACATCAGCTCGCGACGACCAGCGGCGTCGAGTCGGCCACCCCCGCGACGACCACGTTCGTTATCGTCGTCGTCAACCTCGGCTGAGCGCTCCTCTACTGCTTGAACCCGAATTGTCTTGTCGGCCAATTCGAAGCCGTTCATGGCATCGAGGGCCATCTGCGCAGAAGCCAGTTCGGCGAACTGAACGTAAGCAGTGCCCTTGCTATTGCCGACGATATCCGTGTGAAGGTCAACAAATTCAATGTCGCCGAACGGTTCAAACACTTGGCGGACATCCTCACGGCTGAGGCTGTCAGAGAGGTTGGAGATGAAAACTCGGTGATGGGGGATGGGGGCATTGGCGTGGTCCTCGGGATCGACACCTGGTGGGAGAAGAAGCCCAACAGAGAGCGGAGGGAAGCGGAACTTCTTTTCGCGATCACGACGGTCACGGTCACGGCCCTTAAGGTTCTTGATCAGCGCACGATAGTCGATATCTCCATGGGAAGAGTCGCTAAGGTTGATCTGTATCGGAATGCCCATAACGTAGGTGCCGGAAAGCGCCAGAGCCTTGCTCACGAGATCGATGGAAGCGAGCTCCACATATCCCAGTCTGTGGTCAGCGTGATGCGTCCAGCACGTGACTTACCCCTTGGACCGACGCGACTTGTCGAAAACGAGACGGGCATCTCGGACTGATCCACGGCCGAGCTTGTCCTCGAAGAAAAGACCGAGGTCCTGCGCTGAGAGACTGGCAGCAAGCTGCGACACAAATACAGACCGCTTGTCCTCGTTGCCATCTTCGATCGGTGTCCTGCTGTTATACTGCTGTCAGTACTGGTCATGCAATAAGGTTTCTTACATTATCACGGCGGGCACGACGCTCCTCTTGCATTTCGCGGTCGCGGCGCTCGCGTTCACGTTCCTTTTCCTCGCGCGTCATACCGCGAATACGAGGAGGAGAACGCTCACGGTCGCGGTCGCGACGGCGGTCATCGTCTCGGTCACGGCTGCGGTGTTCCCTGTCTTTCTCCGACTCGCGGTCACGCTCACGTTCACGTGTACGGTCTCGGTCTCGCTCACGATCACGATCACGTTCGCGGTCTCGTCCGCGGTCCCGGTCACGTTCGCGGTCTCGTTCGCGGTCCCGGTCTCGGTCATAATCGCGACTCCGATCGCGCTCACGGTCTCTGCGGCTGTCATCGTCGCGGTGCCTCATCTCCCTTTCGCGTTCGCGCTCACGCCTGCGACGGCGGCGCTCTTCCCGCTCCTCTTCGGTCTCGTCGTCGCGGTGGCGGCGCTCGCGCTCGCGGTCACGGTCGCGGTCGCGGTGGCTGTCTCGGGAGCGATCGCGGTGGTCATGGTCACGGCCCCTTTCGCGGTCACGGTCGCGGTCGCGGTCACGGTCATCACGGTGACGGTGGGACCTTGTTCTGTCACGATCATCTTCGTCATCCTCGCGATGACGCTTCTCACGTTTACTGTAGGTGTCAGCAGATGAAGGAAAAGGGCACGGGCCGGTCGAAGAAATGTGGATAACAACGTACGCGGTGAGTTCAGGTGTGCGGTCACGGCTGCCCGGGAGGGGACGGGCATCTCCCATGGGCGGCGTCTCTGACATTGTTCAGCACTGGCTTTATCGTGAACTGTGTGTCTCTTAGTTGTACTGATGATGATCGACTATGTCGAGAGAGAATGAATAAGGAAGATAACAACCTGGGATGGAGTGGTTGGATTGGAATTGGGATGAGAAATGAGTGCAACGCAGGAAGGAACAAGTCATCAGGCAGGGGAAGGGGGCAAGTGGTGGTGAAGGGAGGAGGCAGCCCAAGAGCATCCGATTTTTCACAAAAACTGTATTACCGTGGTGGCTGGTGCCGGACATTAGGATTAGTGTATTAGTCCAGGTACAGTGATTATTAATAAACGACAATGCCCGGGTAAAACGGAATTATTTTACTGTGGCAGTGGTTGCATGGTTGCATGGGTTGATTCTGGTGCGGGGACCCCGGTTTCCCAGCCTGGGTGGCATATGGGGGTTTGTGATTGCCGGAATGGAATTGTGCCAGTTGTGGGTGAAACGATTGGCGAGGAATTCCACACACGGACATGGACGGAGATGCGGAGATGCGGACATGAATCGATGAATCCATGACGTGTGTCGGTTTCCCGAAAAGAGTGGCATCGGCGCATCGGCACACGAGACAGCGAGACCACAAGCCAAAGACCGAGAGCATCGTCTCTCACGCTCTCCCCCTCGTCGTTCTCAACGCTCTCACACTCATCACACACACATCCTCTCCTTCTCCCTCACTCCTCACATCCCCACTCTATCCACACTCCTTTCCTCGCCCTATGGGCCTCATATCCCTCACACGGCGCGGCCTCGTGCGCGGCGGGCGCGGCGTACACGCCGTTGCCAGCTCGCTCACCCCGCTGCAATTCTTCGGCATCGTTGCAGCCGCCATTGTTGGGCCCCCAGTCATCTTTCTCGCGATGTACGCGCGGCGGGTCCGAAAGCGGCCTTCGAGGCGCCGAACTGCTACTGTTCTTGTCCTTGGTGACATTGGTCGGTCACCGCGAATGATGTACCACGCTGAGAGCCTCGCGCGCGCCGGCTGGGACACGTACCTTGTAGGCTATGGTGGTGAGTGTTCTCGAGAATGGGCACACCCCGGGCGTCTGTTCTGACAGCATAGACACTGCTCCGATTCCGTCTCTTCTCGAAACACCGCTCGTTCATTTCCGCTTCCTCGCCAACCCACCACGCCTTTTCCTTCGTCTGCCATGGATCTTGAGAGCCCCGATCCGTGTTGTTTACCAGGTGGCTTCTGTTATGTACCTGTGTGTCTGGGCGATCCCGTGCAACACCCAGATCCTCCTTGTCCAGGTATGTTCCAGCTCGTTGGACCTCTGGCTGCGATGATACTGGCCTTGCTAACTGTACAGAATCCACCATCAATCCCAACACTGCTTCTGGCCCAGATGATCTGCAACAGCACAGGCTCCAAGCTCATTATTGACTGGCATAACACGGGCTACTCAATTCTTGCCATGCGCGTTGGTCCCCAGTCGCGTCTTGTTCAGTGGGCGGAGAAGTGAGCTTCAAGGTTTTCTGGCAAGCTAACAACAGGTGGGAGCGTTCGTTTGGTCAAAAGGCCTACTGCCATCTCTTTGTCACACATGCTCTGGAAGAGTTCCTTGTTAAAGAGTGGCATCTGAAGGGGCGCACTGCCGTTCTTCACGACCGTCCACCATCCAACTTCCGCCGCACGGAAGTCAGCACTCAACTGAATGTAAGGCCGCCCCATAGTGCACCTCCTGACCCCAGCTCTTCCGTCGTATTACACCGACACTCCGGCCTCCCCTTCCTGAGGGCCTCAACTCCAAGGACATCCGTCATACTGCCTTCACAGAAATTGGTCCCTCTGGCCCGCAGCTGCGCGACGATCGTCCGGCATTTATCTTCTCCTCAACGTCTTGGACTGCGGACGAGGACTTCAGCTACCTCCTCAAGGCTCTTGATGATTATCAGGCAGTTAAATCTGAAGGCAGCCGTGACCTTCCCCGATTGGTTGTTATTATTACGGGCCGCGGTGAGCTTCGCGCTCCGTTTGAGGCCGAGGTTGCCCGCCGCGAGGACAACGATCTGTGGCCGGATATTTGTGTGCGGTGTACCTTCGTTTCGGCTCGCGACTACCCTCTCCTCCTTGGATGCGGTGATTTGGGCATCAGCATGCACCAGTCGTCGTCTGGACGTGACCTCCCAATGAAGGTGGTTGACATGTTTGGATGTGGGCTTCCAGTACTCGCCCGAGGGTTCGGTTGTCTTGACGAGCTGGTGACCGACGGCGTTAACGGGCGTATTTTCAACACTCCTCAGCAGCTCGGTGAACAGCTCGTCGACACTCTGGAAGGATTCCCGGCCGCCCCTAAGCTTGAGGCACTCAAGTCGTTTTTCAGGCCTGCGTCCAGAAGGAACAGCTGGCGGCGCAAGGTTCTGAGGCCAGGCGTGGAGCCTGACTGGTCCACTTGGGACGAGAACTGGGATGCGGTGATGAAGATGAGCGTGTTGGACTTTAAGCGCAGCGCTCTGGAGGATGATCAATAGTCGGATGCATGTAGTAGCTGCAGAGAAGTACAATTACAAGGAGAGTTCACTTGCCGAGCGCGGCCTCACGCTCCATGACACGCTGATCGAGCTTGACGAGAATGACTGTACGCTGCGGGTACTGGTCTGTCGAGACTGTATGCGCCGTGACGCGTGCTGGCTGTCGATGTTAGCAGGTCGACGTTATTCGGAGACGTACGACATCAAGTCCGTCCAGAACCCCCTCAACGATGCCAGCCGTGAACGCCTCACAGCTCAACTGGGACATGTCCTTCGGGATCGATATGTGTTGCGTAAGTGGCGGCTGGTTCATGGTTATCATGTCTGCGAGTCAGCAACGGTCCACAAGTCCAGAGCTCTGCGAGAAGCCGAGACCAGCGATGGCCAGCTCCTCAACACAGCGACTTTGAGTGTCCTGCCTCCAGGACCCTGTAGTGTACCCACATTCATCCTCCCCTTCAACACTCCGCTCTAGCCCATCCGCAGCCCGTCCAAAGCAGTACTTGTACACGTGGGTGTGCACAAACTGGAGAATGGGAATCAGGCGGTGTTCGCGACGCGGGTCCTAGGACGTTAGCGCTGCGGCAACAAGCTCCCCACCTTCATGTTCGCCGCCTGCGCATTCCGCAAAAGAAGGAGCGCGAGAATGCGCTGTCCAGTCTCGTATCCGAGGGACGTGAGCCTGCTGTCAGTAATCCATCTCCAACCCGTCCTCGCTCTGTCTCCAGCAGCCTCGTTCCACTACGCACCGCTTCTCGAGATCAGCCACGCTGTCCACCCTGCTCTGGGAGTACGCGACAATCTCGGCAAACATGAACGCCCACGCGCCAAGCGACACCTCTGCCCCGCGCGAGCGGTTCAGTGGCCGGTCGATAATGTTCGTCCCCCCCGAGTTGGCCGTGCCGAGGTGTGAGACGTGCGGGCTGTGCCGCGAGTCGCGGATCGAGCGCTGCGCCTGTGACACGGTCGAGGTCGACGTGTTCGCGCTGTAGCTGTACAGCGGGTTCTGGGCGGACATTACGGCGACGGGAGATGAAGGTAGTTGGAAACGATGCAAGTTCTCGCGTTGTGACAGTTGTCGCGGTGCACGTCACTGCATTTGGCCCAACAGGGCCCAAGAGAGTTGACCCCCAGGACTGAGTGACGTGCAGACACGGAGATGATGTTGATCTCCACCGAAATTTATCCCCGCCTCATGGCCTCCTTGGCCTGACGAGATTTTGACAAGCGCGATGGTCCTCACAACAGCTCAACACACCATCACCCACACGCTATCATGTCCGCACCCGAGAACAAGAAGAAGCGCAAGTCGACGGGAGGGCGCTCTGTGACCGTTGAGATTGAGGAGGCGACGACAGGCGCCGGACCAGCCTTTGGTGAGCTGCCCCAAGCGTCACGCGACGACGGCCAGCGATCCCGATGCTGACGACAGTCAACTTTCCCTCCGTGAAGCCGAACAAGGACACGCCGTTTACGGTCTACTCGCGCGACCCGGGATCGAAGCTCGAGCTGTCGAAGCAGCAGTCGTTGATAGCAGGCGAGACGGGCGATGTCGAGTACTTTTCCACCAACCGCGACCGGCAGGCGGGCGAAGGCGGCGACTGCAACTATGTCGCGGCGCTGTACGACCCGGAGACCAACAAGGTCGTCTTGTCCCCGACACCGCTGTATCTTCTTGCGCACCGTGTGAAGCGCCAGCGGACAGAGCTCGGCGCCGCCATGCCCTCCAAGGAGCTGTGGAAGGCGAAGCGTAATGACCTCGGCGAGACGTTCGGAACGCGCAAGGCCAAGTCGCAGATCCGGGCGGAGGAGCGCAACAAGGTCGATATAAGCGCGATGGCCTCGGTGAAGAACACGCTCGTCAACAGCATTGAGGGCATTGACGCCAACGACGGTATGTGGTGATCTGCACACCAAAACTGACGCTCAGGCCCCGCTGCCCCCTCTGAATTCATCCCCAAACCCGACCTCGAGACCAAGAACCCGGCCGAGGTGTACCCCCGCTCCTCCATTCTCCCGAATGAGGAGTGGAGCTCGATTGATGTGCGCGCGATCGCCCAGGCCGCGGACGACCGTGCCCGCTGCGCTCTGTTGCCATACGGTCGCTGTCGATGGGTCGAGAACAAGATGCGTGCGGCGGTGGACGGACCAGCGCAGAAGCGCAAGGACAGCCTGTGAGTAGGATGATTCTGAGTGGGAATTGGCGTCTCCGAGGCTGACGACCAGGCGGATGCTCTACTACCTCTCGTGTCTTCTTGGGTTCTACCACTTTGCACCGCATCTGCAAAAGACCTCCATGTCCGACCTTCCCGCCAAGTTCCCCGGCATGCCGCAGGCCGTGCTCCGCGGCCTTCTCCAGCGCTTCGCTGAGCCGTCGGGAAAACGTTACACAGTCACGGAAATGACCAAGACAAAACTGCAGACCTGGATCGCCACGTGCTTCCTGGCGTGTGACTCGTGGTCGGTGGACATCGGCAAGGTCGCCCAGGAGCTCAAGCTGCAGCCTGCCAAGTGAGTGGAATGGATCTGCGTTGTGTTCCTCCAGAGTGATAGCTAACACCGCAGGGTGACTGACTTCTTCAAGTCGCTGGGCTGCAGCGTCGATATCATGAGCCCGGCAGAGCGCGAGAAGAGGGAAATGTCCGTGGCCGAGGCGAACAAGCACCGCCGTGCAGTGCTCAAGGCGCCCGTCAAGTTCCCGAAGACGAAGCGCAGGGGACCTGCGAAGCGGGGTTAAGTGACGCGGACGCGGGTCACGTCACATTGAAAAGGCAGATAGGATAACGCCAACACACTTACACCGGACACACTATTGCGCCCGGCTTCACTCACAGCGCCAGCCCAGGCCGCGCTCACTCGGATATCACAAACATATAGATTTTTTCATGGCATGCTACAGGGTATGTGGTATCGGGCCGTGCAGCCGTGCGGGGAATAAGCCATAGGGCATACAAGATATACAATGACGACACATTCTACGCGTCGTGACGGACAATGTTCACAATAGGTATGGATAGGACATGGCAAGGTGGTCTGGGTCGTTCCGGACGGTCGTGTCGTACAGGTCATTTACTTATCAAATTCTTCACAATCCTCACCGGCGGGTTCGCGCCCGCTTGGCGCCACGGCGGCCGGGTGGGATGTACTCGTCGTCGCTGTCCTCAACCTCATCCTCCGGGAGGGAGAGCGGCGAGCTCGGGGCAGGTGACGGGGAGAGGATGGTCAGCGGCGAGGCGGACCGCCGGGGGTCAAGCCCCGGCGCCAGTGTGTCTGGGTTAGAGAGCGCGGGGGTGCACACCGCGCTGCGGGGCATCTTCATGGCCTTGGTAGGGCGGGAACCCGGCTCCGCTGAACGCCGGGGGGTAGTTGCCCGCGAGTCATTCAGGACCGCGGCGAGGGACATCTGGCTCGGCGCCGCCTCGAGAGGAGACGGCTGCCGCATGGGGCGATACGCGGGAGGAGTGACCTCCCAGGCGCGCGCGGCGGCAATACTGGCACTCGCGCGATTGATCGCGTCGACAGGGACGCTCGGCCGCTCAGGCGTAGGCGACACACTCGCCTTGAAGCGCTTCGTGCCGTCCATCGACTGCAGGCTGAGCGATACGCCGCTGGTCAACGCCGCCGCTGTCGCGCGGTCGACGATTACTAGGTGCAGGCCCTGCGCATTCGGCGTCGGGTCAATCGAGCAGTACCCGCGCTTCTTCCCGGCAACTCTTGGGGGCGGCGCCAAGTGCGCTCCTCCCTTGCCTGTACGGCCGGGGTGCGGTGGCACTGGAGTGCCCAGACGTGGAGGCACCGGGGTCCCCAGGACAGGCAGCGGGGTTGCGGCGCGAGTGGACGGAGTCGCGGGGTAAGGAGAAACGCGGGGCAGCTCTTTACGCGGCGGCACAGGGGTTCCAAGGAGCAGTGGTGTACCCGCGCGAGAAACCAACGGCGAGGGGGCGATACTCCGACTTCCGGGTTGGAAGATTGCGGGGGACTCTGAGCGCGAGCGCGCTGGCGTGGCGAAATGGGATGGCGCGGTGGTCGGCCGTGGCTCGGTGAGGGGAAGTGGCAGCGCCTGTGTCGACTGTGGCGGCGTCAGGGTGAGGGTGTACTGCGGCGGCGAGGATGAGAGCCCGAGCCGCTGTGGGAGCGGCAAAATGTCGGAAAAACGGTGCCGCTCACGCTCGTGCAGGTGCTGCACGCTGTTGTTCATGAGCGCAATGTTGCGCTGCAGCTGGACCTGGAAACTCGAGCGGTGGGCATCATAGTCGTCCAGCCTCGGTGGCTGGGAGGTGTGGGTTGCGCGTCGAAAAGGCATCTCGTGTCGGTGTGGACGACTACCATCAGTTCAGATCACAAGTTATATCCTCACGGGCTCGGGCTGCGCGGCGACGGCTTCGGTGACGAGGATGACTGGTCATTGTCAGTCGGACTCATTGTTATTGTTTATGTTTGTGTGGGGTGTGTGTGTCTGTGTTGTGTAGTGTTGTGTGTGTGTGACAGACAGAGTCTATCCGCATCGCCATGAATGCTGTGTCACACAAGCACTATCTGAGGCTTCGGTCTCAATGGATGACGTCTGGAATGGAAAGAATGCGACAACATGGGACAGCGACGAACCGACAGGGGGTTGAGTGCTGAGCAAAGCTTGTGTCAGTCGCGGTGGCCATGCCTCCCGAGACGCGGTGACAGCCCAGCACACCGTCTGCAACAGCCTTGCTCAGAACCTCAGGCCCGGGTGGCTTCTTCCATTCTGAGACCGAAGCAAAACAATCGACGCACTACACACAGAAGTGCCACACAGCCAACTTACCCCGATGGACACGGTGCGGAGAAAGGGACTGAGACCTGTACGGGTGCGCCTGGGCGCCGAGTGACTGGGGCGACCCCGCGATGCCGACTGCGTCGGGGAATCATAGCGGGAGCGGCGGTGCGTTGCATGTCGCACATTGGAGTCGGAGAGCGCACCGCTCGTCACGGTAGGAACCTCAAACCACGCAGTCGTCGAGGTCGGAGGTGTCTGCGGTTCGCTCTCCCAGTCACTCAATGTCGGACTTGGCGCGAGGCTCGGAGTGTTTCGTGAACCAACATACAGGGGTGTGAGTCGCTCAGACTTGACCTAGAGTCAGGACAGACCAGGACAGACCCAGCACGCCGCTCACGTTTTGGCCATGCTGAGTGGCGGAATGGGTGGATCGCGAGGTGGGAATCGAGGGAGCCATGAGGGGGAAGATGCGCGGGAAGTTCAATCGAGAGCCAACGCCGTCGCGTGTCGTGTGGCAGAACGCGTAATTGATGGTGTTTGTCGTTGTGATAGTTGTGCGCTGTTGTGTGTGGTGAGGACAAGTGAGTTTCTTGGATTACCGATGCGTTAGTTGGTGCGGAGCGTCAGCCGTCTACACTTCGACAGTCTTATAACATCCTGTTCATCATCTCGACCCAACAGGACTTCCACTATTGTTCTGTGCCAAGATCGTCTTCTTCATGTTCGGAAGACTGACCCGTCTGCGGGTCGTTGGATTGAGTGTGGCTCGTCGTCGTGACCTAGGGACGCGGGCCATGGCTTGTACCACGTACCACCGATGCGCATTGTTCGGTGAGAGCCTCGCAGAGTAACAAAACGCCCACAAGACCACCGGGTTTCGGCTGCTTAGGCCTCCGCCTGACCCTGCTAGGTATGGGCCGCGTTCCGTTCAGCGTCCACGGGTTGGGCGGCGACGGTCGCCTGGCCCCGTGGTCAGACATGGAGTGTGAGCGTACGAAGGCGGTAGACGGAAGGGGAAGGGGAAGGGAAAGGGAGCCCACAGTCAACGACATGTCCATTTGTCAGTCGTGTGGTCAGCCGTACAAGGTGTCCAAGGGTCAAGGAAACGTCATGAAGGCGCGTGGGCGATGGTGTCGATCGCCAGGCCGCCACCCGCCGCCCGCCGCCACCAGACGCCCTGCAACCACACGCAAACTCCACTTGCGCCATCCGTCTGTTGTGGACAATACGTGGTCTGCAGTGCACTGCGGAGCACCTGTTTGAGGCGAGCGAGGCGCGGGCATGCAGCGGGCTGCGCCGGCCGAGTCGACCGCTGGCTGTACGTGAGGTGTTCGGAATATGCGGCATGCCGAAAGAGGGGAACACACTGCCGCCACCGTGATTGTTTGTACAGGCAGTCAGAACAATAGCAAACCGTGCCCATGCCGCCGAGGTGAATCCACTGCAGAGCATAAAAGGACAAATGTGTGTTTTGTGTCAGAAACAAAGGGCCGTTGGGTTGCGTCAGAGGCCGCGAGGCCGTTCTGGGTCGTGCGCGTGCATTCCCTCCCCCACATGTCCTGCGGCCCCTGCGCGCTCGAGCGGCAGCAGGTCAAGAGCATTACAGCCAAGAGGCGAGAGCAGCAAGGCAGAGATCAGAGAGCGCAAGAGCGTTAGTTGTAAACATGTTGTCTTGGTTCGGTGGCGTGGAGAAGTGGGAACTATGAGAACAGGAGGTGTGGTGCCGAAAGCCGGATTCTCGCGGTTCTCCGTGAGCGGATCTTCCTGGGTCAGCCTTGGCGTTAGCCCTCTACACGGACAAAGCTTACCTCACCGAAACCGCACTGTATGCTATGGGAGTCAGCGCTTCTAGAAGCAGGTTAAGCAGTATGCGTATATGCGTAAAAGAATGCGCATTTCCGTGGAGCAGAAATGCCGTACAGTAATGTGAGAGAACAATGGCAAACAAACAGTGGAAAGGTAGGGAGTAGGTCAGCAAGAACAATACCGCTGCACACTGTCAGAGTGACTACCACGCGCCACACACCCTGCCGCCACCTCCCCACCTGGCCACCTGCACGCTGTTAAGCCGCAACGTGACCGGCAGACGAACAACATCCGATATCCGCTATTGTGGCTCCTAATGGCCCTGGAAGGAGCCTCTCGAACCCCCTGCATTCGTTCTCGCATTCTCTGGGCACCCCGATGCGCGGGCCATCTCAGACGGAGTGATACTCCGGCGTGCACGGTCACTGATGCTGCAGCGTCGTCTCGTCGCTGGCGGCGGCCTCCGCATCTGAGCTTGTTGAGAGCCGTTTTGATGTCCCTGTGATGTGCAAGGGGCCGAGAGATGTGGTTACGGTTAAACGCGCCGGAAATGCCTCATGGCCTCCTGCAGATCTCACGTTTCTTCATCGAGCACAGACAATGCAACAGGAGAGCTGTCGCAGGAGTCTCCCATTGTGTGATTTGTGTAGTACAGAGCAGAGTTGTTCTGGAGGTAAGATGGGGGGTTGTTCGTCGGGGATTTATACCGGGCCATTTGTAGTTCAGATATTTGTACTCCACAATGATCATCAGAACCTATTGTCGGCTCGGACTCAATCGAATCGCGACCCCGTCGTTTGTAACTTCTTCTCCCAACTTTGACCTCTCATGCAGAACTCTCCGGCGTCCAACGGTAGCTGTCAAGGGGACAAGGGGAGTCGAGAGTTCGTTCCACAATAACACCTAACGACGAGAACAATACACAACCTTCAACAATCGCGTCCGAAGACTTTCATTATCATTAAACTCTTTGTGATCCTGGAATGACAGCGCCAAGACGACCTGATCCTGAGCAGAGCAAGATGTGGGGGATCGACACGGCCCGAACCTGCAGAAGAACAACAGTCTGGACACCCCTATTGTATTCCAGGCCATCGACCGGCGGAGAACGCACAGCGCGAGTCTCTCGGCGACGTCGCGGGCCGCAATTCCTTGTGCCCAGTGTCCAACCTGTGATGGAAGGTCTCGTATGCGGGGCGCCAGCCTCGAGAACCATCACTCACTCTCCGAGCTATCGAAGGACGCGCACACGGCCGCCATCAGCGCCAAGTCGACGCCGGGCGCAACAGTCACTCGGTACTGGCATTAGCGACCAACAGCTCAAGATGGGCATGAGTTGCCGACGGCAACAGCCCAACACGAAGCCCATTCAGTAAGTTTACAACTCACCGGCGCCTTGCCCGTCGCCCACAGCCGCACGTCAAACACCTCGTGGTCGATAAACGCGACCGCCTCGTCGCCAAAGAACACCTGCGCATTCTTGCCGAGCACCTCGCCGCGTAGCCGGAGCTCGACGTCTTTCCCGTCAAAGTTGCGGAATGTCACCACCATGCGTGGTCCGACTGCGGGTCAGAAAGGACGCTTGTGAGGTGGGCTCGGCTCGAGGAGATGCGGAGAGGCGTACTCATTCCCGCGATCCGGCGCCAGAGCACTCACTGCCCATCTTCTTCTCGATCACGAAGAGCTCGTCACCGTTCTCCGCCACGGCCGCGAACTTGCGTCTTGCCCGCTTCTTTATGAGCGTAAAGATATTGCGGCCATCGGGCGCCGACCAAACTAATGTTAGTAGAGAGATTGGTGGGCTCTGGGGTCACGCGACTCGAGCAGTAGATTCTGTACACCGGAACACCCGATATTGTTTTGCTCTCTTTCAGAGTGATCGCACTCCTTCCCTCTGACTCACCAGTCTTGTCGTCCGTGCGGAACGGCGTACCACGACATCGAACGACGTCGTACCCCTCGGAATCCAGGATGCGGAAGCCCTCGACGGGCGTGGAAAATAGACGCTCCCGCATGATTAGTGTGATCTCCTCCGCGAGGCAGTACTCGCGGAACACGCCGACCGGCCGCTGCTGTGGTTTGAGCGCGGGTCGCGTCATGGTGAAAGTGTAGATAAGCTGTCAGAGAGGTGTTATTCTTTGGTGTGGTGTCAGTCAAGTGCTGGATCGCGAACAGAAGTGCAATGGTGGCGAGCATGACCACTCCCCACCAAATCCTAGCAATAGCAAGATCATATGGCTGGCGGTATGGTTCTCAGCGAGCAAGACGCCACCATGCTCGGGCCTTGTGCACCGTGTGGGTGAAATGAGCCATGTTTGACGTGAAGCTTCGGCCAGCCACGAGACATCTCGGCGCAGTGTGCGGCGCATGCGTCGGGGAGGCGCAAGAGATCAAGAGTGCTAGATCCGAAAGAGATACGGGCCAGTCCGCAACATGGCCAGTCCGCAACATGTCAAGTAATGTGTTCAGAGTGCGACTGTGTCAAACTGTACATTGCAGCGATACCCAGAGTACTAGAGGGATCTCACGGACTGACTTGGGAGTCCCGTTATATGCTCTGTACCGTCGGGCCTCAGGTCGAGGGTGAGGCATTATTCCATTCTTGCTATCAAACTCGCAAAGTCCAGCGAGCTCTACCAGTCACAGCAGCGCGGGTCGCTAGTCTATATTCTGTCAACTTCCTCTCTCCATATCATCCATACTCTTATCTCTATGTAAAATCTATCGCCGTAAAGTAAAGTACACCACAACGCCGCGCACCTCCCCTTCCCCCTCATCTTCCCCACTATAATCCTCCCACCCGCCCTCAGGCAGCCAGCGGACCTCGGCGCGTTTCTCGACGCGCAACCCCGCCTCAGACGCAGCAGACATGAAGCGCTCAACAGGCCCGCGGCCCGTGTGCAGTCCCGCCGCGACGTGTGCCGTGCCCCCCTCCCGGAGGAGCGCGAGGACAGAACCCAGCAGCGCGGCGTGGCCTGCCGAGGACCACAGCGTGTCGGCCAATATGAGGTCGAAGCCGGAAGACCCCATCTCGGACGCGAGGGCGAGCAGACCAGCCGTGTCCGTGCCCCAGGTATGTCCGCGGACGGCCCAAGCTCCCGAACCGTGCCGTGCCTCGCCGTCGCCGGTCGTACCAACTTCCTTCCCGCCGACATTGTACGCAAAGTTCCGCCGAATCGTGCCTACCACATCCGGGTCGTCGTAGTCGGTACACACGACGGTGTGCCCTGCGCGCGCGGCGACGATGGAGGGTAGTCCCGCGCCTGCCCCCAGCTCGATCACTGGCGAGTTGAGGGCGAGGGCGCGAGTCGCGATCGCGTCGGCGAGGTACACTGCGCTGAGCCAGAGGTTGTTCGCTTGCAGCGCGGCATACAGGCTTGCTGGGGGGTGCGGGAGCCAGAGCTTCACCGTGGAGGGAGGGGAGGAGGAGGAGTCATTGTCTGGTGGGGTATATGTCCACGGGTCGGAAGGGGAGGATGTGGAGAAGCCGATGGGCGGGACGGCGAAGAGCGCAGAGAGGGACGAGTCGAAGATGTCCGCCGTGTCTTCCATCGTGAATGGAGGAGGGGATAAGCGTCTTCAGTCGTTGGAGCGTCTCCAGTTGTCGGAAGCGTTGGGAGGGAGACAATGGGGCAGATGGGGCGGATGAGCCGGTATGGGAATCGAGCGGCTCGAGCGTGTGCGTGTGGAGTGGTGGAGCGTGTGGGAGCGCGTAAATGGGAGAGAGGGTGTTCGGAGCACGAGCGGCGCGTGTACTGCAACAGACTCGTGAGCTCTTGTCGTTATTCCGCTCTGGCGTCAAGCGGGTCGCCTGTCGTTGTCGCGATTATGAGAGAGGAGGTCGACCGTGTAATTTTGAAAGTCGGTCTGCCTCCACTCTGGCTTCCACACGTTATCGCAGTCTATTTTTGGCTGGGCAGGTAAGTGTCAAGTGGCAGCGGCGGTGGTGGTTGAGATGGCGAAGAACATGCAATTGATGGCTTCCAACCTTGCTGCTTGTCCGTTCAAGACTTGACTCTTTGATTGCTCCAATCGCACAACGCATCGCACCGGGGTTGCTATCTATCCAGAATCTCAGTTGCTATCTATCTCATCCACAGATTCCACTCTCCAAACGTCACAGTTCACTCCACGCCCATTGCCCTGACGAGTACCCACTCCACACCAACAACGATATGCTCATACCTGCATCGATAACCTATGTTTGTGGTTTTGTCTATGCACACTTCATATTCCTGACTCTATGGACTGAAACCTGCGGGATACAATTACAGCCCGCTATAATGACAAACTTGAGATCTACTTTGCGGGGGGCGCAGCTGATAAGGTGCTAGTGGCTAGCGCGACCACCCCGGAATTGTTTTGGGAACGCCCCTAGTTGGCAACGGCAAACGCGACAACCGAGGCGTCCGAGTGCGAAAGGGAGACCTTGATGTTCTTGCCCTTGGCGGCGGCGGCGGCGTCACCGGAGAGCTTGACGGTCGGGCCAGACTCGCTGGCGACAATCTCAATGTCCTTGAGGGGCGCACCAGCACCCTTCGAGGGAACACCGAGGGCCTTGAAGACGGCCTCCTTGGCGGCCCAGCGGCCAGCGAACGACGCCCTGGGGTCGGGAGCGGACTGGCAGTACTCGATCTCGCCGGCGGTGAAGTTGCGCTCGCGGAAGGTGTCGCTGGTGGGGACGGCCGAGATAAGCTCGGTGTCGACACCAACACCGGCAACACCCTCGGCCTGGGAGAGGATCGACTTGATCGTCTCGCTGTTGGCGGTGTTGATGGGAACCTCCGAAGGAAGCTTGCCCTGGAAGGCAAACGAGCCAGCCTTGGTGGGGGTGGCGCGGGCAAGCGGGTTGAGGAGAACAGGGCCCTCGAGCTCGGGGGTGTAAGGAGGAGCGTCCTTGATCTGGACAAGGTTGTTGTTCACCATCGCCTGCGAGAAGCGCGAGTACGCGTCGAGCTCACGAACACGGCGCTTCTTCTTGTAGGCCTCAAGGTCCTGCTGCTCAAGAGCAGCGAAGAGGTAACGGGGGTGGACGATGGCGACCTGGCCACCGACCTGACCGAAACCGAACGAAGTGAGGAGACCGGCCTCGAGGCGGACGTGCTGGATCGCCTTCGAGGGGTAGAAGAGGTGAGGGAAGGCACGGAGCTCCTCCGAGATGTTGTCGGCGTTGGCGTTTCCGGGAATAAGGGCCGAGTTGATGGTCTGGAGCATACCGTTGAACATCCAGGCGGCGGCACCACCCTTGGGGTGACCAGTGAGGTACTTCTGGGTGATGACAGGAACAGCGTTACCGCGAGTGCGGCCGAGCTGCTCGAACTGGAGGTTGTAGACGCCCGACTCGTTCTTGTCGTTGGCCTTGGTGGAGGTACCGTGGCACGAGATGACACCAACCGAGTCGGCGTTGAGGCCCCAAACGGCGAGAGCACGACGGAGGGGGGCAATGTTGGGGTCGGAGCCCTCAAGCATACCGTAGGTAGCAAGGGCGTCCTTCTCCTGGCGCCTGGCCTCGTTCTCGAGGTGGTGGATGCGAGACTGGAAGAAGGCGTCGTCCTCGGAGCGACCAGAGGCGGCGAGCTCGTCCTTGAGGAGGTCAATCTCGTTCTCCATCCACTGGGCAATCTGCTTGCGGCGGAAGGCCAGCTGACGAGCACGGTACTTGAGGTCAAGGATGGGGAGCGAGTCCTTGGGGGTGACCTCACGGGCGGTCGAGAGGATACCACGGCCGGGGGCGGGAACGGAACGACCGGCCTTGTCGGTGTGGGTCGAGGTGTAGGCGACGATACCCTGGATGGAGGCACCCATCTCAATGGCAGTCTTGGCGGACATGAGGACGTGGACACCACAGCCCTGCGACTCCATGAAACCAGCACGAGTCGAGGTCATGGGACGCGAGAACTCGTTGGGCTCACGGCCGTTGGCGAACTCGCTCTCGGCGTTGGAAGTGGCCTTCATGTTGGCGAACTCGAACGAGCCCTCCTCGGAGAAGTCGTCGTAACCACCAGCAATCATGACCTTGGCCTTGCCAGAGAGGATAGAGTCACAGGCGATCTCAACGGACTGGAGAGCAGTGGCGCAGGCACCGACGGGGATCTTGACGGGACCCGAGGCGGACATGAGGAGGAGGTTGACCCAACCAGCAACGGTGTTGATGAAGGTCTCCTGGAGAATGTCCTTCTGGACATCCTTCTCGTCACGGCGGTCCTTGAACATGGCCGAGAGCGAGCGCATACCACCCATACCGGAACCAAGCGAGGTACCGACCTCGGAGGGGTGAACGTGCTTGTAGATCTCGTAGGGGTCGGTGACACCCGAGTTGATGAGGGCCTCCATGACGGCGACGAGCGCCCAGAGGGCAGTGCGGTCGGTCTGGGCGATAATGTCGTCGGGGAGACCGAAGCGGCGGGCGTCCCAACCAGTGGGGATCTGACCGGCAACAACACGGTCAAACTTGACGGCCTTGGGGAGGAGGACACGAGCGCCCTTCTTGAACTTGACGAACCACTCGCCGGACTCCTGGGCCCAGATGTCAACCTTGTCGCCCTGCTCGCGCTTGAACTTGGCGGCGTCCTCGGCCGAAACCTCGAGGGGCTCGAGGTCGTGGTTGAGCTCAATCTCCTGGTTGAAGCCCTTCTTGTTGGGGTCGTAGCCGAAGAAGAGGTCAGGCTCAATGAGACGGATACCGGCGTGGGCAAGGATCTCCTTCTCGTAGCGAGAGCGGACGTCCTTGTCGTCAACGGGCTCGCCCGACTTGGCGTCGACCCAGCCGACGTAGAGTTTGCCGTCCTTGAGCTTGCCGTCAAGGTGCTTGATGAGACCCATCATCCAGGCCATCTCAATGCAGCCCTCAATGGTAAACTCGCCCTTGGCCTCCATCTCCCAACGGGTACGCGAGGAACCCCAGGGGCCGAGCTCGGCGAAACCAGTGCAGACAATAACCTTGTCAAGGTCAATGAGACCACGGAGGTGGTTGAGGTCCCTGAGGACGTCGTCGCCCTCAACGGTAGGGAACTCGAGGGTAAGGTTGGCGCGAGGAGCGACAGAAACCTTCTGGTGGAGACGCTCAGCGTCGGCACCGTTGATGACACGGAAGTCGGCACCGTTGTCAAGGGCAATGGCCTTGCGGAGGTCGGCAACCTTGTTGATGTCGACACGGATCGAGGTCATGACCTCGGCAATGTTGGCGACACGGTCCATACCACCGTTCAGGTCGGCCCAGAGGGGCTCGATCTGGGTGATGTCGAAGAGGAGAGGGTGCATGAGACCGAGAATGTTGAAAGCCATCTCCTTGGCCGAGAAGGTGCGGACACCGAGCTTCTCAAGGCCCTCAGCGACGAAGTTGGTCGCGCTCATGAGACCCGTACCACGGGTCCAGCCGATAACGGCACCGGCAATGCAGAGGTATTCGCCCCAAGACTCGGCACCCCAACGGTTGAAGAGGGTCTCGAGCGAGATCTTGGACTCGGAGTAGAGACCGTCGTTACCGAAGATACCGTGGTTGGGCGAGAGGGGAAGAACAACCTGGGTGGGGCGGGTAACGAACTTGCGGGCAGCCTTCTTGGCCTTGATGGCACCGAGGAGACGGAGGAGGTTGGTAAGCATGAGACGGTGGGCAAGCTCCGACTTGTCGTCAATGTTGTCAATCTCGCGGCCGTTCTCGGGGAGAGCGGCGAAGGGCACGACGTAGTCGAGGTCGATGCCGAGAGTGGTGTAGATGTAGTCGACAAGAGCCTCAACATCCTGCTTCGAGGCACCGTTGAAGGGGACAACGACGAGCTTGGAGCCCTTGGAGCCGACCTCGTGGAAGATGTTCTTGTAGTAGTCAACGGCCGAGCGCGAGTAGCGCGAGGTGGTCACAACACAGGTGGCGCCACCGGCAAGGAGGCCCTTGAGGATCTCGACACCGATCGAGCCACGGCCGACACCGGTAAGGAGGGCGGCCTTCTTGGAGAAAGTGACACCAGAGGTGGCAATCTCGGTAAGAACATCGAGGTAGATGTTGGTAAGCTTCTGGGAGTACGCCCAGGAGGTGCCCGACCTGCGCTTAAGGTGGAGGAAGGGAAGGTGCTCGTCGTCGACCTCGGTGTGGTCCTCAACGTTGGGACGGAGGAACTGCGACGAGTCGCGGCGGGTCTTGGGAGCGGCCTTGGCGCGCTCGAGGGGGTCCGAAGAGGACTGCTTGCCGAGGGTCTTGACGACCTCGCCGTACATGGACTTGATAGCCGCCTTCTGGGCGGGGGTAATGGAAGGCTGAGCGTTGACGAGCTCCCAGAGCTTGTCTGTAGAGGTTAGCCAGACTGCTTTTCGTTCCTTTTGCGGTGACTCACCAATGTCGCTCTGGACCTTCTCGAGGTTGACGGAAGGTTCGACCTCACCGCCGGAGGCCATCTCCTTGACGTACGACTCGAGCTTGCGGACGTTCTGGCGGGGAATCTCAGAGTACTGAATGTCACCCTTGGCGGAAATCTCGGTGTGAGGGGCGGTGGGAAGCGCGACGTCGCGGTAGACGGGGTCCTTGTCCATGACCTCCTCGCAGTTCTCGAGGAGGATCTGGCCGAACTTCTTGGCCTTCTCGTAGGTAGGGCCCTTCGCGGGGTCGATGCTGTTAATGTGGTACCGCATGTAGTCGATAAGCACGGGGTCCGCGCGGTTCATCTACGGGGTTAGTGCCGCCACGGTGTACGATCTGGCAGCGAGCTCCCCCTACTCGACACTCTGGAGAGCTCGCTCCGGCTGCTACTCACGATAGCAATGCACCGCGAGGTCAGCTCGCGGCGCTGAAGGTCGTTGTCGGCGGCGGACATGGCTGACATTGCTGCAGCAGGAGGCGGGTCGCCGACGTCGAAGGTGGTTGGAGAGGTTGACCTGGGTGGGTCGGGGTCAAGTGGAGGCGAGGGGGAGAATGAAGAGAGAAGCTGAGAGGAAGGGAAGAGGTAGTGTAATAAAACAAGGAGCTATGAGAAGGAGGACGAGGATGTGGTGGGGTGACCCAGCTCGTCGACTTGGCTTGGGGGAGAGGGAAGAGGGGGGGACCTTTCGGAGTGGGGGAAAGGAAAGGTGGAGGAGAGGAGGGGGGATAGATGGAGGAGAGACGGAGAGAAGATGTCTATGTCAAGATTGTTGTTACCACGGCGAGCGGAACGAACAGTGCAACACAGAGGGATGGTAATGGAGACAACTGTCGGCACAACTTGCTCGATCTCTGCGGGGTGGGGAGGAGAGGATCGGAGCGGTCGGAGGTAGTCTTGACAGGAGCAAGAGATGGTGGTGCAACTGCCGCTGATACTGTTGGCAGGGGGCTGATGGCCGGCCAGTGTGGGCCGAGAACCAGGAGAGGACTGGACTGGGCGACTGACTGCAGCTGCTCGGCACTAGGCAGGTCTCGGGTTCCCACACACACATACACTACACCCATCCACCGAGACTGGGAGATGATACACCATACATTTCTCTACTACGCACCCCTCCGATGTGGGGAGGGAGGGGAGGGGGAGGAGGTCGAGAGGGGGCAAGAGCCGAGCATTGGGGTGCCAGGGAGTTGGAAGGGAGAGGGAGGAGAGCGGGGGTTGTGGGATGTGTAGGATGTGTGGGTTGGGGACAATTGTGGACGCGCGATAGGACCTTTGGTTCCCCCTCCCCAGAGATTGCCCCACTGCAAAAAGACTACAAATCATCCATCCACCAGCCTGGCAGCCAGCAGGCACACTGTGACGCAAAACCGAGAATCACCTGGCCACGCAGCGGGGCAGCGAGCCGAGCGGCAGCCACGCACGCACTACATGCGCCATGCACACATACACTACATTGCACCCACATGCCGATCTGCCCGAGCTTGGCCTGTGGTAGCGGGTGGGGGGGGGAACACACAGTGCAGTGGCCCAGTGGCTCGGAACAACCACAGACAGATTGCCCTGCTGATTGCCTGCTGATTAGCTTTTGGTGGGGGGCAAACGGGCGCCAGGCGGCAAGGGGAAAGATGGGCTGAGCTCGGCTTTTTGGGGCGGGGGATATGGAGAAATCTCGCCTCTTCTCTCGTCAGGTACGAGCCGCGCCGCGACCCCTCTCACCCCTCTCCTCCACCTTAATCTCCCATCAGGGTCCACTCCCACATCATGCCGCACCTCATCCCTCCTTCGGTCCCTTCGGTCCCTGCATCTCCGAACACAACTGTGGTACTGTGTGCTATCTGCACTGCAGACACTTGCCGCCGCTTCTTCAAAATCAACCTAGGTCGTCGGTGAGAATAGACATCGATAATTGGCCTTGCTTGCTCCCATTGGGGCTAGCTTGGGGCGTAGGCGTAGCTAGCAGCAGCTGTGCTTCCCAGGATGTGGGATCGCGCAGGGGCCAGCAGGGAATGCAGATTGATGCACAGGACTGTTGTACAGGATAGTCAACGCTTTTCGACCTGCTCCAAATTGAACGTGCAGCGGATTGCCGAATCCGACAGGACAGCCGCGCCGCCCGCTGAGCACATGATGCATGGTTGTCAGGCCCCGTCTATGTCTCTCGGGATCTGTGGAGCGGGGGTGACTGTTCGCTGTTGTCACCAAGCCATTGACCGAGGAAACGAAGCAAGAAAAAAAAGAGCCCACGCCATTCATGATTGCTGATTGCACCATTGGTCGCTGCATCACCGCACCACATCGGGTTGTCTTGTGCGGGGTCGGTTGTTGCGATGCAAACCTCGTCTATTTTGTTGGCGGCAAAAGATGACGCCGAAAAAACGGTGCCGGAAAAACGGTGCCTGCCCCACAAACTCCCAGCGGAGAGACGAATCGGTCTGCGGATCTGCGGCTTCCTGCGGTCTGGGGCCGGCGGATCTCGTCATGTCGCAGAAGTCTGTATCACGTTACAGGTCATTTAGGCGCAGATAAAAAAAAAAAAAAAATCAAAAAAGAAAGAAAATCAAAACAAAAATAAATAAAATAAAAAATCAACAGATTAGTCCGCGACATTGCATTCCAAAACAGAACGGCGATGGTCGGATGGACACATGAACAGATGGAAGAGGGACGAAAGTGAATACAAAGCGCGAATCAGTTGGGGCAGTATAGATTTGTAGAAGCATGCAGATCGGCGCGCAGATCATGCAGATCATAGAAACGCGAATCAAGATGATTGTATTCCAGGCAGTACCAGAAGGTAGAGAGCAGTGGATTCCCTAGAAGATTAGCGCTGTAACCCAGGTACCTTTTCAGGTACCCTTCATGGGAGCCAGGCAGCTGCCAGCAGGGATCCGCTATCAGTTGACCTATGATAATCCTTCTGGTGTCTCAGGATCTTCATGCAGTGTTGGACGTCTTGTGCATGGTGCATGCATCGTGGCGAACATGCGACGATATAGAGAGCATGATACGAATCGGTGCATTGCGACTGGCTGCACCGAGGTTGTGGCGGGTTTAATCGGGGAATCTGACGACCTACAAAGCCGATCAGCAAGAAGTGGTATTGATGGGGACGAAAAGGACGAACGGCGAAGGGGAATATGCTGATGTGCTGGGGATTGTGGGAAAAAAAAGGACAGATTTTTGTTTTGATTATTGTTTTGGGGATTGTGTTGGGGACTTTTTTTTTTTTTCGACTAACCATGCCTACCACAGCCGCACTCAGCCGCACAACCAGCGGCCAACGAGAGACCAGTCCAGTCACTCCCTGCCGCCCGTTTCCCCTGGGCACACCCGTTCCTCGTTCTCTGGCCCCCCTCCACTTCGCCCTCCATGAGATATCGTATCCCGCCGCACTGTATGCACCACCTCCTTGTACCCAGAGAGCCAGGCACTGTAAGAGAAGCCTGTAATGACGCCAGTGGGGTAGGAGGGAAAATCATTCAGGGCTATTTTGCCTATGCCTCGGTCCCTGCTGTTTCCTGCTACAGAGGCAGAGAGAGGCTACGTTACCAAGGCGTGAGGAGATATGGGCGATCCCATACACCGACTGGCCGAAAGGATGCTACGGATCAAAAAAGGTTGTGGGGATATCGCGCCCCGAGACCACCCAAAGGACCGATATTGGCCCTCGCATTCCCTCCCCCACAGCAGTGTACAGCTGACCACCACCTGCACCACCCAGTCTAGCCCACAGTTGCTCGAGGTCTCGAGCATTGCCAGGTCCATAGCTCCCACACCACAGCCGCCGTCTCGGCCCTTCTTGCTCCCCCTTCCCACCCTTATCCCCCCTCCTGCGCCCCCCTGCCCCTCCCCCATTCCTCCTTCTCGGCTGCCCCAGCCTTGCGACCTCGTGCGATTATCGGTGCGACTCTGGCTCCGGCGCCGCGCCCATCTCTCCAGCTGCTTGCTCGCCAGTAGCAGCCAGCACACCACCTGTCACCACCTGCTTCTACTGGGCACCACACGCACCCACTACTACCACGGTCGTCGTCGCAGTAGCAGCATCCTCTAGTTGCCGCAAAGCAAAAGTATCATCTCCGCTCTGCCCCGGCTCATCCCTCGCCTCCCCTCCTCCTCCTCCTCCTCCCCAGGTCACTCACTCTCGGAGCAACTCTCCAACATCGTTCGCGACCACTTCTCACTCTCAAGAGGTCATCCCGGATCCCACACTCGGATTGATTGATTGCTTGATTGACTGATTGATCTCTTTCAATCTCCACACTCCCCCCTCCCATCCATCGGACACTCCTCCACCCCGTCCGCTCATCCTCCCACCCTTTCCCCTCTCTCCCCAACACCAAGGTCTCCCCACTCCACTCTCCCCACCCCCAGAGTCCTTGTACTGTATCCTACTTCTTTATCTTCGTCGTTTGTTGTTTCTCTCTTCCTCTCTGTTCTCCACTCCCCCCCTTTCCCCCCCTCCTACCTTTCATCTACCCACAGTTGGGACTGCCGCAGTCTCTCCGCCCATCATGGCGTCCCTCTTCAGCGGTCCCCCTTCCACCCGCCCGCTCGTTCTCCACTCGCAGACGGCTCGCGTTCACATTCTCGTTCCCGCCTCCCCCCTCTCCGCCTGGGTCGCCTCTGAGGTTCTCGCCCAGGAGTTCCACGACTCTGGTCTCGGTGACGACACTGAGGCTCCCGCCGCCGAAGACGAGGACGAGGAGGATGCCGCTCCCAAGCCCCGCTCCAACGAGCCCCAGGTGAAGCTCCTCGCTCGTTTCCTCTCCTTCGTTGCCAACAAGGTCCGCGCCGAGGACTCTGACAAGGAGGCCGCCCACGTCCTCCTCGCGGCTTTCGACCGCTTCAACGAGCTCTTCCTCGCTACCGAAAACGTCCACACTCTTGTGGCCGAGTATGACCCCGAGGTCCGCACTGAGGTCCTCACCGCCTACTTCAACGCCTTCGCCGCTGCTCGCGAGAAGCTTGGCGACGAGGTTAAGATCGCCCACCCTCTTGCCCTCCTCGAGGAGGCCAAGAAGGGCGAGGCCGAGATTTACGGCCTCTTCGGTGGCCAGGGTGTGAACGAGGTGAGTAGCTGGATTTCTGAACCGCTGGACAAGAGCTAACTGTGTCAGTACTACTTCAACGAGCTCCAGTCGCTCTTTGACGTTTACCGCCCCTTCGTTGAGGACCTCATCAAGGCCCTCACCGCCAAGGTCCTCCTTCCGCTCGCCCAGAAGGCTGAGGATGACGGCTTCAACTACTACAACCAGGGCCTCGACCTTATTTCGTGGCTCAACGGCTCCAAGCCCCGCCCCACGGTCGACTACCTCGCGTCGATCCCGCTGTCGCTGCCCCTGATCGGCATCACTCAGCTTATCTGGTACTACATTTGCACCAAGATCGCCGACCTCACCCCCGGTGAGATGCTCAGCCGCTTCAAGGGCGCTACCGGTCACTCGCAGGGTATCGTCTCTGCCGTTGCCGTCGCTACTTCCACCACCTGGGAGAGCCTCGACGAGAACATCCTGAAGGCCGTCACCCTTCTGTTCTACATTGGTCTCCGTGGCCAGGAGGGCTTCCCTCTGCTCGCTATCGAGCCCGAGATCATTGCCGACTCGGTTGCCAACAACGAGGGCGTCCCCTCGCCTATGCTCGGCGTTAACGGTCTGAGCCGCAAGGCCCTCGAGGGCCACATCGCCAAGGTCAACGCCTTCCTCCCTGCCAACGCGCAGATTGCGATCACCCTCTTCAACGCCGCGACCATGTTCATTGTCACTGGTCCCCCCAAGTCTCTGTACGGTCTCTCGACTGCTCTCCGCAAGGTTATGGCCCCTGCCGGTCAGGACCAGACCCGTACCCCCTTCTCGAAGCGCAAGGTTGTCTTCAACGCTCGCTTCCTCCCCATCAACGTGCCCTTCCACAGTGACTACCTCACTGGTGTGACTGACCGCATCCTCGGTGACATCAACGAAGCCGAGCTCTGGTCGCCCAAGGACCTCGGCATTGCCATTTACAACACCGAGAATGGTGAGTTTCAAAGATAGCCGAGTTTTGCTTCCGCTTCCCCAATATTACCCCGCGCCACGTTTTACTGACGTTATCTAGGTTCCGATCTCCGTGAGCTCTCTTCGGGCCTCACCAAGTCGCTCCTCGACCAGATCAACACCGAGCACATCCACTGGGCCAAGGCATGCAACTTCCCGGCCACTGCCACCCACGCCGTCGACTTCGGTCCCGGCGGCAGGAACGGTGTCGCTTTCCTTACCGCCCGTGTCACCGAGGGCCGCGGTGTCCGCGTCGTCATCGTCGGTGAGAAGGGCCCCACTGGCGCCGAGTTCTTCGATGCCTCCAAGGTCAAGCACGAGCCCGTCTGGTCCAAGGAGTTCGCTCCTCGCCTTGTCAAGACTCTCGACGGCAAGCTCAACATTGACACGCCCTTCTCGCGTCTCCTGGGCAAGCCCCCTATCATGGTCCCCGGTATGACTCCCACTACCGTCGGCGCCAACCTCGTTTCGGCCACCCTTAACGCCGGTTACCACATTGAGCTGGCCGGTGGTGGCCACTATGCGCCCTTCATCCTTCGCGCCAAGATCGACGAGATCCAGCGTCGCGTCGCCCCTGGTGTCGGTATCACCCTCAACGCCCTGTACATCAACCAGCCCCAGTTCAGCTTCCAGTACCCCCAGATCCAGGAGATGCGCCGTGAGGGCATCCCCATCGAGGGCTTCTGTATTGCTGCCGGTATCCCCTCGTCCGAGAAGGCTGCCGAGATCATCACCAACCTCCGTGCCGCTGGCATCAAGCACCTTGCCTTCAAGCCCGGATCCACTGAGGGTATCCGTCAGGTTGTGAACATTGCCAAGGCAAACCCCGACTACCCCATCATTCTCCAGTGGACTGGTGGTCGTGCCGGTGGTCACCACTCGGCTGAGGACTTCCACCAGCCCATCATTGCCACCTACTCTGCCATCCGCCACCAGCGCAACATCTCGCTCATTGCTGGTTCCGGTTTCGGTGGTGCCGAGGATGTTTGGCCCTACCTTTCGGGTGACTGGTCCGTCAAGCTCTTCGGCCTCCAGCCGATGCCCTTCGACGGTGTCCTTTACGGTACCCGTGTCCTTGTCGCCAAGGAGTCGGACACCGCCCCGGATGTCAAGAAGCTCATCGTCGAGGCCCCCGGTGTCGACGACCACGAGTGGGAGGGTACCTACGACACCCCCACTGGTGGTATTCTCACCGTCCGCTCGGAGCTTGGTGAGCCTATCCACAAGATCGCCACTCGCGCTGTCAAGTTCTGGCGTGAGCTTGACGACACCGTCTTCAACATGCCCCGTGACAAGCGTGCCGCCTGGCTCGAGGGCAAGAAGGACTACATCATTGACCGCCTCAACAAGGACTTCAACAAGCCTTGGTTCGGCAAGAAGTCCGACGGCTCCATTGTCACCGACATTGGCATGATGACCTACGAGGAGATCTCTCGCCGTCTCGTCGAGCTCACCTACATCAACAACAAGAAGCGCTGGCTGGACATTTCGCTCCGCAACCTCACTGGTGACTGGCTTCGCCGTGTTGAGGAGCGTTTCGCCGGTGTCGACGGCATCCGCACCAAGGAGTCGCTCATCCAGTCGTACTCTGCCCTCGACGACCCCTTCCCCACCCTTGACCTCTTCTTCGGCGCCTACCCCAAGGCCAAGGAGCAGCTGGTCGCCTCCGAGGACAAGTCGTTCTTCCTCAACATCTGCCAGCGCCCCGCTCAGAAGCCCGCTCCCTTCATCCCTGTCTTCGACAACAACTTCGAGTTCTGGTTCAAGAAGGACTCTCTTTGGGCTGCCGAGGACCTCGACGCCATTGTCGACAACGACGCCCAGCGTGTTTGTATTCTTCAGGGCCCCATGGCCATCAAGCACTCGACCGTCGCCGACGAGCCCATTGCCGACATGCTTGGCAACATTGAGGGTCTCCTTGTCAAGCGCATCCTTGAGCGCTACTACGACAACGACGAGTCCAAGGTCCCTACCCTTGACTACATTGGCGCTCGCCCCAACCTCCCCCACACCCACATCGCCAAGGAGACTGTTGAGGGCGACGTCCGTACTCTCGAGATCGGCGACAAGGTTCCGGACACCGAGGACTGGCTCCAGCGCATTGCCGGACCTGAGCTCTCGTGGGTCCGTGCCGCCTTCACCACCGTCAACGTCGTGCAGGGCAAGAAGTACGCTACCAACGCGTTCCGTCGCATCTTCGCTCCTCGCAAGCACCAGACTGCCAAGATCACTTCGGTCAACGGCAAGATCCAGAAGGTTGAGCTCTTTGGCGCCATCCGCTCGGCTGGCCACGCTCCCTCCGACTTCAAGGCCGTTGAGATGACGTACGACCCCAAGACTCGCGAGATCACGCTTGTCCTCAACGAGCTCCGCAAGGGCACCTCCGTTCCCCTCACCTTCCGCTTCCTCTACAAGCCCGAGATGGGCTACGCCCCCATCCACGAGATCATTGAGGGCCGCAACCACGCCATCAAGGACTTCTACTGGCGTTTGTGGTTCGGTGACAACGAGAAGCTTCCCCAGCTTGCTCTTGACAACACCTTCACCTGCGGTGAGACCAAGGTCGACGCGCAGACCATCGAGCGCTTCTGCGACGTCGTTGGCAACCAGGGCGAGCGCTTCAAGTCGCTCCGCAACGACACTGTCCTTGCTCCTATGGACTACGCCATCGTTCTCGGCTGGCAGTCGATCATGAAGACCATCTTCCCTGATGCCATTGACGGTGACCTCGTCAACCTTGTCCACCTCTCGAACGGCTTCCGCTTCGTCGAGGGTGTCGCTCCGCTCAAGGCCGGCGACGTCTGCACCACCGAGGCCCGTGTCACTTCCGTGACCAACTCGGACTCTGGCAAGACTGTCAAGGTCAAGGGCTTTGTCCTCCGCAACGGCGAGCCCGTCATCGAGGTCAACTCTGCCTTCCTCTACCGTGGCATTTTCACCGACTACGAGAACACTTTCGAGACTATCGACGAGCCCGACTACGTTGTCTCCCTTGACAAGCCTATCTCGGTCGGCGTTCTCCAGTCCAAGCAGTGGTTCGAGTGGGACGACGACTCGGTTCCTCTTGACATTGGCACCGAGCTCACCTTCAAGGTCAAGTCCAAGTTCCACTTCAAGAACAAGACTACCTACTCGTCTGTTCAGGTCACTGGCGCTGCCTTCATCCGCTCGCAGACCAAGGCTCTCGTCCAGGTGGCCACCATCGACTACGAGGCTCACAACGTGCACGGCAACCCCGTTGTCGAGTACCTTAAGCGTCACGGCAAGGCCGTTGGCCTCCCCGTTCCCCTCGAGTCTGGTGGCTACTCGCTCATCACCGATGCGTCGACTGCCACTTACCGCACTCCTGCCAGCAACGAGCCCTACTCGAAGATCTCGGGTGACTTCAACCCCATCCACATCAACCCCTACTTCTCGGACTTCGCCAACCTCCCCGGCACCATTACCCACGGTATGTGGTCTTCGGCCGCTACCCGCAAGTATGTCGAGTCGGTTGCCGCCGACAACCACCCCGAGCGTGTCGTTTCCTACGACGTCGCCTTCGTCGGCATGGTTCTCCCCGGTGACGACATCAACGTCAAGCTCACCCACACTGCCATGCGTGACGGCAAGAAGGTCATCAAGGTTGAGGCCTTCAACCAGGACGGTGTCAAGGTCATTGACGGCCAGTCCGAGGTTCTCCAGCCCCCGACTACCTACGTCTTCACCGGCCAGGGTTCGCAGGAGGTTGGCATGGGTATGGAGCTCTACAACAACTCGGATGTCGCTCGCGCCGTCTGGGATGCCGCCGACGCTCACCTTACCTCGGTCTACGGCTTCTCCATCATTGACATTGTCAAGAACAACCCCAAGGAGCTCACCATCCACTTTGGTGGTGTCAAGGGTCAGGCCATCCGCCAGCGCTACATGGACCTCACTTACGACACCGTTGACGAGTCCGGCAAGGTTGTCACTCAGCCCCTCTTCGGTGACATCGACCTCTACACCACGTCGTACACCTTCTCGCACCCTCAGGGTCTCCTCTTCGCCACTCAGTACACGCAGATTGCTCTCGTCGTTACTGAGAAGGCCGCGTTCGACGACATGAAGGCCAAGGGCCTCATTGACCAGAGCGCCGCCTTTGCTGGTCACTCGCTGGGAGAGTACTCGGCCCTTGCCGCCATCGCCGACGTCCTCCCCATCTCGGCTCTTGCCGACGTCGTGTTCTTCCGGGGTATCACCATGCAGCGCGCTGTCAAGCGTGACGCTGAGGGCAAGTCGCAGTACGCGATGATGGCCGTCAACCCCTCGCGTGTTGGCAAGACCTTCTCCGAGCCCGCTCTCCGCGAGATTGTCGACCAGATCTCCAAGGAGAAGAACGTCCTCGTTCAGATTGTCAACCTCAACGTTGCCGACCAGCAGTACGTCACCGCTGGTGAGCTCAGTGGTCTCGCCACTCTCACCAACGTTCTCAACGTCATCAAGCACCAGAAGATCGACCTTGAGAAGCTCCAGAAGACCATGTCTGTGGAGAAGATCAAGGAGCACCTCTCTGAGATCATTGACGGTGCTTGGAACATGATGGATGAGAAGCGCCAGAAGGAGGGTGGTGTCAACCTCGAGCGTGGCTACGCCACCATTCCTCTCCCCGGTATCGACGTGCCCTTCCACTCTCGCTACCTCTGGCCTGGTGTCGTGTCCTTCCGCTCGTACCTCATCAAGAAGATCGACCCCGAGCACCTCAACCCCGACCGTCTCATTGGCAAGTACATCCCCAACCTTATCGCCGAGCCGTTCCAGGTCAGCAAGGAGTACGTCCAGAAGATCTACGACGAGACCAACTCGCCCCGCATGGAGTCTGTTCTCAAGGGCTGGGACTCGGACAAGTGGTCGTCGCCTGCCAACCGTCAGCGCCTCGCCTACAACATCCTCACCGAATGTCTCGCCTACCAGTTCGCCTCGCCCGTGCGCTGGATCGAGACTCAGGATGTCCTCTTCCAGCAGGCCAAGTTCGAGCGTCTTATCGAGGTCGGCCCCGGCCCTGTCCTTGCTGGCATGGCCACCCGTACTCTCAAGGCCAAGTACGAGGCCCAGGACGGTGCCATCGCTCTCAAGCGTGCCATCCTCTGCCACGCCAAGAACCAGAAGGAGGTCTACTACGACTTCGAGGACGAGGCCGCTGAGGAGGCGCCCGCCGCCGCTGAGGAGGAGAAGTCTACCCCGGCACCCGCCGCGGCCGCCGCCGCTGCTGCTCCTACCCCTGCTCCGGCACCTACCCCCGCCGCCGCATCCGGCCCTGCCGCTGCCGTCGAGGACGTTCCTCCCAAGGCTGTCGACACCGTCCGCGTCATTGTTGCCCAGAAGCTCAAGAAGCAGGCTGGCGAGATCCCTCTCTCCAAGTCGCTTAAGGAGCTCTCGGGTGGCAAGTCGACTCTCCAGAACGAAATCCTCGGTGATCTTCAGACCGAGTTCGCCCAGGCGCCCGAGAAGGGTGAGGACCTTCCTCTCGACGAGCTTGGAGCCGCGCTCTCTGTCGGCTACAGCGGTCTTGGCAAGCACACCATGGGTCTCACCAACCGCATGATCGCGTCCAAGTTCCCCGGTGGCTTTAACATCACTGCTGCTCGTAACCACCTCAACAAGCAGTGGGGTCTTGGCCCGCTCCGTTCGGACTCGGCTCTCTTCTTCGGTATCCTCTCCGAGCCTGCTAAGCGTCTCGGTTCGGAGGCTGAGGCCAAGGCGTTCCTTGACGCCGCTGCTCAGTCGTACGCCTCGTACGCTGGCATCACCCTCTCTGCTGGTGGTGCTGGTGGTGGTGGCGGTGGCGGCGGCGGTGGTGGTGCTGTCATGAACTCGGAGGAGTTCGACGCCTTCGTCCTCAAGCAGGAGGAGCAGGCTCAGCGCGAGATCGAGCTCCTGTCTCGCTACCTCGGCAAGGACCCCCGTTCCGGCGAGAAGCGTGCCGACACCGAGAAGGCCAACGCCGAGGCCCTCCAGGCCAAGCTCGACGCCATCAAGGCCGAGCACGGTGACGCCTACATTGACGGCATTTCGCCCGTCTTCTCCTCCAACAAGGCCCGCACGTTCGACTCTTCGTGGAACTGGGCTCGCCAGTCGTCGCTCCAGCTCTGGTACGACATTATCCAGGGCAGGCTCGACCCCAGCGCCATGTACGAGACTGAGCCGTGAGTAGATTCTATTGATTGCCCCAGAGAACAATTCACTGACATGACAGTCGCTACCGCCCCACCGCCTAAGCGCTGGCCGCGAGAGGCTCGTCCTCACCCCCACAAAGCGACACTGGTGACTTAGTCAATGTCCTCCAGTGTCGCAAGGTAGACCGTTTACTATAGAGAAAGCTCCCCCCTGTTTCCGTTTCGTTTCAATTGTCGCATACATATATAGGCCAATACCTGGTCAAAAGGAGCATGCATCGGGTATGAAGTGCAATGAGCTGTGTAGCAACGAGATGTGCTAGAGCGACTTGCCAGCATCGAGCGATTAACTGTCGGAAGACAATTGCTTCATATTGCTGTCTACAGACTGGCCCAGGAGGAAGTTTCACCATCTCAATCTATCCATTTACGATGCTAATATAATGCATTGCTAGTCTATGATATTGTCAAAGTGTTCAAGTGTGAATCTCAACCTCATTTCTATAATTACAGGAGGACGCCGTCGCTCTTTCCCTCAGCGACGAGACGCCTCCACTCGCGGCGCCACATGCCAATCTTGTCGCGGACCCCGGGCGTCCAGAGCATCTTGCGCATCCACTGGAGCATGGCGTCCTCGTCCTCGGGGACGTAGTAGCTCGAGAGGAGGGAGAGGATAGACTCGAAGGTTGCGCTCGGCGCAGCGAGGAGCGGACGGTACGACCAGAGGAGCGCGAGGACGGCCATGATCATCACGTCGTAGCCGTCCAGGAAGAGCGCGTCCCAGATACGCAGCTGGACGTTGAAGGGCACAACGTTGACGAAAAGGGTGATGTAGATCTTGGCGCCCCATGCGGACGACGAGATCATGTTTCGTTTCTGCTCGTATTAGCTTTGGAGACTTCCGACAAGCTTACAAAGGAGTCGTATACGTCCGGCATTAGAGTCTCGAGGAGCCGCTCCTGGACGTAGAATGTTTCCAGCAGGCCAGGGAAGCCAGGTGCAAAGATGCCGTGCATGTCGTACAGGTCGTGCAGGCGTATCATGAGTGCGTACGCGCGCTGCAATGTGAGCGAGTGCTTTGTAGCGGTGCGGACAGCAAATACTCACAGCAGGCTCAAAGTAACAGAGAAGCGTAGCGGCGATACTGCCCATACCTTGGCAGTATCCACACGTCTCACACACTTGAGAGAAGCCGTGGAGTACGTGGAACAGGGCACGCTGCCCGTGTCCAAAGCGCGTGCGGAACAGTGCGTGGCCCGAGATTGTGCGCGGAACATCGAGATCGATCTGGACGTCCGACTCGGATGGCGCATCGCGCCGAACGACATAGTCGTTCTCTAATGTTTCGGACGACGTCCAGCCCTGCTGCTTGGCGGCTCGATCTTCCGCGAGCGTCCACCATGCAGCCATACGCCATCGGTCCGGGATGCCCTTGTAGATGCGCGTCGGATGCTTTGCTCCCTCGCCATTTGACGACCATCGCCAGGCAAGAATGTTCCGGCCGTCGTCCCGCTTGGCCACGCTCATCATCGCCATCCACTTCTCCACACGCTCCTGCTCCTTCTTCCGCGCCTTCGGTGAGACGGTATTACGCGTGTTGCTCGGAACTTTTGGTGATGGGGGAGCAGCATGACCGCCTTTGGGCGAATGAGGCGTCGGAGTCGTCGCCCGAGGAGCACTCAGAGAGCTCCGGACCTGGAGTTTCGGGACTTTGCCCAGTGGGGGTGCGGGAACAAGTGCTAATCGACCTTCACTGCGGCTTCTGGTTGGAGTGTCGACAAACCCATACCGATCCAAGGATGAGACAAACTCGCGTTCCTGGTCCGTCATGACACATTCTTTCGAAGGGAAGACCATTGTCACGCGAGAGGCAGAGTTACTTGCTCCGCCGCGAGTACGTTCAACGCCCTCGTCCCATCCATCACCAAACACTCCTTCCACCTCGAGGCGCGCGTCTGTCATGTCAGCCGGGGTACGCGTGTATTTTCCAATTATCACCCACAAGTGGAGCGGACATGGTACGCATCTGGGTCTTCGCCAGGGTATTGCGAGCTCACAAGACTGGCATTGCTGTTGGCGCCCGATATCGAGCTGCTGCCATTGGAGTCGTTGCCGATCGTGTTCCGCTGCGATGAGTATATCCGCGCAATGCTCGGATGCACGGGTGAGGAGTGGTTCGAGCTTGAGGGCGAGAGGGAATTGGACGAGTGCTCTGGAGTCACAGCGCGATCTCCACGAATGCGTGAAGGGACGGCGGACACCGGCGAGCTGGGCTGGCTGGAGCGAGCGGAGATCGGTCGCATCTTTGGTGTCGGTGGTTCGCTCGCCGTGGCCCCGAATGTTGTTCCGGCAAGTGCTATAGGAGTTAAGCCAACAGCACGCGCCTTTTGCTGGTGCAGTGCCGGTGGCAGAAAAGCAGGCAAGGTTGATGAGGTTGGCGATACGGGTAATGTGAAAGCTGCGACGCCTGCCAGTCCGCCCATAGACGACGAGTGTTGGCTGACGGAATCGTACTCGCTTTCAGTGTCGTCGTTGTCGCCGTTCTTGCTGTTCCACCGCGGGTCGGAGGAATGTGGTTCGATGTGGTAGGTGGTCTCCGTGTATGGAACGGTAAAGTCTGGCCCGCGACTGAGTGGCCGGGAGAAGTCTAAAATGGGGGATCCTCTGCCGTTGTCGTCTGAATATGGCAATGCTGAAGGCGATTCCAAGTTTTCCAGCTCGTCCTCCTCCTCCTCGTAGCTCAACCCTCGGCCGTTTCTCAACGGGGAGGGCGAAGGATGACGCTGGTGGGTATGCGCGATCGATCCCAGTCCCGCCGTGACGAGGCCGACTGCTGTTGGTCCCGCGTCAACGCCGGCGTGTGCCGTGGGGTTGGTGCCGTCGTCCCAGTGGCCGTTGGAGCTGCTGTATACTGACTCGCGTCCGTATAGCTCGTAGATGTCGTTTGCTTGCTGTGCGCTCTCGAAATGGGACTCTGGACGGGGGCCACCAGCGAGCGGCACGTGCGGAGGGTACATGTAGAAACGGAGCCAGTGGAATGACGATAAGTTGTGGGGGGGTGTGGGGACAGGGGGGAAGGGGGAGAGGAACAGTCGTGAAGGTGGATGTTGGTCGTTGATTGGGTTGGCCTGATCGGGGATGTAGGCTGGGTATTGGTATTGCGGATTGCGTAGCCCCCAGCTGCAGAGCTAGGTGTGCGGAGTGGGTTGGAGAACACTGGTGGAGAGCGGCGGAGAGAGAGAGCCAAGAGGGCCAGAGGAGATGATGCTGTTACCCCCGACCACGAGTGGGTTGGGTGGCTAGGAACGAAACCGAGAAAACGAGTGTGGCGAGAGTTTGACCTTGGCGTTGGCGCGGCGTGGCGGAGTGCTTGATGTCACAACAGAAAATGAAACAGAGAAATAAAAGCGAGCTGTATGTGGGAAGTGTATAAGGCAATAACAAACGGGAGAAAGATGATGAGCAGTGACCAGACGGTGACGGGGGGGAGCAGGTGTCACTCTGTTTGTGTGTGTATGTGTGGTCCCGTCTCACGTTGTTGTCGTGTCGGGTCGTGTCCCGCCGCGCCCGCCGCGGCCCACTACAAAAGTCCAAAGGGGGAAATGGCTAGGGCGCGACTAGGGGACACTTGTAGGGAACAATGGCAGAGATGCAGCTATCCATGCAATCCAGCGAGGGTCGGCAGGAGCTAAAAAGGACAACCAACCCATCTTTAGACCAACACTTTCCATGCTCGTCTTGTCCACATGCAATCAAGGGCACGGTAACACGATGCTCTCGGCGCAAACCCATCTCCCCGTCTTTTACCCCGCAGCTTTGAAGGTCTGACATGGCTCGTCATCATCGAGAACGACTTCGGGAGTCGGGAGTCTCACAGCCCACAGATGCCGCCCGCGACCTCTGATCACGATGAGCAGCACAGACGGTAACAGAGAGAGAACCAGAGAACAGCATCCAATACAGAGCTACAGGGCATGTACACGCAGAGTAAATACAGAGTACTGAGTTCGTGGTCCTTAAATGGCTCCGAAAGTCAAACGGTTATTCCTGGTACAGAAGGGACCACGATGTCTACCGCGCGAGTGTGAAGTCTCCTGGATCCTGGAATCGTAGCGTCCAGCAGTTCTGGCACGTACAGGAAATGTCGTTCACGTCGCGTTCACTCTTGTGGTACTCTGTGTGCTGCACGACTGCCTGTCGTCCAGAGCTCCAGACACCACCACCACCCACGGATCGTAAGGCTGTGGGGATCGGTGGATCCCGAAGATCGGGGAGAGATCCGCGGGCACATGAAACATCACCATGCAGTACTCGTAGTGGCAAGAACCACACGCGCCGATCAATCTCTCGCATCGCGTCAGACAGCCAACAGATCGTCTCGGCATCGTCGTTAGATGAAACTTCCACAAACAGTGCCACTCATCTACTGTACATCTACCAGTCGCTGCCGTGTCTACACCCCGAATGCTATCTACCCCACCACATGTCCACACATGTCCACATGTAATGATAATACAATCACCGCGCGAGGTGGAGTTCGCAGAGCAGCGCCTCGCGGCCGTCGATCACCCAGGTCTCCGGGTGTCCCCCGGTGGCGTGCTGTTCCAGGAAAATCCACTGCTTGGTCGAGAGGGCCTTCGGGTCCCCAGACGCATGTTGCACAATCTTCCTCCGGATCTCGAGAGGAAGGCGACAGGTGCTGGAGTTCACCAACAGAGCGCGAGCAGGGGGCAGTGCACGTATCGCTGCGCCCAACAGTCGGTCCTCGGCCTCCTTGTTACGTTGGCAGATGGACCGAGCGAGGGCGCGTTGTGTGGCGTACCAGTCATTCAGGGGCCTCTCATTCTCATCCGTCGTGAACCGATAGCAACCCAGACTGGTAACTGTCCAGTTGGTGTCTGGCAAGGCTTCGAGGAAGAGTTCTATGTCTTCACTTCTGTGGAGCGGGGCATATAGATAGCCGACAGTCGAGCTCGAAAGATAACGCACCAATTCTGGGATGGTCGATGAGTCGAACCTTGTGTACAGAAAACTGAGGCTGCGGAGTCGCGGACAGTTGAGGCCATTGAGCAGCAATGCATACTGCGCCTCGGCCTCGTCATCGCTCATCGGTCGATCCCAGGTGGACGGATAGGGGTATTCCGGGCCTCCATTCAGGAATTGGACTTGTAGGATTACCAGGCCCTTTGGCAATGCTTGAGACAGCTTAGTGCCTTCCATTGGAAGGAGAAGGGTCAACGAGCGGAGTGTATCGAGGGTGGCCAACGAACGATACAGTGGTTGGAAGTGAGAGGCAGGAGTGTTTCTTCCAGCACAGCTTACGTTGACATCGAGACACTCCAAGTTGTCCAGTTGGGCAAGCGCGGTGGCAAAGTGACACAGCGCTGCTTTTGAGAATGGTGATTCGGAGGCCATCGTTAGGACCTGCAGCGATCGTTGCCGACCGAGACTAGAACAGAATTCTTCAACGAGGTCGCCCTCAAGGATTGTTGGTGGCCGATCCGAGTTCCATGGTATGGTCTCGGAGCAGAATACTTGTAGTTTCTCGAGTCCATTGGTGCGGGATAACAATTCGGCGACTCCAGCCAACGTCGCGGGCATGGGACTGAGTGACAGTTTGCGCAGCGTTGGTATGTCCAGCGTCCTGTATATCGCATTCTCCACAACCCCGGTGGAGGGATTGTCAACGAAGAGCACAGTAACGTCCAGCTCAATAATGGGCAGCACATTGAGTTGGTGAGCCATGTCGACAACTTGGTCCGTATGGGATGTGAAAGGGCCTTGGCCTTTGACCGTCATTCTCCCGTCACCAAAATAGCCATTAAAAGTCCACTTTACGTGCCCTTCGTCACCACTTCTTTCATCGCAGAAGCGGAATAGGGGCTGCAGGATACCAAGCGAAAACGTCGGGTCGAGTCTGAACATAAATATCACATCCACTGCTGTGAATGTCAGCCATCCTGGAATGCCACTTCCATGACAGCGACGCCCGGTTGACCGTTCGCCGACTCACTATGATCGAGCGACTGAACGTCTTCACTGCTGCCTGTTTCGCTCATGGTTTCACTCATAATTAGCGACGGACACGGCGGGTGTGGGAATGCAGTAGTATTGGTGAGGTTGCGATAGTGTGGAGAGATAAGTGGGAACTGGCGATTAGAAACATACAGCTGTAGGCTATCGCTGCTTGATCAACTCTCAATCCAGTTTCAATCCAGTTCAGTGACACGACACGATAAGAAGCGGGGGTTGAAGGATCGAGGGATGGGCGGTGCTCTGCCCGAACAGAATCCGTAGAGCCCCACGGGCCCTATCGCTCGTAGCTCTGCGCTGCCCTCAGGATGTAGCCGGGCGATATGGCAAGCTTAATGTGAATCGACAGAGCTGGTCGGTGCTGACCAGTACAAGCAGTATGAGTTGATATTTGACAGTGATTGTAGATGAGGCCGATGAGGGTTGACTGTCGGGGGAGTTCAAGGCATCTGTGCTTTGCGCATTGCGTTGCATGACCGCATGAGATCATAATGTGGAGTTTGTGGTCAGACTCCGCGACTCCGTTCTCCGTGGGGCCATGCTTTTGCCATGCATCCAGAGCAACTGGACAACTCCGGCTATGTCCATCGGGCCGCCCGTACATGGGGAAACAAGTGGAGTGGAGTGGAGTACTGTCGCCATCACCGCGCCGATGGCCGGCCGAGGTGAGCAGTAGTGTGCCCGCTGCATCCACTCTCCGCCGGCCCCGGGCACGACCTCGATCAACCCTTTTCCGCCTCTTGTCCTCTCTTCATCCCATCGCTCTTCCTGTCCGTCCGTCTGCCGAGAGCTGTACTCTCTGGTATCTAGTACTCTCTCATACCCCCGACCCGGCGGCTGGTCGCCATTCTACTCTCCTTCCAAACACTTGCATCATCCCGATCGGGAACCACCGTATCCATCGCAGTACACCAACATGGCATCAAAGCTCGTCGCCGCGTACGAGCAGCTGCTCCTCGACAACGTCTCGACAGTCCACACTGTCGAGGGCGCGATCCGCAACGTCACCTGGTTTCTCCCCGGCCGCTTTGCAGACGGCGATATCGCTTCGGAGGGATGTAAGTGACGGCGCTGAGCGATGTGCGGATGAGGCTCCACACCCGAGTATCCAGACTGACAAAGCAGTATACGCCCTCCTCTCTCTGGTCTCGTCCGCCCACGACGTGTTGCTCGAGAAGCGCGTGCCTCCGGATCTCTCTCTTCCTCCCCACCCGTTCGCAGCCGATGCGCCGCAGAATGCGGCCCCCTCCGCGCTGTTCGGTGCTCCCGCCCCGCCGCGCGTGACCCCGCTCCTCCCAGCACCATCCGAGCATGCGCGGTACACGCGGTACTGGTGTGAGCGGTCGCGCGCATATCGCCGCGCAGCCCGCGCTCTGACTACCGTGTCGTATGTCGAGCTCCTGCTGGAAATGTTCGCCAAGAAGCGCGTCGGTGACCGCGCGCGCTGGCGTCTCGTGTTCGGACTAGAGAGTTTCAAGTGGGTTGCCGGATTCTATGTTGAGGTAGAGATTAACAGACCAGGACCTTCCTCCGCCTCACGCTTCTGCTCATCACACGCCGGCCTGTCGTGTGGCCGCCGACACCTCAACGCGAGTTTGACGTATCTCTCATTCCTCAGAACCGTCTGCTGGCACACAATGGCAAGCCGGTGCCGCAATCAGCAAACAAGAAGACGCCGGTGCGCCGCCCCGTCGTTGGCTCGCTGCAGCGTGCTCCCCTCCGATCCCACTTGTATCCCCTTACCGCCGCGCTTCCGGAAGAGTACCTCGCTCACCCCCTTTCCCTAGTCCCGGAACTCGAGGACGGGAGCCAAGTCCTTGCGGAGCTCTTCTCGTCAACTGCTGTTCTTGTCCAGGTCGTGCTTCTTGTTCGTCTTGCTGTGAGTAGTCCGACATTGATTCAGAACTTCCCGGAATGGACACTGACAACCCGCAGCGCCAGTCGACCAACAGGCATACCTACCGCCCGGCGTCGCTGCCGACGCTCTCGCGTGCCCTCCCCCCCTTTATCATCCCCCTCCTCCTTCAGCTTCTGGCTCGCCGCATGCGCGCTCCTGCCGGCGACTCGACTCTGCTGGCCGAGCACTACTCCCAGCTCGACCGTCGCATGGCATCGCGTTTCTTCCTCCAGGGCCCGATGTGGATCGGCTGGACGCGCCCCAAGATCGTGGCCGTCATCAGGGGTCTCCAGCGTATCCCCCTTATCGGTCTCGCCGGCGAGCTCATTGCCGGCTACCTGCCTCTTGTCGACGACTACTTTTACACGGTCACCTAATCGCCAGCTTGAGATGGTTGGAAAGTGCTTTCTTGAGAGGATGTCAGTTGGACTTGCGCGACTCGCGCCGTGTTTGGACCCGAGAGGACTCGATGTCATGCCGTACAACACTACTCGTAGGCCCAAGCAAACAGTGCATGGAATGCAGTTGTACAACAAGAATGAAAATAAGGCCGGAGCCGTGGAGGGCAGTGACCTGTGAATCTGGATACTGTGTGTTCTCCGTGTGGATGTCTGACGGTGGATCTGGCCGAGATGATTAGAAGCCTGGATTGTCAGCTAGAGCCCCTATACTGGCACTCCACTTACAGCAGTCGCAGTCGAAGGGACAGAGCGGCGTGCCACCCGCCTCGGGGTCGATGTTGAGCTCGGCCTCCTTGAAAACGAGGTATCCTTCCTCAGTACGCTTCCCTGGGGTGGTGTCAGTACCGAAAGGCGGGGAGTGGAGTCGGGTGCACGACGGAAAATCGCTAGCTCCCTGTTTGTGTCCTCCGTTGTCAACTCACGGTTCACGTCCCCGCGACTATCGCGGAACGCCTTGTCCTCCTCGACCTCCTTGCGGTCCATCTTTTCCTTCTTGGCGTTTAGGACTGCTGCCGCGATGCTGGCAGAGGGATCGACGACCTCGACGACAGTGGATGCCGGAGCGGGTATGCTCTTGTCCTTCTCCTTGTCCTTCTTCTCCTTCTTCTTGTCGCCCTTCTCCCCCTTCTCCTGCTTTTCCCCCTTCTCCCCCTTATCCTTCTTATCTTTCTTCTCCTTCTTCTCCTTCACCTTCGCAGCAGCCTCGACGGCATCCGTCCCCGCCCCGCTCTTCTTCTTCCCCTTATCGGCCTTTTTCGGCGCCGCGAAAATGTCGTCAATGTCCGCCGCTGCCGCCGGCGCCGCGGCCGGCTGGCTCTTGCTCTTGCTCTTCGTCTTGCCCATCGCGGTGCGTGGTGTGGGGGTGTAGGGTTTTGCCGAGTGAGGTGTGTGTTCTCAAGATCTTTGAAGTGGTCGTTCAGAATAACAGAAGTGTGGCCATGCTTTCCCACGGTGTACACGGCTTGGGCGGACATGGCCGCCGTCGCGACTCGATGAAACGTGATCAGATAAAGTCAGAGTCGGAGGATCGGAGGGCCGTAGTTGGGGGTGATGACGCCGACGATGCGATACTTTCTATCCTCCAACTTCATCTCGTGTATCTAGATATATAGAATGATTCGCTCTCTCCGCCCCCTGCGGACCCTGCGGACCGGCGTGCGCGGCGTACGCAGCATCACCAGTGAGTGGAGATGATGCCCCCAGTTATTCCGTGATCTCGAATCTCACAACAGCCCTGACGCCGATCGCGCCGCCGCGCAAGCTCGCGTTCGCGTTCGACATTGACGGCGTGCTCAAGAGCGGCAAGAGCGTCATGCCGTTCGCGAAGCGCATTGTCAAGTTCCTCAGCGGCGCAGACGGGCGGCTGACAGAGTGAGTACTGTGGACCGAGGGGTGTATACGAGAGATCCGCACCCCTTTCTTTTACACCAACTCGATCCTAACCCCAGACCCGTCCCGTTTCTGCTCATGACGAACGGCGGCGGCGTGCCCGACGTGCGCCGGCGCGCCCTCCTCTCTGCCGACCTCGACGTCCCGCTGACCGAGAACCAGCTCGTGCAGTCACACACGCCGCTCGCGCCGATTATGGCCGAGTACGCAGACACGCCTGTCCTCGTCATCGGCGGCAAGGCGGACGCAGCCCGTAAAGTCGCAGAGAGCTATGGGCTGCGCAAGGCGGTGATTCCGCAGGATATCCTGCATTGGAACCGCGCGATATGGGATCGGTACACTTTTACAGACGCCGACGAGCGGATCGTGCGCGTGAGTCATTGCTTTGGAGAGGGTTTACGGGTTTACTAATTACCCAGCACGATATCGACTTTACTACCACGCCGCTGCGTGCGATCTTTGTGTTGCACGACAGCACGGACTGGGGCCGCGATTTGACCATCATTAATGAGCTGATGCAGTCCGAGGGCGGGCTGCTCGCCACGATCCGCAAGGACCGGCACGTGCAAAAGCCCGGCGGCGAGATCCCGCTTTACTTCTCCAACCCGGACCTCGAGTGGGCGAGGTGAGTAGAGGGCAAGTGAAGATGTCTCTGCGGTTATTTAGTGCTGACCGCAGCGACTACCCCATTGTCCGCCTGGGTATGGGCGCCTTCTCCCTTTCCGTTGCCTCGGTGTACAAGGTAAGCTTACAGTTCCCATCGGTTCACAGCTGACAACAGGCGGCGACGGGCCTCGACCTGCCGTACACGCAGATCGGCAAGCCGCACCACCTGACGTACGAGTTTGCGGACGCGATGCTCCGCCGGCGCGCGTTTGAGCTGCGCGGCAAGGACGAGGATCTGCACGTGTACATGATTGGCGGTGGGTTGAGATTAACTACAAAGAAGCTGACGCCAGACAACCCGCTATCTGATATCTGGGGCGCAAACGACTATGGCTGGAACTCGATTCTCGTGCGCACGGGCGTGTACATGGGCGGCGAGCCGGCACATACACCCACCCTCATTGCGGACGACGTTGCCGTCGCTGTTGAGTGGGCGTTCAAGCGCGAGATGGGGCTCGAAAGCGGGGACAAGTCGTAGTAGTTGCATGTTGAGTGATGTATCTTTAGAATCTAGCCACGGGTTTACAAGGTGTGAATTGGAGTAGTAGGCGGGCTCCGGAGATCGGTCAGTACCGTGAATGGAGACGCTCATAGATGCAGAATGCAGAAAACTCTGTATTGTGAGTCTAGCAATGTATAGGACAATGATATAATGCGTTGAGCAGGGTCGTACGCCGCTGTACGGGTCGTGAAGTTTATGCGTAGTTAATGACAACAGTTGATGATTGTCTGCCCAAAAGGCGAGCTGTAGCGTCAGTTATGAGCAACATCACGATAACTGCTTGATGATGAAAAAACTGCCACGGCCATTGCACCCTCCGATTTGTCTTTACTGCCCCACGCGCACCCCACCTCTAGGGTGTACTCGCATGCGAGCGGGGTGCGTACGGTTTACCAAATGTGTCGTCATTGGGCGAGGACTGGAACGGGGACTTACATTGGATAGAGATGATGGGCATGCAATGCCGTCTAAGCGCAGCGCGTCTACCTCGCGCTGTAGTCGTACTTTTCGAAAAACGTCTTGGCGTCCGAGTACGACGTGTCCTTCTTCGCGCCGCGGACACGGCCGCGCTTCTCCTCGATCGCGCGGCGCACGACGCGGTCCTCGCGCAGCCACCCTATCGCGGTCGTGAAGAGGTCTGCCTCGCCCGGCGTCCAGATCATGGTCGGCCTCGGTGTCCGGCCCATCTGCAGGTGGCATATCTTGTTGGGGAAGCTGTTCAGGCCATCGAATATGTGTGTCGCGTCTGGAGCGTCAGCGTTGCAGTTGAGAGTGTAGTTGTTCAACTCCAGTAACTGTGACTCACAAAGAATCGTCGCGCCACGCGTCTTCGACTCGGACACAAGAAAGTCAATGAGCTCGGCGCGCACCAGAACGTCGAGATCGACAGTCACCTCGTCAAGAAGGAGGACGTCCCACTCGGTCATGAGGCCCATACAGAGCTGCACGCGGCGCCGCTCGCCGTCGCTGATCTGGTGCATGTGCCAGTCGAGGTCGACGTCGAGGAGATCAAGCAGGTGATCACGCCGTTCCTTGTGGCGGTAGCCGCCGACCGAGTCGAGAAAGTGCGAGACCACAATGTCGGAACGCACGACGGGGTTCGAGCTCCATTCCGTCCCGAGATAGACAACGCCCTATGGAATAAGCATGGGCATGGGAATTCAACCCTGGGCATGCGCAGCAGCTGCGGGGCAGATACCTACGCCGGGTGGGTTCATGAATACATCCTGCCCTAGGATCTTGCAGTTGCGCGTCTTTGTCAACCGCTTGCCCGCAAGGATACGGAGGAGCGTCGACTTGCCGGCTGGAGGTCAGAGTTGGGTTTGGGCGCACCTTTCCTCCCCAGGCGAAGCTCTGAACACAAACCTACCTCCGTTGGAGCCAAGAAGCAGACACCGGTCGCCGCGTTGCAGCTCCAGGGTGATGTTTTCGAGGACGGGTTCTGCATCAGGTGTCCACGAGAAAGTGAGGTCGCGGCAGTCGATGGCCGCAACAGAGTTGTCAACAGAGTTGTCCGATGGCATTTTCCTTTTGAGTCTTTGGACTGTAAAAGCGAAAAAGCTAGGTGGGCGGAGAAATGGGCTATCCTGGGGCGAGCTCTGTAGATATGTAGTTGTGAGCTTGAAGAAGATGAAGACGTGAAGAGGCTGGAGAGAGGCGAGGGGAGGAGGCGCTTAAATGTCTAAGAAATGCATCAGGAGGATGACAACAAAAAAAAGACAGACACTGACAGGATGATGCTCTGCGCCGTGTCAATGTCAATGGACCGAGGTCGCCGATAATCGGAATCCAATCCACTAACAAAAAAGAATCAATTGCGCGCCTCATGACGCTGGGAACAGAAGGACAGCAAACAGGCACCATTAGTATTTTGATATTACATATGTAATGCGCTCTGGTGATCAGCTGCTGATGGCTTAATGGAATAGTTTTGACCCGCCCTGATCAGACAATTGCAGATGATGCTGCGTGCCACAGCTGCCACCGACGATCTGCCTCTTCCGGCCCGGAAGACCGAGTTGCGTCATCCTGACTGGACTCCACGATTGTCGTTATCGGTTGTGGGGCCTGGCCAGACTCTGCATCGTGCCACATCGGCAATATAACACCTCCCAGCTCCTCTCCTCTCCTGCCTGCCGCCGCCTGCCGCCAGCCACTAGCGGAGCAGGGAGGGTCGATTTATACGATCAACCCCTTTGCAGGTTCCTAATACGTAAGCCACTATAAGCAAACCTAATTCAAAGCCTAGTAATTCAATCGAAGAGGCCTCCCAACAAGTTAGTCACGGTATTTAATGCTTACTCGAATTCTCGAATACATGCACCAGCTCAGCTGAGTGATCCCTATAGCTTTTGATTAGTGCTGCATTATGTTTTGCTATTAGGGGGTGGTCTCTAGCCCTTTTGACTGTGGCTTGACTGGCGCGTACTGGCGACTCTTTGCCCCTGCCTCTGCCCTGCCTCTCTTTCCCCCCCTGTGTACCCAGGTTTGCCCCACAGCTACCCACCACTGCCTGTTAGGGGGTTGCGTGTGTGGGTGATGGGATGCTCTTGTTCTCCCCCCCCTCTCTGGCCCCTCCCTCTCCTCTTCCTGCCCTGCCCTGCTGTGACTCTCCCTCTCCCTCTCTGCATGCATAGTGACGGTGACTTTTGCTTTTTTGGACCGTTCCTTTTACAACCTTTGGTGCAGCTCGCAGCTTGCAGTGCAGTCCTTGCAGTCTGTTTGTCGTCGTCGTTCATCTGTCGCTTGTCATTTTTGCCACTTTTTTACCTTTTTTTTTTTCATCCTGCTACCTCGCCCCCTGCTTTATTTTTCTTTTCGTCTTCATCCTTTCTCTCTCCACTCGACTCTCTCCTTTTTCCTTATCAACACCGTAAAAACACTCGCCACAATGTCCGAGTCCCAGGACATCAAGCAGTCCCGCCCCGAGGACGACCTCGCCGCCCCCACCCCCCAAAACACCCCACTCACCACTGGTGTCTTCACCAACCGCCCCGCCGGTCTTGGCAAGCCCCATGTCGAGGATGTTGCCGAGGACGACGAGGAGGACGGCGACGACGTGACCGACGCCAACCCCGCTAGCCTGCTCGCCTCTGTAAGTCTTGTTTCGATTAGTGGATGAGGTTGCGCGGCGTGTGCCATTTGCCGTGTCAATCGCATCCGCTCCGGATTCCACTTGTTGCTCAGATCCGTCCCTTGAGTCAACACCAAAACCAGTGTTCGGCACAGGCCCCAATCGCAGTCAATGTCTTCACCATCCATGTCATCCACGCGTTAGCAGCAACCCCACCGTTCTGCAACGATGGCCCAGGCGCGCACGCACTGTCACGCCATTGCGGCGACAGTGCGTTAAAATACGTGCATGGCGGACGGAATGGTTGAACTGTACAAACACTACACGTGGAACGGGACCGAACTGAAAGGAAACAACGTTGCTGACAGTATCTTCTCCGATTCCGCATCAATCCTTCCGCTATTGCATCCATTCTCAATCTTCGTGCGATACACTGAACCCGTCGTCTGGCGAAAATTGCACTCGACGCCGTTGCTACGTCGTTTCTCTGCTCTCCTGTGTTGCGTCACCTTTCGACAATAGAACCCCGCGCTTCTGGCCCTTGCCCAGGCCAAGCTCGGTTCGCTCGTTGGCCGTCCCTCGGGCTACATCCAGTCGCTCCCCCCGGCTGTCCGCAGGCGTATCGAGGGCCTGAAGGGTATCCAGGTTGAGCACTCGAAGATCGAGTCCGAGTTCCAGCTTGCCATCCTTGAGGTTGAGAAGAAGGTACGTCTGTTGTTGAATCCTTTACTGACATCCACAGTTCCAGTCCAAGTACGCTCCCCTCTACGACCGCCGTCTCCAGATCATCACCGGCAAGGCCGAGCCGACCGAGGAGGAGGTCACCGCAGGCCAGAACGTCGACTCTGATGACGAGGACGACGAGGAGCCCGCGGAGGCCAGCATCTCCGAGGTCAAGGAGGATGACGAGAAGATGGAGGGTATCCCCGAGTTCTGGCTCACCGCCATGAAGAACTCTAACCCGCTTTCCGAGACCATTACCGACGAGGACGAGGCAGCGCTCAAGCACCTCACCGACATCAGGCTGTCGTACCTCGAGGGCCAGGCCGGATTCTGCCTACACTTCACCTTCACCCCGAATGAGTTCTTCGAGAACACCGAGCTCAAGAAGACCTACTACTACCAGGTTAGTAGCTGATCCCATCATTATCAATTCCAAGCTAACTCCGCAGGACCAGGTCGGTTACGGCGGCGACTTTGTCTACGACAAGGCCGAGGGTGATGAGATCAAGTGGAAGGAGGACAAGGACCTCACCAAGAAGATTGAGATCAAGAAGCAGCGTAACAAGACCTCGGGCAGGACGCGTGTCGTCAAGAAGCTTGTCCCCACCGACTCGTTCTTCAACTACTTCAGCCCTCCTCAGCCCCCGACCCGTGAGGAGCTCGAGGGTGGCGATGTCGACGAGGAGGAGCTCGAGGAGCTCGACTCGCGTCTCGAGATGGACTACCAGCTCGGCGAGGACTTCAAGGAGAAGATCATCCCCCGTGCGGTCGACTACTTCACCGGCAAGGCCCTTCGTTATGAGGAGGACTACGACGAGGACTACGAGGATGATGAGGATTTCGATGACGAGGACGACGAGGTGAGTCAGACCACCGGGTAACACTGCTAACGAAAGTAGGACGTCGACGTCGCCCCTGCGGAGGGCCAGGACTGCAAGCAGCAGTAAACAATCTGTTGTATTCGCCGTCTTGTCTTCCGTGTCCTGTCTGCTCGCCCCGCGCGACGCCGAACCGAGTGTCCACCATAGCTGGGGCTAGCGTTTGCTACCCACATACCTCATCACGTTTCCCCCTCGATGCGCAGTGTCCACACTACGCACGTCGTCCTAATCTTGCCTCAACGACAGCGAGGACTGTTACTCCAATGCAATTTGATCATGGTCACGCAGCAGGCGTGACGGACTGTGGAAGTGGGCCCAGACTTGCGTTGCCCGAGGAAGACCCGCCCCGAGAGGCTGTGGGGGGTCTTAGGGAGCTGTGGGGAAGGGAGAGAACTTTTGTACCTCCACCAAACTGACGCACTGACCGCGCCGGAGATGAACGCCAAGCTCTCAAGTCCAGAGGTTTCGAATGCCCCGACCCTCGTAGACCTGAGACAGGATGCTTGGGGCCGCGTGCGGGGCGAGTGTGTGACTCTACCTGCAACACGAGCACAGACCACCATCTGGCCGGTACCAGAGTTGTGGGATTCAGGACCAGGATCCGTTTGTTTGGGGCCCAGTCGTCGCGCCCCTGAGCCACTCGTGTGGGCACCAGTTTCTCAGGATCTCAGCCCCAACATCAGATGCAAAAGCTCGTCCACGAAGATGTCCGTCCGTCTGCATGGTATCAAGCTACGACTACAGCTCTTGATCGTGCCGTCTTCCAGTACTGATATACTGCGGCACGCGTTCGTACAGTACAACACCAATCCGATATTGACTACAACGTATCAACGCTTCATCAAGAAGACTTGATCCAATAAAATGAGAATCAGCTGTTGTCGGGCCAGTCCGTGGGGCCAATGCTTTCGAGGAGACCCGCCCATGCGCCCATGTCGTGCACGGGCGGGAACGTGTCCGCGCTGGGGTCCATCGGGCTTGGTAACGTGAAGAGCCGCTCTTCGTCGTACTGCGGGGCCGGGGCGAGCGTCGCGAGCGCGCCGGCCTGGCTGATGAACGACGACGCGTACGGCGGCACGTTGTACATTGCGGCGGCCGTTGCGGCGGCGGCTGCCAGAGGGAGCAGGGGTGCTGAGTGGGGGGCTGCGTACCCGTAACCGTGTAATGGCAGAGCTGACTGTGCGTCCAGATGCGGATTTGTGCTCCCGTCGACGGCCATGTTGCCAGTTGAGTTTGTCGGTGGATTGTTGGCATAGGCATTGACCTGTGGTGTTGAGGGAAACCCAATGCGGGAAACTGTGGGGCCAGGGGCGGCGGGCGAGAGCACAGCCGGTGTGGATGGCGGATACGTTGTGTCGGGGAGCGGAGACTGCGCCGTCGTTGGCGATGCGAGACTTGAAGAGCGCCGCTTGGTGGGAGTAGGTGCCCGGGTCGGAGCCTTGCTCGCACGGAGGCTCCGTTGGGCTGCTTGAGCGTCGACCTCGTCGGCCTGTGCGAGCATCAAGTCTAGGACGGCGAGCTCGTTCTCAAGCGTCCGATCACGCCGCAAAGTGTTCTTCTCGACAGTGATGTACTCGATGAGGAGGGCGCGGATCGCCTCGTAATTGAACTGCGTTTCACGCTGTGCGCGAGCAAGCAACAGTCCCAGGACACACGCTGGCGAAAAGCCTGATGCGACCTGTCAAGTCAGTCCGAGTAATTCACATCACGAGCCGCCGTATTCTAAACACCATACTCACAGTGAGCCACTTAAAACGGTCGAAAGGGTCCAGGTCGGTCTCGAGCAGACTGAGGCGGTGCCGCAGCTCGACTCCAGCCGAAGTGACGCAGCACATGCGGCTTTCCGCATAGTCTGCGCGCCCTGAAGGGAGAAGGTATGGCCGATGGAGGGAGATCCTTGCCTGGTGGAACTTTGAGATGAGTGTGCGGCGCTGGAGCCGAATCCACGGCTGGGCGTCGTCCTGACTTGTGTCCGGGTCCTCGAGGCGGAACATGGGCGGCAGCGACTCCTGCCACTTTACCATGAGGCCCTCACACCGCATCACATCTGCATGGATGCGGGGCCGGAGACCAAAGCACGACGCGAGGATCTGCCCAATGATCTGGGCCAGTTTGTAGTGCAGAATCAAGAACGTCGAGCGCGTCGTCGTGCTTAGTGGCCAATCGCGACGCGGGAGAAGCTCGAGCTCGCTATCGTGCATGTTTGCCGGCTGCTGTGTCGTAAACGAGCTGTCTTGGATGATGAGCGGGCGGCCAAGGAAGTACGAGATAGATCTGGGTTTAGCACTACACAAGCTTCATCCTCACCTCTCAAGAATGTACATTTCTGTCAGTGTTAGCTCTGAAACGTTACCAGTCAGCTCACGAGCCCAGAGCCTCCGCCACAGCTCTGCAGTCTTGGGTGTCAGGTGCCACGTCTCGCCGTCCACATGGAAACTGCGAGTCAGATTTGTGCTAGGCAACACTCTCACCCTTGCGCCTGCGCAGCGCGGACGCCGCTCCCGACCATGTGCCATGCCTCAGGCATACGACGCATCGCGACGAGATACAACGAAAGCTGTTGTTGTCAGCTAAAACGTAACCTAGTCATCCAGCTAACAAGAGTGTATGCCGCAACCGTGTCCATGCTTTCTCCGTAAAAGCTTGGTGCTTCGCTGAGCGCACGACGCGCAGCCACAAAGCACTTGTCGCTGATGGCTTGCCTCTCAGGAAGGGAGAGATCATCGCTATCGTCGAGTAGCGAGCCGAACGCGAGCACCGTGTGGAAGAGGGCAAACCAGCGCAGGTCAATGCGTGTCAGATCCTCAAACTCGCTGTGAGTGACCCAGAACTCGTCGTAGCGAGTGTGAAAATTGGGTGCACATATAATATCGACCCAGCTGCACGTCAGTGCAGGTCCTAGTAAGTTCAGACTTGAGGTACTCACGAATTGTACTTGTCAAAGAAGGCTTCGACAAAGCGGCCGCAGAGAGAACGCTTCGGCAGCGCACTGTCCAGCTGACGGATATGGTACAGTAGGTCCTCTTCCCCTGAGGATGAGCGGTATTGAGAGTCGGAGACGTCGACCGAAGACTTGCAGCCGTGCATCACCTGTGCCGCTGCAGGTTAGACCGACAGGAGTTGCCAACCTACCAAGACGAGGACCAAAATGGGACGTGCCGTAAAACTGGAACTGGTCTACTGGTCAGTCCTTGCAACAGAGCCACTTACGACCATGCTGCTCAGCGCCTTCCTTCGCTAGACTTCCGATTCCTGGCGCTCCGCCTTCTTGAATAAGGTTATCCAAACGGGGAACGGACGCGCGACGGCTGACTTGAGATTGTGTCGCTGGAGTCTTGCGTCCGTTAGCAGCGCGAGAAGGTGACTCCCGGCCGTCTCGGTTGTCTCGCTGATTGCAGTTGTCACGGATGTTACGGACATCCCGGGCCGCCTGTTCCCGGGGATGGTCATTGATATCCTGCATCCTTTCTGGACTGGCTGTGTACGGTCCCGACCGCCACTGCCTTCCCTGTGGACTCAGTCCGTTGAAGGATATCCACTGAACTGATGCCGGTGGTGGAGTCACGACGCCGTGCCGTTCAGCGGAGACGGGGATGGAGCGATGGATGGAGCGTGACGATGAAAGAGACATTGAGAGGGAAGGCAGGGGCGTATGTGGCGTATGAGGGAATGCAGTGGTCGCGGGCGACACCGATGCCATATCTGAGTGGGTCAGTACAAACAACTATGTGACAGGGTAACACACCTTGCCAATCCCCAGACGGGTTGGAGCTGAGCGAGCTGGTGCCACTCGAGTCGAACGATCCGGTGAAGCGGTGGGACCGCTCCGAGGGTATACTCAGTGGCGAATCCTGCCCCGAGTGGTCCCGCATGGCGGTCATCGACATGGAATGGAACGAATGGCCGATCTCGTCGCGCCGCTCGCGCTTGGGCGACATGGGCATGTCACCCCCTTCAGCAGCTGATTTGCGCTTGTTGGCCATCATTGGGGTCTGCGGCGTCTGCGGAGAGAGCGGCTTCGCATCCGGGTAGATGCAGCCGTCCACGAGGTTGCGCTTTGCGCAGTGATGGCACGGTTGAAGACGGTCGCACTGTGAGAGGTTAGTGGATAGGCCGGATGGGATCGATGGGAGAAGCATGGAGGATGTGTCCCCGGCGGGATGGGTCAGAATGCCCCAGGATGTGATATTGTGGTGGATCGGCGCACAAGCGACCACGCTCCACGACACGACCAGTACCTGCCTTTTGCTTGCGCCTGTTGCACTCCAAACAGGCCGTGGCTTGCCGACCACGACGGCGAGCCTCGACGGGGAAGCCGGCCGGCGGGGTCATGAGCCGGTCGACAAACTCGAGTGCGGCTGGCGGTGGCGGGATGGTGAGCGGAGACGGCAGTGGGTGATGAGGATGGGCATGAAAGCGCTGATGGGGTGTCAGAGGAAGTGCGTGGGCCATACGGTGTGGTGTTTTGGAATCTGCTATGACGGGTGGGTGTTCCGCGGTCCCCACTCGAGCAACAGTCGTCTCGGACGGGCTGTTTGGAGAGCCGAGAGATTTCGGCATCTGCATCTGCATGCCTTCATGCGGAGGTTGGCTTGGGTGAGCGACCGAAGGTGGTGGTCCTGCCGCCGCCATCGCCGACATCCGTGCGGAGTGAAGAGTGGTGATTGAAGGGGTAGATGCGGCCTGAGCAGCGGGGAGACGGCTTGAAGGGGCAGCGTGAGTGGGTGCGCCCCTGTTGTCCATGTCCATCGGGTCGGCGTGTGCGTGCGCATGCGCAACGTGCGCCGCGTCTGGATCCTGGATATCCTGGGGCTCGGGGAGCTTGGATCCAACACCGGACATGGCAATATGGGGGGGGGAGGGGAAGACGTGTTTGACGGGCAAAACAACTTCGGTGTAAAGAGTTGGCCGTGCACGTTCGGCGCCGAGACGGCTCTTTATGGCAGTGGCAAAGTGGATAGTGGAACGGACGCGAAGACGCGAAGTCGAGCAGACAGATGGGACAAGGAACCTACCAGCATTGAGCGCTATTGAGTTCTCGACGTTGAGGGTTTCTTGTCACCCAGTCGCGTGTGGTTCGCTTGTGGCCTTGTGGCATGAGCCCCGTAGATTGTGGTGTCCAGACGCGAGAGGAAGCGGGAAGGGCTGCCAAACACACAACCCGTGTGTGAGATGTGAAGTGGAGCGAGGATCGGAAGCAGTCTTCCTTCGTCGTCTGCGCAACTGTATCATCCTCGTCCGGAGATGCTTTAAAGACAGCGGCGCAAGGGGAGCCAAGGGATTGATCTGTTGTGATGGGAGCACACTTTGCACCATGCCTCGCGCCCGCCGCGCGCCGAGTCGCCCTGGTTGCTTCATTGTTTGTGTGGAAGGAGAAGACACGGAACGCGATGGCCTTGAGAGGGCAGACAGCGACCCCTACAGATGGTCTTCATCGTTACATGATTGCGGATTGATCGCAGGGCGTCGCACACACGCCGATGGGTGGGGCGATTGGGAGTGGAACAGACGCGCAACTGTTTTGGGCCGTGGATCGTAGACTTGAGGCACCTTATCGCTGTCTTGAGTATGAACGTATGAGCCTACCCGGCCGCCAACCAGCGCTTTAAAGGCGGGAAGGAACATCAGTCGTTCGATGGGTCGATGACGTTCACAGGTCAGTGCGGCTTGTGGACGGCGTCTTCATGCCATTCCTGCCAGTCAATGGCGACATGCACGTTGTGAGCAGGTGAAACGCAAAAGACAGGATACCAGGCTCTCCAGAGCTCCAGCATTACCATCTCGATATGCTTGAAGTGAGTGAGCTGTTTGCGTGTGTTCTGCGACTGTGTTCAGGGAATGGGTAAGGACACAAGTTACACTTTGTTGGAGGCCGGAGCAGTGGAGGACAGTAAGAGGCTTACAGCAGGAGATTGATTTCCGCGGCGGAGCCCAACTCGGTGGTGGAGGTGACGTTTCCTGGTGGTGACCACATTCCATTCTGCACTCACACTTTTTGACGTTTCTCAGAACACAATCAGTGAGCCAGCGATCTGCCCCGAGCTGAATTGCATGCTGTTGACATTTCCGGAGAATGGCTGAGGTCACCGGCAACGTCTCTCGCAGTCCTTTTACCTCAACAACTAGTTTCCCAGTAGGGAGCTTTGGTCAGCAGGTCTCTCACGCCGATGGCTTGAAAGCGGCAATTGCTCAAAGCGTCGGGGCGGTCCTCGTCGCTATCTTCATCCACGACAAGACGCATACCATTGACTGCCACCACTGATGGTCTCAACGTTGAGACTTGCTTTGACCTCGATCAACATGTTTAACAGATCAGAACCAACATCCGCTCCTCACCTTAGCTCCGACCACCGACAAGAGCTCACCGTCTTGGCAATCATGACCCTCTGCGTCTATTGCTTGATACTGGCCTTTGTTGTGGTCCACTTTGGCCTGATTCCAATGCTTGCCGCTCGAAGACGTCTTCGGCGGGAGGAGAAGGATGAGGAGGAGCTGCAGATGGAGATACGCGCTGACAAGACGTGTGAGTCGCAACTCGGAGACACAACCATACTTGTCGCCCGGCTCTCTGACAAATCCTAGAACGCGCGCCGACATGTCCCACTCGCCAGGAATCCCACATCCCCTGGGGCTTACCATGCCTGAACTTCCTGTGCAATGTACGGCGACACCGTTGTACCATGGGAATCGGGCGCTTCATGCCTCGTGATCGCTCAGGCCCGACCCTCAGCTCTCCAGGGATGGCGGACGGACGCGGCCCGCCAGCCCACGCGCGCCAGGTGTGTGTTGTACTGTATCGCCGAGATATCCGCATGTCTGAGGCCCTCAGTGCAGATGCCCGGAGGGGGGTGCGCGTCGTGGTTTCCGGTGGCTCAGGCGTATGGTTCACAGGATGATCCACTATATTACCCGTTTGGAATGGCTATGGCCCACTTACCACTTACTGTACATGCACTGCGAACACTCACAGTGTCAAAGTAGAGATGTCAGTGCTTTATCAGATTGTCACAGCAAATTCGGAGATCACGACATCGACTCAAGGCGACGATCCTATGATCCAGTAACCAGAAGCAGTCACGTCATGCAGCCGCGCACTGGGCACCGCACTCTGCCTCGAGCCGGCTTGAGTTGCAGAACGTGTTGACGATTCAATGGGATATGGGCCATTCTCCATACCATTTGCACTTGAGTGGCAGAACCTACAGAACGGCAGAATAGACCCGGAACTTTCGACCTTGTAATTGTCGGAGCCTCGGCGCTCGTGCATACACTGCACCACGCATAGGCGTCAATGAGCAGTTTATGGTCGTATACGTAGCCACTCACTACGGGCACACTCACACACACACTGACGCGCACACGCTGCACGGTCTGTGCAACTAGCCACGTCTCCGCCGCGCCACCACCATGCTACCGAAAGCACGCCGAACACCACAATAGCACCCCGAACCTGGCATCCTGCTCTCCGAGTTGCACCAGTAGGCCCCGTTCGCAGGGAACCGCCCGTCCCCTCTTTTTGAAAGCCACGACTCTGGCCAGTATCGTCTCACTGTGTTCTTCTGCGTATTTCTGCACTCCTCTACAGGAGCGATGATCGATATGGTGGTTCACAGACGTCCGTGTTACCGTCTTGCAATCGGTGATCGGTGATCTGCGCAGCACAACGAAGGGGACTGTGGATCACGACTGTGCGATTGATGCTTCTCAATGATGCCTCATAGCTCATCGAGCCTACCACCAGTGTGCCCCATCCCAATAAGCATCGAGATGTCCACCCATATTCTCCCTTTGGGGTCATTGGGGTTCTTGGAATGTGGCGTGAGTGGCGCTTGTGTGCAGCTGTGTGCATGTGTGTATGTCTGAGGGGCATGAGGCACCAGCCTTTCCGCATTTTGCCGCAGTATTGAAACGCATTTCCACTCCTCTAATTTGTTAGCTTGTTAGCTCGTAGGTCAGTGGCTCATGTCCTGTTGGCCACCCTTACCCTCCTGGCTGCGACCAGTGTAGTGTGTAAATGCAGTATCTTCTTGCCCAGGCCACAGGTGGAGCCTCCCTGTGCCGAGGCCAGCCACGGTCCGCAGCAAGTCGGGTATCGGCTAGCGTAGGCACAGAGAAGACGGGACAAGCAGCGAGTTACTGGTCAGTGGAACATTTGTCGAGGTTTTGTTTGATTGACTGATTTTGACCACACAAACACAAGGAGAGCAGATCTACAGATCACCATGAAACAACCCGTTTGAATACACAGATAGCACGGCTCGTTGCTCTGAAGGGGACTCCAAAAGCCTGCTGAGTCTGCTGAACGCCCTGGAGGCCTGGAGAGGCTCGAGGGACAGGAATACACACCTCTTGTCTCGGCTGTGGTGTTTGTGGGTCGGGAGTAAGAAGACGGGAAGAGACCGAAGAGGCAGACAGGGCCAGGAATGGTGAGAGATCCGTGGTGGCAAACAATGGAAGGAAAGGGGAGCCGGGGGAGGCAACATTGGGTGGCGTTTATCAAGAAAAGCCAGAAAGAACATGGCTGCATGGCAGTCAGTCATGAGTCACGGTAACAAGGCGCAAGAGGCTTGAGCTCGGACGGCATGAGGGACAGACATGTACTCACCCACAGCAGGGTAACAGAGTAGAAGAGGAGAGCCAAAGGGTGAGAGGGTGACATCTCTGCTGTTCTGCAGGGGAACGAAGACCAGCGAGGAAAAGTGGTGCAAGACGTCTGTACCTACCTTCCAGCTGTCGACTCGAGTGTCGCCGCTCACCACTCTTTGTCGTTGCTCTTCTGCCGTTGCCCAAGATATAAAGCATTATCTCCATCTCTTCGCGCCGCTTCTCCTTCCGGAACACACCGTTCCTTGTCGTTGCCTGGCCCGAATCTTTGTCCGCCGTGCCCCGTGCGTTGTGATCCCAACTCGGCCTTTCGACGTTTGACCCCCATCCTTCTCTACGCGTCACGTATCTATCCTAGACCGGACGAGCTTTGCTTCTCGACGACTGCCAATCTAAGTGCTGTTCCGCTCGGGGCACGTGAAGTGCTAGTACAGAACCGGCTCAGCCGGAGTGTCGAGCGTCCCTTTCGCCAGCAAGAGCGATATAGCGATACTTCCTCTGGAAAGGGGGTGCGTTTTTCGCACGGTCATTGTGTCTTGAACAGTAAAGATCGTTAATCAACCAGACGACTCAAGCTGGCAAATCAAACGCGGTCGCGGACTTCAGTATTGTGGCCGATCCATTGGTCAGACCAACATCCACAACACTCAACATTGCGTGCTCAGTGCTGGCCGCCGCACGGAGCGCTATCAGCGGCGACTTTCTCGGCCATCTCGCTGTTTTACTCGTGTATCCACCCTTCTGTCAACTATTGACGGTCGTGACGCTGAGCACTGTGCCATTGGAAACACCGTCGACAATCCGTCCTTCCGTTCGCACGGCACGTCCACAGTGTCGTGGCCGTCGTGGCCCATTCAACACGCCGAGCTGAGCAGCGACAACAATAGTCACCATTGTTCTCTGCACACTTCACCACGGAGCTCTTCGTCGCCACCAGCTACTGTACTCTGCACTCGGCACACACCGTACTCTACACCAGCTTTCCACCGTCGTGCGCCCGGCTCGTTGGTCTACCACTCTCCTTTGCCCGTTTCCTCTCTGTTCCACTCTTTGCTACTTTTCACATCCGACACTGAACATTGGCCACCTGCATCATCGGGGCCCTTGTGATTATCAAGAACAACAAGATCAAACACAACATTCCTTCATTCCCACTCTGAAGCACATAGGCGCTGTGGCGACCTCACAGCTTCACATTCATCTGCCGTCATCGTCCGCTTCGTTTCAAGTTCATTCTGGCTTTTCTCGCTTCGGAATCGGTGCTTGATTTACCCTTAGCCTCCTCGAGCTCCGCTCCGTGTTGCACACTTGCGCCCTCCTCGCGCCCTCGACCTCGCTGCAGTCGTCAATTGTTCGATCGTCATCATTGCTTCACGTTTGAGGCCGCAGCTTTCCGGTCACAGATTCCGCGTCAAGCGCCCTCGGGTCGCAGAGAGGGAGCACATCGGAAAGCCTACTTTCCCATCCGGGGTTGCTCGGCTCGCCACAGACTTAAAGAGCGTGGGTTGGCTGCTCTATATACTCTCTGACACTTGCTCAGTTTACAGGCAAAAGCTCTCTCCACCCTATCATCCTATCCTTATCTATCTTCGTCCGTCCCCCACAACATGGGTGCCTGCCATTCCTCTCGCATGGGGCCGGCGTCCAACGGACAGGCAATACAACTGTCGCGGGATATCGACAAATCGTTGAGGGACGTAAGTGACGCTACACCAACATGAACTGCGCAGGAGACGCACTGACATGGGCTGTAGGATGAGAGGCGTCTGGAGCGAGAGGTGAAGCTTCTTCTCCTGGGAGCCGGAGCCTCAGGAAAGTCGACGGTCCTCAAGCAGATGCGAATCCTGCACAACCGCCCATTCGCCCCTGATGAGGTCGAAGATTACCGGTGAGTTGGTCAAGCCGTTATAAGCCGAAACCTCGCCACTGGGCACGTGGGCTTCCTTCTGATCTGCATGATCTGATCGATCTGAGATCTGAGACTCACCTCATAGCAAACTCGTCTTCTCCAACATTGTCCTCGGTATGCGCTCCATCATTGACGTAATGGATGAAATGCAAATACCCATCGCTCCGGAAAACCGAAAGTATATTGCACTGGTCGATGATGAAGTACCCATCAACACAGGGCAGCCATACCCACCAGAGTACCATGTCGCTCTCCAAAGTCTCTGGGATGACCCGGGAGTGCAGGAGTGCTGGGCGCACTCTTACGAGTATTCGCTGCAGGAAAACATGCCTTAGTGAGTGCGGGGCGCAGTATTAAAGTAAAAGGACGGTTCCGCTCTGAACCCTGGCGTGACTAACTTCAGCTTCTACAGAGACCTCGCCCGCCTTTTTGACCCTCAGTACAAGCCAGGGCCAGATGACATTCTGCGTGTGCGTTCCAAGACAACCGGTATCTCGGAGACGCGATTCGAGATTCATGACCGCGTGTTCCGGCTGTTTGACGTCGGCGGGCAGCGGAGTGAGCGCCGCAAATGGTGAGCATTCTTCACCCTGTGCAACGCTCGGGAGTCACAAACGGTTTCATGAAGTCGAGGCCCTCAAGCCCGTGACCTCGCTCAAGTGCACCGTGCTCCAAATGAACGAGCCCACACTGAACCCACAGGGCATCATGCTTCGAAAACGTCACGTCTGTCATCTTCCTTGCGTCGCTGTCAGATTACAATTCGGGCCTTATCGAGGACCGCAACTCAAACGGTATGGAGGAGGCGCTTCTGTTATGGGCCTCAATCGTCAACTCACAATGTCAGTGTAGCATGGAAGGGCATGACAGCTTCCCCGTCTGAACCTACCATCCGTTAGTTAACAACCAGGGTTTGTGAAGACATCCATGATCCTCTTCCTCAACAAGAGCGACCTCCTTAGGGAGAAACTACAGGATCCGCACCAACAACTTAAGGCCTACTTCCACACCTACGAAGGGCGGCCAGGGAATTTCCACGACGCGATCGAGTTCTTTAAGCTGGCCTTCCGTAGTGCCAATAAGAATCCATCCAAAGACATCTACGTTCAGTAAGTTGCTTTACCAATAAAGCAGCAGAATCATAATCTCCAGTTAGAACCAGTGTTGACATACAGCGTCACCACTGCAACAGACAGTGGGCATCTCCGTGTCGTTATGAATGCCGTGACGGATACGATTGGTGAGCCTGATTTCGCTTTGGAACTACTAACAACAGTCCGAAACTCGCTGCGCGACATGCGCATCCTTTGAACGCACTCCCGCGTCCGAGTGTTTTTTTTAAGAAACAGAGACGAATACGTGTGAGACCGCGATCGTCCTTTGTAACGACGTCTCCAAATCCGTCTCTGCACCCACATGCCCGCCCATGCGCCTGTGTCCACCGCCAAAGACGACCGCACAGCCTGTGGTCGAGCCGGTACTCTTTGACAAGAACGACACTTCCCTTGGGTGAAACAAGGCGTCCTCTTCTACCAACCCATGTCGTATGGAGAAGATCAACCAATATCATACCTCATGTCCGAACATACCTCCATTGTATACTGCCCATCGCTAGTGGTTAACTATATTTCATGTCGATGCATGTCAGATCAAACGTCAGTGATATAATAGCGAGGTTCTGCCCTGCAGAATATGTGGTTAGCGTTTAGTGAAGCGTGGAAGATGTAGGAGTAGAACCAACATCACCGTCGTCGAGCGTTGCAGTTTTCGATTGTGGTTCAGGTTGGATAAAGATCTGAGCTGCCGAGATTACGCCTTGCTCGCCTACGCATTACAAAGCTTCACGTGTCCTGACAATTTGTAATAAGATCGACAATGCGATTAGACTCCCTGACTTGATCTCTTGGCGTTCCTGGCCAGCCTGGCACAATCATTGCTGCGACAAGACAAGCACCATGCGGCCCCGCGGCCCGCCCCCGAAGCCCGAGGTCGATCGCGGTCCGTCGTCACGACTCGAGCACCTATCGTCACGATCAATCCCACTCTTTCTACCACCACTCACTCCCATCCCCACACTCTTTCACACTCTCTGCCCGTTCATTTGCCGGAGCACACTCTGTCTGTAAGGTGAGTCCGCCGCTGGCCCTTCGCCCACTCACACGAAGCCACCCCAGACCCGAGGCCACCAAAAGTGCACCGCAGCCCGTGCACGTCACTGGGGTTCTCGAGTTGCCCAGCTCAAACCCGCAAGCCGTGACACGTCTCTGAGTCTTCCGATCCTCCAGCTCCCGACATTCCAAGCCTGTCGTACAGTTATCGCATACATTCTGATTTCCACGAGCCTCCGCCCGCTCTCGTCCCGTCCTCCGCAACCCCGGATATATAGACGCTAGATCTTCCTTGCCCCTCCTCTCGCACACGTTCATTTCTCGTCCTTTATTCCGACATCATTCTCAACTGAACGATACTCCTCTCTTTGCTTTCTATCAACGATCTCTTCATCTTCTCGTCAAGTTAATACGTTGACGATATCGTCCTCGCTCTTGCCCGCGCCCACTTAACTTCGACCCACACTTTAAGATTCCTCGCAAAATGCCGTGTCTACCGTGTAAACGACTAAATGCCGAGGTAACAGCGCTCAACGACTGCTATCCGCCGAGCAAGGAGCTTGTCAAGGCCGCACCAGAGTATCAGCCGCTCTCGCAGGACCTCGGCAAGCTCACGTACATCGCCACGAATAAGCCGAGCAGCCTTGCTAAGATTGGCGACGAGCTCGAGAAGCGCGTCATCAAGGAAGCCAGGGGCAGCTCGGGGGGATATCCTAAAAGCAGGGCGTGAGTATTTCTGTCCAACTTACTGTGACGGGGGAGATGGTTTGCCCTTGACGTCGTGGGGTTTGTGACATTGTGGGGATGACCGCTCTCAGTGATCCGTCTTCCCTCCATGTCGCCCCATCATGTCTCAAACCCGTTGCTGAGCCTGATCGCGCCCCATGATTGAGGCAATGCTTTCTTGCCCTTTTGGTCAACTTGGGTGCCTTGATTTAACTAACTCCAGCTCGCTTCTTATCTCGCTCCGCGTCCTCCACCGTCTTCTCACGGAATGCAAACGCGACATCGGTCTATTTGCCCGACAGACGATGCGTATTATCTCCACGGCGCTGGACGTCCGTGTGTATCAAAAGAACGACACAGATTTGGAAGTAGCATCGCGCGCCGCCGCGTGCTTTGCCGCGTTCGCCACCTTTACCGATGGCGGCGGAATCGGTGTCGACGAGGGATTGACCAACTCTTATCTTGGCGTTCTCGGCAAGTTTGCGAATCTGGCCTGTTGTACGCCCCAGACCGAGAAAGTTGATGCCGAGGAGCAAAGTCGCGCCCGTCTGATTGGTCTTTCTGCGCTGAGCGCTACTGCTGGGTCAGATGCGGTGTTCTCGGCATCTGTCGAGTTTCCTCGCCAAGTGAAGATCATTGTGCCAGCCCTGTTGAAGATCATTCACCCCGCACCGTTTGAGGATTTGAAAGAGCTTGCAGCGAAGGCCAAACCGGGTTCCACTGTCGCTTTTTTCTCCGAGTTCCAGGCCCGCCGGTCACTGAGCACGCGTCGACTCCCATCCCTTCACGAGCACGTTCCAGGAGAGAAGGGCCCGTCGACTGGCGACGTCACGTCGGCGGCGTTCACCTGTCTCTACAACCTGGTGTCCGAGTGCCAAAGTAACCAGGCCGAGAAGGTGCTTGGCGTGCTTTTCGCGTACTTGGACCAGTATGGATGGTCGGATGTGGAGCGTGACTGCTGGCTTGCGGAGCAGCTCACTGCTGCCCTTCCTCTTCAGTCTCGGTCAATAGTTCCCACCACGCTCGTCGACATGCTCCTCGATCTCCCAGACGATGTTCCCCCGACGGTCAAGCACCTGGCCATCGTTTCCATGGTCACTACTGTCTTGTCGTCGTCGGTATCCCTCGTCGGCCTTGGCGTCACCGATATCCTTGCGCAGCTTATTGCCGTTATCACGCGTCGTGTGTCTGTTAACCCTCTTGACGAGCTCCTTCCGGCGCTCGTCAAATGTGTATCGTCCCTTGGAACGCACATCTACTACGCCGATCAAATTAACGATATTGTGGAGGAAATCACAACACAGATGGCGATGATCCCAACCACCGACCCGGCGCGCCAGGACATTCTCCGCGTCCTCATTCACGGCATGATGGGTGTCATGTCGGCTGCCGATCTTGGTGACGAGGCGGAAGCTCGCGCATCGGAGATGCGGGCGGTGTCGCCATCGACTGACAAAGGGGAGCGAGTTGACAAGGGCAAGTCGCCACAGCTCGAATCTCCGGCAGTTGAGATTCCCCGCCGCGACCTGGGAAGGCGAAACCCTATCGCTCCCGAGGTGTGGCAGGAGACGCTGCCCCTTCTCTGCGAAAGCACGTTTGCGGTTCGTGCCGCGTACGTCCGCGCCCTGCTGTTCTATCTTGAGACGGAAATGCCGCGTGATCGCCGTCCTCGCCCTGATGAGCCCAACATTGTGCGCTTCTGCAATGCCCTCAACGCTGCGGTGTACACTCTGGCCATGAGCTCCTGCCTTGGGGTTGGTGATCCTATCTCAAGTTTGCCACACACTCCAGGAGACGGCACACCGCCAACCGCCCAGCCTGATAACCGCGTGGCAACGCCCGAGTCCATCAATGACTCCAAACCGGGCGTCACGTTCACGGTGTCCGAGCCGACACCGAGGGAAACACCTGCCGGCAGTGTGTCGAACCACCCCAAGCCTGCTTGGCCAGGCACCTTTAACCCTGGGGCGAATGGAACTGTTACGCCGCGCTCAGGTGGGAATAGCGGTGCGCCTAGCGGTGCTGCTACACCTAAGCGGCCGGTCCGCCATGGTCGCCGCGTGTCACTCCCCATCAACCGCTTGAACAGTGCCACGGAGTTGACCCAGTTTGACAATGTCGCCACACCGTTCGACTATGCGTTCATTCTTAGGATCCTCGGCGAGGTGCACAAGACTGTTCCCGTCGCTGCTCTCACGACTGGCGCCCCCATGCTTCTTGCCTTGGATGCCGACGCGGGTAGCGATCTCCAACGTTCAGCATGGAACGCTGCCAACCCGGGCGCATGGGTGCTGGAGCGCAAACGTGCGTGCCGCGAGACCGTGGCCATAGTCTGGCGTCGTACAGCAGCTGGATGGGGAGTTCAACCTGTTGTGGATCTCGCCGACCAGGCCATCAACTCGCTTCCCGAACCCTTCGTCGTTCCCGAGTTCTACCTTCACGAGTTTGAAGTTCTCAGGCCGGACGAGCCAAACAGCTTTGTGCGCGATCCCACTGAGGGCGAGAGCGCTGCGGCCAGCCGCCCTCTACTCAACCCCACTGTGATCGTCCAGTCGTTTGCCAACTACCCTGAAGTACAGCGTGCGAGTGCGCTGAGCGAGCCCGAGCTCGAGAGGCGCTTGGGTGCCAGGTGGACTGCTGAGGGTGCCATTCGCGAGTGTAAGTTGCTGCATCCTAACTTCTGTAGCTTCGTTCCTGACAGCTCCAGCCTTCGAGCGTTTTACCTCGCCCTCGCCTCCACCCGACTCGTCGACCGCAGCCGCAGCTGCGACGCTCATGGCCATTCCAAATGGGTCGTACCAGTCCATCGGGCGCCCGATGTCGCGTGCCGTCGATGTCACCGACCTGCGCGATGCGCTCGGCGCAGGCGGTGGCGCGGCGGGCTCGGCTTCCCAGAGCGTCGTGAGCAGCCTGCACTCGACAAGCCCCACAAACGAGAAGAAGACCAAGGTGCGCCCCGATGCCAGTGAGGTCCTCAAGGAGATCTTCAAGGACAAGAAGCGCACCTAGAGTGGACCAACGGATTAGCCGGGGCCGTGGTCAACCCAGAGCTCCCTGCCATCACTTTCCTCCGCACTTCTCGCCTTGCCTTGGAGCAGCTTTGACTGCTGAGCTTGTTCTACACTATACAGTATACCTACGCTACTCACTTATTACCTTGTGACCTCACCATCTGTTGAGTGGTGGGCCCATCACCCTTCCCACCCTCATCCACCGTCAGCCTCGGATCCTCGGCCCGGTCGGCAGTGAGATGGCTGGTTCCCTTATACCCACGTGGTTTTCCTGCTCACTGGGCCACCACAACACCATGTTAATCTCCCGTACTTCGGCAGTCAACTGCCTTTCTCCTGCATCAACAGTACCCAATATGCAATCGTTGTTTGCCAGCAGTATCGTGCAGCATCAGATTGGATATGAGGCTCGTGACATAACATGCGGATGCTACCTGCAATATGGCACAAGACTGGGGAGAAGACAATGCGGGGTAATGAGAAATGAAAACGAGGCAATGGACATGTTGTGTGGGTGAAAACAGGTATACCAAACCCCATTCAAGGGCGACTTCTGAGACTCTGGACGCTAACAATGATGACACGATGATCGCCCCTCCTCGGTGGGCGCAGGTCGTGTTGTGTGTGCCGTGTGATGGACCAAAAGGGAGGGAACGCAATTATCAACAAGGTTGGGACATGGTTAATACAGCAGGGATGCCTTAATCTGCAACGTCAGTTGAAGTCCATCACGGTTCGTTCATTGTACGTACCCCTGGGCCAAGTGGCGGCGGCGTGGTTGAAGGCCCAGTCGCAAGCAAATGTTGATGCGCGGAGGAACTTCTTGTTCGAGTACTTCTTGTACACATACACCTTCTCAAACCCGGGCTCGACCAGGCGCTCGCACAAGAGCACGGCCGCCGGGATGAGCTGAGCTTCGGTGTAGTTCGAGTAGAAGACGAAAGCATCGTTCCAATCCCCACCGAGCATGCGACGGGAAACGTACATGCCCACTGCGGCGATCATACTCGGCTTGCAGCGAATGAAGCGATGGTCGAGAAGGGTAACCTCCATGAGGAATTTTGAGAGGGTACGAGTCTGGATGTCGTAGTCGTCGGCCTTGGAGATGCGGCGGACCCACGAATAAGGTGAGCAGTAGGACGAGATGGAGAAGTCCAGGGTCTGGAGGATGATGCGCTCGCCCTTGAGGATCTCCTCCTTGGTGTAACCGCCCTCGGTCATGTACACGAGCTCATCAATGCTGGGAGCGAGGATCTCCTCATACTTGGCAGCAATAAAGATGGCCGTGACACCGACGAGCTGGAGCTTGTTGAGTGAGACGACGCGTACCGAGAGGAAACGGTCGATCAGATTCACTGCAATCCACAGAGTCTCGGGAATCATGTGGTAGCGGACGTGTACCTGAAGGAGCCAGTCGATCAGGGTTGTGCGCATGGTCCTGACAGTGTCAGCAGACTTAGCCTAGCTGGACTTACCATTCGACCTCAGTCTGGAACTCCATGTAGTCGGGGTTGGGCATGCAAGTCAACTGATGGGTGTAAGCAACTGGCAATAGATGTAAGCAAAAGGACGTACTGAAAGCTCCTCCATGTGAGCGAAGATGTCATCGGCGTACTCGGCAACCATCGAGGTGTCGAGCTCGTCGACCTCGTCGACGAAGTTGTTACGAATAGCGTCAAGCTCCATCTGGCAGCGGTACTCCTCCTCGGGGCTCATGCGAAGCCAGTCGTCGTCGCTCTCCTCTGCTTCCTCCTCGTCGAACTCGCCTTCACTTCCCTCGATACCCTGCTCGCCAATCATTCCCTCAAAGTCAACCTGGACAGCCGCACCGACGCGATCAACGTCCATCTCCTCCATGGCATCCTCGACATTGTCGGCAATGACCTGAACAGGAGCCACCGGCTCCTGAACAGTGGGGGCGGGAGCTGTACGGCGCTGAGGGACACGAGCAATTGGGCGATCCTGAACAGCGTTGGCACCACGAGTGGCTAACGGCTGGCGAGCCTTGGCTACTTGGATGTCAGCGCTTGATACGTGGCGGATGTTTGCCTGCATGTTACTCACCAGGCTTCTTGGTCTCAACTACTGTGTCCTCCTGTGACCCTGTCAGCACATGCCTCTAAACATACACAAGCGGCGCGGTGCAAACATTCGACTCAAAACGCACCCGAATGTTGGTAACAGCGCCCAGAACGTTGCGCTCGCGCTTCACGCCGACCTTAACGCCCTCCGTTGGCCTGGTGGTCTTGACGGTGCCGTTGACAACAGTAGCCTTCGCGGCGGTGCGGCTTGTTCCAGCCTGACTGCGAACGGGAGCGGCATTCTCGTCATTGGCCCGAGTAGAGCGAGTAGCCGTGCGGCGACTGGGCTGTGCGGTGTTAGCAATGATTTTAACAGTGTTCTGGATGGATTGCTGCACGTACGCGGTTCATGGTGGATGAAGTGAAGGATGAAAGGAAGGGTGGATGAATGTTTGGCAATGAATGGAAGAATGTGCTTGGTAGATGAGGATGTTTGGTGAATGTTTGTAGCCGGGCTAGTGCGAGGGATGGTCGCAGCCTATGACCACTTCGATGTCAACCAGACAGCTCGCGAGGATGGTGACGAGAGGCGACAGTGTCACGGTGACAAGAAGATGAGTGTTTGGGAGAGGTTGAGAGAGGAAGAGAGAGAAGTGGAGTGAGAGAAGGAGAATATGTAACAGCGACTAGCACTACAGTACTACAGAGTGTTTGTTGGTTGGTTTGGTGTTTTGTTTGGAGAGAGGAAGGAAGGAAGGAAGACAGCAAACTTGAACTCGGGTTCAGTGTTTGGTGATTCCAGGTGTGCCCTAAGGGAGTGGCGCACCGGTGCGACGCAAACTGGACGACGGGAGCTGAGAGAGCTGAGAGCTATGAATGCACGAGTTGCGGTCACCAGATCGGCTGGCCTGGTCGTGTTTAACGCCGTTTTGCGAGATTGCGCGGAGAGGAGAGGGAAGCGGTGACAACAAGATGACAACCCGCTGTTGATGCGCTAGAGCGGAGGAGACGGAAAGGGAGGTATGGAGAGACAGAGAGAGGTATGGATGGGGATGAGGAAGATGATGTAGTGAGCAAGGAAGGGATGAGGGAATCAACAATGTTGAGCAACCAACCGGGAAAGGGAGTTGCGGAGATGAGAGGGGTTGTTGATGATGGGATGGGATGGGACGGTTGATGGATCGAGTGATTGATGATAGTTTTTGGCGTTGTTTGGAGGAATGGGGTACAGGAGGAGGAATATTGGCCCGAGTTGGGATGATGGATGGATATGGATGAGGAATGGTTGAGCTCGCGCGCGGGGGCTGCACTCTGGTAGGGTAAAGTTTGGAGGGGAGGGAAGGCAAGGCGGAGCAGGGAAGGAAGGCAAGGAGGGAAGACAGAATGCAATGTTTGGTCCGTGGTACCGTGTGTTGTGTGTGTGTCTGGGCTATGTTGTGTGTGTGTCTCTCTGTGTTTATTGCCCGTGTTGGTTGACAAGCCAAGCCGCCGTAACTCTCTCTAACCACCTCGCCTATGACGAAATACATCCATCTCTATACACCTGCTGAACAACTGGAATGGCTGTGTATTCCCTGCTGTACTGTATGCATGCACTACTGCAGAGGACGATGTATGGCGCACGCCGCTGTTGGTGCACCTGCATTGCTGCACGCTGCCGCGCGATCCAGAGCGATGTCGGCACTGTCATTTTGGACCAACCCGCGCCAGCCAGCCGTCACAATCCAGGGACAAGATGTTTGCCCAGGGTCTATTTGGCGTTGGCTGAAAGGGTCTCGGTCCTTATACAGAAAGCAGAGCCCAGGAGAGGCAGGACGCGCCAGGACGCAAGGCAACCGCGCGCGTGCAAGCCTGAGCCTGGTTTTGCCTGGTTGTGATGCATTCTGGCCATGTTGGTCATGTTTGGACTGTTTGGCGAGTTCCATCGGATGGGTAACCCAGGGATACAGTGGCCGAGCAGTGGCCGGACGGGGCTGGGTAGTGGTGCTTCTGAGTGGTGGGTCGGTCGGGGTCGGTGGTGAGTGTGCTCCCCACCAACCGGCGGCCCTTGGTCAGAAGTCTCCAAGCAGCAAGCAGCCGGTTCCGCGCACTCCTCACGCCAGTCTCCCCCCGGGTCTCCTCTACAGGACTTCGGCCCTCGGGTCACGTATACCTGCATGCAAGCTGCCGGTCTCTGGTGCGGGATCGACAACCACAATTTTACGAGGTACGACACACAACACCCGCCGCCCTTCCTCTGTTTATCCGCGCTGTGCAGTCCAGCCCTTCCCTCAGATCTGCAAGTCGCAAGCCCATCCCCGTCTACCACCGACAGCCATTGCATGTCTCCCATCGTCAACAGACTCCCGGAAACCCGGGTGCCATAAGCCTGATTGATCTACGTGCCGCGCTGCAAGTCTGCGGGCGCGCGAGCCAAAAGCTATGGCGCTCTGAAGGATGTCGTTGTCGTTGTGTTGTGTTGTGCTGTGTTGATGTTGATGCTGTCACCCGTCCCAAGCCATCAAGCCATCCAGGGTCAGAATGCACTTTGGCTGCCCAACGAGAAAAGCGCCTCCGAAAGGGTTCCATAATAAATCAGGCGCGCATGCCGTAGCCTAAAAAAGAAGGCATAAACAAACCCAAACACTGGGGACTTATATGAGCCCCCCCGGATTGTATGGCGATTTCGCCGATGTACCGATGTCACCAAACGTGCAACAGGCAAACTATACAAGAGTGCATACTGGCAATCCATGAATTGACATTCGTCTTCAACATTGTTCTTCCTTGCATGCTTTGCAGAACGATTGCAGCCGCCAGCTGTCCCGCAGCATCACGCATTGCGCTCGTTGACGCTCCTGGTCAGTCGGCGGACCGAGTCGTCAATATTCGATCCTTCCGTTCAGGGAACCTACCAGGCCCCCACCAACTGCCCAGTCCTGGCTCAATGATCACTGACATTCGTCCTCAGTAGCCAGAGCTGTACTAAGCATGTGACACAGTGACATGTGCACAGTACTGTAGACGGCTACACGTATTTGGGTTTCGAACCAAGTCGTCCACTTGCGCGATCTGGGACGCTGCTTGGAGGATGGCAGGCCGAGCTTCCATTCCAGCGGTCGATCGGGAAGTCAGGAAACGCGATCGCATCACATTCTCTGCCTGGGCTACGTCGCTGGAATTGGAACGATTCCACTGATTCACTGATCCTTTCATCTGACTAACTTTAGCACTATGCTGACAGCTGACCGCCGACAGCTGATTGTTCGATACCAGATGTGGTATCTCACAACAACTAAGTGAACGAGGGTGTTGGCAGTTGCCCGGATATTCTCTTTGTAAAGGGGCTGGGCGATCACCAGATTGATGATGCCCTGTGCGCCAGCGCTAGCCTACTAGCGTGATTCAGTGGCCACCCCGTCTCCGGCATCCCCGACCCCCGTCTCAATAGCTCATTAGTGAATGATGAATGTATGAACAATGTTTGTGATACCGCGCTACACGGGCATTCGTCATGCAACTCGGCGAGCCTGTACACGCGTCAGGGCGACAGGGATCCGCGCGCCGCCCACCGCAGGTCCGTGTTGAGTCCGAGCTGAGACCTGGGGTGGGGTCGGACCGCGGAGTCTTGGACACCGACCTTGGGCCGAACTCATCACCCATACAATTCTAGACTCCTCCACAATGGCCCCAATATGGATCTTCCGATTGCACTGGCTCCTCGTTCTGGAGGTCTGGGTGATCAGATAATCCGCGAGAGCAACGGGCGGTGTGATGTGTTTAGCCTATTCCACTCCAGACATTTGAGGTCTGTTACTGACCTTCTATGACAAGCGGCATGGTAGATAGGTGGTATTGGAGGACAATCTAACCTCTCGCTACAGACGGTCCATGTCAAGTGACAAACCATTGTGTAGGACTTGAAGTGCCTACACCGACCCGAGGGACAGTCACCAGTCTGGCCCGGATCGCGCGTTTCGTCGGGAGATTCCAGCTGATCAACGGATCAACTGACGCTGGCAAAGGCCCGGCATAACAGATGGCTCTGAGTGGGATGAGTCGGTACTGAAAAGCTTGAGCACGTTCTCCAAACGTTTCGTCTCGCCGATGTCATAGAATCAGAAGCAAACATAGCCACCTGAAACCCGCACCTCGCTCTTACGACCGGCACACATCAGGACTTTGATGCCACAGTACTACTGTACGCCCGTTAAACTTTGGGCGGCATTGCGACAGCCCAGCCGTCACCGACGTCGTCATGCGCTGTAACGTCCTCGTAACGCCAGCCACAGTCGTCGCGTTACAAATTGTCGGCCACACTCAGATAACAGCCCGGCGACCGATCGTGTTACTGGAGTAAAAGAAGCTTCAGAGTTGGAGGCGTACTTGATAATTCCTCCGTTATACCGTTATGAACAAGCTTGAGTGGGTCACGGAGGGCACTGTATCGCTGGCCGCTGGACATGTAGGCGTTACAGGTTAATGCTTAACTGCTTATGCCGGACTGTTATCTCATCTTCAGAACGGCTATCAACTGTGGCTGTTATTCTGGATGGGAATACCTGACTTGAACTTTCAATATTGTCCCACCAACCCGGTCACACGGTGACAGCATTGACACGCAAGGAGTTCACAGCCCAGCTCTTGCCATCTCTGTCCTGCGCATACTAGAAAACGTGATTCGAAGTGCGCTACATGTCGGTCCCTCCAGTTGTGAGCCACCTGGCAATTATTCTGAATTTTCTCCAGGTTTATTTAATGTATATCTTTTATGTCGTGATATTTCTGACCATCCTCTCATCATTGATCATGTATGTGGATTGCCGACTACTGTCAATACTCGCTGCTCGCTGGACCGCGCCTGCTCAATCTGCCACCCTTTACGAGCTCCACAAAGCGGAAGTCGAGCAACTGACACGGGTTCATGATCAGCCCTCCTCCCCGCCTCCCCACGTCACGATCCCATTGCTTCGTGCTCATGTACATTCATTTTCTACGTTGCTGCTACAACTGTACCGCCACGCGCTGCGGCCCCGCAGCACCGATCCTCAACTGTAAGGCGCACTCGGCTGTCCGCAACGCCATGCTCGACGGTGGGAGCCTTTACAGCATAGGCGGCACCAGCTGCAGCCGAATACGCGCCACACCCGGACACGAGTCCCCTCGCCGCAGTCGGAGGTTTAACGGGAGCGGAATGTGCGGCCCGACACAGTTTTGCGCTCGCCAGTCGCCGTGCCCTCGGGCTTCGCGCGGTTCAACACCTTGAGGAACTCGGCGACGCGGTAGCGCATGCGCGAGTGCATGTAGGCCTTGGAGCACTTGATGTGGTAGTGGAGGTAGTCGCGGAAGAGCTGGATGCGGGAGATGGTCTGGATGGCCTGAGTGGGATTGGCGAAGTGGCGGGGCGCGAGAACTGAGAGTGTTAAGGCTGTACTGTAATAATGTGCGTATCAACACTCACTGAATGTAACATAGCCCACATCCTCGGTCTTCTTCAGGCCCGGGATGTGACGAATCTCAAGAGGAGGTTCCCGGTTCGAGTAGGTCACTTGTGGTGCGCTCTGCAGCGACTGGAGCTTGCGTGCGTCGACAAATTCCTAGACGGTCAGTCATGGGATAGGACGGGGACAGGCAGAATGGTGACCCGGGGCTTCCATCATACGTGCAATGACAAGCGCGCGACGGCAAGCCGCTGGCTCGAAACAGATCTCTACGCACCTGAAGGAACACCCTTCCATACACACGGTCCGTCTCGTCTTGGAACTGCGTCGAGAAGATGACGGTGACACGATCGTGGCTCGCGCGAACGAAGATTGCCTCATTGTCGCGGTAGTTGATGATCTTGAGCTCACCCTTGTGCTCGGAGGGCTCAAGATCCATCTGTTGCGCACCTGCCGGCTCCTTGTAGCTGGCCTGCAGAGACTTCTGCTCCTCAAACGACGCAAGGAAGGGGGCGGCAAGCGCGTTGCGCTTGATAAGGGCAATATGGGAGATGAGGTCGACCCGCTCCTCTGTGACGTTAGCACTGGACCCATTAAGCATGCCGAGCATTTCAGTAAAGTCAAGATACAGCAGACAGCACCAGAGGCCTGTTTTCCATTGATAATACACGGAGTTGCGTGTCGGGTTGGATCCTACCAACTCCAACCAGTGCACTCACCAGCAGTAGCAGGCAGACGCTCGAGGTCGATGTGAAGCGAGACATTGTATCCAAACTCGGTCTTGTCCTCCGGAAGAATGTATCCCGCGTACTGCTCCTCGAGGTGCTGGCGCGCACCGTACTTCACGAGGTCGGGCCAGCACTGGATGCTCATCGACAGGAGAAGTACCGTCTTGCTCTCCGGCGTAGAGATGTGGAAGCGCACGGCGTCAAAGTCGACAAACTGGATATCCGACCGCGATGCCCTGATGACCGTTAGCACAGCCTCCCCAGATAAGAGTCCCGGTATTCTTGACATACTTCTCGAAACGATCGGTCAGGACATCGTGGATGATGACATTGTGGGACTTGGATGGTCAGCACGAGAATGCTCGACGTGAGCTTCCAGCAAGACGAACCTCCAAGAGAATCATTTGGGAAACAGGCGCTTGGCTCGCGAGAATCAGAGAGTCGGAAAGATGTAGTTTGCACTATCAGAGTCGATCCGGAAACGCGACGAGAGACAAGATATCGAGAAGAATGGAGGCGACGACGACGACGAAGGTCTGGCTAGAGGATGGAGGGTGGACAGTGACTGCGAGCCGTGCACTGCCAGGGACACCGGTGACGCAGAGGCCCCCCCTCTCCTTGCTGTCATCGACAATCAAGGAGGGCATGCAGGGCATGGGAGCAAATGAAATCCCACGTGGACAGTTACGTAAACAAAAGCCAACCGACAGAGGTTTTCACAAGTGTCATTAATGTCAGCCCTCCCCCCACGCCCCGGATGCGCGGTGCCTGATGACCGCCTCGGAATGTAAATGTGACAGCCACTTTCTAATTGGTATACACTGTCGAAGTTTATTGAGCTATTGAGATTAAGCTGAAACAATTAGACGTATCTTCTTCGGTCTGGCTGCTTCAAACCCATTGTGCATCCAAGTTACCAAGGCGTCTTGCTCTCCTAGCTCTTCTCGATCCCTTCGACGCCGCCTGAGCTCCTGACCTCCTGAGGCGCCTCCGCCCCATGAAAGATCTGATGCTTTGACAGCTCCGGCCTCCTGCATCCGGGAAGTCGGGAAGTCCGAAGATAGATCCCCCTCGCCTATGATGCTGACGGCTGCACATGCAACCTCTTGTGAATAAGCTCTGGATAAGCAATGCCCCGGCGGCCGTGGGGACTCTGGTGATGTGACTGCTGGGCGCCACCTTTGAAACGCTGCTTTGGATTAATATTTGTTGTTGAACGTCTTGATTGCGGTTGTGCTTCTATTAGGAGTCGTTCGAGGATACGATTATGCAGTTCTGAGATCTGAAAGCAGCCACCACCACAGCGAAAAAAAAAAAAAAAAAAAAAAAAAAAAAAAAAAAAAAAAAAAAAAAAAAAAAAAAAAAAAAAAAACGATGAAGGGAGATCGGGTGCCTTGGCGCGCGGCGCGCGCGCGGAGAGCGGAGAACGACTCGATACCCGACGGGCTTGGATGGATGCATGCGGCCTTGCGGTCTCAAGACCGTGAGGCCCGCTGGGGAGGCGTTGTTGGGCGCGGGGGCTGCGGGGAGGATGTGTATGGCATGGTGTGGTGGTGTTACTAGCCACTGGGGGCAGTTGGCGTTGTAGTGTCGGCTGTGTACGCTGTGTGTCTTACCTTGCTCCCTTGTCCCCCCGACCTTTTGCGTTTTGCTTTCGCTCGGCTTATATCAATCATCCCCGTGCCATCCACACCTACTGTAGCACCTAGTGCCAGCTCGTACCATCCTCGTCAACCAGTCCAAGCCTCCTTCCACATCACTACTCCCCTCTCTCGGCAGCATCAGCTGCAGCAGCTTATCCTCGTCTCTCGATCTTTTGCACTTTATCGCACAAATACACGTCTACATCGCGGCTCTGGACACCACTGATCGCTGCGTCCAAAATGTCAACACAGCGCGTCCCAAACCGCCGCCGCAGCTCCAGCGTGACGAACATGCTCCGGTAAGTCGTGCATTCTTCTCTCGCTGTCCACATGCCGAACACACACATACACACACACACAACACACGGAGATGGCGACTGGTATCGAGTATATCGATTGCTGGGCGATGGTATCGCCTAACACATGTGGTTGATTGCCGTGTTGCCCATGGGAGAATCCACTCCACTTCGCTTGTCCCTGCGGCACACCCCGATCCGTCGCACAGCCAACGGGAGCCCCCATCTTAACCCGCAAGCCCGCTAGCATCACTACCACGCCGCACTTCTATTCTGGGTTTGCTTTCTATCTTGCTGATCACCACTTGCAGGCAAGTTCCATTCAACGAGCACAAATACGGCAAGTGAGTGTCTGTTTCCGGCTGCTTGGTCCGGGCCAATGGAGATGCAACGCGCCCGGTCGACGCGCGTGACCACTGCTTGAAGGCATATATGGCACGAGACCAGGGCGCGTGAAATCAACGATGCGCTCTCAGCGACACCTACCGGAAGCATTGCCGGAGCGCGAACATTACTCGCTCCAGGTTTCAATGTGATCGAACTGACATTTCGCAGGATGAAGATGACAGAGGTGCAACCTCTGTCTGGTGCCAAGCGGCCAGCAGACGATGACGATCTACCAGCCCGGTATCGCTCACTCGGCTTCTGGAAGGATGTGCGGACCGGTCGTTGGATGCTTGTTCCCCGTGAGTCTGCTGAACTTCTCCACCCCGCTGGGGCTTGCTCAGAAGGAATGGAAGCGTCCAAGTTGAATCACTTCAGGTTGAATCACTTGTGTCTTCCTCCTGCCGTGACTGCGGTGCGATGACTATGATGTCGATGGGCCATCATGAGCTCAGCCTCGTTCCTCCCCTCTGGGTATCCCTATCGCATCCTCGGCCCGTTCTAACCCACAGTCTCGTCCTTCATTCTGATGATGATCCCCATCCTCCTCTACACGGTGCAGATCGTTCTCACGAATGCCGGCGTTCTTGGTGACCTTAAGGTCAATGTCTTCGAATGGATGCTGGTTCCGAGCTACCGCCTCCCGAACGGCAAGTACGAGAAGGGCTGGCTTGATCTCGTGTTCCTCGCCTACCACATCATCTTCTGGTCGTTTGTGCGCCAATTTGTGACCATTCACATCCTGCGTCCCATGGCGAAGAAGCTGGGTATTCGGGGTAACAAGATCATGCGCTTCACTGAGCAGGGCTATGCCATCTTCTACTTTGGTATCATGGGCAGCGCTGGTATTGTGAGTACCGAGTGAAACATTTTTGAGGGAGATGCCGGCTGACACTTTCAGGCCGTTATGAGGCAGCTTCCGACGTGGTGTGAGCATCCAGACCCCCGGTCGCGTGACGGTTTACTGACCTTACAGGGTACAAGACGGAGTACTTCTGGATCGACTACCCCCACACGCAGATGACTCGCGGCTTGAAGGCGTATTACCTCCTGCAGGCCGCGTACTGGTGCCAGCAGACTATCATTCTTGCCCTCAAGATTGAGAAACCCCGCAAGGACTTCAAGGAGCTCGTTGCTCACGTGAGTTTATTGTTTACTCGAGCCATGGGCAACGCTGACATCTAGCACCTCGTCACTCTCTGGCTTATTGGATGGAGCTATACCATTTCCGTGCGTGTATGCGGCTTTACCCCTCGCTAACCTGGCAGCTGACGTACATTGGTGTCTCCGTCTTCGTCACCATGGATGTTTCGGACATTTTCCTCGCTGTGAGTATTGCTGTCCAATGCCGGACACTGCTGACAATGTAGCTCGCCAAGTGTGTCAACTACGTCAGTGAACCAGCGTCGACCCCGTTCTTCGCGTTCTTCATTGGCGTTTGGACCTACTTCCGCCACTACCTCAACCTCTGGATTCTGTGGTCGGTTTACACCCAGTGGCACTTGATTCCAGAGGAGAACCGTCAGGTGTTCGACCCGTTCAACGGCAAATGGATGGTCTCGTGGATGAAGTGGCAGATCTTCACGCCCATCTTCCTCCTCCAGTGCATCAACCTGTTCTGGTACTTCCTCATCTGGCGCATTCTCTTCCGTGTCGTCTTCCTCAACATTCAGAAGGACGAGCGTTCGGAGGACGAGGATGAGTCGGACGAGCCAGAGGTCAAGCTCGTCGCTGGGGCCGACAAGGCCAACTAGCGAGCATCGAGCCGTGACCATCACGCGGGTGCCTCGCGAAGAAGCCTCACCCACAAACATAGACATCTACCTACTACCTACGAACCCCACCTAGTACTCATCTTGAGATAACTGTAGAACCCCAAGGCTAACAGCCGCTGCATTTTTGTTCTCTGGCATGCTGATGTTGTGGGAGTGCGACTGATGGAGAGGTGATTGGTACCGTACTGACCTTCACGGCGGCAGCTGCCGATGAGTCAAACGGAGGCCTGGCCATTTCTTGGCCGTCGAGCTGGGATCAGCTGCAGTGTGCCTGCAGACATGTGAAACTTGGGAACATGGGCTGCCGCACGTGAGACAGGAGTGGAGGATCAGAGGAAGATGCCTGCGGCCTGCGGAGAACAATAGCTGTCTGACAGCGATCGGCAGCCAAGCAAGACCCGGAGCCGTGCGCGGTCAGATCGCCAGCGATAGTCTACTTGGAAGTGGCATTGCCGGATCTCACAGGATCACAGGCTTGGATATCCGTAATTTTCGAGCGCGACTGCTTCCTTCTTCCCACACCCAAGTCTCTTGTGATGCGGCAACGAGCCGTCTTCTCTCGAGAGAATCATCTCACAACTCTGCGTATCTCCTCTCTTTGTGCCCATGACTCAGGTCTTGAGAGAACAGTTGATTATCAGGCTTCGCAGATGTTTCAGATCCAGAGCGGATGAGCAGATGCCGATGCAGACCTGACTTCTCGCGAGCACAGTGTGGGAACCGGGCCGGCGGTACACAGCTCACGTGGTCCATTAGCCGTTCTCGCATTCTTCGAGTCTTCTGCGTTCTTGATTCTTGAATTCAGACGGTCTTGCACGTTCTTCGCTGCCTGGAGTACTCAAGTGTCTTTGACCTGCCCGAGGCAACCCACGTCCGCGGGCTCGGTGATGTGCCTTATTTGCTGTGGACGCTGCCGCTTGGAACATTGCCGGTCGGAATGTGGAACGATCTGTAGCGCCATGCAAGTCAGTTCTCCATATCTGCGTCGCTGCGCCCCTGCCGGACGGCGAGCACACTTCCGAGGAGTGGCACCTCGGCGGGCGGTGGCCGTGGAATGAACAACCGTCATGTCCGTGAGGTGAGCTGTGAACCTCCAAACCTCTGGTCGTGATCAGGTCAGACCCAGACTCTCCAGTTGCACCGGCTCCACCGCTCTCCCTACTTCATCCCGAGTCCTGTCGTCAGCTCCACATCTCCCAAACGCGCCGCACCAACGGGCGCGCGGGCGCTTACACCTGTTCCGTGGCGCCTCGCCGTGGCGCAGAACGCAGAGAGCCGCTTCTCGCGCTTGGTGAAACGGGATTGGGTGCATGGCTGAGGGGACCTGGTACACGGGATAAGGTCGCAAGATGCCGAGCTGGCTGACCAGTAGGCCTCTAGATCTACATACGACCGGACCCCGCATCGGATATCGCATTGCACACGACAGCGATTGTGACCATGCTGCTGATAAAAATGCTTGTTCACATGCCCCATTCACTCTACATACTACAACAGATGATGGGATGAGCGAGCAATGTCGTCATTCCTACGCGATCAGGCGTGTGCGGGGAAAGGGAGGGACAGGAGGGGCAACAGGCCAACAGGGGGAGATGCAGGGCGGCAGAGGAATGGGAATGCGCTAAATGAATCAGGGCTCTCCACAGTGAGCAAGACTCCAAAGTGTGGGGTTGAGGCAGCAGAGGCAGGCGAGCAGAGGCGAGATGAATGCTGTTGTCTGTTATTATGTTTTTGTATGTGCCTGTTATTTGCCACCCAGCATTATGCCATCTCTCCGTTTATTATCACCATCGTTATTCTTATTGTTTATTAGCGGAGATTAGTGTGCCCCGCTAAAGGATGGAGGGAAGGTGCGACTGCAATCGTTCTCAGCCTGCGGTCTGTTCCCATCCCCTCCCTCCCTCACGGTCTCTCCTCTTCCTTCACGGCCTTCACCACCACCACTGACTGACTGAGACTGTCATTTACCCCTTCCTTCACCCATCTCGTCGTCGTTGTTCTCATCATCCACATCGTTTTTTTGCCTCCCAACTCAACTCTTTCCCATTGTCTTGTTGTACACACTCCCATCGCGCTACTTTATCCCCCCTCCCCACCGCATACATACCATCGCAACACACCATGCCACCAGGCGCATCCAGCGCCGGCTCTGCACTCTCTGCAGCCTTTGCCGGTGTCAGTTTCGCCACCCGCAGGTCAAGTCGCGTCGCGGCTGACCGAGACCAGGTGCCGCCGCCGCCAACAGGAAGCGACAGTTGCTTTGGCGTCCGCAGCCTCGACGGCAGCATGTCTTGGGCACAGGACGACGATCCCGCAGATCCAACAGCTCTCCCCGACGTAGAACAATACGGCGGTGGTAGCAGTGGCGGAAGCAGTGGTTCCAGTGCCCAGACGAGCGATGACGACGACCACGACAAGGAATACAGCGAGTCCACAGAGACCGACTCTGCACACGTCACCAGCGATACCAACATTTCCTCTTCCATAACGGTCGACCAGCACATTGCAGATGCCATTGGCTCTGGTATACATGCGAGCACGCCGTCGCTTGCAATGCCCATACCGTCGGTGGAACCCAGTCACACGAGCAACGGTGCAAGCCGCGCAAGCTCTGGATCGAGTACATCTACCATAATGTCTCTCGCCGCCGCCTCAACGCAAGTTGAGAAGCCTGCATCAACGCCCTCCATGTCACCGAAAAACGGCCTGACATCCGGCTCTGGCCAGAAGCGTGCAGGAGAAGGTGGTGCACCTGCGCCCCCGTCGCCGGCCCTCGTCCCCACGCCGCGCACTCCATTGCACACCCCAGCGCGCTCGCGCCGTGATCTCTCCGCGATTGCTCCACCACCGATCACACACCACGCTCTCTTCGACATGCTCGCCGACGCGCCCTCGGAGCCTTCCTCACCCGCCAGTCTCGCTTCCCTGCCCTCCTGCGTTGCATCCACTAGCTCTCTGTCCCGCATCTCTTCCCCCGCGGACTGGGACTGGCGACAGCCGCTGTCGCGCAGTGTCGCCACTCTCGACTCGCACTCGGACCACGACCACGACGACCACCGCGATCCGCACTCGGGCTCACCAGAGCTTGTACTACCCACGCTTACGTTACCCACGACGTCGCTTCATCTCGGTCTCGAGCGCTGGAACGGCCCCAGTCAGGGAACGCGTATCGCACTCATTGCGAGTCCAGAGCGCACAAGGGACATTCTTGGTATTCTGTCCGCCAGACGTGCGTGTGTTCAGCTTCCGCACGGTGAGATCGGCGTTCTGGCCATACCTCCTGCGTCGTCGAGCGCGACGGATGTCAGCGCGCATCCGCCATCCATCCAGGCCACGATTGTGACGTGCCTCACCGTCGATCACATTCGTCAGCGTGCGCACGAGGCTTACACGTCCCTCCATGCGCTTCTCCATCCGTCGACCACACCAGAGCAGCAGGCCGGGCTTGAAGCTATGGTGGCGGCCTATGCAAACAGCAAGGACTGGATCCACTTTGCAGTCTTGCTTGGTGAGTACCGCGAGGGTGTCTGTCATATTCTGACACACAGACGAAGCGGCAGAGGACGATACACTGATCGACATCGTACCATCCACGACGCTCGAGGAGGAGGCCATGCGTCTTGCCGCAGAGGCCGACCTTCCGTTGTCAGAGTCGCTCTCTCCTACGTCGTCCATGGCCTCATCTATGAGTGGACCTAACCGCACGCCACGCAGTCTCTCAGGCGAGTCGCTTTCGAATCTTCGGGTCCAGGACACCCCCAAGCCGATGCTCGGAGCACTTCAACCGTGGCCGTCGTGCGAGGCCGTGCCGGTCGCTCATGAGCGCAGCCATGATGACCAACAACCACTGAGCGACAGCCTTATGGAGTCGCAAAATTTGACCCCCTCTGACGACCCCATGGACCCTGTCTGGGGGGCTGTGCTTCTTCTCGAGCGCGTTCTTGATGACCCGACTGTCATCCAGGCGGCCTCTTCGGCTGCCTTCTTCAATTGGAGACCCACTCCGCTCCCAGACATCGCGTCGCCCTTGACAGGCCACACGACGTCCCCGGCGTCGTCGACTTTTGAGGGCGGCGGCCCGATGCCGACTGTTGCTCGTGCGCAGGGCGGCGGCGAATGGGAGGCCACACTCTCCCGTCGTCTCGCTCATCGGCGCGAGCTTGACGCTGCTGCGCAGCGCGGGTCCCGTCAGCGTGGCCGCGGCCGTGGTGTGCGCCGCCGCAGGAGCCACTCGCCACCCGCCAAAATTCCGTGCCCGAACCCCCTCTTCCCGCGCCGTCCCATTGCCTCCAGTGTCGGCCTAGCAGACCTTCTCGATGCTGCGTTTGCGCCGGTGCGGCACCTTGTGCGGACGCGTTGGGGCCAGGTCATGGTCGCGTGCGCGATTGCCGTCGCTGTAGGCTGTGGTATCTGGGCTGCACGAACCCAGGCGGCGTAGAGAGAATAGCGTCCAGTGCCTATGCGATGACGGCCATTACACCACAACCCGGATCATGGTTCACGTTCTTTATCCTCGACACTGGACTATCCCCTCATCTGACCAGGCCACCACAAGATGCGCACCCATCTCCACCCCATCTTCCAACATGCGCCTCACTGTACCCCCACAGGATATCAGAATCCCAGAATAATACATTAGCTGGCCTGGAGCTGTTGTATTCACTCTTTCTCGTTGTATTATCCTTCGAAGCGCTCATTGACTGTCATGTATACCCTTGGGTCCGAGTCGGAAGGGAAGTGCAAGACAAGCGCAAGCGCGCAAGCTTGCTGTAGAAATTATTGTCAGTAGTGCCGCTACCCAGCTGGAGTTTGGCGTTTGGATGTTTGGGGACAATATGTGGAGCGGTCACGGGATCGAGGCAAATAGCCATGACGTCCGAAGCGCGTGTTCGCTACCGGTCCGGAGCGGAGATCCGCGATCGGCGAGATGATGATGCATGATGAGTGGCGCAAGATGGCCAGTCTGAAGAGTCTGGGCCAGGCGATCCGGCGAGGTTAGCCTTCACGTGCCCATCAGCTGCCACTTGCGCGATCGCCGTGAATGGAGGAACAAAACAGCTACGCAGGTGCCACAATGATACACACCTGGGGGATTCGGGGATTCGCGGACCACCTCCACCCCGCGTCGGCGATGTGCGACTTCGTCCACTCTTGGGGTGAGTGGTGGAGGCAGTGTTCATTGTTGAATGTCGAGACATTGTCGCCATCCGGCGAGATTGCACAGAATGGCTGTTCAAGGTCGCAGGCTCGAACACAGATCACACATTAAGTGGGATGCTCTCGACTACCTAGGCAGCGGACTACAGCTGCTCAACCATTTCACGCTCCTTGACAACCGCCTGTCCGTGGTACGGAAGCACCGCTGGGCGATGGTCGAGTCACTAGCGACGGAGATAGGACGTGCGTTGCGCGATAGCTCGTGCGCTAGTCCGCGGGCGAGCTGCTAAACAATGATCAATGATACGCTGCGGCGAGTGTCAAGAGGCACCACGCACAGTCGACTCGGATACAGTGCCGAATCGCCTCCACCCTTCGCACCCCGCGAAATCTCCCTCTGCAGACGGCGCTCCGTAGTCGAGTCGAGCTGGGATGTGCCTCCACCGCAGCCGTCGCACCGCGCACGGCTTCATCGACTCGGTCTGGCCAACAGACTCGGAGATCTGCTCAGATCCTTATCGTCCGCAAACTTAGATTATATTATTTATATCCTGTGCAGCGATAACACAAGAGCATGCATCCCCAGTTTCTGTCCCGGCCGCAATCCTCTGTCCGTCCTCCTCCCCGATCTTTTCCGGCTATCAAAAAGCTGGAAATCGCTACGCCTGTACTCCGGCCCGGCGGTTAGCGTCAAGCTCCAGAGATCCAAATCCAAAGCCAAGAGTCGTATTCGTCCATCGGCGACTTATCGCAACTACGCCCGTCCACAAATCACGTTTCGGCCAGTATCGTCCCGCAGCGCGACATCGGTGCACCCCACGACTCGTCCTTCAATAATTTTTTGCTCAACCCCCACTCAGGTGCGCATGCCAAGACTCGCGATATCAGCAGAGTACATGCACGTGCATCGTTGTACAGACGCCACATTCCGAGACCCGGTATATATACCTTCCTGAGACCTCGTCGTCAGGATCCACTCTGCTCGATACTGGGTACATCATACGTGCACACACTGCACCTTATACAAGCATACACGACTGTGGATCCATCTGTCGCTGAACGTCCTTCACTTCAACGGCACACCCGACAGAAACCGCCCGTTCGGAAGATCGCGGATATCGCAGTAGCCCAAATCGCCACACGCACACCACGCGGCGAGGACCCTATCTCGACGCGCTCGACGGCCCGACCTCCACCTCACTGGTCCACCCAGAATTTCGAACAATAGAATCGCGTCGAGCGTCGAGCGTTCAAAGTATAGAGAGGACAGGCACTCCCCCACCCCGACTTGGGCGACAATAGAGACGGAGCAAGGAAAGAAGAGGATCTCCGAGCACGCAAACACAGGAAAGACCACCAGTCCCAGTGTCCAGTCAACCAGTCCGCGCCTCCTGACGACATCGATCGCCGCATTCCCCATTCCTGTATTCTCAGCTTGGAGACCGCGCCACTTTGGCCACTTTGACTTTTCCCAATGTCTACTACCTGCACGATGACCGCCGAGCCGCGCTTGCTCCAGACTGCACGACCTACGCCGGCGCCGACTCTCGGACCCGAGTCGACGCTTACTGACTCGACGGGGCGCGAGGGCTCGTTCAAGGAGTGGAACCGGCTAGCGGACGCGATGGAGCGTTTCCACGGCCACTTTCGCTGGGAGTTTGAAAACATCTACGAGGTGAGTCGCCGCAGCTGTGTGAACGGCCGATGTGCGAGCTGGACGGTACAGGGTTTCCAGCTTTGCGATTGGTGGCGACTCCCAAGCTCATGCTGACTTCAGAACGCGGCAGGGGGATACTCGCGCGAAGGACATAATCTCGACCGCTTCTTGCGCGAGGCGGAGCAGCTCGCACACCATCTGGATATGCACCACCGTATCGAGGAGGCATACGTCTTTCCTCTGCTCGCAAAGAAGATCCCGGCATTTGGAGTCGATGCCCGCGGGGACCATGTCGAGAGCCATAAGCGGATCCACACATGTGAGTGCGAGAAAAGAGGAGTATTCCAAGACTGATATCAGCAATGGTACACTACGAAAAATACCTTGCGGCGGCAAAAGTCGACCCAAAAAGCTACGATGCGGCGCACCTCCGCGCTCTCATGGACGGATTCAAGGACGTGCTCTTCACGCACCTCGCGGAGGAGGTGCACGACCTCGGCGCACAGAGCATGTGGTCGCATGGCTTCACGCTCGAGGAGCTAAGAAGTTTCCCCATGTGAGACAGTCACGCCTTTGAGCTGCACTCGTTGTGGCCTTGATTCCTTTGCACCAATCGCATCCGCCCCGCTCCATTGCCCCCTACTCTATGGCCCCTACTGTCCTTCATGGAGAAGCATCACGCGTAAATTGCGCTCCCCCACACCAAAACCACATCCTCGCATCATGGCTCCTCTCGTTTAGTTTTCTGTATCAGATCGTATGTTATTATCTTGCATGTCATCATCTGGCCCGAATCCCAGCCGGTCTTGGACCACTGCGGAACCCAACAACATGTGCTTCTATTGTCTTCTTTCTCCCACACCTCCACTCGCACTCGTTACTGGATTCATAAGGTCATTTCGTTACTACTACTCTGGCACAACAATCGCTGGCACGCTGACCGCGTGCTTGAGCGGGCTGCCTGTCTGGGGATGGCCGTGGGAGAGGGAATGCCCAACCTGCGGCCGTGCTGGTGTGATAGATCGAGGTGCGCGTGTGGGAGTTGCCTGTGTCGCGTTCTGCACGCTCTGACCATGCGAGGGGCTGTGGCCGTTGTTGTGGCTTTGCGAGACGCCGTCGTGGAAGGGTTTCGTCGCGAGCCATTGCTCGAGACGGTATCGGTCGGCGCCGAGCGCAAACTCGCGCCAGTGGAAGTTCTCCTGCTGCATGGCGGAAAGGTGGGCCTGGGGTTAATGGGGCGCTTATCGCGTTGACTCACGGCTGACTGCTCGGCACGCAGACGCTGCTCGAGTGCAGCACTGCGCCACACGTCCAAGTTCTGGTTGACGTCGTGAAGCTCGGTCTCCAGCTTCTGCACCTTGTTTTCGAGGAATGAAGTACGTGCCTTCTCACCCTTGAGCTGAAGGTCAAGACTGCGGCGGCTATATGCCTCCTCGTCGTTTATGCGAACAACCTTCTCCTGCTCGAGCTTGACGTCTGCGAGTGCTTGGGTGAGCTGCACCCGAAGGTCGGCGTTTGAAGCCGCTGTCTGGGCACACTGATGTCAGACACACGGAATAAAGTTGTGTTGTTCTCACCTCAGCCCGCAGCTTCTCCATTTCCTTCTCCAGCGCCGCCACGTTGTCCTTGTCCGCGGACGTTGCCTTCTCCGAGGCCGACAAATGTATCCTGGACTCAAATAGGTCGAAGCGTTCAAGGATGGTTTGCTTGAAGGCCGTGGATTCAGTTTGTAGCCGTACCATTTCGGTTTGCCGCTCCTCAGCGAGAAGGCGCTACAGTCAGCGTTGACCATGTTATTTCACTCACCTCGGCACGGAGAGCCTCCACTGCGGCACCGTGCTCAGCCGTCTGCTTGGCCAGCACCTCACGTATAGCGCTGAGTTCCTCGCGAGCTAGCTCCTCCGCCCTACTGGCCTTGGCCACAGCGGCGCTGGTGGCAGCAATATCGCTCTTGAGGTCGCGGTGCCGCGACTCCTCCTCATCCTTGGTCTGGGCGCGCTTGTTCGCCTCGGCAAGCTGGGCCCTTAGAAGAGCAATCTCCTTTTCAGCCTCGCGCGCCTTATTGGTCTCTTCAGCGAGCTGGTTCTGGAGTTCGTTGATAGCCTTGGCCTGGAACACGCCTTGGGCTCGGTCAGCCCGGATGGCACGGATATCCTCTTGGGCAAGAAGAAGCGCATCGGTGGCCGAGTGCAGCTCGTAAATTGCCTCCTGCGCCTCGGAGAGCTCTCCGAATTTGTCCAAGATGGTAGTCTGCGACGACAGCACTGCCTTAATCATCGCGTTGGTGGTAGATTCGGTAGCGGTCTGGGCGGTGCCAGTCTTGTCAATCCTGCGGTGTATCGCTTGGAGAAGATCCGTCTGCGCCTCAAGCACGTTGATTGTGTTCTCGAAAGCACGCTTTTGAGGAAGGTAGTCTGCTGTTAGCCTGACTCTGGGGTTCAGGTCCTCACCATTAAGTAGGTCAAGTACCCCATCGACTTGGCCATAGGCCTTTTGCGCGCGCTGCTCAGCGTCCTTGATCTGGGCGTTGTGGTTGAGCGTCAGCAGCGCAATCTGCTGCTCGATACGTTGCAAACCGTCTATGATGTCGCTCGGATCATCACGCCCGATGACAGACGGCTGGGGATCTGGGGACAGACCGAGCAGGCCACGCCGGGGAGTCGCGTTGACGTTGGCGTTGACGACGGTGAGGACGCGAGGAGGGCTGGAACGCAGGGGGAACTCGGTGGACGAGTGTGCCTCTGGTGATTCGGGCGCCTGGGCGGTCTCCTCAGCCCCCTTATGCCGATGCCAGGTACGCCATTCGACTTCTTCCTCATTGACTTCCGAGGCGGATGCCTCCGCTTCTAAGTCTTCCGCGCTGAGACCACGCAGCTCGGCCGCTGGCGAGATAGCGTTGTCCATGGTCATATCCGAGTGACTTCGCTTGTGAGCATGACTCTGCGTGACAACGGCAGGACGCGGCTGCGGGACAGCACCAGTGGGGAAAGTCCACTTGCGGAACTTGTTTTCATCTGCCAGCTCAACCTGGATCGATGGCGGTGACGGCGTCCCAGGCTCCTCGACAGTCCGTGTAGGTGGCATTGGTGACGAAAGAAGGGTGAATCTGGCCGCAGGCGCGAAAGCAGCGCCAAAGACGAAGGGTTTGGCCCCAGGGTTGAGTGTCGTGGCGGAGATGCTGCTGTTGCGCATCCCTTCCATCCTCTGCGACGCATCTTTCGATTCCTTTGAAACATTCTCACGCTTCATTATGGACTCCTTAAGAGCGTCACCTGGGCCGGTGCCATCGCTCATACCATCAATGTCCGATGGAACGGGCGAGATCGGAGAATACTCGTCGGCCGAGCCCGGCATCGCAAGTGGAGATTCACCAGATGACTCGCTCTGGGGAGACAGCCAGGGGCCACTCGAATTGCGTCCCCGGAGAGGCCGTGACCGCACGATGCACAAGCTTGCCGGCGAGGGAGAGTCCTTAGTAGGAGACTTGATGGGCGAGCTTGGTGTCGACTTGGAAACCATTGCCCGCGATAGGTAAGAGTTCTGTGACGAGCGCTTGGCGGTATGCGTGCGGCGACGAGGGGACCCGCGCGGCTCCTCGACGTGCTCATCTTCCACAACACCAACCTGCGATTTATCAGCAGCTGACAGATTTGTCAAATTGCCTACCTCTGAAGTCGAGTGCTCCGACCTCGCCACATCAGTAGACCGCGGAGATGCCTCCAACCGCCATGGCTGAAGATCTGTGCTCGCCTTGAACGAGTGTCGGCGGCCAAGTTTGGCCAGGTCTGAATCACTCAACTCCTGGCTGCGCTGGAAGCTTGACGTGTCTTTAAACGAATGACGACGGACGACAGCGTCGCTACCAGCGGCGTCAAGATGACCAGAGTACAGGTCAAATTGATCACGCTCCTCGAGATCCTCATCGTCTTTCTGGTCCTGGGACTGGCGGCTTACGCCATCCGCTTCGACTTCGTGTTCCTCGTGGCCAACACTGTCGTCCCGGTCCTCGTCATCGTGACCATCCTGCTCGATTGCAAGAGAGGTGTCAAGAAATTCAAATGCCCGAGAGGCTGGCTCAGAAAGGGATAGATCGAGTGGCGGAGGACGATACGGCGTGCCGTTCGGGCCCGTACGTGGGTTGGCCTTGTGCTCCGACTTCACCTCACCAGCCGGCTGGGATTCCTGGTCGACAGGGCGGAGCTTGTGAGTGAATGTGAAGAGACCGAGGGCACCACCACTGCCAGAAGCTGTGTTTGCAGCGGACTCGGGTGCCGCACCGAAGGTCATTCCTCCTCCCGGCACAAATGGAAGTGCAGTAGGACGGAGACCAGAAGGGCTCTTAAGCGCAGTCGACTTTTGAGCGAGCACATGATCCGCTGGCGAAGTAGTAATTGCCGGTGATTGGTTCATCGCCGGCGAAACGGTCTGTGGAGAGGACGATACACCTGTGAAACTCGCCAACCGAGGGACAAAGACTGGTGCAGACTTCTGAGGAATGAAGGGAGTTGCCTTTGTCTTGGGAACAAAGACGGAGGCCCCAGGGTTGAAGACAGCGGCACCAGGGTTAAAAACAGGAGCGGCGGGGTTGAACACTGGCGCGGTCGGTTTGAACACAGTCGCAGATGGCCTGAGGACAGGGGCAGTTGCCTTGAGCTTCTTGGTGGCAGTCGGGTCTCTGGGTGGAGAGCGGGGACGTTCAAGGGGCTCGGAGAGGGTGTTTTCAGCAGAAGATGGGGTGGACTTGATGTCTTGAGAAACCTGTTCAGGAGAAACTGTGATAGTGGTGGTATCCTGTGAGGAAGGAAGATGAGACTCTTGCGTTGAAGCTGGGAGTTCCCCCGAGGATGCAGGTGTAGGACTGGGTGGCGGGGAAGGCTCCTCACCCTCCTTGTGTGGGAAATCGTCCGTCCTCGAAGTCGGCTGGTACGGAGCAGCATCGCTACGGATGAATCCCTGGACCTGCCTGCGGAACGCCGCATTGGAGAAAACGCCAGTCGGTCGCCGTGATCGGGGGGCCGATTCACCAGTCGGAGTGGTTGAGTGGTCGTTGTCCGTTTTCACCAGCTTTGTCGAGACCTGATCGTGGTCATTATTTTCCTGGGGGAGCTTGGGAGACTCCTGCCGTGAGGCCACAACAGTGGCGGCCTCACTGAGCACATCGTCAACGAGAACGCCTGCCTTGGGCTGGGGATGATGTTCGTCCGCGTTGTCCTCTTCGTCGGCTTCTTCTCCAGGTAGAATTTCGCTTTCATGAACATTCTCCTGCTGGTTCCCATTGGCAGTGACCGCCTCGATTGTACTCTCGTCATCAGCACCTGGCAAAGTCGCGGCGGCCCGCGAGTCCAAACGCGAAACAGCAGGCGAAAGGTCAACAGATGAAGCTGCCGAGCGAGTCCGTGGTGTGTCGCGGAGCATGTCCCCAAGTGAGCGCTTCAGGAAAGGGTTGATTCCGACTGTACGGCGAGGCGGAGAAGGCATAGGGCTGTCCGTGTCCAAGCCGGAAAAGCGAGCACTAGGGTCGAGCGGAACGGCCGTGAGCGGGGGCTCATCCGTGTTTACTGCAGTATTAGGGGGATTTGCAGGGAGCGACGGGCTTTCGGCAGTGTTTGGGGGAGCGACAGGAAGTTCAGGAGGTGATGAAGGAGGGTTGACAGCAGTGTTGGAAGCTACCGGAGGCAGTGGAGGTGTGCCAATACCGGGGCTGGCGACTGTCTTCTGCGGATTTGTTGGGCGAGCTGCACCAGGGACCGCGCTCGTGTCCTTTTGTGCTGAGGGCACAATGGCGGTGTCGGTGTCCGATTCTTCCAGCTCCCTCTCACGATCCTCTCTTATAGGAGAAAAGTCAAGCCTCCCAGGCTCTGATGGTGTCCAGCTGCGGGAGGGTGGCCACGGTTCCTGCAGTGCGGTGAATGCGCCAGGGGACATGCCCGAGATGCTCTCGTCGATGGCAGTAGCCCAAGTAGTGGAACCGAAAGGCGAAGTGTGCCCTGACTGCTCGTTGGCCGACAACTCGTTGCTCGACATGTCTATCTCCGCCTCCACTGCGTCACGATCGTCGGCAGAATGGTCAGTCTCAGAAGGACCGCCACGACGGGGAGGCCTCAGCCGCTGCCACGAAGACTGCTGTCAATTGTCTGCTTCCCACGAAAAAAGCTCACCTGGTCAGGGAGGGCGAAGACAACTTCCTTCCCTACCCAGCTGGGGACAAGAGAAGGCGACTCCGGTTCACCGTCAACGGCACGACCTTTGATGGGAGAGTCGTCGAGGCCGAGAACACCCTCCACGAGCTCCAGATCAGCTTCTGTCGGAGAGAGGGGAAGGGGGATGTTTGTAGGCGAGACGCGGACCTTTGAGGTAGGCCACGGGAATGTTTCTTTTCTCGAAAGGCGCGGAGGGGGGATCTGGCCGTCGACGGAATCTTCAATAGTATCGTCAAGCTCCATAGGACTGTCAGGCGGCGAGTACTTTTCGGGCGGGAGAGTGACGTGAACAGTTTTTCCCATGTATTTAGTCTCGGCAAAGGAAAGGCTGATGGTGGACTTTTGAGGGCTCCCGACAGTGCTTCCCACGCTGCTTGCTTCAAACGAGCCACGGCGAGAAGTATCCGGGCGGACCTCGAGGGAGACTGAACGAGTTGGGGTCGGTGCGGAAAGTTCCTCAAACGTCCTTCCTCCTGGGCCACCAAGAATGGCCTTTGGAGGTGGACCTACACGTTGGTTGACTGACGGCGCACGGATGTGAATTCCTTGCAGCCGCTCTGCCGTGCTTGGGGGAAGACGGCGCGACGAGGGAGGGCCGGAGAGCTTGGAAGGGTACGAGACGGACTCTTTGCTAAAGTGAGAACCGCGAGGTCCGGGTGAGGGGAGAGCGAATGAGAGACTGCTGTGGGGAAAATGGGCGCGTGCAGGCGAGTCGAGAAGCCACGGAGGACGGGTAGAAGAGAAGGGGAGGAGTGGCGTGATGGGCGCGCCGTTGGCCAATCCTGGCTGACCCGGCTGCCCGGACTTGTAAGAAGGTGGCGATGGACCGGCCAGAGGATGCTGTAAGACGTCGCCGGCGCCGCTGATCGATTGGAAACGCTGACGCTTGCCTGGAGGAAGAGGGCCGTGACTCGTACTCTCGTGCTTTGTGTGCTTTTGCAAGCGCGGTGGTGTCACGTATGGGCTCGAGCCAGGTTGCTGTCCAGGTTGACCGGGCTGTCCGGGCTGACCAGAGGGAGGTTGCTGCCAAAAGGGATAGCCGCCGGGAACGCTGATGGACGGTTGAGAGAAGCTTTGAATGGCAGATGGGGTTCCGAGCGGCCAGTTGACACTAGGCTGTCCGCCATGCCGGATTTGTCCTGGCTGGCCGGGCTGTCCAAACGGACTCGAGAGGGACATCCCTCGGGTCGACGAACCCTTTCTGTTATGCCGCTTGCTTCTGTGTGACATGGCGTGTAGACCGCGTGTACGTGTCGGCGAATGGGAATGGGAGTGGGAACAGTCACTGCGCGCACGTTAGTCATCAGTGTGCTGAACGGTGAGGGACAGCAAGCCCCTGCTTGGACGTGGCCAAGGACACGTTGCCATGTCGTGCGTCCGAGGGCGCGAGAAGACGCGTCAAGGAGGGCGCAGCGCTGGCTGTGAATCTTGAAGCGTGTCGGAGAGCGTCTGACTCCCGAGGGGACCACACCACACTCATCGCTCCGTGGAACCCTCACTCACATGCACTCGTCTGGCGTTCGTTCAAGATGTCGTAGTCGTCACAAGATATTATTAGATCTTCAAGATGTGAACCATGCAGAGAGTGTCGGGAGCCTCGGAAATGTCGAACCTACGAGCGGCAACAAAAGAAAGTCGTTACGTGCGATGCGATGAAGATGAGATGGGGACCAAGATGATTAATGCGACACCGAGGTGGCAGAGGACTGAACAGCGATGAGGAGGTGCGAGAGGCGCAGGACACGGGGAGGGCGGGACTGCAATGGCAAGAGGTCACTGCATATCCTTAATCCTCCGCTCGGTGGCTATGAGGGGGTCAAGGGTCACCAGCGGCGCTGAGCGGTGCCACAGCGTCAAGAGCAGCCAAGGGCGGTAGGCAGAGTGAGATGGAGGCTTCGGGATGTGCCGACGTCGTGCACGCGGCGTTCTCGACCTGATGTGGGGTGGTAATAGCGACAGTGGTAAGTGGAATGGTGCAACTGCGTAGGGAGAGGAGATCCAAGACGAGAGTGAGATCGAACGAGAGAGGCGGGAGGGCCAAGAGGCGAGGGACGGGTCGGAGGATTGGTCCGAGCGTTAGCCATCCACGATGACATGGAAGGTTGATCGTAGACTGTCCAAGCCCCTTGTGCTCGTCGCCGCCTCGCTTGCCGGACGTATGGCCTCACTCTGCATCATCCTGGCTGCTGCCGTCGCCGCCTCCATTGCTCATTTCGCCTCAATGGGTAGGTATGCATGGCGTTCATGCATGGCGCACAGGGGTCAAGTCGGTCAGGTTAGGTCGCAGCATCCTCGCTCGAGCCAACACTGGTCGGGACAAGGGGTCGAGATCGAGACAGGGGGGTCGCGCGCATGGAACAGAGGAGTGTGGAGAGTGGAGGAGGGATGGACAGTACTGCGTATACGGTATGGTGAATCGGGCCAGGGGGTGTGGAGCGAGGCATTTGACCCGTTTCGGTACAGGCATGCGACCAATAGGCCAAAAGCCAACCGCCAGCGTCCCACCTCGTCCCTCGGGATGTGTAACACCTCCTGCAACGCCTCTTTCTTTTGTCTCCCCTTCTTGTCCCGTGCCGCTTCCAGCCCCGCAGTCCCTTGGTCCAACTCCCAGAGCTCGAACTCGTCGTCCGTACTGACACTCAAGGGCTAGCGCACGGCGCATGCCATCCCTCCGGGGCCTGTGAGCCGATGCTTCCAAGCTGGCGACACAGTGACTATTTCCCCACCAAGAACAAATACACCGTAGGAATGGAAGGCATGAGACACACAGTTGGACAGTCCTAATGTCTGTTCAGAATCTACAGTTGGGTTCACTTTGAGGACGTGGAGCGCGACTTGCTTTTTTTCTTTCTTTTGCCGTTTTCACGATCCCGACGCTGCGTCGCGTGTCGCAAATGCCCCAAGTTCCTGCATGGTCCTGCACTTACCTGAAGTCCCTAGTCCCCCGGACAAATCCTATACCACTCGTAGGTGATTGATTCCTGAAGCCAGATAAGCGCCAGGGTTCGAGCATGGCGGCGCCAAGGGGAGGACTAGATCCGTGGCCGCAGCCATCCTCAAGCATCGGAAGCACTCGTTGACCATGGCGTCGAAGCCTCCAGATGTCTGTTTATATACATGTACAGGCCTTTGTTAACACGGAAAATCTCCAAACCGCGAGTTAGTTTTGAACCGTCCATCCTGTTTGGGCTCAGAACGACAACAGCATCGCCTGGCTACACATTAACACTACTTACAGAGTGACTATTGCTGACATCCCAATACTGTCCTCTGGCCTCTGGTCGATTACACACACCCTCAAGGTTTGCGACGTCGAGGAATGGTCAGTATTACAGTCATTGTTGGGTGTTAAGGTGTTCTGCTTGCTGGACCGTCCTTATGCACCAGGTTTAGTTTGATCGCTAGAGATGGGGAAGTTGTCTAACAAGTGCCACCAGAACGGACCAGAGTTCGGTGATTTGCAGGTCCTAACGTCTCTACCAACTCCTTACAGTATTTGAGCATTCTCCACACGAAGTGTCCGGGGCACTTCATTGTGACGTGTAGGCATTCAATAGTGTCGTCATGAGGGCGCCGCCCGTGTCTTCGCGATGCACTTTCTGTGCCTTCACTGACAGCGATCGATGCCCGCCGACGTAGCCCCAACCTCCTCCAGACCATGTTTTACCTGGCGTCCATTCCGGGATATGAATGATGCACTGCGGCCATAAATTAGGCTCCCATTGCTACCCACACTGCGCGATCCTACAACCGCTTTTTACTCTCCTCAGTCGCACATCACCTCGACCGTCAATCCAGATTACACAACATTCAGATCTCGCCGACAGCGATCATGACCGACGCGCACCACATCGCCACCCCGGCGCCGGCAGTGTACTCTGATCTCCCGCCGCCATACTCGCGCGACCCGCCGCCGTCTCCCCGCCCATCGCAAGACTCCTCATACCCTCAGCAGTCTTCAGCTACACAGAATGGCGACGAGTGGAACTCTTATTACAACTCTGAACCCATCAACCAACCTTCAACCGGGTACCCCACCCCAGCGACAGCAGCCGCATCCTACCCAACGTGGCGGCATGTCGCGCGCGCGGATGCCGTCGTCCACGCGGACGGCATACGATCCATTGAGGGCACGTTCTACCTCGACCCGACCCTACGCCACACAGGACAGGCGACGCTCACCGCCGCCGCCGGCTCGGCGCTGAGCGGGCTCGGCGGGCTCGCTTCCCCGGACGACGCGTTCGCCGGTGTCGCGCGCCTTGCGAGGAAGAAGCTCCTCCCTCCCGACGGCAAGTTCCACGCGGTCGACGGCGGCGTGTCCGTCCATCTCGGCGTGGTCGATGCAGAGGGCACGGGAAACGACGGGCAGCCGCACACCGCCCGCGTGCAGATCAACACAAAGAGCGGGGGCGTCGAGGCGGATATTGTAAGGCGACAGATTCCGCTTAATGCGCAGCCTGACACCAGATCACGATAGACCGGAACCGTCAGCTGCGCCTCATAATCGAGACAGTGACGGGGGACGTGCTTGTTCTGCTGCCGACCACGTTCGAGGGCGCGATCCATGTGACGGGACCCAAGGCCCCGCTCTGGGGCCCAGCCCTCGCTCCCGTGGTGAGCAGGGTGACCCAGCACGAGGGCACGTACAGCACGACTATCATGCCCGGTCCACAGCGCCGGCCGTCCATCTCCCTGCCGTCGTCGCCAACGCCCAGCGGCCTACTTACCACGACGGCCGACTCCTCTATGATGAAGAAGGTCGGGCACTACGCGCCGCGTATCCCCGCGATGCTCCGCGACGCCGACACCGCGATGAACAAGTATGGCGCGCGGTCGTTTGCAAGCGCGAGCCATTCCAAGATTACCATCAAGACACACCGCGGATCGGTCCTCATTGGGTATCGCAACACGGCGGATTATATCGCTGCGGTCAATATGGGTATCAAGGCTGGCACGGCGAGGCCGAAGAGCTGGTGGCAGCGCCTGGTCTGAGGCTCGGAGGTGCTGTCGAGTAAGGTTCCTGTTATGTAGCGCAAGTGGGATGAAGTAGTTCGAGTTTGTGCCTTGCCTGGATCTACGATGCAATGTCGGAAGCCTGAGGTGGTGGAAAGTTCAGAGCCTACACACGTCGCCGACCAATTACTGTCAGTGCGGAGTTAGTAGCATTGCTCACCACTATCTATATACAATGCATCTGCCGGAACCCACATACCCCTAAGACTGCTCAATAGTCTCTACGCTCTCCCAGGAAAGCACAACGCTCGACGACGATGTGCGCGTGATCGAACCCGGCGCGCCGTCGCTGAGAAAGCGCCCGTACTTGGGCAGGTCAACGTTACCGCCGCTAATGATGAACCCGACCTTCTTGTCCGTAAAGTCGATGCCCGAGTTCTGCGCACCAGCGAGGGAGAGCGCACCCGTCGGCTCGACAATAAGCTTCATCCGCTCGGCGTAGAAGCGCAGCGCGTCCACGACCTGCTCGTCCGTCGCCGTGATGATGTCCGTGACGTGCTCGCGGATAATCTGGAACGTAATGTCGCCCAGCGCTGTGGTCTGCGCGCCGTCCGCGATTGTCTGCGGCGTCGGAATCGTCACGATGTGCCCAGCACGTAGCGACTGCTGTCCGTCGTTGCCTGCTGCCGGCTCGACGCCATACACTTTGCAGTTTGGCGCGAGGTGTTTGACCGCAAGCAGCGTGCCCGAGAGCAGGCCGCCGCCACCGAGCGGTACGAACAGGTAGTCGAGATCAGGGACGTCGTGGAGAAGCTCGAGGGCGACCGTGCCCTGTCCAGCGATGACGTGTGGGTGGTTGAATGGCGGAACAATGGCCATGCCTCCGCGCTCCGCGGCAATCTGCTCCGTGAGAGCCTGGCGGTCCTCGGTGTACCGGTCGTAGATGACGATCTCCGCACCATATCCCTTCGTCGCGGCCATTTTCGCAGCGGGCGCATCGCTCGGCATAACAATCGCAGCGGGGATGCCGAGGAGCTTGGCGGACAGCGCGACTGCCTGTGCGTGGTTGCCGGACGAGTAGGCGATGACGCCGCGTTTCCGCTGCGCGGGGGACAGCTGAACGAGGGTGTTGTATGCGCCGCGGAACTTGAACGCGCCCATCCGCTGCAGGTTCTCGGCCTTGAAGTACGCAGTTGCATGGCGCCCGAGGCGTGCAGCGGCCGTCCCGCAAGTGAACACCGGTGTGTCCTGTGCAACGTCCCGCAGACGCGCGGCGGCGATCGCGACGTCCTCGTACGTCGGCACTTTGGGGAAGCTCGCGGGCTTCGTGGGGCCCAGGATCGCTGAGGTGGGCGTGAATCCGGTCGGCACTGACTCGGTAGGCTCGTTCATGTTGAGAGATGGTGCTGTGGAGACAGGAAGATGGAGGATTATCGATAGTTGTTGTTACCCATGGCTGGCGAGGTGTTGGCCGCACCGGGTGGTCTGTGCGAAAGGGGCCCGGCCCGTTCTTGGCCCCTGCAGATCACCGTGTGGGGATCGTGGAATGCTCTCAAACTTGTGCTCTTCCCCCCCACCTGAAACAATACAAAAAGAACAATACAAAATACGGGTCATTTTCCTAAATGCCAAGCCAGGGCTAGCAAGAGCTAACTGGACCAGGCCAGAGCTCGCCTGCCTGGAGGCGCCTGGACCCACCTCGCACGTAGAAACCAGAGTCCCAAACCGGACGAACAAAGAATACACCAACATTTCTCGTCTTAGCCACTCTACTCTCCATCAATTGGATATCTCTCAATCACAGAGCCACTCGCTGAACACCACTCTTCACATTACTGACGTCACTTTCTAAGCGGAAGTCTCAGAACTGCCAGCTGATATCTCGGCAATTGCACACTGGGGTGACACTGGCGACTCGGGACCGTGGAGCTTGGCAAACGTACCCGTCGTCACTCGTCTTCGTTGTATTATCTTGTCAGTGAGAGATCGACACCCCCCCCATCATGAAGACATCGCCTATCAGGGACGGGAACTCGGTCCTCATCGACGCCACGGACGTCCTCACGGCGCCGCGGGCCAATCACGTTCGCCGAACACGACCGCGGCTCGGCAACGCCGCCATGGCCGACTTCGTGGCCAAGCTGGTTAAGGCGTCCGACTGTTACGCAATCGGGAGATCGAGAGTTCAAACCTCTCCGAGGTCGTTTTTGCCATTCGGGGACGCCAGAAGGTGTGCAGGACGAAGAGGGAGAGACCGAAGTGGCCGGCGCCAGCCGGGCGCCGGGCTGAGGGGACAGATGAGGTGAAACGACCCAATTTGGCGGACTTGCCTGACGGAAACTGCCTACAATACTGACTGTGTGGCGCAGTACTTTCTACAGTAGTCCTCTCTTTTCCTCTTGAGTCGGTTCTCCTGGTTAACGACACGGTAAAGAGCCGATATCCAACCTTTTACGGGGACCACACCGGCCCCAGAAGAAGCACGCGTTCGGCCAAGGTGCGACAATCTCTGCCTGCGAGGGATACCGTGAGACTGCGATGGTGCCATGCCACTGTCGGTAGTCGCAGTGACTGCGATCGCCTGTGCTGGGCTTTGTCAACACGACCTCCGTGGATAATGCGTGATCTCGTTGTCGCTATCGAAACGCCAACCGCCCCGCATTCCACACTTTAGGTATGTACTGTAGGTAACCCCCTAATCATCTGCGCAACTGCGGATTGAAGATACTGGAGAAGGCTTCGCGGCCCGAAGCTCAGACCGAGTGTGAATCGCAGGCGTCATGCGCAGCGGGGTAGCAGTAAAGCGTGGCACCACATTGCCATACTTCGTGTTCCTGTCAGTGCCCCGAAACAGTATCAAAGCGTTTCGTAGGGGATGGGTACATTTAGGTGTACTGTATCGATGTATCGCAGCAGCAGCCTGCCTATGGCTGCTGCGGAGTGTAACCGGTGGAGCGTGGGAGCGTGATTTTAACTGCTGCCGAGCTCGGTACATCAGAGTGCGGTATAACCACGCGCGGACAGCTAGCAGGTGACATCTGTTTCTCAACCTCTTATCGACTTACACCTCGGTTTTTCAAGGTCCAGCTTCCTGTACCACTACGGAACGCCATCCTGGCTGCGATAAAGGGCCAATCGTGAAGTGAACAAACCGAGGAGTTTCATCGCGTGTCAGCGTGCTCCCCTAAAACTGAATACAACGACGGCGGCTACAACGCAATCGGGTCAAAAGAGCGAGGTCATGCCAGTATGTACGACATTTCCTGGGGTTAGGAGACTCTCAATCCGATGGAATCGCATGCTGTGGGCTATCCTCCAACCCACGACGCAAAGGCAATGGGGCTTTGCGTCTTATAAATTTGGGCTAGCACTGGACGGCTTGTTATCTTACCACAGAAACAATTCAATGGGTCGTCCGTGCATGTCTGCACCTGTCAGATCGTGTCAGACTCATAAGTGGTATCAAACGGGCTACCCCACGCAATGAGCTCATAGGACATTGCAATTCCAGGACGCGCCTGCTTTTCATCTTCCTCTCGATTGCTCCCGGACCGGCCTTCATACCATTTCTGGGCGCTCCACTGGCGGAAAGTCACGCTGCACCCGGATTGGGCCCAGTGACGTCGTCCCGAAGCCCTAGGGGAAGGATGGGGAGGGACACAAGGGGTCCGAGGGGAACGTGACAGAGTACGAGAAGGTTTAGAAGCGAGAGGGCAGTCTGGCGTGACGAGCACGTACAGTAAGTAGTACAGTAGACTGTACTTGCTGCGCAGATATCCAGGCCGATGAAGGGTGATTCCTTGCACTTTGAACTTCCTGTGCGCTCGGCGCAGCACTCTGTATCGACGGCATCCACGGCGCCACGGCACAACAGCCGGTACAACTGCCCCCCGGCAGTGAAGCTTTGGACATTACGTGCATTCGCCGACCTTGCACATGCTTGAATCGGGCGCTTGCATCATCCCGACGCGCGATGAAAACCACAGTGCGACGGATCGGACTCCCGCGTGATCGCGGCTAACTTCTTTCCAGACGTGGCTCCCCGATCGTGCCCCAGTCGGTGTCCGTCCGCAGTGGACAGCCCGCTCATTACGTGACGGAACCGAACAACAAAATTCGAATTACGTCGCGCGGGTGCCGGTGTGCGGCAGTAGTCGAATTCAGGTGGCGCCCGCCACGGACGCAGCAGCCGTTTACCAGTGCACCAGCGCAGACTCTCGAGTGACGCTACTGAGCAAGCATTCCGGCGTCGATCGTGATCCTGAAGGGTCACTCTTCTGCTGGACAGGATCAATCACCATCTTCAGCATCGCAGATGCGCAGATGGCCAGATGGTATATATCGCATTAAGGTGGCACTACTGGTGCAGGGCTCCGTCCACCATGTGGATGGATACATTCAATAGATCCATAGAGTGACTCCCACCGCGCTAGCCCAGACACCGAGATGACTGAATACAAGATCCAACCACAAGATCACAAGAACCTCCGCAACACGTGCAGCCAACACGCTGCCGCGCTGCCGAGCGAGCATGCTGGCATACCGCAGGCCGCGCATGCCGCACCGCCGCCTATCTAAAAGTAGCAAGTGGGGACACATGAGTGCCACACCGAGATCCCCATTCTTCCTAGACCGTAGACTGTGATTCACACGGACAACTGATGAGATCGGTACCCGGCACCGGACCGGTAGAGGGGCTTTGGAGATGGTGCACAGCATCTAACCCGAGACGTTGGCGGGACACCGGGAATACTCTGCGACCTCACGACCGTGTCAGCAAACTAATGTCTGACAGGGCAGAGGTCCTAAGTGCGGTTGCGAAGTACATGAGTACAAGGCCATCGGGCCACCAGGGGACAGCGACACATACTCATACTCGAAAGCGCGTTGCTTCTTTGAGCAATCTGAAGCAGTGGATGGATCAGCTGCACATGCCATTGGTGATGTTTTCGGTTTCGGGAAGATTCAAACCGGTGAAAGCCTGAGAAGCTGAGAAATCTCCGCAACCGAGTGGCATCGATTCTTACGAGACTGCCATCCTTCTCACTACTTGACGGGAGCTGTGAGATGGCCCGAAATTTGCACCGCTGACAGCGTCCGTTCGCCGCTCATGACCGCTGCGCTTCTCACCAAATTACAGGCACACAGGCACCCCCAGTGCCTTATCTCATGTTGCCTGTCTTTTCGTTAGCGATGCAGCGATCACTTTGCGTAGATACACGGTCTCTGTGCATCGGGGACTTTCGGAAGCTGAATCTCAACATCTGCTGCGATCCGTATCTGCTGGCATGCTGGCAATGCATGCAATGCAAGTGAACGCGAAAAGGTGTAGCATACGCGCCTGATATTGTGCAGCGTGAAACTGCCCTTCTGCAATGGAATGGTGGGAGCCCGGATATCCCAACAAATGCCTACACCGACCTGATCACCGAAGGACGCGCCGCTGACCTCATTCCTGTGATCCTGTACTTGTGTGTGCATGTGCGGCACCGAGTGAATCGGAGTGGAACCCGCCGCGGCCCAGGAATATGGTGCAGATCCGCGCATCGGCCTTGGCGCGGGGCGGGTTCTGTACTTGGAGCTGCAGTGCCGCGGTGCTCCTCCACACTGCATTCCACATCGCCGCGGACTGAGAAGCTGAGAAGCTGTGGTGGCGGTGATCGGTCGGCGCACAGTCGCGATCGCCGATCTGATCGTTTGGATCTTGGGGCGCTCGGTCGCAGGGACTTTACACGTGTGAGCACAAATAGACCACGAAACGCGCGAAAACGCTGATCTCCCGATGCGCGCGACACGCTAGGCTCAAGTCGTCCTCTCGGTGAGTTCGCCAGTTCGCGAGCTCGCTAGCTGTATAGAGCTCAGTAGCTCGCTTGGTTGGCTCGATTGGTCTGCGTAAGCACACTTTGCTTCCTACGCGTTTTCGTTTACCTCGGCCGCGCACGTTGTTGTCACTGTGCGATCGCGAATCTGCCCCGCACTTTAGTTAGGAGATTTTTTCCGTCGGAGACTGAGATCACCGGAGATATTACCGGGGCGCCACGCACTCCATTCTCATCTTTTGCCGTTCCACCACAAGAGATACATCATTGTTGGAGATTGCAGTCATACTCTTTGGCAGCTCAAGCGTACCCAGCATTTGCAGTTGCTATTCCAACAGACAGTTGCGAGCAATGAAAACCGCTGGAAACCCTTTCCAATGCACGGCCGGCGCCCGGCAGGCGCGCATTCTGGCTGACACATGAATCCAAGGGTTCCCTTGGTGGTCAGGGTGAAGAGGATTGGTGCCTGTTCATGTGCCTCATCGCGAGGCATGGTGGCGAAGTGAATGACGCCTTGCGCACCTGCTGTGACCCATACCAGCGCCGTCGTGCAGCTGTGCACAGCCTCGTTCTAAGGGTTTCAGTGTGCGCTTGAGCAACGATTCTACTGGGCTAGTCATTAAGCTCATGACCGACCCAGAAAAAAAAGCCCCTCCCAGACTACGCTGCCAATTGCCCGAACCACGATGTCCCGCAGCGTCACCGTCCCGCCATTTCTATACAGTTTGCTGCGGAGAGGGTTCGCAACGCTCCAATCCTCCAACAAGCACAAAGGCTGGAAGCATGTGGGAGGGAGATGGAATCGGGTTTCCGTGCTGTACGCAGCAAGGTCGAGACCGCGAGACGCAATCTTCCCTGCAGGCGGTCTCGGAAAGAGCGGAGCCTCGGCGCCGCCTCGGATGCAACGTGTCTCATGTGAGCGCCATCTTGCGAGGCCGGTGACTTGACGAACGGTCACTTGAGCTTTGCATACCCCATTGTCCCAGACTCGCACCTTGTACTTTCGTTGCCCTTGTGCAGGGTTAGACCGATTGGCCTATTGCATTCGGTGGGCCGTCGGGCGTGTGGGTTTCGTGGGTACCTATTAGCTCGAAGAGCTGCGTCTATTTCAACCACTCCCACCCACAATAGCGACGACGCGTCCAAGCAATTCAGGAGCTGTACCGTTGCCTAAAAGGAGAATTTATCACCCTCGGCACACACCACGGCACAATACTAGCACCAGGTACACACCCCAGCACCGGATACACCACGGCACAGCGCCTGCACTCCCTCTCCGATCGTCCGTTTCCTGTCCAACGATTCTCGTCGGGGCTTCATGCCTCCGGTTCTGTGGAAGTGCCCAATACTGTACATGCAAGCATGCAATAGCTTTAGGTGTCACAAAGGCTCCCCTCTCGGTGGTCAAACGCGCGGCCCGGCGTGGCCGGCACCAGGTCAAGGTTGCCAAGTGTGCAAGAGGGAGCATTAACTAACTGTGCAGGCCGCCAGCTCCTGCCAGGGCTGTGGGAACGTCGGGAAGAACGATCGCATCGAAAGCAGGGTTGGCTACACTGGCTGGCCGTATTGGCTGCTGGCTCGCAGGCAACCAAAAGGGGAGCAAGAACACTTTACAGCACCGTAGCACGACGACTGAGATCCCGAGACAGGTAAGGCCATGGGAGCGGGGCAGGGCAGGGCAGGGAGGACACAGTGCACAGTAGCACAGTAGTTCAGCAGTGGTTGGGACAGCGAATGTGGCTTTGTTCTGTTTCTGTTCGGCAATTGAGGCTGAGCACTACCTACCTACCACCCCTCATACACATTCCATGCTTTCCAGAGTGACCCAGCTACCCAGAGTGAACGAAAAATATAAATCAAAAAATATGTACAACGGCACGAAGGCCCAGAGGCTGGAGACAGAGGACAGCGGTATAGAGGTCCACTCGTCCACTACTGGTTTAAAAGGAGGCAACCGAGGCGGGAAGGGCAGAGGGGCAGGGCAGAGGCAGGGACGAGGTCAAACAGGCACGATCAGCGCTACGCGATCAGAGAATGCCTGGATCAGTTTCCACGCTAGGCAAAAGCGCGCATCGCCTGCACAGCGTCCCATGTCGCACCTCTTTCAGCCGCCGCAACCCGCTTTCCCCCTCCATTCAGGCCTTGAGTCCCTGGACCCTCGACCCCTCTCGCCCTCACTGAACGCTCTCTTCCTGGGTGCATAGCGACGACGTCAGCCAGATCAATTTGTCGCCACCACATACACATCAGGACACCATCGTACCACAAATCCAGGTCTCGCAGAATGTAGAATGTAGAATGTCTCACGAAAAGGGCAGCCGATCAACAGAACCATAGCCATTAGCCAGAGTGGCAGCAGCGACGCAAATGCACAGGTACCTGGCAGAGACTTGCAGGCGCGCAGGCAGCTGGCAGCAGGCAGGACAGAGCCATGGCGCATAGCAGCCGCGGAGGACGATCCCGCACGCCCAGAGTCCTGTCTGCGCCACCAACTACAACCGCAGCACTGTAGCCCTGGTGCTGCCCTGGGTTCCTGTCGCGCGGTCTGGCCGCCCGGCCCTTTGGACCGCAGCACACCTGTATCTATGGGATGCGAGGACAAGGACCGGAGATCAGTCACAGCTATCTGTGGTGTAGTGGTAGAGCGTGGGATGCGAAGTCTGTAGCGCTACGATCTGCAGATCACCTCAAGGCTGCCGAACTACCCATTGTCATCACCGCCATCATCATCGGTAGATTCGTTGTGTGCCCAACGGACAGACAGTCTTGTGTCTCGCATCTCGCTCATACCACACTCTGGCATCGCACACCACACTGCCGCATCGCATCGACACACACCTACCTTACATTGCTTGTCGGGAACCAGATCGTACTGTGCTCAACTCTGCATAGCAACCAGTCCGAAAACCGGTCATTGACGAGTACTACTCTGACCGTCTCCGCGTTTCATCTGCGCCATTTCCCCCCCTCGTTGTCTCCCTCCGACCCCCCGTCATCGTTCACTTCGCCCATACCCACACCCCTCCCCTTGCTGTCTCCCGCGGGACCGCTGAGCCTTTCTCTCTCCCCCGCAACCGTTTCTCCTCTCTGTTCCCCTGGCCATTATTTCGACGTTACTCTTCATCCACATCCTTTGCTCGATATTTTTCACCGTCACTCCCTCTTCGATCCTTCGCTACTGGTGGCTGATTCCCGCCCCCAGACAGCTCCTGCTTCCCCTTCTACAGTAGCCGACGCTCGCTCCCTGGCGCGGAATCGCAACTCTGGCGTCAAAGTCTGTGATCGACATATCTTCACAACGTCGCTACAGGCAGTCTCATCCTGTGACGTTTTCTTCCCCATAACCGAACCAAAACCAGCAACGCAACAGCTTGACGTTCGACAGCGCCCCTAGGATCGTCCTCCAGGTGTCCTCATCAGAGCTTCAGTCATTTGCGCCCCATAGACGACAACTGGCCACTCGTTCTCCGTAACAGTCAGCTTGTTCACATTCTCTCACATCATTGTTGTTCCCACTGGCTGTATCCTCTCTCTGCTTTGCTTTCTACGGCAACTCGTACACCAGCATCGACTGCAACTGTTAATCGCCAGCATCGGGACGATAGCAGAGTTTGAAAAGGCAACATACTTGTCAAGTGGTGAGTGCCCAGTTGCGAATGACCCTCCGAGCAATGGCGTCAAGTGTGGCCGGCGCCTCAAAGCTCGAGCCGCTGTGGCCCTTACTCTCGGACCGCATTGCGGAATCGAGAAGAGCTGCCTCCTTTGTCGCGCTGCTGCGCACTGTGGTGCTTAAGGTGCTTGGTGCATAGTTGAGGGCTCGTGATAATCTGTTGTGAAGTATTCGCCACCGCAGATTGTACCGGCATCCCTTTGCCGTTCTCATGCTACCGGTCCGAGCAACTGGCTGGCACGTTCGCGAGTAACCTCCTTTGCATTCCCCGGCGTTCGTCGTGCCGCATTGCAATCCAACTTTGCCTCTTGCCACCATATGCTCAATTGCTGACATTACAGATTGCACAGTGCTCCCGGCCAACTGCACGACTTACGCATGATTATCACACACCTCAGACATCGCAGGAAAACAGCAACAACGATTCCCGCTAGTCTCCATTCCACAGAGTGCCCGCCGGGACTGCATTAAACAGGTGAGCATCGGCCTCCGACTCCTTCCAATTATCCTCTCTATACTCCGGCGTCGTCGGCGTGGGCCATTATTGGTTGGGCATTGACCCTGTCTATCTTCGAGGCTTGCAGCCACGACTTCACGCCACGGAGCAACATTTGCTTCAAAGAAAAATGGAGGAGAGCAAGCGAGCACAACGGAGACAGACCGCACTATCCAAGACACGCAGTCGAGGACCGTGCACCCGGCATTGGCGAAGGAGTGCTGTTGGTTGCCCAATACCTTTCATGCCGCAGGCCAATGAAGCAGGCAAATAACGCCCCTTGCTCGCCCCTGTGCTCAGCTCCTGGGGCGCTCGCTGTGTTTTGGGCTTGCCAAGCTCGGCTTCGTCAACGCTCTACCCTCTTCACCTGCATGATCATTTTGTACTATATTCTCTCCGCTTCACACTTTTACTCACGCATACAGCTGTCACTCGTTTAGTTCCCCGTCTAGTCCTCGTACTCCTTGCGATTCTATCACAAAAACTACCCATCAAGCCGCACGTTATTCGTTGTTGTCGGTTGCGGCTTTGTTGCGCCGCAGACCGTAGCCCTTCCTTCACCACCCCAATCGACCCCTCCCCATCCCGCCTGCTGCTCTTATCATCAACACGATGAGCAACGACAACCTCCGCGTCCCTCCCGTTTTGGGAGGGGGCAAGCTACCCCGACCGGGCTCGCTTGTCGTTACATCGCACTACAATCCCAAGACCGTTCTCGACACATATTCGCCGTATCCGGTCTTCAACAAAAGCTCGGCCTCCCGAGACCCTTTCGGCCTCGATGCCTTTCTGCTGGCGCCTTTTGACGATGTGTGGCAGTACATGAACCCCGCCGTCATGCCAACAGAACAGCTCCATCTTGATGACATGCCTCAGACCCCTTCACCTCAACCGTTGGCAACTGAACCACAAGAATCCCGCCGTTTGAGCAACCTCCGTCGTCGGTCGCCACTCGCCTCTCAACCTCCTGTTAGTGCCGAGACTGGTGGGAAGTCGGACAAGTTCGTCGAGCCAAAGGATGAGGCAGTGGACTCTCCCGTCGACGAGGAGACAACCGACGTGGTCGACCCCTCCGGTGACGCCGCCCAATCGAGGAAATCACTCACTTCGGCGTCGCGGTTGCGGACCCTGATGGGGCGTAAGACGTCGTCCACCCACACTTCGCATCCGGATGGGACAGAGAAGTCAAGGTCGTCGCGTCTATCCGATTGCCGTACAGATTCCGTCTGCAGCGCCCTTTCCTCTGTCTCCTCCTCATCGGATGGATCATGGGAGGGAATTGAGACGCCAGCGGACAACGCCACCTTGCCAACCGATGTGTCACCCGCGATCATCGCCGCCGCCCTTGACGACTCTGGGAAGAAGCCGGGTTGGCGTGACTGGATTAACAACCGGCGCTCACTGCTGGGTATCAAACCCGAGCTGCTCGAATCGCCCGGCACTGGCGAGCTGGACCCCGCGACTGAGGCTCTTGATTCCCCGATCCATTCTAGGGTTGCAGACACTGACGCCGCTCGGACCGCCGCTCAGCTGCGCCGCATGTCGATCAGCAAACTTGCTGCTCTTCGCATGCCATCCCCGCATCCTCTCGCTCTCATCCTCACCCGGCAGCATGTCAACCTTCCCGACGAGGTTGCCTATTCGATCCCGGCCTCTAAGCGTGTTTACCCCATGTCTGTCAACGTCGTGCAGCGTACTGGCAGTGATCTTGCCCCCACGCAGGGTGGAGGCTTACGCCTCGCATTGGCTGTGCGTGGCATCATCACCAAAATCGACAAGGGTGACCGGCCGTATGGAGCAACCCCACTCCGCCCTCGCCAGTCCCAACGCCAAAGCAACATTCCTCGTCCCCGTGGCGTGCGTGACTTCATCGACCGCCCACCGTTTGAGGAACGTATGGTGGCCTACTACCCTGGCGACGTTTGCACACACGTTAGCATGGCGCGCAGCGGCTTTGCCATCTACGACTTGGAATTCTCCGACTACATTACAGCTGTTGCCCGGACAGAGGAATCGCCCCCTGCGTGGTGTGCTTCTCCGAAGCCTCGTGTTGCCTCCACGGGTTCCCTTCCGCCACCCCCTCGCTACGCTTCACCGCCCACGGACAAACGTGCTTCGCGTCTTCTCGAGTCCCGACGCCAAACTCTCTTCCAGCCAAAGGAGAGCGAGAGGCCTGCTACGCCTCCGGCCACGTCGTCCCGTACTGCTCGCCCCAAGCCTGCCACCTGGGACGACAGCACGGATGAGGACGAACCGGTGACGGACAAAGAGGAGAACACGAAGCCTCTACGCCCGGCGACCCTTTCCGCTCGCAACAACAAGGCTCGTGGTGGACGCGAGTCCCGCCTTGTGGACCCTGTGGCCGCCATGGAGATACTGAGCCGCGCACGTGAGCGTCGCGCCGAGTTCAACACTGGTGAATGCGAGCGCAGAGCCGAATCGAACAACCGCAACAGCATGATGCTTCTCTCCAAGCAAGCGATGCAATCAACGCCAGCTCTCGAGTCACAGGCGACGCAGGCACGCAGGTTACAGCACCGTTCCTCGACCATGAGCCTGGCCAAGTCTGTCAAGTCGACAAAGCAACAGCGGCCGCCGAGCTCGCTCCCTGCGTCTCCACGATCTGGACCGCAGCAGGACCGCCGCAGGGTCGTGTCACAGTACGACCCAATGTCTGCTGCTCAGCATCGCACGAGCGTCATGGGCATGGGCATGGGCTCGGGCATGGGAGTATACGGTATCCCCGGGGTTCCCGCTGTCCCACCAGTGCCGGTCTACAACCATCCGATGATGTGTCAGCCCATGATGTACGCCCCTGTCGCCATGAACCCCATGATGGGCTACAACCCCCAGTTCGCGCAGGGCGTGCCGGTGATGCCTCAAATGTACCGCCCAGCCCCGCAGCAGATCCCCGCACCTGGTATGCTCCCCAGCCGCCGTCGCGAGCGTCCTGTGAGCTAGCCGATTCCAACTTATCCTGTCTATTTCGCCTCCCGACCAACAACTCATTAGCATACATACAAACACGATTCCCCTCATACGATACATGGACAATACATCATCTGTGATACCACGCAATCAACTTTTTAATACACACTGGCGCCGATTGGCACCTTCTGTGTGGATCCCAACATCATCCAACTCCTCGACCCCCATCCCACCCCTCTTCGCCCCAACCCTCATGGACTATTCAATCACACGCACGAAACGATCTTTGTATTTGGTGTTTTTCATAGCTTTTTTCACAGTGGCCATACCGTGGCCTGGAGCCTGTATGCATTCAGTCACACTGTGGAATGATCACGCGGAGATGGCTGTCAGGCTGGTATCCATAAAGCATGAACTTGGTGCGATCTGGCGAGATCCCGCCAGGGATGTGCCAAGTGTGGTGAAACTAAGATTAAACGAGGTGCAGAGTTGAAGTGGACAAGGACCTCACAACGAGATGGCTGGCGGTAACGCGTGGTGAGCAGACCCCGGGATCCGATCGGAACGGTTGAGGGAGAAATGCAGGAGAAGAAAAAAAAAAAAAAAAGGCGCGGAGTTCAACAGTGATGTCATTTGCCATGTCTAGCTATCCTGAGACAGCGTTCCTGGGACTCCACATGCATCACGTGATTGCCGTGTCGCCCGATAAGCCGCGCAGCCACGATTGGTGCCCAGAACGGACAGACTGGGGACGGACAGTGAGCTAACTATAGAACCGTCCGCCCACGACATTGTCTTGTGGAGTCCCTATTCCACCATCGCTCATTACACAACGGTTTAAGACTACACAGTAGTGGGAAAAGCACACTGCCGCTCGTGAGGAAAGTAAGTTTACCGGTATGTCTGGACTTCTGACCACAGGATGGACCCCACGCACGCGCTCTACGTGCTCCTGGACAGCAACCTCCCGACGGGCGGCTTTGTCGCGTCCGGCGGCCTCGAGTCATACGCGAAGCACGGCTTTTTGCGGGCACAGAAGAAGGATCCGTATGCGGATGCGGTCGAGACGCCGCGCATGGACGAGCTGGTAAAGCACCTCCATGCACCCGCGACCTCGTCGTCACACCGCCCGCGCCCGGTCTCGGCGGCGCCCCTCGGCCCGTCCCGCGTCGGCCCGGCCGTCATGCACTTTACCTCGGCCGAGCTCGACAACTTTGAGGCCAGCACGGGCGCGTACCTCGTCGACGCGTGGGGTGTCGTGCAGCGTGCGCGGAGCGATGGGGATATCAAGCGTGCCGTGGCGGAACTGCAGGCGCTGGACGACGCACATGAGAGTACACTGCTTTCGCATGTCGCGAGGCGCGCGAGCCGCGCACAGGGAATCGCGGTGCTTACGCTCTACGCGCGCGGGCTGGGTCCACCGGTGGGGTTTGACCCGGTGCCGGGGCTGGATTCGACAGGCGAAGGGGTCGTTGCAGCGTATCGGCGTGCGATCCGGCTCGGCGCGCCGGGTCATTTAGCGGTGTGCTTTGGGATCGTTACCGCTGCTGTGGGGCTGGATCTGCGTGAGTGGAAGATGTGGGAAGTTGATGAGGGTAGCTGATGTGTTAGAAACTGCTCGACATCTCTATCTCTTCACGCACGCGCGGAGCACGCTCTCGGCCGCGGTCCGCCTGAATATCATCGGGCCGTACGTGTCGACCCAGCTTTTATCGTATCCCGTACGCAGCGAGCTGGCGGCGGTGCTTGCGCGCTCTAGGGAATGTCCGGATGCCGCTCGGGATAGCGGGACAGGTGCTGAAGTGAGCGGGGATCAAGCAGAAGACAGCTCTTCAACGTCGACAGACGACTGGGCGTGGGCGGACGAGGCGGAGCGCGGGCCAGCAACGACTTGGCCCCTCGGCGAAATCCTTGCGGCACGACATGACATGCAGCATTCGCGTATCTTCAATTCGTAGGGTTGGGCATGTACTCTAATGTATCTCCAGGCATAGATCGCCGAGAATGGACATGGACTCTTGGATCTCATTACACGCACTAATCAATGCTATCGTATCTCTGGTGGAATCATTCTAATCCCTAGCGCCAGTTTCGCTTTGGCGGGCGGGCGGGTCCGACTCCGGCGTCGCGTTTGGGACTGCGTCTACGCTCGCTGCGCTCGCCGCGCTCGGGGACCGGGACGGGGCCGAGGCGCGCAAGCAGCGACGCGGCGACTGGGTTGGTGGTCGCGAGGTCGGGAAAGTCTGCCAAGCTGGGAGGGAGGCTATTGCGCTGGCGCCTGACCGGGATGGGGATGTTGTTGGGCGCCGTGAGCGGCGGCGGTGGACGGCCGGGGAGACTGCTGCTGGGCGGAAGACTGCTCGGCTTTGGCGGGAGGACACTCGGTTTGGAGGGGAGGGTATCCCGACGCTTCCGGGGCGAGCGCTTCTTGGTACCGCCAATGGTGCCGTTGGTGTTGGCGTCGGTGACGCTCGACAAGGGGGAGGGGCCATGTGAACGGTACGAAGTCGGAGGGCGGCGGTACGGCTTGGGCGCCCTGTTCGTGTTGGGCAGTGGCTGCCCGCGCCAGATTGCCTCGAGACCTGGTGTCAGCGGGCATGACAGCAAGAGGACTTACAGAGGTGGCAGTACTTCGGCTCCTTCGTCGCCCGCCCTGTGCTCCTCGCCGCGCGCGCGGCGGCCGCGCTGACCTCGGCGACGCAGCCTTCGCAGTCGTCCATGAAGGTGGTGGTGATGAAAAGAACGAGAATTATGATACACTGTAGCTTGTCTGTCTGATGGGAGGCCAGTGTAGCTTGTGGCTCTGACTGATGATGGTGAGGCGCGCCCCGGCTGGCCTGCTGGCCTACGGTGATCGCACACGCTGAGTGTAGTCCAGTCACTCGCCTCACGCCGTGCCCTAGGCTAGTGCGGATGCTGCGAGCTCGGTGTCGGATTAATGTGCGAGGTCAAGTCGAAGGAGACGAGAAAAGCCTCCAGTCTACGATCCCTCCGTCCTCGTGTCCGATGATCAGTCACGCCTCAGCTTTGGCTTGTCTTCTCGATCACCCGCCCTCATTCCAAACAGCCATTGAGGTCTCTGAAATCCGCGTCGCCTCGCGTAACATCACATGATACCAATGTACATACAGGACTGTCTATCACTTCTTCTTCATGAGACCCTTCTGGAGCCACCTGCGGGTTAGCCACAAAGACGCACCATAACCTACTTTGGCATCTTGACGTCGCCCACAGCACCGGTAAGCTTCTTCGCAGGGCCCTCCAGTGCAGGCTCCTTCGCGGCAGCGGCAGGAAGCGGCGCCGCCTGCGCACGCAACTCGGCGGTCAGCGGGGCAAGAGTTCCAGACGCTGGCATTAGCTTAGAGCATCGTTTTAGCTAAGACGTACCGTTCAGCGCCGCATCTTCCCACTTGATAAGCAGCACGCTCTGCGGCACGAGCCCGAGCTGTGACAGTGTCTCTTTGCCGCCTGTCCCGCCCTGCATGCCCGCCGCGACTCCCCCGCGCGCAGTGTACCCCGCCGGCGCGATCACGCGCCCCTTCATCGCCGGGTTCGGGTGCGGCTTCCCCGCAGGGACAGGCTTCGGGTGTTCCGGAAACTCGGTGCGCGGCGGCTGGTACAGCGTGAACACCTTGTCGCGCGCACTCGGGTCGAGCGACTCGCGCACAAAGGCATAAATTGGCTGAATCCTGAATGTTAATAGAGGGTTCTGGGTGGCATACAATAAACCCACGGCGTTGTCGAGGGAAAGACGCGCTGGATCTGGGTCCCGTCGGAAAACTTTACGCGAATGGTGGTCTGTCGTCAGTTTCGTCACCGACAGCGCTACGATGTGGTGGTCAATGCGCATGAGTCGTTGTCTCCGACCACGACTGTGACCACATTCCAGCTGAGCGGCTTTCCTTCTTCAAACCTTCCCGCGTCCCACCCGGTCCGTCACTCACCGTCGGCCACTTGTCCGCCTTTTTCTTCTCGCGCTCCGCCGCCGCCGCGTCACGGTGCTTGGCGGTGAGGAGGGGCGCGTCGTTCAGCCCGCGCGAGCGCGCAAGTACGCTGGCATGGTGCGCCTGCACGTCTGAGACGCTGTGCTCGAAAAATGAGTCGGGGAGCTCTGGGGGCTCGGCCGCGGCTGGTGGCGAGGCGGAACCAGAGCCGGGCTGGAAGACCTGCACGCTCCCCGGCGAAAGTGCTTGTGGCGGCGTCGGTGCTGGAGCTGGGGATGCCGCTTGCGGAACCTGCTCGGGCGAAGGGGTGGCCATAGCGTGTGCGGGTAGTGCTTGCAGTATTGCAGTGATGAGCAGGAAACAACAACAAAGACGCGCAACCCCTGTGACAAAGACTCGTCAACTCGTGCTGAAGCGCAGAAGACGCTGTGGTGACGCGTATGCGACACAGCGGGGACCCCGGCAAAACTACCCACGTGCCATGCACGAGGGTCTCATGCCATTCGAGCTTTCTTAAGCTATGAAGGATCAAAGGCCGAGGCAAAATGTTTCTACAAGCCTGAAGACCCTGTCTCTCCTCCCCCTTGCTACACTCCATCGGATCCTATTCAATGCATTCGTGACTAATGACAAACGTCCCGGTCTATGCCCAGATTTTTGGGTAGAAGGAGAGGTATGTGGCTATGTGAGGGTAAGAGAGTTAAGGGTTGACAAGATGTTACAAAGTCTATGCGCCAAGGACGAGCGAGAGCAGGGCCATGCGGATGAAGAGACCGTAGCGCATCTGGCGGAAGTAGGCTGCGCGGCGGAGGTCAAAGTCGACCTCGGGGTCAATCTCGTTGACACGAGGGAGAGGGTGCATGACGATGAGGCTCTCCTTGGCCTTGCGGAGGACGTCATTGTTGATAATGAACATGTCCTTTACGGACTCGTACTCGGTCTGCGAGTCGAAGCGCTCCTTCTGGATGCGCGTGACGTAGAGAACGTCAGAGTGAGGAATAGCCTGGTCAAGGTTGTGGTACTCGTGCCAGCGGACGTTGGCGCGGGTCGCCTCCTGCTTGACCTCTTCGGGCATCGCAAGCGAGGGCGGCGAGACGAAGTTGAGGGTAACGTCGTAAAGCGAGAGCAGCTTGACGAGCGAGTGTACGGTGCGGCCGTTCTTAAGGTCACCAACAAGCGTGATGGTGATGCCGTTGACGGAACCAAGCTCCTCACGGATACAGAAGACGTCAAGAAGCGACTGAGTGGGGTGCTCGCCGATACCGTCACCAGCGTTGATAATCGGGACGACGGAGCTCTTGGCAGCCTCCTTGGACGAGCCGACAGCGGGGTGGCGGAGGACAACAGCATCGGCGTAGCAGCCGACAGTGCGGATCGTGTCCGCGAGCGACTCGCCCTTCTGGACAGACGACCGGTCGGCAGCAATCTGGACAACCTCACCACCACAGCGCTTCATGGCAGCCTCGAACGATGTCGAGGTGCGGGTAGAGGGCTCGTAGAAGAGGGTGCAGAGCACGCGGCCACGAAGGGTGTCGACAGAGCCCTTGCGCTCGACCTGGGTGCGCATCTCCGACGCAAGGTTGAAGAGGGCGTGCAGGTCGTCACGCGAGAACTGCTTGACCGAGAGGATGTGACGGCGCGAGAAGGCGTGAAGAGACTGGAGCGACGAGAAGGTGGGGACAGGCGAAACCTGGGTCGAAGGGATCGGCTCGGCGGCGAGTGCCATCGGCTGAGGCGCAGCGGACTGGGGGCCGAGGAGACCAAGACCAGCGGCCGGAGGGGCCACCGGCGACATGAGCGAAATGCTGGGGCGAGCCGCGCGAGGGCCCGAGAACGAGCCACGGCCCGTGGCAACACCGCGCGGGGTGGAAAGCGACACATCGCGGCCAAGGGGCATCGAGAAGGCAGTGCCGTCAAGAACGACCGAGTGGTTGTTGATGACAACACGGTGAACGGCACCAAGAACGTTCTTGTCCGCAAGGGGCGACCAGTCGTCGCTGTCGAGGCCAAACACAGACGAGCGGTTGACCTCAACCTCAACGTAGGTCTTGGGCTGCTCGGGGATGTCAAAGATGGCGCGGGGGTTTTCGCTGAGACGCTTGGAAATGTCGTCGAGCGAGAGACGGCCCTCGGCAACAGCGTTGAGAAGAAGGGGAAGCGACTCCTCCACACCGCTGCGAGCCGAGACCTTCTTGCCGAGCGCCTGGCCGAGCTCGTACGGGAGAACACCAACCGAGAAGACGTCAATGGTAGCAAGGTTTTCCCAAAGGGCCTGCTGGTCCTCAACAGAGGGGAGGATCTTGGCGGCCTCGGGGTAGTCAGCCTGCGAGTAGAACAGGGCGTAGACCGAAACGTCGCAAGTGACCTGAAGACCCTTCTCCTTGGCAAGCGAGATCAGCGTAATGTCGTCGCGGGTCGAGACCGAAGCAATGTGGATGCTTCGGTTGTTGAGGCTGGCGAGGAGGAGGATCGACGCGAGGTCAGTGGCACGGGCGTCGGTGACAATAGGCTTGTCCTGGGGCCAGGCAGCGAAGTGCTGGGCGACCGAGGCGACCTTGTTGCCGGTGCCGAAGAAGTTGTTGAAGGGGATGAAAAGGGCCTTGGCACCGGCGGCAATGGCATCGGGGAGACGCGAGGCGTTGTCTGAGGTGGCGGCAACGGAGAAGACGTAGTCGCAGTGGGCAGCACCAGAAGCGTTCTGCTGAGCGCGCTGCAGCGAGATCTCGTCCTCGACGGCCGAGGCAATGCCCTGCGGCACCATCTGAATGACGGTGAAGCCACCGCGGATGGCGGCCTGGGTAGCAAGACCAAAGTCCTCCGAGTTCGGCTCGGCAGCACCGGGAACGAAGGCCTGGACCGAAACGAGACCAGGGAAGGCGAAGGTCTGGTGCGAGGTCTTGTAGTCAACCGATGAAATGTCAAGAGTGGGCTTGCGGATGATAGCCTCAATGAAGAGCTTGGCGCACTTGACGTTGGTGATAAGCGGGACAGCGAAGTCGACGGCCATACGACGCGACTTGTAGCCCTTCGAAACGTACGACGCAGGACGGCGGTAACGGTTCTTCGAGGGAAGGTTGATGTAAAGGTCAATGAGGTTGTTTCCAAGGTGCTGCTCAAGCGAGTACTCGGCCTTCTGAGGGTCGTTTTCGTCGCCAAGGGTCTCAAGGTACTTGACCGGAATGCCGTGCTCCTGGATGAAGTCGGCGGTACCAGCGGTGGCAAAGAGGTTGTAGCCCATACGGTGGAGCTTGTGGACCGAAGGCAGCATCTCGAGCTTCTCCTTGAACGAACCAATCGAGAAGAGGACGTTCTTCTTAGGAGGGCGGATACCAGTCGAGATGAGGGCCTTGAGGTAGGCCTCGTAGCGGTCCTTGCCGAAGCAGGCAACCTCACCAGTCGACGCCATCTCGACACCAAGAATGGGGTCGGCACCCGAGAGACGCGAGAAGGAGAACTGGGGAACCTTGACACCAACGTAGTTGGGGGGCATGTGAACCTCGGGGTAGGGGGTGACGGGGAGACCGAGCATGACCTTGGTGGCCAGCTCGATAGCGTCAATGCCAGTGACCTTGGAAACAAAGGGGAACGAACGAGCGGCACGGAGGTTGCACTCGATGACCTTGATCTCGTTGTTCTTGGCGATGAACTGGATGTTGTAAGGACCGGTGACGTTCAGGGCGGCACCAATCTTCTGGGTAGCAACCTCGATCTTGCGGATGGTCTCAGGGTCGAGGTCCTGAGGGGGAAGGACAAGGGTGGCGTCACCCGAGTGGACGCCGGCGTTCTCGACGTGCTCCGAGATGTAGTGCATGACCATCTTGCCGTCACGGGCGACGGCGTCCATCTCAATCTCCTTGGCCTCCTCGATGTACTTGGAGATGACGACGGGGTGGTCGCGGGAGACCTCGGCAGCCTGGCCAAGGTAGGCCTGGAGATCGTCCTCGGAGAAGACCACGTTCATGGCGGCGCCCGAAAGGACGTACGAGGGACGGACGAGCACGGGGTAGCTGACCTTGTCACAGAACGACTTGGCTTCCTCAAACGAGGTAAGCTCCCTCCAGAGGGGCTGGTCGACGCCAATCTTGTCGAGCATACGAGAGAACTTGTAGCGGTTCTCAGCAGTGTCGATCATCTCCGGCGAGGTACCGTAGATCTTGACGTTCTGACGGTGAAGCGCAAGCGCAATGTTGTTGGGGGTCTGACCACCCATGGCCAGGACGAGACCCGAGGAGCGCTCGATGTCGTAGATGTCCATGACAGTCTCCATCGAGATGTTCTCGAAGTAGAGCTTGTCCGCCTCGTCGTAGTCGGTAGAGACAGTTTCCGGGTTGTAGTTGATCATGACAGTCTTCATACCGTTCTCACGGATAGTGCGGATGGCGCGAACGGCACACCAGTCGAACTCGACGGACGATCCGATACGGTACACACCGGAACCGAGGACCATAACACCGTTGTCCTTGAAGTCGACATCGTGGCCCGAGGCGTTGTAAGTGGTGTAGAGGTAGTTGGTGAAAGCGGGGAACTCAGCAGCGACAGTGTCAATCTGCTTGACGAACGGCGTGATGCCAGCCTCAATACGAAGTTGGCGGATGGCAAGCTCGGTGGAGTTGACCGCGTTGGCGATCTGACGGTCCGAGAAACCAAGCTGCTTGGCGTTACGGAGGAGCTCAACGGGGATAGTGGTGGCCGAGTACTTGGTCATGACGTCCTCAGTCTTCGAAAGGCGCTCGAGGCGGCGGAGGAACCAGGGGTCGATGGACGACATCTTGTTGATCTTCTCAACAGAGTAGCCACGCTTGAGGGCAGTGGCGATAGCAAAGACACGCTTGTCGGTGGGGTTGGCGATCTCGGTGTCGATGTCGTCGATGGTGAGGTTCTCGCCAAAGCCGGGGAAGCTGTCGTCGATGCAGCGGATAGCCTTCTGGATGGTCTCTTCGAAGGTACGGCCAATAGCCATAACCTCACCAACCGACTTCATCGAAGACGAGAGCTGAGTGGAGACACGAGTGAACTTCTTGAGGTCCCAGCGGGGGATCTTAACGACGCAGTAGTCGAGCGAGGGCTCGAAGCAGGCAGTCGTCTGCTTGGTAACCGAGTTGCGGATCTCGTTGAGGGGAATGTTGAGACCGAGCTTGGCGGCAATGAAGGCCAAGGGGTAGCCAGTGGCCTTGGAGGCAAGCGCCGACGAACGCGAGAGACGAGCGTTGACTTCGATGATGCAGTACTCCTTAGAGTACGGGTTCAGCGCGTACTGAATGTTGCACTCGCCGACGACACCGAGGTGACGGATGACGTTGACGGCAGTGGTACGCAGCATGTTGTAGTCGGCGTCCGAGAGAGTCTGCGAGGGCGCGACGACAATCGAGTCACCGGTGTGGATACCAAGAGGGTCAAAGTTCTACTGTCAGTGGGGAAAATAGGTTCTGTGACTCACCTCCATGTTACAGACGGTAATGCAGTTGTCCATGCAGTCACGGACAACCTCATACTCGACCTCCTTCCAGCCCTTCATCGACTTCTCGACAAGGACCTGGGGCGACGTGGCAAACGCCTTGTTGCAAAGCTCGACGAGCTCGTCCTGGTTGGTGGCGAAACCCGATCCGAGACCACCGAGGGCATAAGCAGCACGAACGATAAGGGGGTAACCGATGCGGTTGGCGGCAGTAATGGCCTCCTCGAGGTTGTTGGCCGAGTCCGAGTCGGCGCACTTCTCGCCGATCTCCTCCATGGCCTTGGCGAAGAGGTCACGGTCCTCGGTGGTGATAATGGTGTCGATGGGGGTACCGAGCACCTTAACGCCGAGCTTCTCAAAGTCATCCTTGAGCTTGATACCGACGTTGAGAGCAGTCTGACCACCAAAGGTGCAGTAGATGCCGTCGGGCTTCTCGTGCTTGATGATCTTGGTGACAAACTCCGGGGTGACGGGAAGGAAGTAGACCTTGTCGGCGAGACCCTGCGAGGTCTGGATGGTGGCAATGTTGGGGTTGACAAGGATGGTGTAGATGCCTTCCTCCTTGAGAGCCTTGATGGCCTGCGAACCCGAGTAGTCGAACTCACCGGCCTGACCGATGGAAAGACCACCGGAGCCGAGGACGAGGACCTTCTTGACGTTAACACGGGGGAGGCGCTCGCGGTGCTCCTTGAGCTCGCCCCCGGGAATGTCGACGGAGATGAGGCGGCCCTCACGGGCGGTAGCGATGATCGAGTCAATGAAGACGTCGAAGAGGAACTCGGTGTCGCGAGGACCAGGAGCAGACTCGGGGTGGAACTGGACCGAGAAGAAGGGCTTGCCGTTCCTGCCCATCCAGATACCCTCGTTCGAGTTGTCGTTGGCGTTGGTGAAGAGAGGCTCCCAGCCGGGCTGGAGCGTTGTAACGTCGACCTCGTAACCGTGGTTCTGCGAGGTGATGTAGCAGCGGCCAGAGGTAGAGGCCGTGCAGGGAATGTTCATTCCACGGTTACCGTACTTCATCTTGCGGGTCTGGGCGCCAGAGGCACGAGCGATAAGCTGGTGGCCGAGACAGATACCAAAGATGGGAACCTTGGACTCGGCAAGAGCAACCTTGAGGTTGTCAATGGTGGCAGTGGCCATGGAGGGGTCACCGGGGCCGTTCGAGATGAAGAGACCGTCGTACGAGCCGGCATCCTTGTTGAAGTCGTAGTCCCAGGGGACGACCTTGACCTCGACACCGCGCTTGCGGAAGCAACGGATCTGGTTCCACTTGATACCGACATCGACGGCAATGATACGAAGGGGCTTGCCCGTCCGGGGGTTCACCTGAATCTTGGAGCCCGCGAGAGCGGTGTACACGACCGGCTTCTTGATCGAGACCTTGGCGACAAGGTTGGTTGCGTTGGGGTCGGCGAACGGAACCGACTCGAACTGCTGGTGCCAGGCGTCGGGCGCGCTAAGGACGGTCTTGACGTCGGGCTTGCGAGTGAGGACGCGGGCAAGGGTAGATCCACCCTCACGGAGGCGCTTGGTGAGCATACGGGTGTCGACACCCCAGATGGCGGGAATGTTCTGCTCCTTGAGCCACTGGCCGAGGCTCGAGGTGGCAAGGTGGTGCGAGAACGAAGGGTGGTAGTTGGCAACAACCAGGGCAGCGATGTGGATCTTGCTCGACTCGTACTCGAGGGGGATCGAGTTGAGGAGCGCAGTGACACCATCAGCGTCTGTCGCGGTAGCAGCCTCCTCGGTGGGGCGCTCCGGAACACCGTAGTTGCCGACAAGAGGGTAGGTAAGCACGAGGATCTGGTCCTGGTACGAGGGGTCGGTCATGGACTCGGGGTAGCCAACCATACCTAGGGAATAAGCTCGGCGAACATTTCTGATAGCTACAACAGCCACTCACCAGTCTGGAAGACACACTCGCCCGAAATGGAGCGGTCAGCGCCAAACAAGTGACCCGAGAGGGCAAGTCCGTCGGCAAGCTCGAGGACCATGTCGGCCTGGCCCATCGAGTCCTTCCACTCTGTCTCGCCAGCCATAAAGTCGATGCCGCGGCCCGAGGCAGGCGGGTAAAGCGATCCAGCAGGGAGTGGGGTTGCGGAGGGAGGGGTGACGCTGGTGCCAGCAGTACCCTTAACCGGGGAAGTCAGGGGCGGCATGGTGGGCGGCATGGCCTCGTCAAGAGAAGGAGTGACCATTGTGGACGACCGACTCCGGAGTGACAAGATGGGTGGTGTTCAAATTTAAAGAGGGGAAGAACACAAGGAGGGGAATCAAGAAAGGGGAGGGAGGAAGCCACAGTCAAGCAAGATGAGATCTAGCTAGTACAATGGCGGGGAAGAAAAGAATGAGAGGGGTATGGGGGGTGGATGGCGCGTCCCTGTTGCTGAACGTCGGGGGGGATGTCTACGATGAGAACACGGGGATGGTTAGCAGCGAGGGATGGTGAGCACCTTTTGGAGATGAGGTTGGGAGGCCTTGTTCCGCTCGTGTGATGAGCACGGGAGGAGCAGCAGCAGCAGCGGGGTTGCATTGAAAAAGAGAGGAGGAGAGAGGAGGAGAAGAAGAGAGAAGAAGAGAAACAAGAATTATCTACTACAGAAAAGTCGAGAGCGCGACCTCCGGGACGGCGCGGGGCGGCAGCGACCAGACCGGGGGACGCGCGCCGTTCGCTGGTCGAGCCAGGTTCTGGGAGGTGAGTACCATTTTCTCAAAAAAATCGATTGAAAATTTTGGTCCCGCCCGTGAGTTCTCGCCCTCTGCTCTGATGCGCCACAGCCACCAAACCTCCACTTGATGAATTAGTCTGACGCACACATGCACACACACCGTTACGCACAGTATGGGGTAGCATGGGTAGCGCAGTCGTGTTCAGGTCAACAAATGTGGCACTAATTTTTTGCAGGTGCATCGATCTGGACCCGGCCACTGGAACTTGCCGGAGAGTCCATGCGGAACAGAGTGGCGAGGGATCGAGAAGATGAGTCCCAGCGGAGCAATAAACGACGATGAACGACTTGAAACGAATCACAGATGCCGCAGAACCCACCACTGCACCAGATCGCACATCGGTGACTTGTCTGCCAGCTGACTCGCTCGTTTGATCAAGGTTGATCATCGCAGAGCGTTCAATGTGCATCATCCCCGATGCACACGGACTTGCGATGTGTGATGCACTGACCGTTCCGTACCTGGCAGCGCAGCGCGCAGCGGATTGGCTATGACGCTTGGCATCTCATATAGGAAAGGATAAGGAGCGTGCAGCGAGTGGTGGGACAAGTGGGACAGTGCCCTTGGGACTCCGCATGCCTACGTACAGAATTCCCTCTGAATCACCGCCGTTCGGCACGGATCCAAGCGCATACCTACCGTACAGTTCGAACAGACCTGCTTCCTCCATATAGAAAAGTGAGCTACCGACACTTTGCGCACAACGGGTGCGAACGAGCACCAGACTGGGCAATCACGTACACAGAGTCAGGCTGCTGAGGCCAAGGCCAAAAATTATTACGATCGGGCTCTGGTATCCCAACGGAGACAAAACTTGAGACACATTAGGTGGTGACGTAATTAGCGCGTAACTGGGCATTGATCGCCACACGATCGCCATGCGCCCTGGTATAAATAACCCCCCCAGGACCTCCGTCGTCGAGTAGACACATTACGTACCCCAAGCGTTACCATAGGTATTACAATTTAAGCGCAGATCGATGCAGATCCTACGATCCTACTACTACGATCCTACTACCCCTTTTTGCGCCCTCTGGAGTGTGTCAAGTAATCGCTCCCTTTTGGTTCAGACTCGTTCCCCCCGTTGCGGCGTGTAGATCGGCGCACAGGTGGGCCGAGAGTGGCGTTCCAGCACCGAACTCCGAGACGCGAGACTGCAGGTCCGCCCTCCGGCCTTCGACCCTCGCGCCCTCCTATCCCTCCTAGGCTCTCCTGTGTGTATAGGGTCCGCAAGTGGAATTGACCAGCCATCTCACGTTGTACCCTCTCCGAGTCATGTCCCCCCGTGCACAATCCTCCTGCCACTATCTCTTCTGTTCCAGCAATCTCAAATGATGCACTATGGTGCAGTCCCACCAGTGGCGAGCCTCGAGCTGCGACTGTTATTGTAATTCTGTCTAGAGTACTAGAGTGTGTGCACAGCAGCAACAAGCGCGCACACTCATACGGCACTAGTTGGAGTGCACACGCTGTCAGCTTCACTACCCCGCGTGAGGTGCGAGATTCCGCTATGCAAAAGGCCAGCAGCAAGAGATCGTTTCAGTCCGATGCACTCTGTCAACCCACATCCCCCGCCTCCGGCCTCCCCACCCACAAACCTTGGCCACCGTCGCCACGACCACCACCAGCCAAGAGCACCCACTGCCCAGCGAACACAATACTGCTCCTACACACCACCCATCCACCGCCGCAGTCTCCACATCGCTCTTTCCTTCATCCCCCCTCTCCACCACACCTGCTTTCTCCTTCATACCCCTTCGCCTTGCTTCGCGTAGCAACCATCGGATATCCCCTCTTGCAAATGCCCCGCGGCCCACTTCCGCCATCTGCACTTGTCCGCGGCCCTCAGTAGTCCTCGCATCAACGTATAGGGGTGGTGGATTCATCGTCCTCTACCCCTCTTGTCCCGTTCCCATCCACCCCAGCTCTATCTATCCCCGTCACCACCGTATCAGCAGTCCCACTCGCTAGATGACGGTCCTGCTTCGACTCGACCCGGACAAGCCGGAAACAGGGATGTCTGGGCGCTCGTTTGCGACGCCGGCCAAGCAAAGTGAGGATGGCGACGAGCTTCCCACCCTCGCCGATGTCGTGCGCAGGGTCCGTGGGGCCCGCCGGATCGTCGTTGTATGTGGTGAGTACGCTCATATTATTCATTCGAGGTGCGGCTCTGTCCGCCCCAAGTGGTTCCTTTGATGCAATTGAATATTGACAACCAGGCGCCGGTGTCTCAACCGCAGCTGCGATCCCCGACTTCCGCTCAGCCCGTGGATTGTTCACTGGTGCAAAAGGACATGCTGTGAAGGATCTCTTCCACGTCAAGAGCCTGAGTGTGAGTGGTGCTGTGTGTCTGTGTTGGATTGCTGCTCACTCCACTAGTCGGCTGCCCTACTCCCAGATCATCATGCCCTGCTCACAGATCTGTGTGAGCGCACGTTCTCGGCGCAGCCCACACAATTCCATCAGCTGCTTGCATCTATCGACGCGGACGGCCGGTTGCTGCGATGCTATACCCAAAACATTGACGGTCTCGAGGAACGGGCGGGTTTGCGCACCGGTGTTCCTCCGCAGCGCAAGCGAGCGCGGAGAGGCAAGGAGCGTGCAGCAGACGACACCTCTGCAAGTGTTAGTGCTGCTGTGAGCGCCACCGCCAGCGCATCGGAGAGTGTAGCCAATACGCCTTCTGAATCGGGCTGCTGCGCACCAGGCGAGGGGGCGCCCCCTACAGAACACGAACCCGCACCACGGTGTATCCCCCTTCACGGACTGCTTCGGGACATGCACTGCTCCCTGTGTTCCACCAAAGCCTCTCTGTCGGATTACCTTCCCTTGCCGCCAGCTCCGATTTCTTGTCCTGGGTGCGACTTGACTTCGTCATTGCGTTCTGCACTCTCTGAGCGGCAACGTCGCGTTGGAAGCCTACGCGCAAGTGTCGTCCTCTACGGCGAGGAACATCCCGAAGGCGAGCTCATCGGCTCCGTCGTGGAGCGCGATCTAAAAGGCACCGGCCGTCGTGGAGAGCGAGAAGGGCGGTTGGATATGCTGATCGTCGCTGGCACTTCCCTTGCCATTCCCGGCGTCAAGCGCATGGTCAAGGAGATGGGCAAGGCGCTTTCCGCACGTCCACCGTCTTCCGTCCGCGATGGGAAAGCGCCGCCGGTGCGCACGGTACTGCTCAATGCTGAGCCGCCGGCCAAGCCTGGAGAATGGGACGGCGTGTTCGATGCGTGGGTGCAGGGCGATGTCCAGCAGTTTGCCTCTCTCGTGGCCGACCCGACTTTCGCGCCACCGGTGGAAATGACTAAGACTACGCCGAAGAAGAAGGCCGCGGATGACATGCCGCCTACACCAGCCAGCATGCCAGTGAAGAAGAAGCCACGCGCACCCAAAGCACCTTCCCAGTCGGACGCAGATACCACTCCGACGAAGAAGCCCCGCGTACGAAAAGCGCCTACTCAGTCGGATGCAGATACCTCGCCGTCGAAGAAACCCCGGGCACGCAAGGCCCCTACCCAGTCGGACACAGATGCCACGCCGACGAAGAAGCCCCGGGTGCGGAAAACTGCCCCGGCCACAGATTCCGACGCCGACGCGACCCCGATCAAGAAAAAGCGCCCACCATCGCTCCCACTCACCCCGCGCCCCACCCCGCCGCGTCCCCGTGCGAAGGGGGCGGCCAAGAAAACGCCAACGAAGCGCTCACGCTCATCGCCCTCCCCATCCCCATCCCCTTCAACTTCACCCAATCCATACATCGACCTCCCGGATCTTCCAGGAAGCCGCAGCGAATGGGCCGAGTGTCGTGCACCGCCGTTCCCCACCTCGGAAGAGTTCAGCCGCAGTACCTTCGAATCTCTTGTCGCGCACTCGCGCACGCATGGCGATCCGTACGTGGAGATTGTTGTCTCGCCGACGCACGTCGCGCGCGCGCGCTTCTCCCCMCCCCCGCCTATCTGTTAAACCCATTTGTCCGCATGATTATATCCTGCATCCCTTCATCTCCATAGCCATAGTATTTTGTATGCATCACCTTTGTACATCAAGCTCCGCGCGACCCGGCGGCCGAACGGAACCGAGAGAGCTTCTGATAAGGAGTCGATATGGCCCGGCTGAGTTGCCGCAGTTCGGATCCGAACTGCAAGATGCCGACTGATATGACGTGACGTCCCTGGTGTATAAAAACAGGAGGTGGAGTAGAAGTAGTTCCATCCTCACTCCCCACTCACCGCCCTCAACAACGCACTGATGGCATCGGAAGACGATATTCCATCCTCCGTTACGGTGCTCGCAGAACATACTCTGCAATGCGCGGATCCAGCCGCAGCAGCTGGCCTCGGGGAGTTCCAGCTCGGCCCTCTGGACAACGGCGTGCTGCCCTTCTGCCCCATCCCGGTGATCTTCGTGTATCCCAAGCCCGCACATCTCCCGTCCGACGAGTTTATCCCGGTTGAACACCTGCAGCAATCCCTGGAGCTCCTCCTGAACCTCTACCCGCAACTCACCGGCCGGCTGTACATCGACTACGACAAGCCCGCCCGCTTTCCCGAGATTGTAAAGATTGGGGCCGGCGCGCTCCTCCTCTCCGCGGGGTCGACAACGCGTCTAGCCGATATCGCGGCGCTCGACCCCCGGGGGCGGATAATGTTGCCAAACCTCCCGCATAACGGAAACGACCTGCTCGCGCCCTTCGACCCCACCCTCGAGGGCGTGTTCGCCAGCCCGATCTTTACAGTGCAGCACACGCGCTTCGCATGCGGCGGCGTCGCCCTCGGAATCACCGTGCACCACCTGGCATGCGATGCCGGCGGGTTCTTCCAGCTTGTCCGTGATCTGTCGAGTATCTACGCCTCCGTGCGCAATGGGACGCTTCCGCAGCTCCCAAAGCCGCATATCCGGTCTTTCCTCGCCGAACCCATCTCACAGGAGTCTGCAGCGGCCGCAGTCGCGCACCAGCCTGAGAGCGTCTTTCTCCAGGACTCGAATGGAGCCGAGCACGAGACCGGCTCTGCGGCGTGGGACTCGATCTTTCCCTCTGGTGCGCCGCCCGTCCTCGGCCGCGTGCTCATCTTCTCGCCTGCGGAGCTGGCGGCACTCAAAAAAGCGGCGACAGGTGAGGGGTGGGTGTCGACGCACGAGGCGCTCGTCGCCCATCTTGTGCAGCGCGTCTATCTCGCACGCCTCGGTGTGCTGGAACGCGAGGGCATCCCGCCGTCTGAGGGACAAGAGGCACTGCACCGCGAGATCCTCAGCTCGATCAACGTGCGCGACGCCTCGCGCCTCGCCCTCCCGGAACGATACTTCCCAAATGCGATATACAGCCCCACGGCAGATATACCGCACGACGTCCTCCTCGGCCCGCTACCGGGCGTCGCGGCGGCGATTCACGAGATGCACCGCAACGTCACCCCGGCCGACATGCGGCACGTGTGTGTTTTTCCTCTCCTGAAGGCGGGCTGGATGTCAATTTTACGCTTGCGGAGCCCGTGTGGGAGGTAGTGGATGAGGATGTGGAGTTCCGGAGGTTTCAGTAGATAATAGAGTAGATGTCTGTCGTTTGCTTCTTCTGAGGGCAGGATCTGTGATCCTGTGAATATATCTTTTAGCTACTCTGGAATCTGTTTGACCAAAGTTGATGGTGAAGAACCAAAAGAAGGGCATCAATAACCAGACAATATCAGATACAGTCCTCACCGCTCCAGACAGGAAAACAACAACACGCCGGCGGAACCTCGGATGCTGAAGTCGTTTCGTAAGGAAGAATCGATGGCCAAACAGCCGGCCAGAACGGACAAGGAGTGCAACTTTGAGATCATTTCTTTGTGTTATTCTCTTATTTTCTATCGCCTTTTTTTTCTGCCCCATTCTTCTACAAGACAGAAGAGGATATGGCTCGTCTATCAGGTCTCACGAAATCATGGGTTAACTAGATATTTTGCGGATGAGCTTGGGTAGAGACGTTGTGGTTTGAGATATGTTAGTTGAACGCCTCTGTCAGCCGCCACACCCGTCACACAGCAACTAACAATGTCGGGTTTGCACACACTGTGTGAGGAGACAATAGTGTCTCTGCCTTGTAAGCGAACAATGGACGTTGAGAACCACTTCAGCATGAGCAGCCACTCCTCCTCATCTGCACTCCCTATTTCAGCTCCCTCTCCGTAAGTCTATGTCTGCTGCATGCCCATCTACGGTTCCACATGAGATTCCAAGATTAATGCCACCCCGAGGTCCCGTTGTGGAGAATATAATTTTGTCTAGGTTTACTTCTGGCGCTTGTAGACCTTGTTGAGGAACGAGGTGAAGACCTCCTGCTTGAGGCCGGTCGCCTTCTCGTCAATCTTGCTGATAAGGCCAGTGAGCATGGCGTGGCTCTCGGCCTCGTACTTCTCGAAGCGCTGGGGGATGTTGATCGGGTCCTGCGAGTAGAGCTCCTTGACGCGGGCCTCGGCCTCGGCGTCCTTCTTGCCGTAGTTGTTGTCGAGGATCGCACGCTGCTCGGGAGTAGCGTGCTTGAGCGCAATGTTGACGTTCCACGAGCACTTGTTGTCAAGAATGTCGGTGCCAATCTTGCCGAGGACCTCGGGGGGAGCGTACGCGTCAAGGTAGTCGTCCTGGACCTGGAAGTACTCGCCCATGGGGATGAGAATGTCGAGGGCGGCCTTGTACGCTGCCTCGTCCTTGATGCCGTGAACGCGCATGGCGAGCGCAACGGGGAGGTAGAACGAGTAGAATGCAGTCTTGTACACGACAATAAGGTGGTGCTTCTCCAGCGAGAACTTGGAGAGGTCAACCTGGTCCTCGGGCGCGGTAATCAAGTCGATCAGCTGGCCGAGCTCGGTCTGGAAGGTGGTCTGTTGTTAGAGATGTATCCTCTGGATCATCTCACCTCAAGGAAGAGCTCAAGAAGGTCAACATAGTACGGCTGCTGGCGGAAGTGCTTCTTGAGGAGGTAGTAGATGGCCGCCTCGAGCATGAACGAGTCGTTGATGGCAATGTACTTGACACCGGGCTGGCGGTACCAGCACGGCTGGCCACGGCGCGTAATGGAGCCGTCCATGAGGTCATCCGAGACGAGGAAGAAGCCCTGGAGCTACGATGTCAGTACGGGCCGACACTTCGTACGATGATCAGGCTATCATGGTGTCACTCCAGGAGTGCCTGCCGAGCACTCAGATCGTCCCACTCACAAGCTCAATGCACCAGCCGAGGAGGGCGGCGTGGAAGTACTCATCATCGGTGAGGTCCGAGCCCTTGAGGATCTCAAGAGTGTCAACGACCGAGAGGCCGCGGTTGAGCTTGCCGCCGGGGACGTTGTGGTAGAGGTTCTAATGTCAGCGATGTGGCTCGATGTGAGGAGAGATGAGCAAAAGTGAGCGATGTGAGATCAAAAGTCTTAGTCGATCTCTCACCAGAGCAGCTTGTCAATCGTTCCCAATGCTGCACATCGCCCATGCGCTGTTCTCCTTCACACACCTTCTTGTACCACTCGATAGCCTCCTGGGGCATACCCTCACCCTTGAGGTAAGCGAGGAGCTCCTCGGCGATGGTGTCGAAGACGCCCTCGAAACGCGCGCGCCTGGCAGCCTTGTCGGACATTGTGAACAGATGGATAGAGTGGTTTGGGAGAGAGAAGAGGAGACAATGAGATTGTTATCTGGACAATGTTCGGACAAAGGTTCAGATCAATAAAAAGAGGCCTCTGTCGCTATCAGCAACCAGTGTGTCTCGCTGCGCTGGCTGGGCTGGGCGTGGATTTTGGTATCCCTGAAATTCATGGCACGATTGCCTTGCATTTTCACCGCGCAGCGCGACTGAGCGCGTCCACGCGTGCGCCCCTCCACCGGAGCTCCGCCCGTCTAGATCGTCTAGATCGCGCACAGGGCTTGCTCATACAATATAAGCGGGACTAAAAGAATTGGCAGACAGATCTACATGGTTCCCACGCCAAAGTACTGCCAGATTCGGCAAAACTACAGGGCGCTAAAATGACCATGCGCGATGCACGCGGGCGCTTTAGAATGTCGCTGGTTTCCTAATCATTCCTAATGACCCTGTAACATTAATCTCAGTATTTATACCTGCATTAACTCTCCATTAGAACTTCAACACGTGACTCTTACCCCGTTTCCACCACCGTTCACTTTTGGCACACACACAGCTCAGACAATGCGACCACTGACCGGCACTGGGCCACAAATTCCATATATTATCGGTGGCAGAGAGGAGCGTCACACAACCCCATCCATTGTTCCGCCAGCCCAACAAACCTTGTCCATCACGACTCTCTCAACAGCACCCTCGCATAGTCGCACAGCACCATGCCGCCCAAACTCACCAAGCGCTCCAAGACGTCGCGGGTGAGTAGCAATCTGCGCGGTCACCGCACACCGTTGCCTTCCCTCTGTTCTCTGCTGACACTCAGTTCCCCGTCGTGCGTACCCCGGCCCCCCGAGAAGACAGCGACTGACACCGCAGGCGAGGATAAAGAAGATTATGCAGATGGACGAGGAGGTCGGAAAGCTCGCGTCTGCGACGCCAGTTATGATCTGTGCGTGGATGGCGCGTACATGCGGGCGCACCAGCTGGGCATCATACCTACGGTAACTGACGCACTACAGCCAAGTCGCTCGAGTGCTTCCTCCAGCTCTTGATAGATGAGACCGCAAAGGAGACGCGGGAGCGCGGCTCGCGCAAGATGGTCCCGTATCACCTGTAAGTCGCATTGTCCTGCCAGGCGGCGAACAGCCATGTGATCCTTTCGGAGCTGACAATAACAGGAAGGCGATGATCGACAAGTCTGACCAGTTCGACTTCCTTCGCGAGATGGTCGAGGGCATCCCCGACCCGCAGGAGAAGCCGGCAGCGTCGCGCCGCAAGGCGAGCACCGCAGATGGCAGCGCGCCGACGCCCCGTCGCCGCGGTGCGGCTGCAAAGATCGAGGAGGCCAAGAAGGAGGTTGTGCCACCGCCGGGATCGCTGCCAGCGATCGGCACGTGGAAGCGTGACTCAGCGGGCCAGGGCAGCGGCGAGGACGGCAAGGGCATGTTTGACGACTATGAGGACGACAACTACGACGACTACTAGGCGTCTATTGTTGCCACACTTCACACTCCGACAGCATCCAACAGGCACCAGATGCCACCGGGAGCTTCACATCCCATTATGCGGCATCACCCGGCCGTCCAGAAACGGACCGGGCGACAAGATCAGCAGACAATTTGAGACGATTAGACGCGTAGGCAGATGTTCACAATTACGAGTACAGTAGTCGCAGAAGCCGTGATTAGCACAACATGTATCATTGTGTAACTACGATGTGCAGCTACTCGTCGGGAGAGTAACGGGTATCATACGCGCTGGTAAAAGACTAGGATTCAAATGTATTCACAACAGGTTGGGGCTTGACTTCTTCTTCTCGTGTCCATATGGTTTTCTTCTCGCCGTATTGTCGGCATGCGGTGCAGGATGATTATGAGTGGAGCCACAGTGAGGGATGCGGGCCGCGGAAAAGCGGACAGGGGAAAATTGATGGTGGCGGGTGTACGGGTGTAGCAGAGTGGTGCGCTTGTTTGCTTGCGCTCCGCCTGGTTGTGGCTCAACAGGTTGTGCTCCTCACCGTCGCGAGACCTGGCTTAGACCATACTCAGGTGGTCGTTCCAGCTGATCATTGGCGCCGGCAGCGGCTCTGTACGGCGGTCTGTTGTGAAGAAGAGGTACTTGCGGGGCTGGCGGAATGGGTGGTTGGCGTGCGTGTGCGGGCTGAGTGGGTGTGGGTGGGTGGAACGGTGGGGGTAGGCAGTGGCGGCGGCACCTGTACGATCGCGCACGACGGCCATGGGAGCATGAGTCTCGGCGTGCTGATGTCAGTTACGGTCATTGAATGTGGGGGGAGAGTCGCGGACTTTGAAGAATGTTGGCAGGGAGAGTGGAGGCAGTGCATGGAGAGAGTGGCTCAACCGTCGTTGATGGCCATCGGTAGTGCCAAAACAATCGACTGGGATGATGTCTCCCGGCGACTCTTCAATTGCTTTCGACGTCGGTGCAGTCGATGGTCTGCACCACAGTCACCGTCTCCAGTCCGCGACACTTGTATTCTGTTGGTGACTCACCTCAATAGAGAGACGAACGGGTGGTGGCCTGACCTTGGCACGGACGAGGGCCGACAGGCGGGGTACGAGGGCGGGAGACGGGTGCATGATGAGGCAATGAAAGGGAAGAGGGAAGAAAGTCGTGCTTAAGTTGGGGTGCACGACGAGTTCAGGTTGGATGTTTTTGTACGACGATGACGGCCGTCGCAGGCGTTCAGGTTGTGACGAGAGTGGGGGTTGTCTGTGCTGACAGTGCCGAGGAGTTCCGACAGCTGATTAAGAATCAAGAAGGATGGCGGATGCGGTGGTGGTGAAAACTTGTCGTCGATCAACAGCAATAACTACAACGGTAAGGTGGGGAAGGGGGGGGGGGGGGGGGGACACGCAAAGCGCGTGGTGGTGCGGTGGACGGGCAGTGACTTTTGCTGTGTGGGCAGGGGCGCAGGGGGGCAGTGGCGAGTTGCAAGCCTCGACGCTGTGCGCGGTTTTTCGTGGTGGTGGGTGAGGTGTGTGGAATGCAGAGATTCACAGATGGGAAATGGCAAGACGACGGACGGGGAGGAGTAAATAGCTTTATGGCAATGGTGATGGCAGGCGATCATGCCCATGGAATGGGTGTTGCGGTTTATGATGGCTAGCCGCGAGGTGCAGCATGTGCAGCGTGCTACATGTGTGACAAAGAGCTCCAGAGCTCCAGAGCAATGCAAGCACCACCTTGTGCGCAACTCTGCGCAGAGCAAACGCAAGCGCTGTGGCGCGTTCAAAGCTTGCGAGCAACAACCCCTCAACGAGGACGGAAGCGAGCCCCCTCGTCTCGCCTCTACATCATTCCATTCTATTCATGACATTGCATTTGTCGGGGTGTGCGCGGTGCACAGCGGCAAACGACTGTTGTTGTGGCACTGATCGACTACTGATGCAAAGTAACCATGTCATTGTCGCAGTCAGCCGACGGCACTCCACCGCGCAGTGCACAGTGTGTTGTCCCGCTGTGGCCACCCACCCTGAAGGCCGATCGCGGGGTCGGTCACTTTGAGGAAGGGGGGACTCGGTGTAGTGGGCCTGGGCTGCAGGCCAGGAGGCCTGGAGGGACTGTGGCACTGTGGGATCACCCAAATAACGTTTCCCCACAAAAAAGGAGAGCTGTCCCTGGGCTGGGCGTTAATAGTCGACTTCCGATCCCTCTGCCCCGGTGCCGCATCCACCACCTTCCCCAGGCATCCCCGTCGGGCCCCGCTGGCGTACGGGTGTTTCATTCCGACTAGCAGCTACGCTCTCCACGAGTTGGCATGGCATCGGGCAACCACACATTCGATGGCGTCCCAGGCCTCGGGCAACTAGCTCAGCTACACCACTCAGGCCTCACAGTTTGTCGTGTACCTCACGGTTGTCGTTCTTGGCATACGCCAATGGCCCTTGGGCACCGAGATGCATGCGTGAGATCATGAGAAGAGAGCCCACAACGGTTCGGCAGTCATTGGTCAGGTGAACATGTTCACGGAACCGCGCTCGGCAGTCGGAATGGGTCGCGTCAAGCTGTGAAGAGCACGTTCCTAAGCTCTCAAGACGACATCTTGACAGCGTTGAGGGGCCTGGTGAAGGAGGTGGGGAGCATGGTGACAATGGCCCGGTATCTGGCGCTTGGGTCCGCAGTGTCACTCAGAAGCCGGCTTTCACCAAGCCCCGCGTCGCGCTCGCTTGGTCCCGAGTCAACAGCACCTACAACGACAAAGTCTTCCCTGTGATACCATGTGCATTCTGCATTCTGGGCCTCTGGGCTTGTCTGAGCGCCGTCTGCAACTCTTCACACCCCACTGACAGCGCGGGCTTGGCTAGGAGCTAGCTGGTTGCACGTTGTTTGCGCCTCGAGCAACTAAGACAGGTGATCTACACAAAAGACCAGTTGGCCGATCATCTGCCACCAGAACCCGAGGCACGACTAGCGCGATAACAGATGTGGGCGGAAGAATACCAGATAGCGTGCGTCGAAAACCAAATTGACACTTGTCTTTTGCCCACACCCCCACACTGCAGCCGGGCAGCGGCGGAGCGGCCAACCAAGCCCACGGGCACCAACAAGCTCCCAACATTCCGCGAGGGACACGTCATGACGATCCTTTGCCGTCTCGTGTGCCGCCCCTTGCCCCTCGGCCCTCGGCGATCTCGCTAGCTCGCTTGAAGTGAAGCTGAATGAAGTGAACGTTCTGCGTCATTGTGAACGTGGTTGGGCTGGACATGCTAGGCATTGCGTACCGAGTGACTTCATGCGCACCAGACGCACAGCGTTGTGGGATGGTGGTACTTTGGCAGATTTGTGGTGGCACAGGTTGTGTCGTGGTGATCACTCTGGGCGTCGATGCGATTGTGGCGCGAGAGGTAGTCACTCAACCCCGCGATAACTCCAGACCGTATTACTAGACGTGGCGGAAACCTTCGCACCCACGCCGGCCGTACCGGCCGACGCACAGGCCGTGGCGCGGGGTCCCGGGGTGCGCGGGGCGCATGGACGTCGCTGTGGAGTGAGGAGGGAGTGGACGTCGTCGGCCGTGTCGGACTGGATGGCGCTTCTGGCGAAGGTATCCGGTGTGGCTTCCAAACCGCGCAGCTTCCCAGCTTCCCAGATGACTTGGACACGGGTGAGCGGGGCTCCGTGCAGGGAACGGTGGACATGTGCACAAGAGATGCAAGTCCCTAGAGAAGTCGCGCGAGCACAAGTGATGACGAGTTCCAACGCTTCTCGTTGTCGAGATACGATCTCCTCCGAGGCGACGCAACGCCCAACCTGTTTCAACGCTTCATTACTTCAGTTCTCCGACCGGGACTTGGCACCTGTGGCGTGGTCCTCGTGTCGATCAGCTCGAATGTCGAGGGCGTTGCTCAGAATCAGCTGAGCAGAGGTGAGTGGACTGCGCCCCCGTGTGGCACTGGCGTACAGGCCGTACAGGCGTGATGGGGCGGCGGCGCATGAATCTCGATCTGGCGATCCGCCGCATTGAGTCATGGCGATCATGGCATTGTCCATCATTCGTCTTCTCCAAGATCTCAGCATTGCTCCATCCTCCTTCTTAGCATTGCTATTCATCTCTCACTTTATTGACTCTATCATTTCTCGGCGCAGCCCCACTTGACAGTGGTGGCAGACTCTCCGCCTCGGCCCTTCACTCCGCAACGCCGCGGCTTTCCCGTGCTTGTCTGTCTTCCTCATTCGTCCGACGTCTCCGAAACCGATCTGCATCGCCGCGTTGGCCAAGTGGTACGGCGTGCCTTTCCTACTTACTGGACATCAACGTCCGAAGGAGGGCAAGATCAAGGGTTCGATCCCCTTACGTGGTTGCAGCTCAGCGTCGGCGCTGGAGCTTTTTGGAGGAGTGGTACGCCGAGAGCCGAACCGAGAAAGTGTGCGCATGGTCGGACAGTCCGAAAATGACGAAATGATTCGATGATGGAAACCGGGGCGCAGGCGGCGCGCAGGACGGATGGTAAGTTCCGGTGAGAGGCATGTGTGGCTTGTGTGATTGTGTGCAGATCCGATCACAGACGCCACTCTGAAAATGCATGTCTGTCCACACATCCTTGTTCTATACCTTTCCGTGCCGCGCTCTGAGCGTATGGTGACTTCGCTAGTGCTTGTATGTTGCCATGATGTAGAAGAGTGCATAGTGCGAGTGCGTACAACACGGGTAGCCAGCCGCCTTATTGCGACGGCTGGGACTACCACGCTGGATGGTATGAGAAATCTACGTCGAGTCTACTACAGTAGATGGGATGGATTAAAAGTTCTGGCGGCCGAGACCCCAAGCGCGGAGCGTGCCGCGGACGTCGCCGAGCGCCTCGACCTGGCCCTGCGCGACGATTGTGGGCTCGCCTGATCCGAGGCCGTAGTTGAGCGGCGTGGTGCGCGACGACGGGCGCAGCACACGCGTTGCCGTGCGGTGCAGGTCCTCGATGGTGAGCGCGTCAATTTTGGCGCACATCTCCTCGACGGGCACCTTCTTGCCGTGGATCTGGGTCTGGCGGCCCAGGTCCTCCACTGCAGTCAGGCGCGACTCGAGGGCCATGACAAGCTGGCTCTTGAGCATGTTCTTGGCGCGCGAGAGCTCAATGTTCGTGATGCCGCCCTTTTGCGGCCGCGTGAGCGTGTCAAGCTGGTGAGAAATGACGTTGGCCGCACTGCCCGCAAACTGGGGGTATACGCTCATCGCGATGCCGAACAGGCCGCTGTCAGCGTAGCAGTGGTGGAAGCCAGCGCAGTAGTCGACGGCGTGGTAGCGGTTGAGCACATTAGTGTACAACCGGGTGTACATGCCCTTTCCAGGTCCACCGGCCGAGAACGAGCCACCACCACCAAGGAGAGTCTGCAGCGTCGCGAGAGCGTAGATGTCCGGGTCGTGAACACCGAGACCCTCAAATCCGACGTAGAGATGAACAAACTCCTCGTCGGGCTTGAGGATGTACTGTTCGCCACCGGTGTACAGAGCGCGTGCCGAGGCGAGAGAGGCAAAGTCGGGAGAAACGTCCGTAGGCGCGTTGGAGACAGTGGCAAAGCCCTTTGCCCCCGCAGGCTGTGCGGCAGAACCCCGGAGGGAGGAGCCGGGGATGTCAAGAGAAGGTGACGCAGCTGAAGAGCCGAAGAACTTGTCTGTCAACTCGACAAGCTGCTCATGCGGCATTCCGACGCCGGCCACGACAATACGCTCGGGGCGGTACCAGTCACGCATGAAGCGGCGGATGACATCCTCGTTGATTACGTCCAGTTGGCTCTCAGGGCACAAAAGCGGCATGCCGAGTGTGTTGTCCTTGAAGGCAACAGTGTGCAGAATCTCGGGAAGGATGAGTTCCGGTTTCGCCCAGATCTCGCGGATCTCGTACGCAGCCGCCGCCTTCTGGGCCTCGAGTTCATCGGGGGTGAGCAATGGATGGTTGATGGTGGAAGAGAGGAGAGACATGGCGAGCTCGAGGGACTGGGGGAACACGGTCGACTGGTACATGATGGTCTCGCGCGAGGACGAACATGAAATCTGCGAGCCGAGCTGGTCGATCAAAGTCGTCATCTCCTCGTCTGTGTGCTTGTCCGTGCTCTAAACTGTCAGAAAAATTACAATAATCATTCCATAGCAACACACAGAAGTTACTCACCTTGAACGCCAACCGGTCAAGCAGATGGGAGCAGCCGCTCGTGAGGGGGCTCTCGTATCGACTGCCCGCATCAACGTAGACGCCAAGCGCGTGGAAGTGGCCGGGTAGTGTCTCAGTGGCGACCCGCACCTTGTTCGGCAGGGTGGTGACGCGCGACTCAACATCTGAGCTCTGTTGTGTTAGACGAGCGCTTCGGGAGAAGAGTTGGACGTTTTGGTCGGCGGCGACTGCTGGTGACCAACCCTGACAGTCGCGTCGGAAAGGATCACCCACCACTGTTGAAGTCGACGCCTGACGAGAAAGTGCGAGAGTGGCAGCTCGCGGGGCACGGCGGCGAAGCAGTGCTCCCGAAGTGGACAACAAGGGAAGACGCATGGTGTTGGTATGCTCGAGTAAAAGTGTAGAGAGTGCAATGCGATCAAGAGGTTCGGCTGAGCGATGGAAAGGGTTAGTCGTCGTGGTTGGGGAAAGCGCGAGATGGAGAACGCCGACTCTGCCAACAGCCGGAGATTAAAAAAGTCACGTGAGTCATTTCGAGCTGGTTGACGTCCTAATGACAAAGATATTAGCGGGACCAGACTGGTAATAAGAAGGAGCTCCGAACTTATAATCAGCACGTGGTGTTGTAACTGGATGCGACTGGTGTAAAGTGGAGGCCGGTCGAGATGACCACACTTGCCCAGCACCACCGTCAACCACCGACTCTCGCGCGGCGTCCCAAGAAGACAAAAGATCAAACATCGACATCTTCTCGAGATTGAACCCACTCGACAATCAACCATACATCCCGCCGTCGCGTGTCTCCCGCATCCGTCTTCACGCGCTACGTCTGCTGAACGCTGCAGATAGGAGCGCGTGGCATATTCCGCCAGGATGTCAGGAGATCCAGACGGCGATGACGAGCTGCGCAAGCAGCAGCGCCTCCAGGCGCGTGCGGCGCGCTTCAACAATGTGCTCCCTGGCAACCGATACAAGGAGGTGGGATGAGGGTCTCTGACATATGTGACTGACCCTCCCAGCTTGACGCGATGCGTAGCAAGGCTCGCGATGCGTATCTCAAGCAGGGCTTGATAACCTCGGGCAAGACCAAGCTCGACTCTGCCATCGACCTGCGCGGCGAATGCGAAGGCATGTGCACGGAGTATGAGGCGCACTTCCGAGAGTACACCAAGGAGATCCACCCGTTTGAGGCCACTCCCGACAGGCGTATGGACTATACAAAGGCTGTTGCCGCGTACACGCGTTCCGATGCCGGTGCAGGTCACGGCGCCGCAGCTATCCTGCCCAACGACTTGCGCACGCCACAAGCACTGGTTCGCTCGCTCGACTACCTTTTCACGCAGATTCTCCCCATGCAGCCACCACCCAACCCCAACGCTATCAATCCCCCGCCTCCGACAGCTCGGCGTGCCCTCGGCTACAGTGCAGGTTTTATCCGTGATCGTACGCGTGCCATTCGCAAGGAATTCGCTATTCAGTCGTCGTGGGGACACGAGGAGGCTATCTCCTGTTTTGAGCGCATTGCCCGTTGGCATATCTTGTGTCTGCGCGAGCTCCAGGAAGAGACGGGGTCCAACTCGGACATGCACATCGACTCGGCCGAGCTGGGTCGCGCTTTCACATCCCTTCGGCAGCATTACAACGATCGGCGGGAGGAGTCTGGACTGGACATGCCATGCCCCAACGAGCCGGAGTTTCGCGCATACATGCTGATCTTTGATCTCAACTCGAAGTCGGTATCGATCCCGATCTCGGAGCTCCCTGCCGTGATCCTCGATCATCCCCTTGTCCAACTCGCGTGGCAGTTCAAGCAGGCTGCCCAGCGTAACTTTGACTCGCAGAAGGAAGGCTCCAAGCTCAACGCCGAACTTGGTCTTAACTTGATCAACCGTTTCACACGTCTTCTGAAGCAGCCCCATGTGCCCTTCCTGTTCTCGTGTCTCGTTGAGATCCGCCTCCGAGAAATGAGGCGCAGCGCAATCCGTGCGCTTACTCGAACATACCCTCGACTCCGTCAGGACCCGATCCGGTACAACGAAGCAGGAGAAATTATTGAACGGCGCATGCTGCTTCTTCCAACACTCGACAGCATTCTCGGCGCTGAAGAGCAAGAGACTGAAGGACCAGCGTGGGACGATGTCGTTCCAGTATCGAAGAATCCCGACGACGAGTCTGTGGCGGTCGTGGAACGATTTGGAATCAACGTCTACCGTGATGCCAGCGGGCCCGTCGGTGCTTTCATCAACCTCGCAGCGCCGTACAACGATAACAAGGACGCGCCCTATACGCGTCGCTGGAAGTTCATTACGGACAAGAGGGCTGACATACCGTACGCCGATATTGTCAATGGGAAGAGTGGGGTTGCCCTTGACGGCAGAGGCGCGGCGGCCCCCGTTACGCCATCTGTTTGGAAGCCTTCTGCCGTTGTCCAACCTCCTCAGCCTATTGTGGCTTCCGTGCCTCAGGCTCCTGTGACAAATGGAATCAGCAACGCTGTACCTCCTTCGTTCACTGGAGGAGCTTTCAAGCCAGCTGGGACGAGCGCGTTCGGGCCCTCTAGCTCTTCCGCTAGTGCATTCGGACCAACTGCCACCTCGCGAAGCGCGTTTGGCCCAGGAGGTTCCGCAAGCGCGTTCGGTCCGATGAGCTCCACCACGAGTGCTTTCGCGCCTCCCACTAGCAAGTCCTCCGCATCGGCGTTCTCTTCAGGACTCGGCTCTGGTTCTGCACTCACTGGTGTTGGCACAGCTTCCACTCCTGCTGCCAAGTCAGCTGCAACCCTAGCTCCTCCTCCTGTGACACTGGAGCCGCCAGGACCCGAGCTCATGAAGGCTACGACTCCGAAGAAGTCCGAGCCTGAGCCTTCAACGACACCCAAGGGCCCTCCCCCCTCGTTTTTCCCCTCTATCACGTCGAAGAAGAATGAAGCTCAAACCACGGAATCGCTGATGAAGCGGAAATCGTTTTTCGACACTCCTCCTGAGGCTGGGCCGTCGAAACCTCAATCAACCACACCACAGGGCGCTCCCTCCACCATGCCCAGCTTTTTCGGTCTTTCAACGACCGCTGCTGGGACAACCAGTGTGCAACCTCCACCCCCATCCACATTCTCCCTGCCCGCTCCTACACCCAGCAAAACGCCTACTCCGAAAGAGGTCTCACCACCTCGCCCACTACCGCCACCTGAGCCTCCGCGGATGAAGGTCGATCGTGACTTGATGCGCATAGTTCCTTCGCGCCTTCGCGACAGACTTATTGCTGAAGTCGTTGACGCAATGGTCCGCTCTGCTGAGCCAGACTTCATGAAAATGGTCAGGCAATTTGAGTCCGCACAGCAATACGAGGAATCGAAAGTGCGGCGACGGGAAGAGTTGGCACGATTTGCTCAAGTCATCGTCAACGCTCTTATTGCAGAGCACGTCGAGACCATTACCCGGAGAGTCTACGACCAGGAGCGTCATATCCGGGAGCTTGTGCGTTCGATTGCTCTTCACTGGCGATCCTGGACCGCCAAAAACGTGGAGTACCGTGCGGAGCGCCAACGCGAGCGTGACGCGAACTATGCGCGTCTCAAAAACATGGGCCTGGGACGGTCGGTAGCCTCGTTTGATCGTCCATTGCAGCTGCCTTCTACGCCGTTGGCTCCCAACGGTACTATGTCGACTGCCTCCATAACCTCGATGGCCCCTTCCACTTCCGCTCGCCAGGATCCAGTGGATGAGGTCGAGTTAATTCTGGGCCTTCACGAGACGGAGAAGAACAAGGAGAAGCTATGGGAGAATTCATCCTTCCTTCGATCTTTGGCAACTCATGTCGCGGCAGTTGTCCGCCCAACTGAGGACGATCCTGAACCTCTTTGGAATACTGTCATTCTCACTGCTGAGCACGCGGGATCCGGTGTGGGAGCCGAGGCGCGCGCGTGGCTGGCCGACAAATTCCTACCCTCTGAGGGCGACAGCCTTCGACATCGACATGTTACCTTCACTTCCAATGTGGACGACGTGCATGGCGATATCCCAGGGTCCGCTGATACTGGTCTCGTCATATTTGAGACTCCGCTGGAAACCGTTAACTCATCGAAAAGCGCTTTGAATGCCGAGGACGCAGCTGATCGTCTCGAGGCGATCTCGGGGCGTTTCCAGCAGGGCTCAAGGTATCGTCCGGCCCTGTTGCTTGTCACATGGATCGATGAGCCGTTCGACGATCTCGTGGAACGCCTGCGTATTGCCGACCATCTCGCCGAGTTTGATCGGGTGTCCGTTCTGAGCCTTGAGGACGCGGACGACCTTGACGAGCGATTTGAGTTCACGATTCGCGAACTTGTGCCCTCTGACCCCCGCATGGTTCAAGTGGCGCTGCACATGAGAGGTGAGGTTGCCCGTGCGTTTGTAGCTGACCATAAGATGTTGTTGCTCGCCTTGAGCCAGGATGGCTTAATCTCCTGCATCTCGCCCAGCAGATACACCGCCAATTCCCAAACTCGCCGGCATTGGCAGCCGACATCATGACCTACGCCCTGACACCGCTGTACCGTCTCGAGACGGCCATTGACATCGCTGTTGAAGGTCTCCCCGTGAGCGACCAATCAACTTACGATCCTCCAGCGTTGCCCCGTCTTGTCATCCCATCATCATCCCGCGACGATGCCAAAGCTGTCGCAGAGGAAATTGCCGCCTTCCTCTCCGAACCGCCTCTTGCCCATGTTTCTGATGTGGCACTGGTACTCGGGCCGCTGAGGCAGAGCGCCGCCAGCGGCCGCCCTATTTCGATACTCCGCACACTCGAGGCAATTGGGTCGTACTTCTTTGGCAGTCTCGTCCCGCAATGCCTTCGCCTCGATCAGTGGATGGTCCCACCACACCCTGCTCACGCGTCTGCCGAACTGGCTGACAAGATTGTGTCCTCTATCGAGGCGGATCTATCAGCTGCCGCCCAGGGCATTGCGGGTGCTGGGCGCGAGATCGAGCTAGCAAGCGCGGCGGCAACACTGTTACCTTTCTCACCGGAGTCCACGCCAAAGTCAACACCAAAGTCGACGCCTATCCTCAAAGGCACCAAGCGTGGCCTCGACGAATCACAAACCCCACCAGCTACCAAGGCTGCAAAGAGCGCACGCCTGTTACGCATTCTGGCCGACGCCCAGGCCACACTCAACAAGATTGACCACATGGATGAGCAGGCTGCTTTATCAGGATTGTAGTGCGTTATGTGCTACCGCAGTCAGGGACAATGTTGTACATAGATGTAGCTAGATGTCCTCTATGCATCGCAGTCTGCATGCTTTTATTCGAGAGGTGTGCTAGATGATTACTCGTCAAGGGCGTGTGCTGCGGGTTAGCGAAAAGTACACCTTGACCCAACTCACCCTTGACAGGGGCACGGAGGCTGCTGACGTCGTCGACGGTGACCTCGTGCACCTTGCCGCGGAACTCGTAGCGGACACGGATCTTCTTGTTCTCACCAATACATGGGTCCTGGGGATCAGCTGAGATACCCTTGCATGCCCAGCTACTCACGTAGAAGCCATTGAGGCCGTGCTTTGCCCTTCCGGCGGGGATATATAGCCGCGAGTCCTGGACGAGCATCTGAAGAGGGACCGTAACGTCAATAACGGCGGGGAGACCGTCCCAGCCAAGAACATCATGCACGCCGCGGGGGGTGAACGCGTCCGCGCGGCCGTACTTTGCGTCGAGGATGATAAGACCGTTCCGCCGGCGCTCGAGGACGACGCGGTCCTGCACGGGACGCTGCATGGAGAGGAGGGCATCCTGCTGCTCTGCACGCTTCTGCGCCGAGTATTCCGCGTGCTCGCGCTGCAGCTCGTGGATGCGGGTGTTGATCCGCTTGTGTTTCCGCGGCAGGATCCAGTACCGGTACGCGGCGGCGTAACCCGCAGCAGGAAGAACGGCGGTGGCGAGGAGGACGTACGGGTTGTTGTCGTGCGTGAGGATGATAGGGAGGGTGAGGCGCTGGCCTAGGCGGTTGATGAACATCTTGAGCGTTACCGCACCACCGAGGTTGACTGAGAGTTCCATGCCTGCGCGTGTGAACTGCGTGATGCTCGTCCTCGCCGATGCGAAGAGGTTGGCGCCGCCGAAGAAGACCGACGTGCCGAAGCTCAGCCGCAGACCGGCCACGCTTGTGCTCCAATCTGTGGTGATCGCATTCTCGAGCACGCCCGTCTGCAGCTCGAGCGTCCATCCCGAGCCATTCGGCCGGGCTGTGGTGGCGCCGATCGAGAGCGCCGACTGGTCCGCCATGAGCATCTGTTCCGGCATCCCGCTGCCCCATGGGCCAAGCGCGAAGAAGCCTGTTTTGAATGCTGGACAAGTTAGTCACTGCGCGACTTCGTCTGACGCGAAGACATACTGATAAAGCCGGTTGTCTCCTGGTACAACCGCCGCCCGAGCGAGAATGTCATTCGCGGCGGCGCAGCGAAGGTCTGCACGATGGCGTTGACATTCAGAAACCTCATAGTCAGCATTCAGCAGCCAGAATGAGTACACTCACGTGTACTGGTCAAAGACGTAGCTGGCTTTCACCGAGCCAATATACGGGAACAGTGCCGTTTGTGTGTACTACAGTGTGAGCTCGCGACTTTCCAGGTTACGCACCTGAGCCCAGCATTTCGGAGAGAACTGGTGCTTGATAGTACCACTGATGTTGGCGCCTCCCGCTCCGCCCTTGGCCGCCATCGTTCCCTCGATAATAAACTGCGTGTCCTTGGTGATCGGCGTCTCATAACTGTGCTTGAGCATCACTTGCCCTGGGCGTACGCGCGAGAGGCGTGCCAGTGGGGTGTGCGAGAGGGCCTCGGGATTCTTGAATCTTTCAGGGGGAACGAACACGGCACGAGCGTCCAGTGTGATCGACATCTCGCCCTGGTCATGTTAGCGAGCTGATGCGATGGCGTCTACGGCCGGAGAAAGGGGGTTGATGCCATCAAAGGCAACCCTGGCTGATTACGCCAGCCAGATAACTCCTCTCCATCACGCGGGTTGCGACCCAACTTGGATGAATCCAATCTCAAAATCAGCACCATTCCCAACATACCTTGGACTCGACGAGCGACGCCAGCTCGAGCTTCTTCATGGCTACGTTCTCCTTCATCAGTCGTGCGCGCAACTGCTCCTTGCTAAGCCCCTTCGGCCCCAGCTGCCAGTTTCTCCGCAGCCCCTCCTCGCCGTACATGTCGTAGATTTCGCGCCGCGTGTGATCTGAGAGCACGTCGTATGCGCGCTGGATGGCCGTGAAGCGCTGGTGAGCGGCGAGGCGCGCGTCGTCGCTCCCCTGCTTGTCGGGATGGTACGTTGTCGCGAGGGCACGGTACTGGTCCTTGATATCCTGCTCGGACGCGCTCCGCTCGAGATTCAGGATCGCATACAGCGCGTTCGCGTCGTGATCGTCCATGAACTCCTGCGGGTCCGTTGCCGCCGTGAGAAGCGGCGAGGCTGGCGGCGACGGCGCGTGGACCGGACCAGATGCCACGTCCGCGAACCGCCGGTAGTATGCTGCTGATGGACCGGATTCCATCTTCCCAGTCCGAAGTGGTGTTCGCCGCGGTGAGAAATGTAAAGTGGGGGAATAATTGGAAGTGAACGAACGACGCGTTATCTGTCCGGGCAGCGTCGTCCGGATGATCGGATCTCATGTCCTCCACAGATCACGTGATTAGACTGCCACGCGAAGCACACGGAGGGCTTGTCTGTTTGGCGGCATGGCGGCAATACGCGGCAACCGACTAGTCGTCTTCATCTGCGCTCTCGTCCAGGTATGCATGTGCAGTCGCAACATAGTCATGATTCTTACAACTTACAGATTCACCATCTGCGGTTGTCGGGATTGCAACAGTTTGGAGCGAGGAGATGAACATTCCATCGCCGTTTGATCTGCAAGGGGCATCAGCAACGTCGGATCGACAGGAGGATCAGCAGGGCAGTATCACTATGACCATCATTCTAGGCGTGGATCAATATGACAATCATCAAGATCGACACGACTTTTGCATGTTTTACGGCAATCAGAAGGTGAGAAGATCTCTACTTGATCTACTTGGGCTTCTCGCTTTCCGTTTTGAGTAGGACGGCATAGGATGAATAGATTATCAGATAGCCTGGATATAGTCGATCTATTGCCTCCCGCTGATAGAATTGTAGATAGCGACAAGTGCTTCTGAAACGCATTGTCTGCCAGGAAGACCGAAGCTGTGCAAGGACGACGCAGCCGCGCTTCTGCCCCACTTCCCCCAAACCTCTTTGCAGATCGACACAGGAGGTCGGCATTCAGTATGGTGCCCAATTCCCTGCGTCCTCGCGCATCGCACGCCATGCGTGCATACCGCCCACCCACATGGCATCGGCCGACGGGCAGCACATCGGCAAGTCGGTCAAATCCGGGTGGGTGGTGGCGTCACCTGTTTTGCTCTGCCGTAACCACAAGAAACTGTGGGTCAGCGGGCACTTTTGCTCCAAAACGAACGTCTGGAATTCTGGGGAAGAGTCGGGTTTGTAGTGAGTGTTTCTCTCTCCTGCACACCGAAGCACTCGACACTTCGCCTCTCGCCTTCTCGGTCATCGTGTTACTCTCTGCACATTACATCTGTCGACACGCAATTGTGCCGACAGCCCGAGAACCGCCCGCTGCTGCCGCAGCGACTCACGCGACTAGGCTACCTTGAATATCTTGAATACCGACTCGCTAATAAAACCCGACCGGGTGGAGAAACGACTTTGACTCCACTTTTCACTCTTGCACGCGACTCTCGATGCCACAACTGCAACGACGACCCTCGGGATCGCCAACTGCCATGACGCGGCCGCTACCCCAACCGTCAACACCATGTCCGAGTGCGTCGCCAACGTTCGCCTCCCGGTTCAAGGAATTGTTCCCCCCAACATTGGTCACCCTCTATGAAAACAACCAGGGTCTGGCGCTCGTCGTTTTCGCGCAATTCTTCTTTGCGTCTATGAGTCTCAGCGTCAAGTACCTGATGGAAAGTGAGCGTCGCACATGGTGAAGATCCGATAAGAGACGGGCACTAACCTCTCAGCAACAAACATGTCCACTCTGACTCTCATTTTTGTCCGCATGAGCATCACGGGCGCATGTACGTGGACGAGTCTTCTTATCCAGCGTGATCCCAACCCATTCCTGGGACCTCCGGGCGTGAGGAGATTGCTCTGTTGGCGAGGATTTAGCGGATTCTCCGGACTCCTCTGCGCTTACCAGGTGAGGCGACATTGTGAAGAGACACGTTCTGTTGCTGACAACGCCAGGCTCTCCGCGGTCTTTCTGTCAGCGATACTGTGACCATCGGATTCCTTGCGCCAAGCGTCACTGCACTGTTGGCCTACCTGATCATGAACGAGCACTTCAGCATGAAAGAAGGCTTGTCGGGAATGGCATCGCTGATCGGTGTTGTCCTTATCTCCCGTCCGCCATTCCTCTTCGGACACGGCTGGGGCCACTCGCATCTCCCCATTGAGCCAGAAGCGTACCAGCGCGTGCGCCCGCCCCCGGGCGATCAGAGAGACGACGAAACCACGGCCCGCATGATGGGTGTGTCATGGGCTCTCGTCGGTGTCTTCTTCTCCGCGTCCGCGTACCTGTCCATCCGGTACATTGGCAAGCGCGCCAATGCCCTACATTCGATCAGCTACTTCTCAATGGCGTGCACAATTGTCTCTGGGATGTGAGCTTGGTTGTGTCGTTGCCTTCTTCAGCTCATGATCTGACCTCAGCGCCATCCTCTTCACGCCCAACCTCCAATGGCCCACGGACTCGTACGGCTTCGCCCTCATCGTATTGATTGGAGTCTTCGGCTTTATCGCACAGGCGCTCCTTACGCTTGGCCTACAGCGCGAGAAAGCCGGGCGTGCCGGACTTGCCATGTATCTGCAGGTGCGCCGCGAGTGATCGTTCAAACTCACTGACCTCAGATCTTCTTTGCAGTCATTCTCGAGTTTCTCGTCTTCCACACCATTCCGTCGTTCCTCTCATTTGTCGGCATGGTGGTCATTCTCGCGTCCGCAGCGTGGGTCGCGATGAGCAGCTTGAAGGAGCACCCACCGCCAACCGTCGACGACCCCGAAACGGCCCCTCTCTCACGCACGCCCTCGCCTGTGCCTCCCGCAGGCCACAAGACCATTCGCGGAGAGCTCTACTCGTACACCGCGATAGACCAGGACGACAACCTTCCGTCCAGCTCGACAGCTACCCTCCATCCCTCCAGGGCTACGACGCCTGCCAAGGAAGTTTAAACTTGCTTTCTCTTGTCCATCTTGTCCATCTGAATCCCCTCACTGTCCTCCTATCGTTCATCACTGAATCTTAATTAATTACAGCCAACCTCTCTGTATCGCACGTTATGACCCCATGTCGTGTATGCATTTCCTCATGATGACTGCCACACACTCAAAAGCGTCTTTGAACACAGGGAAGCTTCGCAACGCCCTTCTGGATACTTCCATCTTCCGCATAACCCATCGTCGGACGCGTCCTCGTCGCTCATTCCGACTCCCCGTCACATAGGACCCCAACTTTTGACCTTGCATCGGACACTAATAGTCTAGTGGTTAGGATGCTTCTCTTCCATTCGGAACGTCAAGAAGCGGCCGGTGTTCGAATCACCGTTAGTGTACGAGAGCCGCATCAGCGGAGACCCCTTTTTCGTTGGGGGGCAGGAGGGAGGGTTCCGTGCCCCCCCACGGGCCACGGGCATTTGCACGGATATCGCGATTCCCGGAGTGTAAGGCGGGGTATGATCCAAAGATCGATATCGGAGAGCCCGGAGCTTTGCGAACGTCGAGATGGTTAATGTGGTGAGCCTTGTCCCGGAACACAGGCGCGGACGACGGGATTGGACGAAATGCGAGAGAGTTTCCGGGCGGGGTCTCTAACTATCGGACTGGTACCATCGCATCACTCGCAGTATGTGCTGTCCATAAGTCGCTATCTGATTGCGAACAGTGGTGTTGATGAAGCGCGACAGTGCTGTGGGCAGCTGGAGAGTGGCACAGGTGCCACAGGATTAGTCCTGGGGGGGTTACTCACCCTTTGCGCCATACCGATCCGCCACTGATCCTCCATCGCCTGATCTGCTGGAGAAGTCAACAACGTCATTCCCGCCACTGCGAACTTGCTTCTCGTTACCACAATCAACCTCTCCCTATCCACCATGCTGCCACCGCCCGCCCCTGCACCCACCACAGCCCGCCCCGCCCAGTCCGGAGCTCCCGCAGCGCACCCCGACGACGCGGTCCGGCAGACGGACGAGGACGCCGCCACCTCAAGACTGTAGGTATCGGCTCTCCTGGCACAGGACTAATACCAGCTCGGCCGTCGCCCTAGGCTATCTCTCTGATCCCTACGCCTCCCTCGTGCACCGCGCACGTTTCGGCGCCGCACCGGGGCGCAAGGCGCCGCTAATCAACGTGGGGACGCACCACCGCACCGCGGCGCTCGACGCGGTTGTGGACTCCTTCCTCGCTTGCGCGGGGGAGGGGGAGGGGGCGCAGATCGTCAGCCTCGGTGCTGGTAGCGACACGCGGTTCTGGCGGCTCATGGTGAGTAGACTCCAAGGTTCAAGATGGAGCTGAGAAGCTGACGGTAGGCCCGCGAGCAGCCGCCGAATATCGCGAAATACGTCGAAATCGACTTTGCCCAGCTCACGGCGGCCAAAGCGCAGCGCATCGCGCGCAGCCCGAAGCTGAGCTCGGCGCTGCGAGGGTCCGGAGAGAAACCGTATACGGTCTCTCACGGTGGCGCGGCGATGACGTCTGATAATTATGCGCTGCTCCCGCTCGACCTGCGCGACGTCTCGGCACTCGACCGCGAGTTGGCACCGCTCCTCGATACCGGGAAGCCGACGCTCCTCGTCGCCGAATGCGTGTTCTGCTACCTCCCGCTCTCCGCCAGCCAGGCCGTGATCAGCTGGTTTGGGGCGCGGTTCGCGCGCGCCGCGGCAGTGCTGTACGAGATGTGTGGTCTTGAGTGAGTCATGAGTCACTGGATATTCAGTGCTAACGGAAGCGACGCGTTCGGCACAGTCATGAGGCGTAACCTCGCGGCGCGCAGCCTCTCCATCCCGGGGTCCGTGTTTGCTACCCCGCAGGCGCAGGCTGAGCGGTTCACGGACGCGGCTCTCGGCGACGGCGCATTTGAGCACGCTGGCGCGATTGGACTGTGGGATGTGCGTGAGCGCGTCGTGTCTCCCCAGGAGCTTGCAAGGATATCCAAGCTCGAAATTCTTGATGAGATCGAGGAGCTCAGGCTTGTTCTCAGCCATTACTGTGTTGCGTGGGCTAGTAAAGGGCCTGGTATGGAGGGTGTTGGGCTGGGACCATCTCAGTGATCATGCCCGAGATCAACTCAGATATCATCTACCATCGCACTGCACACACTTCACCCCACCTGCCGTATTCTGTACATTGTCACTATGTATATCCCCGAGATTAGAGTCTGCAGGCTACGGTGCCCGCACACTACAGCTACTCCTACAAGACGATAGCAGTCACGCCCTCGGCCTTGCGGAGCTCCTCGCCGTGGGAAACATACTCTTCCAAGCATGACGGGTTGCGCAGCGTCGCCGGGTTGATGGCCGACACGGGCGCACCGTTGATGACCTTTCGAATGGGGACTGTTGTCAGCTGTGTCCACTGCGCCGGTAGGTTACACTCACCCTCAATCTTCTTGCCCGTTAATGTCATGGGCACGTCCTTGACGGACACGATACGGGCCGGGACGTGGCGTGCCGAGCGAGCAGAGCGGATCGACGATTTGATCAGCTTGGTGACCTCCTCGTCGAGCTCAACGCCATCGCGCATCTTGACGAAGAGAATGACCTTCTCGTCCGAACCACCCTCGACGAGGAGGCCGACCACAAGTGTCTCCTCCACTCCGCGCTGCGCGAACGCCGGGTTCTCCAGGACCGAGTAGATGTCGGTAGGGCCGAAACGGATACCTCCCGGGTTGAGGACACCGTCTGAACGACCGAGCATGACGAAGCCACCGCCGTTACCAGAACGGGACGGGGAAATGCTGATGAAGTCACCGTGGTCTATAATCAGCGAGGTTCAGAAGTAGAGTCCAATACATACACCAGTTGCCTTCCGGGTCTTTGAAGTAGCTCTCGAGGAAGCGTGCCTTGGCAGTGGCAACATCAGCATCCGAGATGTTGTCGCCGTCAGGAAGGGTCTCCTTGGGGAGCGGCCAGAAGCCAACAGGCTCGATAGGGAAGGCCACCGGGCACATGAGCTCGCCGGTCTCTCCTGGGGAAGTAGCAGTCGAGTCGAGGGCACTGGAGTCAGCTAGGGACGTAATTCACCAGCTCACAATCCGAGCATGCGCGCCTGAATCTCGCCGCGGTACACCGGAAGAGAAGTGCAGCGACCCGCGAAGACGGAGCAAATGTCGGTACCACCCGAGACGGATCCAAGCAGGACATCTTGCTTGATGTTCTCATATACGAAGTCAAAGAGGTGAGGGGCAAGGGGCGATCCGGTCGACATGATTTGCTTGAGGGTCGTGAGCTTGTGCTTTTTGCTGACGTCGGGGTAGATCTTCTGTTCTGGTTAGCGGGTGGAGTGTTGCTGCACGCACCGAGACCATCTCGATGTACTTGGCACTGGTGCCAAAGGCGGTGATGCCAAGGTCGTCGACAAGGTTCCACATTGAGGCCGGGTCCTTGAGCGGGGAGCCGTCGTAGAGAACAATTGTGGCTCCAGTAGCGAGGCCCGAGACGAGGTACTGGAACATCATCCAGCCACTAGATAGTTAGAACAGGTTTGCTTCGTCGCGACTCACGGAGTGGTGTAGTAGAAGAAGATGTCGCCGCGGGTGATGTCGCCCTGGATGTGGTGCTCTCGCAAAGAGTCGAGCAGCATGCCGCCCTGGCGGTGGACAATGGCCTTGGGCTTGCCAGTCGTGCCCGAAGAGAAGAGGATCCAAATGGGGTCGTTGAAGCCGATGCGCTCGTACGTGACCTCCGTGGCGTCGTTGTTGGTAAAGTCCTTCCAAGACACCAGCTTGGACCAGCCGTCGTGGTGCTCGGTCGCGATGAACTGCGCGACGTTCGACTTGGGGTCAAGCTCGTCGGGAAGTTGGCTGATAAGGACGGTGGTTTTGGGAGGGTGGGTCAGGGAAGTGAACAAGCGGGGAAGAAGGGGAAGGAGGGCATGGGGCTTTCCGTTGTAGCTGCGGGTCAGATCAGTTCTTGTCGTGCAACTCACACAACGCCATTCGAGACGAAGAGGATGTGAGGCTTAATCTGCTGAAGACGCTCAATGACGCCGTCGACACCAAAGTCCGATGCGGCAGAGGAGAAGATGGCGCCGAGCGACGAGGTCGCGAGAAGAACAACAACCGACTCCTGACACTTGTCAGCTTCCAACGCTCCGATACGCGTTCCAACATACCAGACGGTTTCCGCCCCAGTACGCAACACGGTGACCCTTCTTGACACCGGCCTGCTTCATGCCCTCCTGTGCCTTGGCAACCAATGCGTAGAGCTCCTTCTGGGTCACACGATGAGGACCCGGCGCGTAGCCGGGGCATCCCTCGGTGGTGTCAATGATCGCAATGTCGTCGGGGTGGGTTGCCGCATTGCGGAGCTGGTTCTCGGCCCAGTTGAGCTTGGCATTGGGGAACCACGCCGGGTTGTCACGGGGAGTGGCCTTCGCGTCGACATACTGCGAGACATGGTTAGTACCTGTAGAGACTGAACAGAGTGCAAAACTGTTGGGGCTCGAGCACCCTCGGCATGCTGCATGCTGCACTACGCAAAGTCCGTAGGAGGGGTTCCACGGACAAGCACTCACCGGACCATCTCCCTTCTCGCCGACGACCTTCTCCCAGTCCCACACCTCACTCCAGAACGGCCCGGTGTTGTCAAACGTCCACTTGAGGAGGTCCTCGTACGTGTCGAGCTTGACGCCGTACTTGTCGGCAATGTGCTTGCGGAAGAGCGACGATTGCGCCTGCTCGGGGTGGGCAGGCTTCCACAGGAGGTCGTGGTCTACTTCGAGGACGGCGGGCGCGGTCATTCTTTTAGGTGATTTCTAGTCTAGTGGAGGAGATAAAGTCGAGAGATAAGAGAAAGGGAGAAAGAAAAAGGTAATGAATTGGTTGAGACCGTGCTCTGTGGAACGTGAGACGTGAGGCGACACGAACTTGGGGAGTTGCCGAAGGCTAGGAGGCGGGGTTGTCACAGTCGTTCGGCTGTTGCCGCCTGTCGTTGCTCTTTCTTTTGCGCGAACCAGGATATCGAGGTCCTGTCTGTGGGATATTGGGGGGCAGTGGTAGTGCTCTAATGCTCTAGTACGTTGGTACTGGGGTATGCTTGCTCTGTTGCTCTGTTGTGTGGGGGTGGGGAAAGTCGCGGCATCCCGCAATGCACGTCCGCGCACCAGCACGGAGCAGCTAGCCTGTGTGCCTACCAAAAAAGGAGGGGCTCCCCCTCTCTCCACCTCTCTCCACCCCTCTCGGGTATCTGTGGTCGCGTGTTGGTTGAGCCGTTCTCGCCAGCGGGCGAGCGCGCCAGCAGTCCCCAGCGCGCCCAGCGCCGAGCCGAGACCCGCGCCGAATACCGACATCCTTGGTCCGGATCTTCTCACGTGATGAAGAGCACTCAAACGCGTGATGTCGGCGTGAATTTATGTAACACAGAACCTCGCCCCCAGGTTATGGCCATTGATGAGTAACAATCGGAGGCTCGATGGTTTGATGTGTATGCATGTATGGCTATGGCTACTTCGTGGGCACATCATATATCATGTATCATGTTTCATGGACCATGAAAAAAAGAGAGAAAACACACACTAGCATATAAGCCTAAACATACTCAGGGGCTTGGGTTGTGAGGGGCAAGACCAGAACGAGCAGCACCCGCTTCAGTCATGGCATGACTCTACTTCCCCGTCCTCGCATCACTCTACTGTATCGTTTCTAGCCCCATATGTTGGCAAAGGGGTCGTTGTCGGGCTTCTTCTGCTGCGCGGGCTGAGCAGGTGCAGGTGCCGGGGTCACCCAAGGGTCAGCCGCGGGCGCACCCCAAAGGTTGTTGTTCTGCGCCTGTTGCGTCGGCGAGCCCCAGGTGTTGAACGACTGCTGCTGCTGTTGCGCGGGCCGAGCTGACTGGGCCGACTGGTTGTTCGATCCCCAGGCAGCCTGGTCGTTGAAGCCAGCCCAGGAGGAAGCAGGAAGGGGCGCGGTGTTCGTCTGCGGCTGGGCAGTGGACGTGATGCCACCACCCCACGACGCGTAAGGGTTGGCAGCAGGAGCGGGAGCAGTGGCGGCGAAGAAGCCACCGGAAGGTGCAGCAGGCTGCGACTGCTGAGAGAAGAGGGACATAATGTCGGCCTTAGCCGTCTGCTGCTTCGCTGGCTGCGAAGGGGCCTTGAAGTCAAGGTCGAAAATGTTAGACTGGGGCTGGGCCTGGGCAGGGGAGGTAGAAGCGAGTGCTGGGGCCGGGGCGGCGGCCGTCGTCGTCGGTGGACTCCTGGCAGACGCGGTGGGAGGGGAAGTGGGAGCGGCGGCAGGGGTGTCATCACCAAAGAGGTCGATGATGGCTGGTGGAGCTGGAGCTGGGCGTGCTGGCGATACAACCGGGCGTCCCGCCTGGCGCGACAGGAGAGGGTGAGGGCGTGCACCAGCACTAGGAGGGGGTGGCGAGCGCGATGAAGTTGCGGTAGGAGTACGTTCAGCCTGCGGAGCGTCGACAGACAGGCTTGTCGCACCAGCGCCGCCCGTCTCCAGAACACTCGGGTCTCGAGGGGGCGGCCCCTCCATTGCCCAGCGTTTAGACTCATATTTTGACCTGATAAACGACTCGATTTTGCTGTTGGTCAGTATGGTCCACGCACTGCTAAGTGACTGTAAACGCACTGGTCAGGCGGGATATGGCCCTTCTTAAGGTGCTTCTCCCAGTAGAGGTTGGCGCGGTGGTTACCCCACTTCTGGATGTTCTGCGGGTAAGTACAGCTACGATAAAGCGGCAATGGCTCGACTCACCTCCATCTGCTCTGGCGTCCAAATATCGAGATCGATGCTCTTTACTAGAATGTCAGCGACCTACGAGCAAACTTCTGACATACCTTTGCTGATGTGGGTTCCCATAGAGCGGTGGATGCCAGAGCATCGAATGCAGAGAAACACGCCACTGAGGGTCAGTGATTAAGCGGCAAGAGGAATGTGTGCGCAGTCTCCGTCATGACAGTTTGCCATCCGGGCTCTGCGCTACAGCTGCGCTCACAGGTTCCAAGAGGCCCAACGCGCGTCTGAGGTGTCAGCTCAAGCACAAAGCCTCACTACTGGTGTCGCTGAGGAGCACCATTCCCGAAACGTACCATTCTTGCGGCAGTCGGCGCAATCTTTGTTATCCTTCTGCTTAACCAGGTCGCGGAGAATTCGCGCGTTGCGCTCAGTCGTTGCCTTGTCTGCGGTATGAGCGCGACAGATCGGAGAGGAGAGCAGGTTGACGCTTCTCGGGCTGCCTGCACTCCTGCTATGGTGTATTTTAGCACGTACCTTGTCGTGACATGGCCAGTGGTCGTTGCGGTCGTGAGGGTGATGATGGAGAACAGTAGTCTGTAGAAGATGATGGGGAATCGAGACGGAGGGAAAGTATTATGAACACACAGAGGGAGATTAGGACGACTGACGATGTGGCTCGTCCCCTCGCTCGCCAGCGTGGTCGACCGCGCGACCGTCCCGTGCAACGTTACCACGTGGCGTTCGATCACCAAACGGACCGCAGACCGAACAACGCACAGAGACGGTGTAGAGGTCGCATCATCACCCGCAGCCTGCATGCTGTATCGATGGCAATTCAGTAAATTAGGAGCTGTGCATTATACATGCTGTTTGCAGTACCACTGCAATACGGTGGTGAGAGGTTATCACAGCGACCTGATATGTGTGTAGATGGAGGAGATGGTTGACCGAGGTGCTGTGGGAGCGGGCATCGGACCGAACGCCGTCATCGGGTTGCATCTGATCGAAGGAGATGAGGTGGACTGCGGCCCAAAAAAAAAACTCTGCCTTGTTAGCGGAGTCGCAGCGGCGCAGCGGCACCGCTCGTCGCGTGTTCGCCCCAAAGTCCCAATATAATTCCACACTCCACATCATCATCACACATCTCCACAATCACATACCACCACCACCACATCTCTCGCACTCACCCCCTCCCTCAACCTCCAACACAAATCATGGCCACTGATCTGGCCGCAACGGCGGCAGGGGAGGAGAGCAACCTCCGTGCGTGCTCGGGTTCCTGTGCGAACCTCAGCTAACCGCCCAGATGCCTTTATGAGCGCGCTTGTCATGATTGTCGTCTCAGAGATTGGTGAGTGCAACCAACCCAGAGTTTTTGGCAGAGCGCGTGGAGCCAATGCCGCCGGCTAGAAAGCTGGCAGTCCACACAACAAACTGCCAAACCATCGTGTCGCTGCAAGCAACACTACAACGCGTCTCATGTATCATGCACACAAGATGCTGCCATGTGACCTGCATAGCAAAACCGCGCATAGTGTGCGTTGCTGACACCGTAGGTGATAAGACCTTCCTCATCGCCGCCATCATGGCGACACGACACCCGCGCATCACAGTGTTCGCGGGCGCATTCGTGTCGCTGGTGATCATGAGCGTGCTGAGCGCATTCCTGGGAAAATTCATTCTAGGCCTGATTCCAAAGGTGTGTGCACTGAACATCGCCCTTCCGCGATCTGGCTCTATGGTTCCTCGTCAAAGCCCAATACTGGACATCAGTCCTGCGGACGCGACCACGCATATCTTCACCGGATGACAACTCCCGGGCAAGCCACTGGCTGCTCACACGATTGCCCGGTCGCGCGATCCATCACTATCGCGTTCAATTCGCGTTCTTAATTTGGCGACCGCGTGTATCAACATGCCCTTCCCCCCGTGTGCCACGAACGTGCACTAACACTGACAGGTATACACCCTTTGGGCCGCTGCAGTGCTGTTCCTCGTCTTCGGCATCAAGATGCTACAAGAGGCACGAGGTATTTCTCCATCGCACATGGCGGATGAGATGCGCGAGGTGGAGGAGGAGCTCGAAGAGGACGACTCGATGCACGACCCATCAAACCAGCGCGGCGGTGTCCCGCTCGAGATTCTGGAGGAGGGGCGCGTGTTGGAGGACGGACGCCCGTCGCGTGGCCCTCTGGATAATGCGCTTTCTGGACGGTCACCCTCCGCATCTCGATCCGGATCGCGCTCTGCATCCCGGGCTGCCCGGCGCGCCCGCTCAGCGTCCCCACGCACCGGACGACGCAACTCGATCTCGAGGGCTATCGACGCAGGGACCGATAAGGCCGCCGACGTTGCTGACCACCTCCGCGAGTCATCACGCAGCCTTCTTGAGATGATGACCTCGCCCGTCTTTGCACAGGCATTCGCCCTCACCTTCCTCGGTGAATGGGGCGATCGGTCCCAGATCGCCACCATCGCTCTCGCTGGCGCACATGTGAGTTGTTTGATTATGTGTCAGCTCATAATCCCAGTCCGTGCCAGTGATTGCTTTCGGTACTATCATCGGCCACAGTCTCTGCACGCTACTCGCCGTCATGGGCGGACGGTGGCTCTCAACAAAACTGTCCATCAGGCATAGTGAGTGCTAGGACCCGTGTCTTGTGCTAACAACAGTCACCTTCCTTGGTGCGGCCGCTTTCCTCGTCTTTGCGGGCTTGTACGCCGTCGAGGCATATCATGCGGCATCAGAGCCTCCAATCGAGATCTAACTCGCCTGACCTGAGATTCCAAGGATAGCCCTGCTCCCCCCCACTCTACCCTACACCCATTCCCACCACCGACAGTTTGGATGGTGACACTTAGACGCGGCCATGGGCCGTTGTGATATACGATACACAGCACGGATAGTGTGCGCTGTGCATCCCCCAGCCACGCGAGGCAGCCTAGAGCCTCGCTGCGGCCACACACGACTCTGACACAATAGCACCATTATACCAATAGACGGACCGAGCGGACGCCACGTAGCGCTGCAATGGTGTCATGCATAAGGAGAGACCTGTAATATGATTCTTCTGACCATTCCGCACAATGCCGTTTGGCCGACTTTATCTCTTGTTATTCGGTTGCACTCAGGGTCGAAACGCGCCGAACACCGAATCACAAACGGTCATCGAGCAGTCCCTGGCGATATCTCGCCCCACACGTCCGGTGTGCGGCCCAATCGCGGATAATCTCCAAACGAATGCAGATGCGGGATGATGATAACAGGTTTCCTTTTACGTCTCCAATCTCAGAGGTAAGTGACAATTCTACTTGCCACGCCTCTGTTCGACCTTCTCCCACGCAGCCTGCGCTCCGTCCCAGGCGTCGGTGTCGAGAACGCCGACATCGATCTCGTCCGGGAACGAAGCGCCGAGCTTGCGCAGAATCGGAAGTGGCGAGTTGTGCAAGAGGCGGCCGATGAAGGGGATGTAAAAGGGAAGGGGAGGGGGATGCGTGCTGTTAGGTTAGCGGTTGTCCGAGTCTAGGTGATCAGCCGTGACTCACTAGATCTCTGTGATGCGCAGCGCCCAGGCAGGGTATCCCCAGAGCTCGGGAGCCGGACGGGGGAGGAGACCGCGCCAGAAACCAGGAGGCGAGAGGTGATGGATGATCAGGAGATCGGGGTCGGAGGGAACTCCAATGCTAGCAAACACCGCAACACCGAGATCACGCTCATTAATGCTGCCTGGCGCGACGCCATCCCGGATATACTGCTGTGTCACACGCGCAAGGGCATCAGAGGCCGAGGGAGCGAGGAAGTGAACCTCGACGCGACGAGAGCCGGAGGCTGAGAGTTAGAGCACCTTCCATTGGACAACTCACGGGTGTTGACATAAACGGATTTGGTTATCGTCTCATCACCAAGGGTTCCGTTTTCGTCGTCATCCGCAGGCTCATCAGCGGTGGAGAGCGGCGGGGAAGGTGGTGTCGACGAAGGTGGCGACGGCGGAAGGTCGAGAAGGCTTGATGTCACCGCGCCGTGGTACTGGACACCAAGGCCATGTCCGTCCCAAACGCTGATCGTCTCCACACCCCACTCGCCCGCCCAGACGACGGCGCGACGCACGCTTTCGATATACCGCTCAGCAACAACCTTGCGCGGCCCCTTGCCAGGAACAAGAATGAGGCCGAGGTGTGAGGGGGCAGGCTTTGCTATGATAGGGAGAGGCTCGGGCCGCGACTGGGCGACACGGAGAACAATCGATGAGATGGTGAACAGGACGTGCAACAGAATGAGGAAGGGAAAGAGAAGGACGGACAGAACGCCGCCTGGAATACTTGCCAAAACGCCGGTGAACGTGGGACGCGGCTTGCGACGCTGAGGAGCGTGTTTAACGTAGATCACCTCCCGTTCTGTGGGAGCCTGAATGTTGATCGTAGGCACCTGACGGGGCGCGACCTGAGTGGGAATTGAGGAGATGGAAGGAGTCGGAAGCGGCGGGATGTCGACCTGCACCTGGTCCATACTGGGTAGGCTGGGAACCGAACCGGAGAGCAGCGCACTGAGCATGGAAGCATCGCCGTCCGGCCTGTTGCGGAAAACGGCGGCGTATCCAAGAATGGCCTGAACAATGTCCGTCCATTCGGTCATCTTACCCGCGCCAACATCACCGCACGCCAGTTTGCCGGCGCCCTGGGGCCCAAGGATGTAGTATTTGAGCACCTGGCGAACGAATGCGAGATGGCGTGCTGTGAGCGGGTGGCTGTACATGAACGTGTTCATGGCTGGGCACAGAATGACGGGAGTGTCGGAGCTGAGTGCACGGAGCAGCGACAGCGGCAAGTTATCGCACAGTCCGCCAGCAATCTTGGCCAACATGTCCGCCGACACGGGCGCGATGACCACCAGATCCGCCCAGCGACGGAGCTCGATGTGCAGGATTGGATCACCGATCTTCTTCCAGTCGCTCCACTCGTCGCGGTCGGTCCAGACATTGACTCCAGGGTACTCGTTTTCGATCGCCTCGCGGTCGAAAAAGTGCAGCGACGCATCAGTGGAGACTACTTGCACCTCCACATTGCCATCTGCGCGAAGGGCAGAGACGATGTTTGGAATCTTGACCGACGCAACAGAGCCAGTCGAGATGAGGACAACACGAAGCTTTCCATCGGGAGTCGAGGGCCGATGCTCTTCAGCAACAAAAACGGCACGAGATGGGCGGCTAGATGGGTTCCGGTCTACAATCGCGGGAGTCGCAGGGACTGTGGAAGCTGGAGACGCTTCTGGCTTAGTCGAGCTTGACGGCTCGGCAGCCGCCACTGAATAGCCGGCAGATGTTTCCCGTGGTTGATCAGCAAGGGCCTTGCCCTTCCCCTCGTCCTTCACAGGCTCCTCCTTCACCGGCTCCTTGGTCTCCGTCGCCGCACGCTTCCGCTCAATTTCGGCATTGATCTCGTTGCCATACGCATACAGCTCTCTGCGGGCCTTGGTGCGCGGGCTTTCGGGCTCTTCTCCGCTTGGTGTGGACTGGGAGGCGGAAGCTGGAACCGATGTGAAGGAAGCCGAGGCCGAGGGAACAGGAGTAGGGGGGGCAGCCGCGGCTTCCTCCCGAATCTTCATTCCGGTGTTCTTGAGATCCTTCTCATCGACCCAGCGCCGGCCACAGCTCACACACTCGCGCCGTGTGTCACGCGACCCATCCTTCTTGCGGGGATACCCGACGAGCGGTACGCCGCGGCACGTCGGCTCGGGACAGGTGTCCTGAAGCAGCGAGTAGCCGCGAAGAAGCAGGCCGCCGATCGCGTCAGCCGCAGCGTCGGGATCGCCGCGCGCTGTAGCGGTGGGTCGAGGCGTGGAGGTGGCTGCCTGCGGAGTTGTGGTGGCAGAGGTAGTCTCCGGTTCCGGGGGAGGTGTCGTGTACAGGGAAGTCGTCGACGTTGATGCCGAGGAAGGCGCGGGCATGCGGCCCTCTGGCCGTCCGTCGCAGAGGGCACAAAACTGAATCGGCGCGCGGCCCACCCGTGCAGCTGCGCCGGAGGGTTCACGCATCAGTGGAGTCGCGCGGCATCCATCGCAGTGCAGGTCGGTGAGGGTCCAGCCCTTGAGCATGTACTCGCCGAGCTGGGGTCAGCGGGCTACATACGCGGAGTGGAGGTTAAGCGAATCGACGTTCGGCGACGAGCACTAGCTTGCGATAACGAGGTCAACAGCTAGTGTGGCCCGGCATAGTACTCACAATGTCCGAAGTGTCTTGCAATCGTGAGGACATGCTTCGTATCGCAATAGGCATGATGTGAAGAGCGAGGATGGAGCTCGAGGATGATGACACAGCGGCGTGTGGCTGCAATGGCGGCGGACTGTGCCGGCAGATGAGTGTGTCTCCTGGGCCCTGGGTGGTAGCCATCGAATTTGGCTTACATAAATTGATGCCGGGCGGATCGGATATATTTCGGATCAACTACATGACAAGTGAGGCTCGCAACCAAAGAAATGACCGCAATAAATCACAAAAAATCGCAGGAGCCGTGGTGATGACCTAGACGTTATGCAGGGCTGATGTAGTCAAAGGTAAGCTGCTAGCAGCCAGGGCGTGTAGTTTCTCCATTGTGCCGCAGAGAGAGTGAGGGAGAAACGTTAGAGAAGTTTGAGAGCTGCCCAGCTTCGACAGGTCCTGCCACGTCGGACAAGTTTGACAGCCGTAAAAGCCACGCAGGTGCATGGGTATTTCCCAAATGAATGAGCTGAGAGACATAAGCAAACAGTTTGCAGGACAGAGAGTATCTTCTTGCTTTGCCTGTTACTCAGTTACGGGGCACCAGAACGTGAAGGGAACTGTCAGATTCATTAGCCACTCCTTCCTCATATCCATACCGCGAGGCTGCCATTAGAAGCATCACCTGCGCGTCCACTCGCAAAAAGAAACGCTGGAATGTTTCCGAAGCCATAACTGATTATCCCAGGGTAATACTACCAGCAGTACCGGACACTGACAGCAATAGGGAGAGGCTGCGAAATGATCAGGAAACTCCCACTCATAAAACAGACTCGCTTCGGACCATCGTTTGGGGAACATTGTTTAGTTTGATCAAAAGTCTAGAAGCAGGTCAGTGCCATCAGCTCATACACATAGTCTCCGAAGACAGACGAGCTGATGTGTTAAGGACGGATCAGCGAGTAAGTGTGGGCCGAGATGTCGGCATTGACAACCGTCGCAGCTCTTTGTCCGCCACACCTTGGTCTCAATACAAGTACATCTACATTTACTTGCTCCTGCGGATCTTCTCAAGGAGCACATCCATCCTAGCGCTCATGTTCGGCTGGCCACGCTTGCCGCCCGAGAAGTGATGCTTGCCGAACGCCTCCTTCTTCATCGCACGAATCGACGTGCTGCTCGCCGCCGGTGTCGATTCGGGGGAGAGCGCACGCGGTGCGGGTCGGGGCTTCTCCTTGAAGGCGCCCTTGCGGCGGTCCGGCTTGCCCTCCTTGCGGAAGGGACGGTCGCCGAGTTCACGTTCCTTTTGACGCGAGTCGCGGCCTTTCCCTGCCTTCTTCTCGCTAAAGCGCTCCTTCGGRGCCTTGGCGCTTCCCTCAGCCTTCTCTCCGCGCAGCTCGGCCCGCATGGCCGCCGCGAACGCCGCGCCCTCGTCGTCGCTCGCATCCGAGTCGTCGTCGTCATCGCCAGGGAGTGGGGAAGACGACGGCGAGCGATCCCGACGCCCATCAACATCCGGCAGGGGAGAAGATGACGGCGAGCGGTCTCGCCGCCTGTCCCCTTCATCTTCGCTGTCGTCGCTGTCCATCGCTAGCTCCGGCTGCCGACCGAGACGCGCCGAGCTCATACCCTCGGATGCCAGGACCTTCGCGTACGCCTTCTTGACCTTTGCGCGCTGGATGAGCTCCGCCTTCATTTTGCGAGCTGTTATCAGCAATTGACCGTAGCATGTACCCACCCTTTCCAAGATACGCGTCCTTGGGCGCGTGCGCAGGCCCGACCTTGAACCCGCTGCGGGGCTTGCCTCCCGGTTTCCCTCCAGCGGCAGGTTTGCGGAACCCGGGCTTCCCTCCGCCGCTGCTGCCGCCACCACCGCCGCCGCTTGCTGCCTTCTTCGCCTTGGGGTGCCCCGCCTCCTTCTGGCGTTTCGTTACGCGCGGCATGCTGGGTTGTGGTGCTGGTGGTTGTTTGGGAGATGTGGAGGCACGATGATGTTGATCGACTGAGCGGCCGAGAAATCCATGGATCTGGGTTTAAACATTTTGGGTGGCAAAAATATACTCCCGTCAATTGACGGAGAGTGGAGGGATATCCCACCGTTGTGTATATGTCCTGGGGGATGCAGGCAGCTGGTGGAGGTGGTCCACTCGAGATATTCCCCAAACGTCCAAGCGGCGAGCAGCGAGCTGTTGCACAAAGCGTTGGAACTCTTGAAACGGCAAAGAGAATCTGCATGACATAGAACGAGTAGCGGGAGCCCGTTCCGAAGGACGACCATCAAAAGCTATTACGGAACACTGCTCCGGAATGAGTACATTGATGAGTGCAGGTTCCGAGACGTTGATTGGAAGTCAGTGAATAGGGGTGAATGGGGTAAATATGATCTGCAGTGTGGAGAAACCGGGTCTCAATACTATCGCAGAGGGAGATCTCTTTCTTATTAATGAATGTAAGCAATACATGGATGATGGACAAGAATTGGAGGCTGAACATCCCGATGCCTTTGATACAGATCCTTGTTCGAAGATCTGCGTGCTATTCAGCCAAGATAGTCAGACCGAAACGCTTCAGTTACATGATAGGGCTGAAATCGAGTGTTGTCTGTCGTGTGCAGAGGAGACACCGACGGGAGAGGTGTGTTTGCTGACTGCACCCACTGATCAGTGAGTGCTCGAGCGTGGCAGTGGTACAGTTCCCCCGACTGGCGACGGGCCGCTGCAACTCTCTGGGGCACAGTCTGGGTTTTCCAACAAGTACAAAGACGTGCTTTCATCTTTGAAAGCAAGGTAACCGCTTTCTAAGCGCCATGGGACCTGCTAATACGAGACGACGGAGAATATCGAGCTTTGGGCACCTGTCAGTTGGAGATCGGAACAGGTAAGACATTGCTATCAGGTGGTAGCACCCTCCTGAGGTCTCTAAGAACGCACAAAGACCTAAGAAAGGCGACCTGCCCCAATAAACCCACTCGGCAGTGACGCGGAAATTCTGATATCCTTCAGCACAGCCGACTTGGCTTGTGGTCCCACTTCAACTGGTGCAACAGAGATAGGATAAGATCGGAAGAAGCACTTATTGTTCGTTTATGCCCCTGCGCCTGTCCTACTGTCTCGGCTTGTCTCACAGTAGTGTCCTAGCACAGGGCCGGAGGCGCACCCACGTCGCTCACAGCTCCATCGTCAGCCGGATGTGGGGGCAGGGAGGGTCTATTTGTGACGCCACGTACCTTTTCTTGCGGCGGTATACTGATGAGCGCCTCCGCACGCAAGTAGCCGTGTGCAAGCGCCAGGCGCACCTCAATGTCTTACCGACAGTCACCCGGAACGAGGGCCCCGGCGTCGGCGTCGGGGTCCTAAGTGGGCCGTGGCGCCATTCCAAGTGGTCGCTCAGGGTCGTACAATAAATCCACAAAAAGGCAGGGGGGTCCAGATGCCCAGTATGGTCATTATTACTGCCGCGGCTGAAAAGCTGACCTTTCTGAGAATCAGCCGCGGTACACCACAAGAGAGGTTGGAGTCAAAGTTTAGGTGAACAGGTTGAGTCCGTATGGAGGCTCTTTGTAGTGCTTAGCACAGATCTCGAGATCTCTTGGACCCCGGACTGAGTCGGAATAACCTTTTGGTGTTCGTAGTGGCTTAATCACCTAGGGGTCTGCATCAAGTTGGTACGATGACAAGATCGCCCACCAAGACAATCTTTCCGGGGTGGCTCTCCTGTGTACAATTGTGCGGTGGAGTAAGGGGGTACTGCTGTAAGAGGGTGGCTCGTGAACCGAGGGCATACCTGTCGACTTTCGGTGGATATCATCGCGTTCACAGGTATGTCATAACTGGAGTACTAGGGCATGATCAATGGCAAGATGAGTGCCACCGCGGCTCGTCTCTGGTTGCCGTCGGCAGGCGCCACACCGAATAGATTCCTCCGTGTAACCATTAAGTGCATTCCACCCTCACCCTGCTCCCAACCCACTGATACTTGCAAGATAGACATACCTCACTAATCCATCATAAGATATGAGATGTGGTGAGAGCCGTCACGTAGCAGGTTACAGCTCCAGATGCGGCATCTGCTCGATCAAATGCCGCTGCGAGAGCCATCAAGAGGTCATTGAGCTATCTCAGTTTGCATGAATTTCATTCCTGTTTCTGATCACTCATATCCCCTGGAGCCTGGAGCTTAGTCACCGACTATTAAGGCATGAAAGCGGCTCGCTTAATGCGGAGATCACATGGCATGACCAACGACTGGCGAAGCGTCCCACTGCCAAGCGCCACCTACACATTGGTGGCCGATGTCGAATGACCGAACCCGGTTGGCGGCACTTTGGTAAGAGCCGGTGGGGTTTGTAGAGGACTTCGGGGCAGCAGTGGCTTGACCGCCCGCAGGCATCCCACAATGGCCAATAGTGTTCGCGTATGAACAATATCGCATGATAGTCCACTGCACCTGTGATCACTGCCACAGCCACCACGGCTTCATGTTCTCGAAGCGGGAGGCGTCAGGGGATGGCGAGCGCCGCCGAGTGGCACCGGGCATCTTGGTATGTCACTTCCCGAGCTTCCCACCCAACCTCGGCCACTCCGTCGGACCCGGACGGTCATCCAAGAGCCACCAGGGCTGATGTCGTTGACAACGTTGGCGTCCCTCATGCTGAACACGTTTGATATTGTTTGCTGCATGTTAATCCCAGTATGCCCCACTACGCCGACAGCGCCGCTGTGCGCACTACACAATATCTCTGAACGAGAGCTACGGTGCCTCGGGCTCCGACCTCCTCTCGGCTCCCGACCTCCTTTCGGCTCCGACCTCCGACATCCGACCTCCGAGAGCTCCGAACCCGGGCCACGTAACGAGGATAGTTTCGGTCTCCGGTCTTCGTGGCCATAGTGCGAGCTAAACAATAGTGGCCGGCCGGCGCCACGCTGCGAGCACTATTTTGTAATTTTGTACCCAACTTTGAGCCTCGGTGTCCCACACCACACGTCCTAATCGGTAAACTTCCCTGAACCGCCGAGGTCGACGTTCTAGAACGAAGGCTAGAGTGAGCGGTCCTGAATAGAGGCGTGGGGCATCTATTGTAATTATCGTGAGCATATGCTAGAGGTCATGGATCAGAGAACCCATCAATCAGGTTTCGCAGCTCGCGAGGACTGTGGCATTCGATATTCGATATCAAAGCACAACGCGACTCGTCACCTGCCAGAACCCTAGCGCAGCCCAGCCTCACGGCCACTTGTGAAAGTCACATGGAAGCCACACGCCTGCGCCACCACGTACCTAGAGCCTTGAGTACCTTGAATCTTCCCGGGAAGCGCGCCTCCGGCGACGACCTGGTACGCCCCACACGCCCGCACGCCTCGCCGCCACTCGGCACCGACCTGAATGTGGCGGCGCCAGGTCCACGCCGCAGGTCCGTGCGATGACTCACCCGGTGCGCTGCAGCAATGTGGTGGCGCGGAGGCGCAGCATTCCAGCTGAGAGCTTGATTCCAGGAAATATGAATGGGTTGAGAATTCCACTTTTCTTATGCGGCGAATGGCCTCTTCTGTACGTTCCATGAATAGGTCGCGACGAGCCCACGTTGAAGAAACGATGTTCACATGTGTCAGGAAAGCAAAGTGTATTGTTACCGTGTCTCAGGTCGTGGTGGGTTCGAGACCAGGTCGGCAGCGCTGGGGAGAGGAATGGGTTTGTTCCAGCTTTTGTTCCAGTGTTTGACTTGTATGACCTGAAGGGAGAGACAGCTTTCACCCGGGACCGTGAAAGGCATGGAGATACATAGTACCTTGTGCTGGATGATAAGGACCCCGTCAAAAGAGGCCTCGAAACAATGCCGGATTGCCCTTTCAAACGCCGGTGAGGCCCTTCTGGATGGGCCGAGTCCGAGAACGCACGCCCTCGCGCGGAAGATGCCTCACCGGTTGCTCATGGTCACCTACCGGGTTCACAAGCGCAAGCTTCGTCGCCATGGCCTTGGATACTCGTGAGCTTCTCATTTAATTAGCTTCACTGGTAATAGTTAAGGTTGACTACCACGGCGCTGTGCCAACGCTTCTATTAGGTTGCGCAGTTGTGCGGCACTGTTGGAACAATTCCCGCTGCCACCAGCTGGTTACCACATCGCAGGAAATGGCCATGGGCTAGCCATGTGCATAATAAGTGTACCTTAGACTGTTCGTCGTATGGATACCGTTCGTCGTATAACGTATTGCTCGATTGGTTCCACAAGGGCATGGCCGGATTACATGGTTCACCGCTAAACCCAACTGCGGCCCGCGAGTGGCGGAGCGTGACTACCGCCACCTCGGTGATGGACACTGGCCTCTGACTGCGCGACTGTAAGCATCTTAGGCATTACGCAATCTCCGTACGACGGAAAACTAGCACGATCTGATGTGATTTCGTGGTTTCAAGCTGCCGTGTAAAGTTCTTACAGAGCCGTGTAAAGTTCTCTAGAGTTCTCTTCCTAGGGAACACCGTCGCGTAGGGCATGGGCATCGTTCGCATCTCCGTCCAAGTCTTTATCAACAAGGTTAACCTTCATGTTCCCTAAGGGCCATCACGTCACCCTGTATACGTTGCTCTCGTCATTTGGAAGACCGACTCCAGAACTCGAGAGAACCAACAAAACGTGGGCGATCCGGCAAACGGTCGCGGCGTGCTGGAATCGCAGTGTGGGGTTCCAAGCGACGCACCAGCATGCCGGCAACCACAGCGCCTGCGTACCTCTGCACCTCTTAGACCTCAGTACCTTTTGTCGCCCCTTACCAACATGCTTGCGTCAGGACATGGAACGAGATCTCGGTTACTGACCAACGAGATCGTGATCCCCGCGCCATCGTTGTAGCGTGGAACACTTTGATCTGGGTCCGTCTCGCTGCTCACTGGGGAGTGACAGTCGCTCCTGACATCTCCATTCATTCGCAATCACTCGCCTTCAGGTCGCAGATGGTTTCTTGGATTGTCTCGTCCGACGCTACTGGGCGCCCCTCATCGGCGATCGGCTCTAGTCAGTCATTGGATACTGAAACCCTTTGATAATAGCACTCAAAAGAGGGAGCGTTACAGACGGGACGGTGGGGGTAAAACCGGGGCTAAAATGGATAAATCAAGAGAACCGCACCGCACTCGGGCAGCATTTCCGTCTACTGTCGAGTCCGGAAATTGTGGGAATCGCCGCGTGCGGTTTGTGGGAGTGAGCGTTGGTCGTACATGGTAACCGCCTGGAGTGCTTTCGGTTTAGTGCCTTGCACTGTACCTCAATATGACCTGTCCTTTGATGACGGTAGTTCTCTCGTTGAATTCCTTGCTTATTACTCACCCTCCGTGACTCCGTGACGCCGCGGCGCGGGCTCCCAAACTGGAAATATACCCGGTCGGGCTCGTCGACAATTCGACAAAGTGTAGAGCCGACTGACGGAGATTGTGAAGCAGGGGCAGGGGAGCAGGGGGGCCCACAGTGATGATGCACACATTATGGGACCCGAGGGCACAACCATAACCATATACTCTACTTGTCGTAATCAGAGTGACGAATTGATCAGTAGTAATAGTAGTTAGCAACACATCGGTCGGTCATCTCCGTCAGCGGTCGGCCGAGAACGGCTTCCCCAACCCCGTGCTCTCTACACAGGCTGGTTATGCCGGAGCATTCTCGCAAACATGGCTCCCCCTGCTGAGGGTCGGGTTGAAGACCTGCCGATAGACTCGCGTCCCCAATAGAGCGCTTGTTCCGCGTGCAGGAGGGGCCGCCCACCGGGTCATGTATCCATGCGACCGAATGTGTGACGCGCATGAACTCAAGAAGCACCCCAGACTGGCCCAAGAAAAGTCATCTCGACCCGTATACGTCTACGACGCGAGGGCTCTCTCCCCATGAAAACACCCTTCCACACTTGACGCGCCTCAGCGCTCAGCATCGACAGCAAGCGGCTGCTAGTCCTAAGAATAGCGCTACTCTGCGTCGAACTGTTGCGGACAGTATAACGCCACTTGCCACCACTCGCCACTGCGCCACACTGACAATGACAGGAGAATGGTCGGATCTGCAGATTTGCAGAGCCCTGTTCCATGTTGCAGACTAGAGGAGGTCTCGAGGTTCCTCAAAGGTCCTCAAGTCCCTCCAGTCCCTCGAGTTCCAGGATCGCAAGAGGGTCTACACCACTAGCCTAAACCGTCTTTAGCCGTACTGTCGACACAGTTCATCCGTCGCCTTACTCGCGCCCGAGGCTCGCCCCCGCGGGTTAAGTCAAGCGCGATTCTGTCCGGACCTCACGATCTCCATGATTTCTCATTGTTCCTCCTTGCCCTTGTTCTTTGTTCCTTGTTCCTTGTGCGTCGCAAGAACATATGGTGCGGTAAGAGGGGCGCGTTAGTATCACTAGTTTCCGGGCAAACAGCTAGCGCGCCGAGTGCCGAGCGATGGTGCACAATGGTGCGTGATGGTGCTGCATGACACGCATGACACAAGGACGTGCTCCACAAGGAAACAGGGGCCCGGAGAAGAGATAGAAGATATGCCCTGCAGATCCACAAAACCCCACTACTCACTGCGTCAAAATGATCGTTTCTAATCCCTGCGCCTAGGGTGCAGGTTATGCACTCGGAAAGGGATGTCATGTGTCCACAGTTTGTAATGCCGTGATAGAGCTTGAGCCAAACCTTCTTAGGCGCAACAAAGTTTTCGCCCGGGTCCGATGGCCGATGATGCACGCGCGACGCCAGTAGTATGTCCGATGGCTGCGCACCGCTGCTGGAGATGTCTCCGACTAGCTGAAGGCGGGCAGGCGGCGCCATCATGGTCCGGTCCGACGCCCCCGAAGATGGCGAAAGTGGCGAACGAACGCAGCACGCGCCCGAGCGACTAGTGTGCCACTGTGACTGACATGCTAATACGACACCATTGAACGTTAACTTTACTGTCCATTCCCAAACCATTCAGGATTCCAGTGGCGCTGGGCACTGGCGTTGTGCACTGCCTGTGCCCCTGGACTGTGACCTGTGATCCTGCGAGGTTGTGATTCTGAGCAACCTGTGGACCTTCAATCCTGGCTTCTGTGCTCCTGTGGGCACTAACTGACCTGACGCCCATATTCTGTGCTCTGTGCGCCCGTGTGATATCCTTCATGTGCTGCACGGCGGGCGCTTCAGGCCGCAGGGCTGAGTGGCCAATACAGGGCCATGCCTCGCCGCCCACTAGGTGATCGCGCGATTGCAAAGCACCGGGCAACGCACCGACGTTACTTCTGCCGAAGAGTCTGCCGAAGAGTGTGTCGACGAAAATGGGCCGGAAGTTGCACGTTGCGGCCTGTGCACGGCTCTTGACGACAGTGGCGTTACGTGGCGAGAGGGGACGGAGATCATAGACGCGCCATTGAGGCATTTGGTATTTGGTGGGGTCGTGCATTACCAACAATGTGGAATCCAGCGCGTGTGGAATGGTGGGTGGAATCCGGAGGCATGCAAAGGCTAAAGCGGGAGGCGAACTCCGATGCAGCAGTTCCAAGCAATTGGTAGCTGTCCTCAACCCAATCCTCAATCCTCGAAGCTCTAGTGACCTGCCACAGGTCACAGGATCACCTGGACACACTGGACGGTCTGACTAATACTAAGTTTGCCCAGGGTCTCCACACACGTCAGAAAACGACTTGGCGACACCGCGACACCGACCTTGCTCTGTAACAGAGCTGTTCCGCTCTGCAGGGGGCGTTGTGGGCGCTGTACCGGGAGAGCGGACAGGGTATCCGCTCCTGCCGAGGATGTTGTGAATGTCGACCAAGGCGGCACATCGGCTTGGGATACGGCGATGCACAAGTACCCCACCCCGCGGCTCAAGCTCTAGTCCAAGTCTCACTCTTACGGCCCAGCGCCACCGCCGCCACAGACTCAAACCCTGCAGCCTCCATGTGCCTTGCGCCACAGAGCGAGGTCGGTAGCGGCCCTCGCTGTCCTGGCCGCCGGACAGCCATCGCAGCCTGGCAAACGGCCCTCCGGACGCTTGTCTTAGTCGATGGCCCGTCGCCTGTGGACGCAGGGCTGTGCGGCTCCAGGTGGGCCCGCCCGATGCCGATGTTGTTTACATTTACGGATCCGTGTTCTTTGTTCGCGGACGCTCGGTCCTCTAACAGTCCACCCGAGTCCACTGTGGCGCCTTGCGTAGCTGCTGAACTCTTTTTTCTCGACTCTCCGTGCATCCCTGCCGTCCGCTAGACAACGGCGCCACCATTAGTCATTGCGAACGATCATTGCTGTGCTGCGACATAAGACAACGTGCTGCACTGTGGCACCGAGTCGGACAGCAATGTCGGACTCCGCTCGGTTCCTACTGGTCCGCGCTGACTGCAGGGGCACAGCCGACTGTACCGAGCACTGAGCCGACGTCGAGCTTCGATACGACAGCGGCTGTGGCGAGTCTGCGTCGACACCATCTGGGCTATCGCAGGGCTCAGCTGTCTGGCGTACAGGGGCGTGCAACAAGCAGGTGGACAGATCTACCGGCATCCTGATGCGGCTCTGCGATCGACGCAATTGGACGGCTCATGGATTGCTGGATTGTGGAACACTCCGCCTGCGGCGGCGGTCACACTGAGTGAACGCTATACGTTACGCCCCGTTGACGAAAACAAACGCAAACGAGGCCACGAGGCCATTGAGGCTGTCAAAGCTATCAACCCGCGGGCCGCCAAACAGCAAGACATTTTTCGACGGCTCGAGTGGCATGCGGACATGCGCGACAAAGCACTCTACGGCTCTAGTGCTGAGCTAGCAATGTAGAACTGAAATGGTACGGAATGTGACTCATTGTCAGGAATGGTACAGTACATGGCAGATGGCGCAGTGGCCATATGGGTCATATGGCACCACCATGCCACCATCGCATCCCACAAACCCTCGTCTGGCTGTCTGTCTCGCCTGAGATCCGTGTCATTGTCACTCGTTACTCGGCGCCCACATTAGACATGTAGCAAAGAGGCTATCGCGCATCCACCACCAACGTCACGACCTCGACGCCTGAGGTGACCTTGAGGCCCAGAGCTAAGGGGATCGCCGTGCCTGCGTACGACGTGCCAGCCGGCCAACGCTTCCTGGGAACCTGGGCTGCTGCAACCGGCGTCTGCATACCTCGGGCATATGTTTGAACTGCGTATATTGCGTACGCCGCCAGAGAGTACGTGCGACGAGGTTGTACAAGGCCACAGCGACAGGCGGACACGACGATCGGAGAGGAGAATACACAAGAGATGTGAGGACCCCGGACCCCCCGACCTCCTAAGGTCCCAGCAGTTCAGGGTCTTTGGCGCCAAACTTTATTACAACTCGAGCCCCAGACAAGAGGAACAGAAAAGAGTACGACATCTCGAGCTCGACGCATATGGGTCCACATTCCCGATCGCAAGGGGCAAGAGAAGCAGAGAACCAGTGATCCTGCAAGACAGGTATTACGCACTGGGACAGGAACTGGAACGGTCAGATGCTGAGAGGGCGATCCTCTGCTGCCGTACATGCCTTGCTTGTGCACAGCCAGAGCGCGAGCGGAGGCATGCACGTGCATTCTCAGCCCGTAGCCGAGCCGGTAGCGACTCGAAGCGCGATCAACGCATCTGGCGACAAGTGTACCACCGTCTTGAACGGCCGCAATCGGCCAGTGGTGAGAAACACGGCTGTCTGGCGACGAGGCCCAGGCTGTCCTAGTACCAAGTAAACCCCAGGAGCGAGGTCACTACTATGTCACGTCCATCGGCGAGTCCGGCTCACAAGGTACAAGACGCAAGGTGGACGAGGGCCGAGTGTGCTACATCCGACGACGCGATTGTTGACTCAATTGCCAATGGTGCGCTGTGGCTTGTGGCTGTTCCCTGCACCTGGTGCGAGCGTGCAAGACGCAAGACGTAAGCGGGCAGACACGACTCGTGCCGTCTCCGGTACCGGGTCGCTGCGGCGCTTGGATGCGGCGAACGGGCCGGCGCGGTGCGTGTTCCGAGTCCCGAGGCAGAGCTGGCTTTGGGAACAGAAACAAGGCGATCGGCAGTTGTCGTTTGCGTTGTTGTTCCCTTTGGCCCTTTTGCACCACCCTACCTTTGGCTTTGCGACCCTTTGACCCTCTCTTCCTGATGCGTTTCCTGGATTCCTGCTGCATGCACAATCGAGGTATTCCCCCCTGAGTGCTGAGGACCTGAAGGCGTCCGTTCATGGACGCGCTATGCAGCTTTACGGCTTGTGAGCCCCACGAGAAGAAACGATCAGACAAGATTAGAAGAAGCAAGGCAAAGAGAAAAAGTAAAAATCGCCGAAAATCACCCAAACGAGCAAGACAAGAGAGAGGGAAAAGAGAGTAGTAATGGCATTCTATTCCTCGACAACATTCATTGCGCGATTGGTTCTTTCTTGTGTCACTTTTGGACCCTGGGTGGTGCATGTAACTGTATCTGGGTGATAAACATTCTGAGAATTCTCTGTTCTTCTTCTTCTGCAGGATTATAATGGCCCGAATCGGGTCAAACCTGGTGACCTGATCGAACTGATGGATCATGGATGGAAAACGTACCTGTTTCTGGTGTGGAACGCCTCCCAAGTCAGGAGGATCATGCGCTCCAGCTGGGACTGGGGCCGGGGGGCCCGACGGGGGGCCGAGAGAGACCCCGTGCTGCGCGCTGTTCGCTGATAGCCCGTGCGCCCGCATGAACATTTGTGGCTGGATGCTGGTGGTGTTGGGGCGAGGCAAGCCCCCCCCACGACAGGAGCACCACTGCCACCACCAACACATCACACCGCACCATGCACCGCACCAACGTCGTTTATGGCTATGCTCATCCTGGTGGCGCACGATCCATGCCATATTAGTGGTTGGGCTCTAAGCGCGCACAGAGGGGGAGGAAGGGAACAAGACGACGAGTGCGGACTTGGAGAGAGTACCGTATGTGTACGAGCTGGCTGACACAAGACACGGTCTAGTCTCTTTTTTGATCATGCCCTTGTTGTGTCCTCTCCTGATCTCCTGAATCCATATCATGGCAAAATCTGCAAAAACAAAAATCCATATTCTGTGCTCAGCTCTCGGTTCAGGATTTTCAGGAGCTGAGAGCTGCTGGCGTGCTGGCTTGGTAGCTGGCGTGCATGGCCTGCTGGCTTGCTTGGCTTGTTTGGCTTGTTAGGAGCAGCTTGCCTGTATGTATGCACATCCGGGGGTGGTCGGTTGGTAAGGTTGGCCATTGTCCAGGGTCTCAAAATCCGGTCAGGTCCTGGTGCGCCTCCTGGCCGTGCTTGTGCAGGGCGTGAGAACAGGGGAGGAGGGGCAGGGCGGACGACGCGGAACGGGCAAAGTCCTCACGCTCGGGCAAGGAGCGCAGAAGAACAGAGCTTGAGGAGCAGAACAGACGAGAAGAGGTCTTGGGACGCCGCCGGACAAAGAGGACCTGCCAAAGAAGATCAGGAGCCGTCCCTGCGTCGTGCCAGCGACACACAATCCGTACCAGAAACGCCAATGACGTTCAGGCGTTGGCGGCGGTGGACATCCGGGGGGACGGCGGAGTAGGCAAGGGGTGTGGGTGCAACGCGCATGAGCCGAGGTATGGGACAAGTGCGATAAGCATTGGAGCACCAGAGCAGAAGAGCGCGTGTGGTGACAGACTTTGAAGCTCCAACGCCCTTGTGGGTCCCGGTACACGGTAACGAAGGCGCACGGCACAAGAGGACGAGGAGAGAGGAAACGCTCGAGGGCCCGAGGTGAGCCACACGGCCGGTAGCGCATGCGCTTCTTTTCTGATCATGTCTCGATCACTCTCTGTCGCGCTCCTACCTGTGGCCAAACCTGGTTGGACGATCCCATCGGTGACCAAGGGAGGAACAAGAGAGGAACAGCACGAGATGAGAGCACAACAGCAGAAGGGTCAGAGTGGAGTGGGTTGGGGGATTATGGGTATGCAGGTTTGAAGATCCAGACGGCCAGAAACAGGATCACAGTAGCGTGAGAGGCCAGTTATACGACAGAGGAGTAGAGGAGGAGCAGGGAAAAGAGTGGGGGAACCGAGAGCAAGAGAGCAGAGACAAACTACTCCATCTCTTGTCCTCGTGCTCGCCCCTCCCCCCCGCTCCTCATCCTCTCTCGCGGTACGCGCTCCTCCTCCTCCTCCTCCTCCTCCTCCTCCTGCAGGCCGTGTCTCTTTGCGTCCTGTTCATTGTGTGTGTGTCTCTCTCTCTGATGTTTCTCTTGTCTTGCGTCCGCCGTGTCTCTTTCTGTCTCTTGTTACACCTCGGCTAGATAATACCTGCAGGACAGGAATTCCTTCTCATCCTCCTGCTTCCAGCTCCTATCGTATCCTGCCGTTCATCCGCCCCCATTCATATACACGCGGCTGGGCCAGAACATTGTCCTCCTCTGTTCATACAAAGATATAGCACTTGCCCCCCTCCCCCCCATCGCATCGCGTCTTCCACTCGCAATCCTCAATCTCAATCCTTCGCCCCACTCGTTCACTATCCAATCTTCATCTCATCTCACACCTCTTCACCAGCACATCTTCATCGCGCCTCACTCTCACTCTTCCTCCTTCTGTGTTGTCTTCTTGGTCTCTTGTCCAACCAACCTGCTATACAGATCAGATCTTCGAATCCTCGACTTAATAAAGTACGGGCCCCTTGCCGCTTCCCGCAACACCTATTCTCCGCGCCCCTGTTCACGTCACTCTTCAACACTACCATCACCCAACATTCCCGACGTTTGATCGGACCTCGGCCCTCCCGTGCATCTCTTCTCGGCAGGTTCCACTTTTGCATCATCAGAGATCGTGCAAGTCCAAATCTGGAGCAGATCCTTTATTACTCGAGCTCTGTTGTCTGATAACCTTGTGCCCCCGATCGTCGCACAGACAGACATCTGCAACCTCGCGTCTCTCGTCATCAATTGTCGCCTCTCCCCCACCCACCCACAGAGCCCTGGTGTGCCCTGTCCCTCGTTGCTTGTTCCTCGTCCTCCTCCGGCTTTGCATCATTCTCGGACTGTGTGGACAGCGAAGTATCGGTCATTAGGCTGCACTCGTCTGTTGCGCATCCATTCCTCTTTTTCTACTATAAAGAGGGGAATCCGTCTCTTGTGTGTGTCTCGTCGTTGAGCAGCATCACATCGATCACAATCGCCGCATCGCAAACCACATCTACAGCCGACAATGGAGAAGCCAGTTTCGTTTGCCTACGACACACAAATGTCGGGATACAACATGCCCCCATCGGCTGTTCCCCCTCATGCTCCCCAACCACTCACCCCGCTCACTCCCATCTCGGCATCCAGTGAGCTGCCTATTGGTAACCCCTCGGCCCAGTACTACCGCCGTGAATCGTACCAGTCGTCATCTTCGTCCGCAGTGGATGCCACTCCGTCGTCGTCGGGCTCTTCTGCCTCGTACACCTCGCCTTCCTACACTGAGACTGTAGTATCCCCGACAACACCAGAAGCGACTCGCAATGCATCTGGCTCGACAACGGCTCCCAAGACGGCGCCGGCCAGCGCCTCGACTCCCACCGACTATGACACCTACTCGCCTCTCAACGGTCTTCCCGAGACCGAGTCCATCTCTATTCCTCAGCTCATGCCGCCTCCCCCTCATCTTCTCAACCAAGACTTTGACGACTTTGACTCCCTTCCTGACCTCCTCCGTCAAGACCGCAAAGCAGACTACTCGCCTCGTCGCCCTATGAACAGTGAGTAGCTGTCGAAAGAATCCTTACTGACGATGCCCAGTCTATTTCATCTACATGCGTGTGCGCCGTCCTGAGCTTGCTCTGCACAATCCCAACCTGAGCACTGGCGACCTTTCTAAACTCCTGGGTAAGGAGTGGAACTCCATGTCTCCTGATCAAAAGGCACCATGGAATGAGCTTGCTGAGCGCCTCATGCGTGCCTTCAAGAAGAAATTCCCCGACTACCAGTACGAGCGCGGCGGCGGCAAGAAGGCGCTCAAGAAGCGTCCACGCTCGGCGCCTTCGTCGCTCACGATCCTAAACTCGAATCGTGTCATGGTCGACGCCGCTGCCTCTGCTGCCGCACGTCGCCATCACCACCACCACCACCCACACCAGATGCACCCCCACCTCACCCATCTCCCAAGCCGGCCGCTTATCGAGTCGCACCCGTCGCAGATGTGGGAGCGTGCGCAGGCCCCTTACGTCTACCGCGTTGCAGAAGGCGAGTATGTCGAGTACCCGCAGTCGGCCTACCCCCACACGCCAGTGTATGCGACCATCCCTACTCCTCTGCCTACTCCTGGTCTGCCTCCTCAGGGCTACCCTGCCTATGGCTACGAGTACGCACCCGTCACAACTCCTCTCTCTGCGCCTCTCGAGCCTCACCACATGTCGACCGCCCAGGCACAAGGAGGATACCCATTCCCAATGTCCTCGCCTGGCTTTGCCCCGACAGCGAACACGCCCTCTGTCGCAGTTTCGAACCAGCCAGCCCCGATGACCCAAGAGAGCATGGGCTATTACAATCAGGCCCCCATGTATCCCCCGGCCCCGGAAGCTTCTTCTTCCCCTTGGGACGAGTACATTGTGCAGTAGGCCGCCTCTTCTACACGAGTTTGCGTTTACGGCACGTGTCTGGCCACCGTCCGCCGCTTTGTGCTTCTTGTTCAACCCTGATACCCGCGCCACGCGCCCTCCCGAGTACCAGTTTCTCTTTACCCACAGGCTGTCTGAGCCTTGATGCGCCACCCTTCAGCTTCTGGACACTCTTCGCTCTCCTTTTCTGCTTTGTACGAGTAGTATACGCTAGGGATTGAATCCATACCACGAGTCTTGTACAGAGTAGTTTTTCTTCAGGTCACATAGGTCACGTTTCGCCACGAGAGATAGAGAGGGCATGCACGTCAAACAAGGTATCATTCGCATTCAGCACGGGCGCGGATTGTTGCAGTCGGACGGACGCGTCATGTCTAGGAGCGGAGAGTGAAGCGCCGCTGGAAGCAACTGAAACTGGAACCCGAGTGCAACAGCAACATCTTGCCAATGAAGTCATGTCACGATCGGGCCCATGCCGTCAGATGCCGTATACTTGAGATAGACACATTCCCCACTGGTGGACGTACGCAGACAAGTGATCGCGATCATTATCGCTGGCGTCCACAAGTCTCCTAATCTCCTACAAGAAGAGCCTACCCGACGCTTGTGGGACAAACGGACAAGTGGACACTTGCGGACAAGCGCGCTGGGCCTCCCGTGAGGATAGCCGCCGGCGTCACGCAGTCCAAGGACCGACGACCAGTAGTGCAACAACCAGAATGTAAGCTTGCGAGGCCGCGCCAATGTCGGCATGATCGACAGACACGTCGCCATCCAAGCCTGGCCATTGCCTGGCGCCTGGCGCTCTTTCATATTGACGATTCCATATCTCCCACGCACAGTCCAGCACTGGCAGTCCCGCGCCTCGTGACTGGTGTGGTGGCCTGGTGAACAGTTGTCAGACGACATGACAAAGATGCCAAGCGCAAATACAAGGCCGATGCTGCAGATACCAGTGCGCACGGGCCGGCAGCTGGGCAATTGCAACACTGTTGTGACAGCGACAACCAGCATCCAAGGAAATCCCCACTGTCGGGGGTCAGGTGGAGGTAAGTGTGTGGCGTGCAGTCGAGGGATCGAGGGAAACACGAGTACACTACCCAAGCGAGAGTCGTTCCGTTCAGTGGCGGGCGCGTCATCGTAACTTATAACCACCGAGCCCCAGCCGTCCACACGCCAAGCGCCACGGCAGTGCGAGCCTCAAGCGGCGTCGCGTCCCGGTCGCGAAAGGAAGGGTGTGCAACCAGCCCCGTGAGCTCGTTAGAGACTGGAGGCGTTCGGCCCACCCACCAAAGCTGGGGTCCGTGCCCTGCGCCGCCTCAAGGCCACCATGCACGCCGCCCCGCCGCCTCCGGCGGACGGTCTTGGTCTTGAGTCTTGGTCTTGGTCTTGGTCTTGGTCTTGGTATTGTCGGCCTGTGGGGCTCTGTCGCCTTGTCGGATACCCACGGGCAACGTTCCGCTTTTTTTTTTCTTTCGGCGCCACGACTGTCACTTGCAATGAGCACGCGACCATGCACACGCACGGACGCACAGAGGTGGTCGTTACCGTGCGACGCGCGACGGACTGTGAGACTGTGACGTTGACAGCGTTACTGTACAGTACTATACATTGTTTTGATGGGGTCCCCCACTCGGCGTTCGAGGCTGGGCAAGACCACTGTAATCGGTGCGTGCAGCATCCATTGCAGTGCAACATACAGCTTAAACGGCACGGTCTGTGTCTCACTGTGCGTTCATCTACCTGTCGAGAAGATACTCTTCGTGATCCCCACATTGGCGGACGCCAAGACACAAGACATCACGGCCAAGCTCGCACCGCCGCTCGGCAACACCGTCAACATCGTCAGACCGCAGACGACAGGTCGCACGAGGTCAGTCGCCGGCGTGGCAGGTGGTACTGTTCTGCAGTGGCGGCGTGCGCCCCCGCTCCACCGCCACACCAGCCGGGCACGCGACCTCTGTGCTATGCATTGTTTGTTGTTTGTTTGTGTCGTGACCGTTGCACAGGTGTGTGTAGTATTTGCGAGATAGCCAGGATATAAGCGTTCCCCCACCCATCACGCTCAATCATTGCGCGTGATCCGGGTATCGTCCATCGTCGCTCCCGAAGCCATATTCTGTTCCCTCGCAGTACAGCGTGGCGACCGTGAGCCACCAGAACCCCCACATGCTGACCTCCTCAAGGCGCGGAACTACACGTCGCGTCCGGATCTAACTCGGGTGAACACTCGGGAAACGGCTCGGGAACTAAGAGAAGTAATACAGTGATACCAGACGTGTTCCATCGAGATCCCGCCAATTCGGCTTACGCGAGTCACCGAGGAGGAGCCACGCCGTCCACCTTTGCCACCTGGTGACGAGAGCCACCTCGGTAACTGGAAATGGAACTACCGGAAGCCACGGGGCCAACGGACCCGTGGCCTGAGCCGGGCCGCCGCGATAATAGCGAGAAACGCCCTCTGTGATCGGTTGGAGAAGCGTGGGTGAGACATAAGAGCAGACGCGCCTTGGGCTGAGATAAAGGAGGAGAGGAAAAAAAGACAGGAAGTAAAGGAGAAAGAAAAACCCCACTTCCAAGCGACGCAAAGACCAGACCGATCATTAAAAATATCTCGGCGAACAAAAGGGCCTCTCCTCATCAAAGGTGGCGGCCCCACCTCTTGGGGCGATGGACGGTCGGATCGGTATCTATCCCTTTTGCGCTGTCACAACTTCGCATCGTCAGCCGCATCGTCAGCCACATGCCGCCCCTGTGCCACATCACATGCCGCCACGTCGCCGGTGGCTTTGTGGTCCACTCTGAACCAGCGCAATGGCCTCTGAGTCATTAAACAGGGTAGTCCGGATACTCCCGGGGCTTTTTGGAACTGTCGGAGGATTCCAGGCTCATGAAAGACGACAGGGGCAAGTACTGTGGCACTGCCGCCGAGCAAGGGGAAACCGTGTTTGGGCCAGCAGTTGCTTTGCGCTGAGACCGTCCCGTGTCCGAGGCCGTGTCATATGTCTGACTGCACTATTCGGCTCGGACATCCACTTGTATGTGATCGGAACAGAACTTGGGGTATCGTTATTGTTTGCGGGCATGGTGCGATTCCGATACGACCAAGGCACCGTGATTCCGATGCGAGGAAGGCACGGCGACGCTGGGCGGGGTGGGGGAGGTTTCACTTAAAGCCATCCCACAACGTCAGTGTCAGTTGTGGTTGTCGCAGATGAGTTTCCGTCGTCAGTGAGTCGTGTGCGGACTCTCCGTCGCCGCACAGTACGTGGTGGGCAAGTCGGGACTGACGCTCATCGTGTCCCCAACTCGACTCGATACCAGTCACCATTGTCTCCCGGCGCCACCGTGCCTCAACCACCAGCCGAGATTGCAGTCGGGCAAGGCTCTCAAACCTCCTCGTCGTGACACGACTCGCGCCATCCTGCCGTCTTTTGAGGCGTGAATCAAGTCGCGGAGACTCCGTCGAGAGCAGAATCTTCTCCAGTTTCTCCATATGCACTGTATAGTACCCCTCGTCGTTCGGCATCAGACATCCAAGCCTCAGGTTTAGAGCTCCACTCCGAGGTCCTTGGCAATCATCTTGCGTGCGATCGGGTGCTGCACGCGTTAGATTGTCAATGCGCATGCGACAATATCCAAGTACCAACTCACGTAGAACGCCGCGTGCTTGAGGAAGGTCTCGCGCGCAAGCTCGGGGCGCTGCTCGTTCAAGAGGCGGAAAATGGGCTAGACGTGTCAACTCATTGATCGTGAAGGCAAGACAGATGTCACTTACACGGCAGAACTTCATGCGTCCCTTGTCGACCACCCACTCTGGATGTGTCAGCGGGTCATCAATATGCCCAATGTGCGGACCCAGCACTCACTTGCTGCCTTCTCGGCATACTCGGGGCCGCTCTGGAGGGCAATCTTGTAGAAGCGCAGCTTGATCTCAGCATTCTCAGACTTGTCCAGCGAGTAGACCTCGTCGAGCGTGCTGACGACCTTTGGCGGGTACGCAGGGTCAGCACCAAGCTTGTCGAGGAAGACCGTCGTCTGCGTGGAGGAGAAATCGGCCACATCCTTGGGCGAGAACTGCGAGAGGTCCTCGTCGTTGCGGGCCTTGTCCCAGCGCGCCGCAAGGTCAAGGCACTGTGGTGTTACTGATTACTCATTCCATCGCACTCACAGGCTTGGAAAGCGAGTCATCGTACTGCAGGTCGATGCAGAGGTCGAGACCTTCTCCGTGCATCCACTGCGAATGTCAGGTCAATAGAAGAATCGATTCTTACCTCATTCCAGTCGACCTTGTTGAGCTTCTCGAGGTACTCGGCGCCATTAGGCTGGCGGCCAAAGTAGTCAAACAGGTGCTCACGCCACTGCTCCGAAGTGATCGAGGTGTTGGTGAAAGTCTTGACATAGTCCTTCATGTAGGGAAGGAAGTGCTCCAGTCCGCCAACAGTGCGCTCAAGGTAGAGCAGGAAGTTTGATCCCTGGCAGTGAGCATCTTCTCGTTATTCCGCTTACCTTCTCGTAAGGAACCTGGCTAAAGGCATCATCGGCTGATTGTCAGATAAAGCGTTACAAGAATATCTCACGGTCCTCGTGCTCCTTGTAGTCGGGGATGAGGCGCTGGAAACGAGGAAGGTCCTTGTAACCCTTCAGCGACTCGCGCAGTCCGACGCGACCTGTGATGAGCATGGTCCCGACACTGGACAGTCATACCGATGATGTAGGAGCTGAATGTTAGTCGCAAACTAATAGACATGTACAAAGTCACTCACAGGTTACGTGCTGCCTCGCCGTGGATCTTGCCGATGATGAGGCGCTCGAGATAGGTGGTCCAACCCTCGTTGAGCCAGAAGTGGGTCCACGAGGCACATCCAATGCTGTTTCCAAACCACGACTGACGGGTTAACGTTCACTCGGAAGGAGCTACCCACGTGAGAGATTTCGTGCGCAATAACATCAACCAGCGAGCGGTCGCCAGCGATGAGCGTAGGAGTGGCAAATGTCAGGCAGCAGTTCTCCATTCCTGTCTAAGTCAGCAACCGTCTTCAGCCGTTATCACCGACGTACCACCGTAAGGAAAGGACTCGGGAAGAATGAGGAAGCTATGGTCAGCTGGGCGATCTAGACGGTCCTCACTCGTAGACGCCGAAACGGTAAGCCGAGGTAAGATCCTCGGCAGTCGCAACCTGTCTGACACGTTAGTAATGCACAAAGATCACACTCACTTAGCAGTGTCCTCCTCAAACTCCCAATATGCGGCCTTCATTGTCTTGGGCTCAGTCCAGACACCAGTCCGCCAGTTGCGGCCCTTGATGTCCTCGAAAGGCTTGTAGATGACTTCTCCAGACGCGATGGCAATCAGGTAAGACGGAATGGCGACCGGCTGACGGTCAGCTCAAGATAACCAGTTTCAACAGCCTTAAGCCAATTCATTGAACTCACCTGGTCGTAGACATACTCGATCTTCTTGCCAAGCTCAAGCTCCGCCTCAGGAGGAGGAGACTGACGGAGACCGGACATAAGGACAGGAAGAATCGAAGAGACGCGAGACGAGTAGGTCGCCTTAATCGCAGGGGTGTCCTGGCAAGGAAGGAGCGAGCGGCCATGAATCTGAAGTTAGAGTGGAAAGCAATAAAGGTCCTACAGCCTGGGACTGGGAGTAGAGGTACGGGTATTTGCCGCTCTTCGTCTGGCTGGAATGTTAGCTTGTCTAAGTTATCCAGATGTTGATTCAACCTACACTGGAGTGAGCCATCCAACGGACGTGCAGTCCTTGGTAGTAGAGTACTTGACGGTGACATCGACAGTCTGAGGTCAGTCACCTAGTCCGAGAGATCGAACGTACCTCGCCCTTGGCAAGCTTCTTGGGCAGCTTGACGCTCAGCGGCTCGCCCATGGCCTCGTTGACGCGCTTGCCGACCTCCCACTTCTGGGACCGTCAGTGAAGTAATCCTATACTCTCGGCCAAGTACGAACCACAGCGGCGCCGTTGACCTGAACATCCTTAATGTCGAGGTAGCTCGTGTCAAGTACGGCCTCGTCAACGTCCTTGGTCGCCTCAAGAGAGAGCGTGGCCTGGCCGCCGATAGTCTTGGCGTCCCAGTCGATCGCCCACTGAAGGTCGATGTGAGTGGTGCGAATGTCCTGGTAGTTTGACAGGGTCGCGAGGTCGCGGTCCTTTGCGGTCGGCGTCGTGTAGTGGGTGGAGAAGGACATTGCGTGAGGTCGAGGACAGGAGCGCGGGATGGATGTAAAGGGAGATGAGAAGCTGAGGAGTGCAGGTTTTGTGATTTGTGCAAACAGCCCTCTGATGAACATGAGAGAGAAGTGATTCTTGATGGAGACGTTAATTTATCTATTGATAGTGATAGCGCTCGTCACCGCGTCACCAGATCACCAGAGTGCTGCGTGTGCTCAACGTGATAAGTGATGATGATCCGGTCCGGTCATCACCGAGAGGAAGCGTGACGCATGTGGTAGCGCGATCAGCATGCAGCATGTGGGTAGCGCGTGGGAGCGTGGGGGAGCCCGGGCGCCCGGGCGCCCGGGCAGCTAGCCTTATAGCCTGTACAGTACAGCCTGCTAGCCTGTACGCCTGTACGCGCCTGTACGCGCCTGTACGCCTGTGATGATCGCGATCGGCGTGCCTCTCGCGTGTTTTCTAGAAATGAAAAACGCCGTAAACGTCGCGCGCACGTCGCCCCTTACCCCGTGGGGAAATTGGCCTGCTCTGAGAGATGTCACTTTCACAACGTGGACTGCGAGCCGTGCGAGCTGCGCAGCCACACATTCCATGCATTCCATCTACACATCTCAGAGTTGTCCTCTTCCCATCGCACTGCCCATCATGAGCACCCTCCGCGAGCGCAAACCGCAGGAAGCGAGCAAGCAGAAGAAGTCAAAGGAGGAGACCGATGTCCCGAAGCCGAGACCGCAGGGGGTATGTCTCCGAGAACTGGTCCGATTCTGACAGCAGCTCGACCCCGCAGTCCTCGAGTCTCTCCGCACGCTCGGGCTGGCGTTTGTGATCCTCGGCTTGATTTGGTTTGGTACCAAAGTGAGTACGCACTATAATAGGGCTGACAGAAGTACTTCCCCCTCCTCAAGGCCAAGTTCACTCCCGAGCCGCCCTCGGGAGAGACGCGAACCTACCTCCCCGGCATGCGGTTCGGGAAGCTGAGGCCCGTAGACCTGCCGTCTGCGCTGCCGAAGCAGCTCAACATTAAAGCCGATGTCGAGAAGCGCGATGCCGTGCGCGAGGCGTTTGAGGTGAGTTTTCTGCTCAGGATGTGCTAACCCTCAGTGGAGCTGGAAGTCGTACGGTACGTGGGAGGAAGACCTCGGGTGCTGGACAGTAACTAATAGCCTTAGAGAAGTGCGCGTGGGGTCAGGACGAGCTGCACCCGATCTCGTGCGGGGGCACCAACCTCTCATCCGTTGGCAGTATTGGGTACCTTGTCGTTGACACGCTCGACTCGCTGTTGATTATGGACTTCAAGGACGAGTACAAGCGTGCAGCCAAGTGGTGCCGCGACAATCTGGATTTTGACCGCGACGGGAAGTTCAACACGTTTGAGACGACGATTCGCGTTCTGGGTGGTCTGCTTGCCGCGCACTACCTTACGTCAGTATCTGAGGACGCGAGCATCCGCGCCGACGCGCCGTTCTACCTCGAGCGCGCGACGGACCTTGGCGATCGTCTTCTTGGCGCGTTCAACTCCCCCTCCGGACTCCCATACTCCGGGATCAATCTTCACACCCGCGAGGGCGTCCCCGACCGCGATAACCACGGTCTTGTCAGCCTCGCAGAGGCCGCCACCCTCCAGCTCGAGTTAAAGTACCTCTCTCACCTTACTGACGACCCCATCTACTGGCGCAAGGCGGAGCGTGTGAGTGTTGGGTTCTACAATATAGTCGGGATGTGATCTACTGACACACGCAGGTTAGCGAAGTTGTCCGCAGCCAGGTCAACAGCGAGGGTATTGCGCCCATCTTCATTTCTCCCAAGACTGGCACATTTGTCGCATCGGATATTCGTCTCGGATCCCGCGGCGACTCGTACTATGAGTACCTCCTGAAGTACGTGGATGATCTGTTCAGGACTGACACCTGCCAGACAGTACCTGCAGACGAGCCGCATGGAGACCGTGTACCGCGACATGTACGATGAGGCCATGGCAGGCATCAAGAAGCTTCTTATCGGGCGTTCCAAAGAGCGCGGCCTCATCTACACCCAGGAGCTGCACCCCGAGCGCCACCCGGTCACGGGCGAGCACACGTGGCGCATCGTTCCCAAGCAGGACCACCTAGTGTGCTTCCTCGGCGGCTCGTTCATTCTCGGCGTGACTGAGGGCGGCAACCGCGAGGAGCTCAACTGGACTTCGATGGATGAGAAGGACACGGAAGACTTCCTCGTTGGCACGGGTCTTGTCGAGAGCTGCGTCGACACTTACAACACTCCGACCGGGCTCGGCGCCGAGATTGTCATGTTCGTCCAGCCGGACGACAAGATTGACGGCGACTGGTTCATCAAGCCCGGGACTGGCCTCATTGACGCGCGCAACATTCTCCGTCCTGAAACGGTTGAGAGTCTCTTCCTCGCGTACCGCCTGACGGGCAGCCAAAAGTACCGCGACTGGGGATGGCAGATTTTCCAGGCGTTCCAGAAGCACTGCCGCGTCGCGACCGGTGGCTACGCCACCATCAAGGATGTGCGGATCCTGCCCGCCGAGCAGGAGGACCGTATGGAGACGTTCTGGCTCTCCGAGACCCTCAGTGAGTGTGAGACGGGTTTCAAGTCTGACACGTGCAGAGTACCTCTACCTCCTCTTCGATGACGGCGACCACATTCCGCTCGACAGTGAGTCCTGCTTATCCTGCCAAGGCTAGGAGCTTGTTGCTAACACCATGCAGAGCACGTGTTCAACACAGAGGTGCGTACATGCTGTCGTGTGACGTCGTTGCCTGCTGCGGTAAAGAACGGTGGGGCAGGCTGCTTTTCGTTTCCCTGTACTGGCTGTGCTGCCCTAATGCCGTCATTTCATAAAATATCAGAGTGAATGAGAATGCTGACTTTACAGGCCCACATCCTGCCCGTCTTTGAGCCTGCGTCGCTTACTCCGTTCTCGACTGCTTGAGAATTGGGACAGGAAAAAGTATAGAATGCATGGATCGGAACACGAGTAGCCGTAGTCGATATCGATGCATCTGGACTTTGCAGTAGCTTCAGGTGTGGGAGTGATGATGAGATGCAGAAGACAGGAATGACGGTGGTGGTTGCGGTTGCACAGGGTAAAAGAAAGTGGTGGCTGAGCCTGAGGCCCCCCCCCACTGGCTAGTACGGCCTGGGGCGTCTGAGCGTTTGCCGCGTCGATCCCTTTTTTCAGAGGCCCTTCTCTCTCGATCCCGGCGGCCCTCACAACTCCGCCCAGAACTCGGTGTATAGGCTCCAACACCAACAATCCCCCCATCAGACAAGCATTCATCTCATCGTGCATCCCTCATTCTCTCCATCACTCTCATCCCTCTTCATCCAGAATGACCGCCAAGCGCCTGCAGAGCAAGCTCTTCGGCGCAGTAAAAGACGTCGTCAGTGAGTAGTCCCGTGCTCGGCATCGCGTCCGCGCTCGAGCCCAAAAACGCCGGCCAGAGAGCAGTTACTCACCACCTCTTGCAGACCCCGGCGCATCGTCTGGGAGCGGCACGCCAGGCGATGGCACCGGCACGCCGAGCTCGCAGCCCGGCTCGGGCGCCGCGACGCCTGTACCCGCCGAGGACGGACTCAAGCTCAACATCGACATTCCGTCGAAGAAGAAGTCGTGAGTGCCGTGCATCGGGAGCTGGAGAATGCATGAACCTCATCAGCTCCTCTTCCAATCTATAGTCTAGACGTTGATAGCAGCCTGCCCAAACGCTCAGCGCCGATCCCGCCACCGCTCGCTACCAGCTCTGGACAGTCGACGCCGCAGCTCGTTGAGAAGGCGCCTGCATCGAAGCCCGAATCCACCCCAGCAGCGACTGCCACACCTGGCACTACGGCCACGGCTACCCCGACTCCGTCTGTTCCTCCCACCGCTGCTCCTACCGCTGCTCCCAAGACTGCTTCTACAGCTGCTCCTGCCGCTCCACCCACACTCACCTCCTTCCCGACCCCGCCAGCTGGCTCGCCTGCCCCGTCTGCTGACTCGTCTGTCCCGCTAGCTTCGGTACCGCCCGCGTCACATCCTCCAGCGCGCTCCCCAACACCTCCTGCTGATGCGGCTACGTTGGCGGCATTGGAGGAGAAGACCCCGCCCGCCGGGCATGCCTCGCGTGAGTTGTCCGGTCCAACTGTTTATTGACTCCAGCCCGCCCCGGCCCCGCTAGCACAGGAAGCGACACTGACACGCCCCGCGAGCGCAAGGTATGTGAAGCACTTTGTTTAGATGCCATACTCATTCGCAGACGCTGCGCGAGCGCCTTCAACAGTCTCTTGGGACGAGGTTCCGGACAGTCGAGGAGTACCGTCTTGACCAGAGCGACGCGTACGAGGTGCATTGGAAACGGTGGGGTCCGTATCTCTCCGAGCGCCAGTGGGGTACCGTCCGCGAGGACTACAGTGCGAACGGCGATGCGTGGAACTCGTTCCCCTTCGACATGTCCAAGAGCCGCGCGTACCGCTGGGGAGAGGACGGTATGGCTGGTATCTCGGACAACCACCAGCGGCTGTGTTTCTCCATGGCGCTGTGGAACGGCAAGGATGACATTCTCAAGGAGCGTCTCTTTGGCTTGACAGGCGAACAGGGAAACCACGGCGAGGACTGCAAGGAACTGTACTATTACCTCGATTCGACCCCGACACACTCGTACATGAAGTACCTCTACAAGTACCCCCAGGCCGCGTATCCTTACAAGCAGTTGCTCGACGAGAACCGCAACCGCTCGCGCGAAGTGGGCGAGTTTGAGCTCATGGACACTGGTATTCTCGACGACGACCGCTACTGGGATGTGTTTGTCGAGTACGCCAAGGATGAGGAGGACCCCAACTCGATGTCGATCCGCATCACCGCGTACAACCGCGGTCCTGACGCGGCGGACCTGCACATTCTCCCCCACTTGTGGTTCCGCAACACCTGGTCGTGGGCCAAGGAGATGCCCGAGAACCGCCCCGAGATGCGCGAAGTTGCCGACGGCGTGGTCGAGGCCGTGCACGAGGACTTTACGACGCGTCTCTACTGTCTTCCCAGCCCTGCGCCGGCTGCGCCGACCGGCGGTGGTGGCGTGGTACTCGTCGACGGTCCCAGCGTTGTGCCCAAGATGCTTTTCACTGAAAACGAGACCAACTTTGAGCGTCTGTACGGCGGCAAGAACCGCACCCCGTACACCAAGGATGCGTTCCACGACTATGTCATTCCGTCCCACCGTCCCAAGCCCCCTTGCCCCGAGGCCATGGAGGTCGAGGAGAATGGAGAGGACAAGCTTGCCGAGGCGTCGGTCGTCGACCCGCCCCACGCGTCGTGCTACCCCGCCGAGGCCTTTGTCAACCCCGACCAGAAGGGTACAAAGTCGGCGGCGCACTACGTGTTCAACAATGTGCCCGGAAATGGTGGATGCGTTGTCGTGCGCCTCAAGCTCACCCCGAACTCGCCGCGCGAAGATGCCGCTATTCTCGACGAGGAGCTCTTCGACAACACCATCGAGGACCGCCGCGTTGACTCGGATGAGTTCTACGGCCGCATGGCGCATCAGCACCTTGGCGAGGACCTCAAGAACATCATGCGCCAGGCTCTTGCCGGAATGCTCTGGACCAAGCAGTACTACCAGTTCATCCACAAGGAGTGGATGGAAGGCGACCCCGGTCAGCCGCCCCCGCCACCGGAGCGTAAGTGGGTGCGCAACCGCGAGTGGCGTCATCTGTACATCAACGACATTCTTTCCATGCCCGACAAGTGGGAGTACCCGTGGTTCGCCACCTGGGACACGGCGTTCCACTGCATCCCCCTCGCCATGGTCGACCCGACCTTTGCCAAGAAGCAGCTGGATCTCATGACCCGCGAGTGGTACATGAAGCCCGACGGCGCCCTGCCAGCGTACGAGTGGAACTTCTCCGATACCAACCCGCCTGTGCACTGCTGGGCGACGCTACGTGTGTTCAAGCTCGAGCGCCGCTGGTTTGGCCGCGAGGATCTGGATTTCCTCGAGAGGGTGTTCCAGAAGCTCCTGCTCAACTTTACGTGGTGGGTGAACCGCAAGGACAGCGACGGCGCAAACGTCTTCGAGGGTGGCTTCCTCGGACTCGACAACATTGGTCCTTTCAACCGTTCCGAGCCTCTGCCAATGGGCGGCTCGCTCCGCCAGGCAGACGGAACCAGTTGGATGGCGTTCTACTCGCTCAACATGCTGTCCGTTGCCCTCGAGCTGGCCAAGCACAACCCGACGTACGAGGACATTGCGTCCAAGTTCTTTGAACACTTCCTGTACATTGCCGACGCAATGACCTACCCCGCTGGCAACGAGCAGAAGCTCTCGCTGTGGGACGACGACGAGGGCATGTACTTTGACGCCATCCAGTGGGGCTTTGGCCACTCGCAGCTCCTCCCAGTCCGCTCCATGGTGAGCTTGACGCCGCTGTACGGCACCCTGGTCATTGAGCCTGGTATCCTGAAGCGCTTCCCGGGCTTCAAGAAGCGTCTTGACTGGTTCATTGCGAACCGCCCGGACATTTCTGCGCGTAACGTGGCCAACATGGCGAAACGTGGTCGTGGCGATCGTCTTCTCCTTGCCCTGGCGTCCAAGGAGCGCCTGACACGCATTCTGGAGAAGATGCTCAACGAGGACGAGTTCCTCTCCGACTATGGTATCCGCTCGATGTCGCGCCACCACCTGGACCATCCCTTCGAGATGCAGGTCGGCGACAACAAGGTCAGCGTCGGCTACTGGCCCGGCGACTCCAAGTCGGGCATGTTTGGCGGCAACTCGAACTGGCGTGGACCCATCTGGCTCGCGGTGAACCTGCTCCTAATCGAGAGGTGAGTAAATGTGTGTATAAGAAGCTAACAGGTAGTTTGCAGCGATTCCACCAGTTCTACGGCGACACCGTCCAGGTCGAGTGCCCTGTGGGCAGTGGTGACGTGAGTGGAGCTGCGGAAGCTGCACAGAACAGTGAAGACTAACCCCACAGTACCTGAACCTCGCCGGATGTGCGCAGGAGATCCAGCACCGCCTGATCCACATCTTCGCCCGCGACGAGACCGGGCGGCGTGCCGTCAACGGCGGCAACACCAAGCTGGACAACGACCCGCACTTCCGCGACTACCTGCAGTTCTACGAGGTAGGTCACAGTTCCCTCTGATCCAGCTAACATTAGTTCTTCCACGGTGACTCTGGCGCTGGTCTCGGCGCCTCGCACCAGACGGGCTGGACGGGTCTCGTCGCGTACCTCATCCAGCGTACTGGCGAGTTCTGCCGCCTGCCCAAGACCCCGCGTACGCCGCGCAGCATCTCGCGCCACTACTTCGACGAGGAGCTCAACACCCCGTACACGGCGAGCAGCGAGTGGTCCGGCCCGTCATCGGCCGCGCCGCCTACCTCTGCGCACACCGAGTGGGACGAGCCCGAGCCTGATGAGCTGTAGTGGAATAGAGGCGAAAAGGATTGATTGTAGCTTGAGTAGGGTTTTGGCCATGCGACCTTTAGAGATTGAGGACTGAATGACGGGGATGGCCTGTAAAGGAGCGTTCGAGTGGAGGTGCATTCTGCGTACATAGCATCGTCATCAGAACGATCCATCATGATACTGCTGATCATGATATGCATAGAACGACGGGATCGAGGAAATCTGATAACGACGAGCGACAAGCCATAACGTCGGTGCCAAGCCAGGGTCCCGCTGGAATACAGGATTCCAATGCATAAACCCCACCGGGATCACTGGGGAGGGATCTCATCTCGCCCAACAACGCCCAGCCAGAGTAACCGCACCAGCCGACTGCGCCGCGGCCTGCTGCGAGATGCATGCATCCATCGAATCCACCGCACGCAGGGACTCCACATGGCGGCCGACTGCGGACCCGTGGCCCCGTAGCCATGGAATTCTGATCATGGATCAGTCGCCGAAACATGGGCGCCTGGACGGCATGGGCGGCGATGACTGATGCGGCGCCGGCGCGCGGGGGCAGTGCCGGATGCGTGCTGCGTGTGTTTTAAGTGCTGCGTTCTGCTGAGAGCGGGACCTGGGACGACGGACGCGACGCATGCGTGCGTGCCGGCCAGCAGGAGAATAAACGCACAAGCGAGTGGAGTGCGCAGCGAAGAGATGCTTGGCTGGCTGGGCACTGGCGCTGGTGCTGTGGGACATGGAGTGTTGCCGCCCACAAAGGGAATGAGAGCTTCGGATTCACCTTGGTGGCCAGAATAAACACCCTCTCCCCACTACTTTTTTTCCTTCCATCCACCCTTTCATCCATTCATCGCCACCCATGTCGGCCAAGGACGTGAGTACAGTTGCCATGAGCGCTGCTAGACCTGTGCTGACGCCAGTTTTACCACGGCGGGTACGTATTCGCGAGGATTCCGGGCTGCGAGTAGAGTTGGCGCCCGCCGCGTGCTGCGCCGAGCCACTCGGTGGCCCCTGGTCATATCTCGGAGTCGCGTCGCGTCGCATCCATCCACCCCCTGTCTTTACCGTGTCGCCGGAAGAGCCAGCGTCGCATGCGGCAAGCGGCATGCCAAATGTGGACGGTTGCGTCAGCCTTGTCGGTGCGGGTCGCGGAGAGGCACGGTCGATCCCAGCCCACCGTCGCTACTCCATTATCGCGAGTGGCAGCGGTGATGTGCGACGAGGACGCTCTACTCATCAGCCCTGCGGTGCACGGTGCAAAACTGGTCGTGCATAGATGGTCATGACAAGGGGCTTTGGGCACGCGGTTCATTCCTTCTCGGGAAGATCCCCCAGCCAGTCTTCAGCGCGAACCGTGCGACCGGACTGGAGGTCTGGAGGCGCAGACGCTGCAGCTCCGACCTGAAGGTCTTAGATGTGGATATGCATCCCCGCACGTTGCAGACCTTTGCTGACCCACCAGAGGACCCCCGAACAACGGCTACGGCGGCGGACCAGGCTACGGCGGACCGGGCTACGGCCCGCCGCAGGGCCAGGGAGGCTACTACCCCCCGCCCCCGCAGCAGTCGTACCAACAGCCCGGACAGTAGTGAGTCTCGAGTGATGCGAGTGAGGGAGTGGAGTGAGAGTGGGAACTGCTCGCATTACGATCAGTTATCACAACTCTTCCATCTAGTCACCGTTTCTCGCTTCTTAGCCCGCGCTCACACCCAGCTACCCCCAGCCGCAGCCGCAGCCGGTGTACGTCCAGCAGCAGCCGCAACAGCAGAACTCGGGCCCCGGATGCTGCGGCTCGTGCTGCGCCGCTTGTGCCGCCGGTGAGTCCAAAGTCTGGAGGGTGAGGCGACGGTGCCGCCGCAATGAGTGAGATTAATCTCTCACCGTCGGCGATGCACACTGGCCGCGCTCAAAATCGTGGCCATCGGCTGTGATTCCGGAATCGCCCGGGCTGCAATATCCGCTCACAACCCAATCGCCCTCATGCCTCTAACCATCCTCAATTGCACGCTAACGCCAGCCATCTGTTGCTGCTGTGCCGCCGACGCGCTCTGCTAAGCGCTTCTCACCCGGTACGACACGTACATGAATCTTGACCGCCGCCGCAGCGTGCTGGCCGACCGTGTCGTTCATTTCGGCCTCCATATGTCTACCCGTATCCGTTCTCCTGCCTGCTTTTATTTGTCTGCCTTTGTTCTGTAGTCCACGCCGCGCTGCAGATACGCTGGCGCGCGTGTCCTGTTTATTCGTAGATTGGTGATGATACCACATGCCTTCGCCGCCTGTATCGCGACGCCTCAACTGACAGGATCATGCAAACTCGAAATCCTCGCTCTCTGTAGCAATCTGTACTCCCTCCCTGTGTCGGTGCTCCACAACCCACGACCATACCCTCAAGCATCTCATATGACACGAGTGCATCCCGTGCCTGCACGGTCGTCAGATGGACGCCGAGCCGCCTACTACTGGGCCCCTGCTGTTGCGCGGCGGCCGCCTTGTGCTTGCGCCTCCGCCTCACCTCCTCCTCCTGCCACGCCCACTTCTTCGCATCGCCCGTGATGGTAACCTCCACCCCACACGCCCATTTACGCCGACGCCTCGTACGGCTGCGGCGGCCCTCCCGGCCCACCCTGCGGAGGCAATGCCTGCTGGAAGTGAGGCTGGGGCGGCGTCGGCTGGCCCTGGAACGACATCTGCGGCTGCACTACCAGAGTCAGCGATGAGCCTCTTCTGTACTCACTCTGCGGCGCCTGGTGGCCCTGCATCTGCTGCGGGTAGAACATGGGTCCTGGCCCGGGCCGGCCTGGGCCATTGGGGTGGAAATGCAACATCTGGGGAGGGACAAATTGGGTGCCGGGCGGCATGCCGTTTGCAAAGTACATCGGCACTGGGGGTTAGTCTGCGCCTGGAGTTGGTGTACTCTTTACTCACTGCCGTTCGGGCCGTGCTGTGGAGGCTGGCCAAGGTGGGGCGAACCCATCTGCGGCGGCATAAAGCCCGGGCCCGGGGAGAACATGGGCCCCATCATACCGCTCTGCATGGGAGGCATACCTGGCTGGTAGCGGTAGAAGAGGTTGGGAGGCACGTTCTGGATCATGGGCGGGGGACCGGGGTGCGGCGATGTCTGCTCGTCGCCGTCAAAGCCCGGCTGCATGGCTGCCATCTGGTGGAGGGGCACGTTGTGCAGGGCAACGGACGAGCGGCGTCCAGTGTACGGCCACTGAAGGGGAATGGTGGTGGCGGGGGGAACCTGGCCGTGCTTGAAAGGGCTAAAGTCGGTCCGCGGGTCGACTGTTATCCTCTTGGGGGGACCGTCGCGGTAGAAGGGGTTCTTGGGGGAAGCCGACGCGGCAGCGGGGCCAGCAGCGGACGGACCCGCGGGGGTGCCCGTCGCGGGGAGCTTGGCAGAGGTCGAAGCGGGCGAAGTGACCGTAGACGATCCAGGCTGGAAGGCCGCCGCCGAGGGGTTGGGCTTGAAGACAAATGCCGAGGCATTCGGGTTGAGCTTCGCAGCCGAGTGAACCGAGGCGTTGGAGGGCGTGGGAGAGGTGACGAGCGGGATGTTCTGTGCAGCAGTCTCAGGAACGGGGACGGCGGGCGGCACGCGTTTGCGGAAGGGCGGGATCTCGGGGATCTTCATCGGAATCTTCTTGATCCCCGCTGGCTTGCCGGGCTCGGGAGAGAGAGCGGCGCTGGACGAAGCGGTGGGAGACTTGGAGGCCACCACACCAGCCTTCTTGCGTTCCTGCGCCTCGTGCAACGACTTTTCAGCCTTGGCCTCAATCTCCTTCTGCTTGATCTCGTCCTTGGACAGGATGGGGAGAATGTCCTTGGGGATGGGAAGCGGCACCTTGAACTTTGATTGCCACGACTTGAGGTCGGCAAGCACGTGAGCCCTCTCATTCTTTGCCATCGACTGCTTGCGGGCCTGGGCACGTTCGCGCTCAGACTCGACAAACTGGCGCGCCGAGTCCAGAACAGCGCCGATCGGGGCCTTGCTCATCGGTGTGGTGGCCGAGCCAGTGTCCCTCTCGGCTGCGTGGGCGTTTGCCTGCTGAGGAGGAACGGACGAGGTGCTGCGAGCCATGGTCGTTGCGGCGACGGGAGGGGCAGGGCCGAGGGAGGCAATGGCGGGGTCAATGACGACTGCGTCACCCGAGTGGCGAGACGACAGAACAGGGGGAGCAGGGGATGGCGAGGAGGAGGGAGCGGCCACAAGGACAGGGGGAGTGGGGAGGGGCGCAATGGTGTTGGGCGGGACGGGCGAGGGGGCAGTCTTACCGTTGCTCTTGGTGTCGACCGCGGGAAGCTCCTTAGAAGCAGGTCCCTTGGGGGCTTCCTTGGACGCGTCCTTTGGAGCCTCCTGCTTCGGAATCTCCTTGGCGGCCAGCTTGGGAGTGAGCCTGGGTGAGTCCTTGGCACCGTCCTTGCGGGGGGCACCAGTGGCAGTCTTGCGTGCACCAGGGGGCACATAGGCACCCTGGCCGCGCACAACGCCCGAGTACTTCTCCTCGTCGTCCTTGTTGTCCCCGGGAACCGTCTGGCCACGCTCCTCGGCAACGTGCGCATTGCTCGACGTCTTGGACATGATCTCGGCGGCAAGGCGGTCGGCATTGCGCTCGCGCTTCTTGTAGTCAGAGGCGTTACGGTCAAGCTTGGTGGTGTAAATCTCTTCGTCATAGTCGGTCTTGGCGCCGAACAGGCGTGTGTTGGTCTCAAACTGATCCCACGGCGTCGAGCTCGATCCCATACCGAAAGTGAGAGCATCACGAACGGCCTGCGCAGAGACAGGAGTGGCGCCGTTGGGGCCGGCCGGGCGCTCTTCCTCGGGCGCAGACCACGGCTTGAGCTCGCGCTCGGCGTTGCGGGAAGAAGCCGAAATGTCCGTGTCCGTTTGGAAGCCTGTGTGGCGGTGTCAGTAATGTGACTGATGGGGCTTTTGGGCCTCTTCACCTCTCGGCTTGTCTGGTAACGCACCCTTGCCGGCCTTGTCGTCCACCTTGTTTCTGAATATCAGTAGCTGTTGAGACCTGTACACGGAAGCTACTTACGAATTGGCATTCGAGTTGGCGTTGCGGGACGCATAGCCAGCAGAGCCGGGCGGGCCACCGCGCCACGAACCGCGTCTGGGGGTGAGCATGGGTGGTGGCCAATGGAGGCGGGGGKGGGGAAGGCAGGAAGGTGGAGGAATGAAACAGCCAACAATCAACGCGGAGCGCGAAGCGCGGAGCGACAATTCATCACGGAAGTGGTGACAATGGAGACACACGCTCGGGAGGCGTCGGAATGTCGCATCAACGGCGCGAAGCCGACAGCAAGTGAACGGGGTCGGCGCGTTCCCTCCTTCTCCGGGCCTTCTCCCAGACCTGATTCCACAATTTGTACGCACCTCATAGAGTCACCGCCGACGGGGCTGCCCCGCGCCCCGCGCCCACGTCCGCGCATCGATGTCATTCTCGGTCGTTACGAAATGGTGGTGGTCTGATGTTAGTCTGCCGGTTGATTGAGGTGGAGGCGGTGGCGGAACAAGCGGTGGTGCTGGGGAAGGCAATGTAATAGCAGACAGGGAGGGATTGGGTAGAGTGATGGATGGCGGTGAAGAAGAATAGAGAAACGGTGATACTGTGGGGGGCGCCGCGGATTGTAATGTTGAGACACAGGTCAAGGAACAATCAATGAGAAACAGTTGGGACACGACACACACAGCCACCACCTGCGACTGGGACATGGCATTGGACGACGCAGATGAGAAGCGTGGCGGGCGCTCTGGGCATCACGAGCGGGCAACAGAGCACCGCCGTCGATGAGGTTCTGAAGGTCCAAGCCCGAGCGCGCGCTCGCTCCCGGTCCCCCGCCGCGACGACACATGGACACACGGACCCAACCGGATGGACTTGGCCTGGGGAATCAAATGTGGTGGATCCAAGCCCTTGGGTCTGGGGGCCACGAAGGATTGAGCGCAGCACGAACGCACAATGCACAGCGCACAGCGCAAGAACGCAGAACGCAGAGCGCAGGACACAGATGCAGAGCGCTGAGCCCGCTCGAAGCAGATGGACGATCAGACAGAGCCGCGCAGCATATGCAACGCCGCATTTGACTAGCGTGTCCGCACTCCGGGGCTAACCCAGTCGCGTACCCGCAGCCTATCGCATCCGAACGCGAGCTGCAACCCGACCGCCGTTATCGCAGATGCCCAGCGACGTCGCCGTGTCGCGTGCCTAGACCGCTGAGAGTTGGAGTGGCGGGTGTGCGGAGCCGGAGGAACGAGCGCACGCGACCGCCGAGCAAGTGATAGCAACGCGGCCACCGAGTGTAGCAGCCGCCAGCTGAACAGCTCTCGGTTGCATACGCCGTGCAAGTTCTGGCCTCTGTGCATAGTATCGCGCGCGCGGACGCATCTCCGGACTCGGCAGCGGCGGCGCAGCGTTGGGCGGTGGCACGGTACGGCGACAGCCGCAGCGTGCGACCATCACCCGATCACCAGCTCCCCCGCAGCGCCCGACCAGAAGTTTGCGTGACGCTGTGACGCGCCGCGAAGCCACGACGTTCTGCTCTATCTTCCTCCACAGTCTTCCTCTTCTCTCCTCCCTTATCTCAGCTGGGTACTCACGGAATCGCTGACGCGCAGCCCAAGTTGACGTTCGTCGGCGCGGGGTCGCGGGAACCAGCGGGCGAAGTGGGGGATACGCGCGAGAGGTCGCGGGCGGTGGGTGGTCGCGGGTCGCGGGACGCGGGTCACGAGTCGCCGCGAATCGAAGGTCGCGAGAGTCGAGGCGCGAGAGTCGCGGGTCGATAGCTCGATAGTCGAAGCGGGTCGACTAGACAGAAGTGGGACGCGGCGTGCACTCTTCAGCGGTGCTGCTCGTCCTTATCCTGCTGAGCGGGAGGTGTAAGAGGTGGGGTGCGGGGTGCGGTCGGCGGTCCTAGTGTCCACCGGAGTCGCTTGATGGAGCGGAGACCGGAGACGAGTGTTCGATGATGATGATGGCTGGCTGCGAGCTGCGAGCATGCGAGCGGAGCAGGGAGCAGGGAGCAGGGCAAGCAACGAGCGCCGGCCAGCGAGGCCCAGCTAGCCCAGCTGCGAGCAGCGCGACGACGGCCACACAGTCCCACAAGCCACACGCCACAAGCTACCCGGGGAAGGGCAGAGAGCGGAATCAAATCTGATCCCACCGGCAGCGCCGTAGCTGTGCAAGCCAGTCCGAGGGGCCCCCGCCTGATAGCCATGCAATTGCCACCCACCCATTCACTGTACCTGCATGCTGCAGCTCCTCACTCCCAGGCTGACGGCATTTTTCATTGGACCACGTTCTGTGGCATGCGGGTAAGCATGTAAGCACACAGGAGTGCAACAAGAATGTCTCAAGTCTCGGCCCAAGCCACCACTGCTCCCTGCAGAAACATCCTCTCTCGTCCCTGTTGCAGCGGGCCGCAACAGCCAGCTAAAAGGCGAGCACACACGAGCTCCGGTCGGGGCATGCATACAGACAAGTGACAGTGGATGCGAGTAGTGAAGTGAAGGGGGTGGAGGGGGGGGAGGGGACGAGTGGAAGAATGAGAGAGAGATAGGTAAGGGGGAGAGAGATATAGGGGGGGGCGTCCAGGGAACGGGGAATACGATAGGTTGGGTTGGCGGGGGGTGCAAGTACATTGGAAGGGGTATTGGCTACCGACATCAGTGGTACTGACAACTACCGACAACTACCTGGCGCCCAGCGGCGCCGATTACAATCAGTGAGAGAAGAATCGCTACTGCTCCGATTAGGTGCGCCCGCGGCGCGCGAGCCGGAGACACTCGTCCTCGAGACCAATCACACGGCGGACTTCCACGCCGCCCTGTTCGAGAATGCGCACGCCCTCGCACTGCACAAAGTCTGGCGGCTCCTCGACGCCGAGGAGGACAGCCTTGACCTTGGCGCGGACGAGCTCGAGCGCGCAGCTCGGCCCGCCGGATGTCCGCACGCTGCACGGCTCCATGGTCGCAAAGCACGACGCTTGCGCGAGAATGTCCGCCGTCTTGGGAAGACCGGCGGGCGCCTCGTCCTCGAGCGCCACCATACGATCGCGGAAGTTGGCGAGCGCGTTGGCCTCGGCGTGCGTGTTGCCCGGAATCTGGCGCGAATAGCCGTCCGCAAGGAGGAGACCCGCAGGCCCGCCCGTCGTTGGGTCGGGGAAGGTGGGGAAGTGCGGCACGAGCGGGACGAACAGCGGCGAGGACACAGGAAGGAAGAGGGTGGAGCCAACACAGAACGCAGTGGGGGAGACGGGGCACTGGAGAGTGAGGTCGAGGCAGTGGCGCATGATGGCCAAGTTGAGCGGGTCTGGATGTCAGCTCGAGTCGAACGTGTGATTATTAGCTCACCTTGGTCCGAGGAGGCAGTATTCGCCGGCGCCGGCTCAACAGGCTTTGGCGAGGCGGCGACGTCAATAGTAACCGTCTCGTCCGTGTTCTTGCGCTCAAAGACCTTGATGCTCGAAGTGAACGCGTCCCCGCCGTGGCCGGAGGGCACGAGGTTGACGATGATCTTGGCCTTCTTGTTCGCCTGGAGGGTGAACGTGAGTGAAGGAACGGTGGGAAGTTCGCTAGCGGCTGGGGTGTTGAGGCCCGACTTGGCCGCCTCGGTCTCGGCGTCTGTTGACGCAGCGTCGTCTGCAGGCGCAGTCACGACACCGAGCTCCGCAAGACGCTTCTCGTACTTTGCAATCTTGTCGGCCTTGTTCTTCCTGCGCGCAATCTTGAGCTTCTGCAGCATTGCCTCCACTTCCTCCTCCTCGCCCTTGGACAGCGCGACACCCGCATCCTTCTCGTCGCGCGAGAGCGACAGCTCCGCAAAGGCCGTGGTTGGTGTCGCCTCGGCGGCCTCGATGACAAAGGTGCGATCCGCCTTTGACGTGTTGGTGAGCACAAAGGATGATGACGTGGGCCACGCGTCCTGCTGCGCGGGAGCAAAGTCGATTTTGGTGGCGTCCAGCGTGAATGCGGGCATTTTGCGGACAGTCGCCTTGACAAGCACGTTCTGGTCGTTGTACGAGTCGAGGACGTTTTCCACAACAATCGTCTCCTGGAAATTGCCGACGAGTGATGGAGTGAATGAGAAAGACGTAACCTCCTTGCGGCCAAATGCCGAGACGACTCCGTACCGGCCCAGCCCCAACTTGAGGTTGCCGGAAGCAATCGACCCTGAGGTGCGCATTCGGTACACTCCGGCGCAGTCGCTCTTGTTGTGGAGGACAATTGTACGCGACTTTGGTTCACCGCGCTCGCAGGTACCAAAGTTGATGGACGACTGCTGTACTTCGAGCACACTGCGCACGCAGGATGACCGGATGGCGAGGTCGCGCACAGGCAACTCAGACATGCTTCGCGCATGGCCTATAGTGGAGAGTAACGAGTGGTCGTACTCGACAACCTTGATGTAGATGCGAGATTCTGCACGTTTCGGGCGTGTGGTTATGTGCGGCCGTGTTGAGCCATTGGGCGTCATGACAACAATAACCTGGCGCGACGAACCAGGTGGCACCTGGAGAACCCGGGCAGGCACAATCTTGCCAGTGCTGATGATGCTCTGGAGCTCCTTGCGGAGGGCGAGGAGGCGGCGCACATACTGTTCCTCTTCTTCCGGCGTAAAGTGCGTAACAGAGGAGAGGTTACGGCGCGCGTCGTGCTGCTCGAGCGCGAGGATGAGTTCCTCGGGGCTGAGCTTTGTCACATCTCCCGCAGTAGCGGGGTCTGTCTTGAGCTCAAGCCGTTTGGCCGTGAGGGCAGGCGACTTGGTGCCAGCCGATGACAACGTGGACGTCTTGAGGAGCGGCGGCTTGATCGGCGTCACAGTAGGGCTGGTGGGGGTGCCGCCAGACACTGCTCGCGGGTGTTGTTTTGTCGGAGTCGCGGGATCCCGCTTCGTGGCCGCGGCCGACTTTGACCGTTTCACCTTTACGTCCTTACTGACCAGGCCGCTCGATTTTGCTAGTCCCGCAAAGTCTAGCTTCGGCACTCGCGGGTGCTGTCCGGAAAGGAGACTCTTATCTTCCAGAGCAATGTTCTCCAGCACGTGCGCGCGCTTCGAGTGAGGAAGTGTACCTTGGAAGGCGAGGCCGGGCGGTCCACATGCGAGGTCTAAGTAGTCGTGGTCATCGAGGAGGGACCGGTCCTTGAACACGACAGCGTTGCCGTAAATGTGGACTGGCCGCCCTCGACCACCCTTCTTCATAGCGGACACGAGGGAAGCGCCGAGGGAAGCCTTGTCGCCGTCCTTCATCTTCTCTTTTGCGACGGTCTTGTCCCGTCCCTTGGACTTTGTCGGCGCCTTGGTCTCGTTGGATCCTTGGTCCTGGAGTGACTCGACGAAGCGTTCTTTGAGGTTACCATTCCCTGACCGATCACCATCTGCCTGCATCTCGTACTGCGCGGCAATCGCCTTGGCATGGGAAGTCGGCGCATCGATGCGCTTGATATACAGCTCGACGTCCTCTGGCTGCGACGCGGCCAGGTCCAGAGTGAGCATCTTGTGCGAAAGGTTCTGGAATATGACTGTCCGGACGGAAGGGGAGTTTATCACCACCGAGCCAAAGTCGACAAAGTTGCTGCCCGTCGGCGTGAGGATGCGGTACAGGTGCGAGTGGAGTGTGACATTGTAGACGTCGACGTTCTTCGCATGTACTTCGATGAGCTGGTTATTTGCGCGGTTGAGCAGATTGCGCACAAACACCTGCTTCTCGTACTTGTCGTTGATGCGGCGGGGGAAGAAGTCGATACGCTCATGCACCGTCTCAAACGGCGGAATGACAATGACGTTGCGGTTCGTCATCAGCACCTTAGAGATGGCCGCAATCTCGACGCGGGCGGAAAGAGCGCTCAAGTTCTCAATCTGTATAGTGGTCGTCTTGCACGCGCCAACAGTCACCTCGCCAAAGTCGATGAGGTTGCCTGAGGGAATGGAGATGATCGACGTGCATGACTCTGCCGTGCAGTGCACCACCTTGCGGGAGCGGTGACCACGTGAGCGCGAGCTCGGTGCCGAGTCGAAGAACACCTTGAACGACGACTGGCGCAGCGCACCCGCGATTTCAGGAGGGTTCGCGAGATCCTGCGCAGGACGGTAAAGGGCAAAGATGCGGTACTCTGTCCCTGGGCGCATGGTGAGCTCCTCGATCTGGTTGGGAATATCCTTGTCGCCAAGGTTGTCCGCGCGATTCGCAGGCACGACTTCTGCCGGAGTGGCAAATAGGGGCGGTGAATTCTCTTCATCGTCCGAGTCGACCTCATTCCGAGAAGGCCGATAGCCGGACTCGTGCGACGTGACACGAGACAAGGGACGAGACGGAGGGATCGATCCTTCGCGATCACTCATTGTCAGGGCCGACATTGGGTCGGTGTCCACCGCCATGCTGCTCACAGACTGGTGGTCTATGAGCAGCTGCGATCGCCCCGAAGTGCTCGCTACTGTCCCCGAGTTGAACGAGCCATTCGAACCGTCCCAAGTACGGACAGAAAGTGCATCACGCGTGTCGCGTGTCGAGGTCCGCGATAATGCTTCTGTCCGCTTGTCGCGTAGGGGTCGTATCCGCGCGATATCCTCGTCGTCAATGTCCTCTCCTGCCACACCAGCTAGTCGAAAGACAACCTCATAGCCTGGCGTTGCCGAAAAGTGGACATCGATTGGTCTGTCACCGGCATTTTTGATCGTAATGAGCTTTTTGGCCCACAAACCATCCGCAATTTGGCCATAATCCAGTGCCGAGCCACTCTGTATCCGAAGGCTGTCGTCCTGCGCGGTTGCCTGGCACGACCCTACGGCCTTGCACGTGACCACGTTTCCAGACTGATGGGCATTCGAAATGACAAACTCAAACTCGAAATCGTCCACTGGTGCGGTGGTATGCAGTGCGAGGCGTAGGTGCCTGCTGGATAGTGCTGGAAGCGGCACTGGTTCTGCCGAGGTGTCCACACCAAACACGTTCTCAGAATCGAGATCACGCAAGGAGAACCACACAGAGTCCTTGAAGGGCGAGTTGACGATGGCGGTGGTCCACACGAGATCAATCTCGGAACGGTTCACGAGAAGAATGTCACGATGGACTTCGTTTCCCACAATATTGTCGGTTCCAAAGTCGATTGTCAGCTGCCCTGAGCCGAGCTGGGGTCCAGAAACGAGGCTCGTTGTCGGGTCAATTGCTGCCGCGGAGAAGAAGGAGCGACAAACGGTGGCGAAGAAGGGAAGCGAGACATTCTGGTGTGCCTGTGGAACGGCGGCCAATGCGTCTGGACTCGGACCATCTGGCGGCGAGTCTCTTGCCGCGGTCGCGTGCACGATAATGCTGCCATGAACCGAGAAGGATCGGTGGATCGGGTCTGATCTCCGTTGTCCAGAGGCGCCGGTCGCGCCCCCATCACGTGTGCTGACGGATAGTCCAGAAGTGGACATTGTAGAGACCGACCCTCCATCAGAAAGTATGCTTCCTGTTCCATTCGCAGCTGCAGCGGTTATGGGGAGGCGGCTACTTGCCAAACCGGGAGGCAGGTCCGAGGTCGACGCCACGGGAAGCACTCGAGGCGTGCCGGCGCCCTCGCTCGAGGGCGTAGACGCCCCTGCAGGTGTTGAAGGGTGGGAAGTTGATGGGGAGGGCTGGAACGCGAGACAGATGGTGACTGTCGCCCCAACGGGGATAGAGAGGGCAATAACGGAAGAGCCCGCCGAGCTCGACAGCGATGATATCGATGACACTGATGACGACTCTGGGGCGTCTGATGCCCCATCATCGTTGACCCAGAACACAACTTGGCTGTCCAGGTCTGATCCGATCTCGACATCGACTTGAGTTGTCGACACATTCTTCAAGCCAAAGCTGCGGACTCGACGCTGTCCGCCCGCGCTGTCGAGATATGTCGATTGGAGGTAGATCCAGCCGCTCTGGACGTCAGTGAGCTGGACAAGCTGGTCCTGGACCAGGGCGAGACGAGCGGCTAGGGACGTGGTGGGGGCCGTGGATGACGCTGGGGTCATAGTCTGATTGGGAGGGGATGTGGGTGATGACGAGTCGGTCGTGTGAGCAACCGGAGATATCGGGATGGGGTCCACCGCGAGGCTTGCCAGAGCTTCTGGCTTGCGTGAGCCGCTGTCACCTTCTGGTGGGTCTACACCAGGCGTGGAGGCACTACTGCCTCCTCCAGCTCCCATGTAGCCCTCTGCAATGTCGATAATGCCCTTGACGCCGGCTTCGACGGCCTGTTCGAGCGAGTGGACGATATGCGACATGATGTGGAGATGAGACCAGTGTTGTGCTGCTGCTTGCGCCAGGTTCCAGGTGTGCGCGCGGCAAACACTGGACGCGGAAATCGAGTGCGCTCGTGCGGCGCCTCGGCCAGATAAACCAAGATGGAGAGAAAAAAGGCGACGCGATTAAGGAGCGATGGAGTACGCCGAGGAAGGGCTTGGTCGTGTGCTCGTGTGCGCTTGTGCTCGTGTGCTCGGGGCCAGGGCTGGCGGGGCTGGCGGAGATCAGCAGGTGGGAAGGACCTCTGAAAAAGGCGAGAGCGCAAGCGTCAGGACGAGCACGAGGTGGCGGTAAGAAGAAGAGACAAGAGTGGGGGCGGGAGATGGATAGGTGGGGGTGTTGGGGTAAGGGTCGATGATCGTTGAGTGGGGGCGGGGACACGAAAGATGAAGGGAGGTTGTGGACAGGTGGTGGTGGAGGAGAGAGTGCGCTGGGTGCGCTGGCGGGCGCGCTGGTTCTTAGTGCTTATTCTTCATCGCGTGCGAGGTCGAGAGCGGTGTGTGGCTTGCGGGGAGGGTGCTGGGGCGTGAGGGAGGTCGAGAAGCGGCCCAGCTGAAGCAGGAGGGATGGAAGTCGTGTGCTGTTGACAGCTGTCACACGAGCCCAAGCCAGCGAAGTTGGCCTCGAGACAATGGATGAGCGGGTGGGCCGTCGAGCAAGATGACCAGCGCGGGGTGTGATCGCTGTGCGTCGCACGCGTGGGTGCTCGGGTGCGCGATGAGGCCCGGAACGGGGGATGAGGTGGACGATGGAGGAGGTGGGAGATGAGGTGTCGTGTCGTGTATGTTGTATTGTTGCGGCTCGAGAACTGGAGAGAGAGTTCCAGTGTTCCACTTTTGGTCCAGCGAGATGGTGGCGTTGGCTTTGCCTCCACACGTACAGTACGCGCGTGTGGGATGTCAGTCAGTCGCTCGCGTGCCCGGATATCGGGGGTGGTGATGATACCGCTCTGCCCAGTCGGCGGGGATGTGGATGATGATGATGAAGGGTGGGAGTGTGGTCAACGAGATGATGTCTGTCTCGGTTGTTGCTTGTTGCTTGTTGCTGTTGCTGTATTTGCTGACAGCTCTGTGACAGGAACAAAAAGCACAAGCGAGGCTTGGAAAGAGGAGTACCTACTCTGCCGAGTATTGAATGATCGTCGTCTGTGCTCAGACTCTCTCCCGCTCGGCACCTCGGCCATCAACACTCCCAGATTAGAAAGTATTACCTTCGTTTGCATTAGGATCCCCTGGGTGGGCCTTAGACATTTCCTAATACCTGCTATATACACAAAAAAAAATCGCCTCTCCCCGGTTTACATTCATGATTCTTATTCGTTGAATGCTGATCTTTCTTTCTAGTGTATTATCCCCCAGTCGTCCCTATTGGAATCCCTGTGCCCTGGAGGGAAAAGCCCTGCATCAGGCTACTTTGGCCGAGCTAACGCAGGTAAAAAGCCAACAAAACGCTCCTTAAGAGTAGAACGCCCAGCGAGTGACAAAGGCCGAGGCCTACAAAGCAGCAAGCCAACAAGCAGCAAGCGGACGCGCAGCTCCGGTCCGGCGGGCGAGGATGCATCGGGGACCGGGGGGGCTATCGGCGCAGTGCCGAGTTGAGCGAGCTGAAGCGGACCTAGGAATCTGGCATGAGATGTGTGGCATTCCCGATCCGGGATACAAATGGAACAAGGAACAGAGAGAGGTTGATGTACATGCAGTACGTTTTAGGACCGGGGGACAAGCCTAGCATGCTAACAAGCAGACGAGGGCACGAGGAGAACTTGGGAAAACATTGCACGCCGTGCTGTATTCCGCGCATTTCAAGACCAGCGGCTACTGTAGCGACTACAGTAGCGCTTTGCGGCGAGCTTGGCATTGTGTGCAGCAGATGTCTCATCAGTCTCACCGCCTTCGGGTATCTGGTCCACCTCTCTACTTATCCCTCTGTTCTCGCGACCTACAGAGTACTGCTCGTGTGGCCAGACAACGAAGGGTACAAAGCCAGAAAAGGCTACGAACGCACGCTACACAGTTGAACAGCAAACCCTCAAACGCTCCAAAGTGCCTCGGAGCCTCGGACACTCCGCCCCGCAGTTCATCCAGCACCCTTCCGTGTATGCTCCGTGCCTCGACCCCGAAACCATGCGAGCAGATGTCATTTCAGGAGCACAGGAGCCCACGAGTTCGGAGCGTGATGCATGTCTATGTCATCATTGCCCTGTTGTTGGCCACCGCAGAATCAGATGGCCGTTACATTGCCGGGCGCCGGTTGACGACGGCACGGCGGCTCGGGCAACTGATGCCTGATCGCCGCTCACTCGCACCAAACTCTGATGAAGGATCTCAAACCTGTCATGGCATACACGACTGCGAGCTGCCCCTATGTTGCACTAGCGAATGACGCAAGCGTGCACAACTTGCAAGTGAGTGCATGCATCAGTGTAGCAGGACTTGCTGGAGTAGCAAGCTGGCTGCTAGTATGCTTGTGTGCACAGACACCCGCGTAGCCCGTCCACGGTCGTCCTTGCGGAATCGCCGAGGCCCTGCAAAGGATATACGGAGCCGAGGAAGGCAATGACATCTGATCTGGATCAGGAATGACGAAAGGTCTCAGACCCAGCTTCGAGCTCCCAGCGGCAGCTCGGCAGATTCTGATATTCCAGCGAGACCACGCCACACACACACGCACACTACTAGGTGCAAGTCGATGCATTACAGCGGCGCTGACTAGGGGGATGTACTTTCAGGCGATCTAACACGAACACGACACCTCCGCCTCGCCTCCGCCCACGGCCCAACGCTCGCAATCCACAATGTATATACGCCTACAGCGGGTAGCAGTGCACGCAGGGTACACTCGTCACTCTCTCGCTCGCTCGTCCATTCGCCACACCACACCCCGTGTCCTCATCTACGCAGCGGTGACGCGCGCCAGCAGGCCTCGCGCGTTCCGTGCTGCCATGGTATGCCTCGTCGGGTCACTGTCATCCTGGGGGTGATGGACTGGTGGCAGCCGCTGCGCGCTACATGCCGCGCCCGCCGCCGCCGCCAGTGACATGTCCGTTCGACGCTTAGTCGCTCTCTGTAAATGTCAGCACAGACCCGCTGAAAATCGGATATTGCTAGGTCGCGGTGCCGGACGGGACGTCGCGTTAACACTACGCACCGGAGATGAGGGCAAGAATCATGCTGCTGGTCAGCTTTGCCGAGTTAAAGTTAGCTTACCGGTAGAGGTAGTAGAAGAAGCAGATGAGGTAGAAGCCAAGCTTGATGAAGCTTTCCTTCTTGTGTCCTGAGAGTGTGCGGAAGATCTCTGTCGCGTCGTACATGTGGTTTTTCTGCATAATCCTGGGCTGTTAGCACTACTGAGTTGATTCGCGGATCACATGACGGGCGCAGACTCACTTGTGCACATTATAACCCACGAGCGGCGCGTTAAGGATAAACGCGAGCCACTGGCCAGAGAGCAGGAAGAGGAGAGTGAGGAAGGCGTGGGCGATCATCTCGGGAAGGACAAACTGCGGGTCAGCACAATGTTGCGTCCACGTCCGCGGCGGCGTTCTCGATGCCGACGGCTGAGATCTCGCCCGACGGGCACCCATGACGTACTTGGTTGAGCTTGTTGCAGAGGTCGATGGGGTTGATGTAGTCTGCCGTTAGCATGTCAGTGGCACCGGGGCGCGGTCTCGAGCTCATCGGCAGAAGAGGTCCAGCTCGATGACAGCCTGCGCCCTGCCGCACTCGCACTCACCGCACTCGAGGTCAGAGAACATGATTATCTGTCCATCAGCGCCGCTCGCGACAAGGTTGGTGCACGCACAAAGAAGACCATAGTAAAGAGGAGGACCGCGGCCATAATGACCGCGAAGAGGAACAGCCATCCTGCGAGTCAGCGCGAGGTGTGGAGAGTTGAACACGGCGGCGGCGCGGAACCGCGAAGCGATCGATGTAGTCCCCTGTCCCACGTTTGACGCGTCAGAGATGGGACGCAGATCGCCTCCGAGCGCGCGCGCGCGCCGTGTCCCGCGAACAGTGAAGCGTACCTTCGCCGCCCATTGTGAAATGCTGTTGAGGGGTGTGAGAGAGGGGGGTGTGAAGAGAGTTTGCTCGGGGGTGGTGGATGGGAGAAGAGGATGGGATTGTTGATTGCGAGATGGAATGACACACACGCAGTATGCAGCCAGGCAGCCGGGAGACACCGACCGAAGTGCTGGAGATCTCTCTCATGGACGCCGAGCTGGCGGTCACACAGAGCGGCCAGAATAGAAGCCACATCGGGAATATATGAATTTCCGAAACGTGTAACCCATGCACAGCTCACGTGATTGCTCTTCTCAACATCCGGCTAGATGCGGCAATCCCTCCGTCAGCGCGTTCGTTTGGCGCGCTCGGAACCAGTCGATAATCTCTATCAGTCACCACAAACAACATCCACATCGCACCATCACCGACAAAACAAACACAGAATGTCCCGCGCCAAGCCATACGCCCGCGAGGCCCGCGGCGAGAAGCGCGACACTGAGTCGGCGTGGACACACGACAAGTTCGACGCGCGCAGCCGCCTCGCAGACCGGCTGAGCGGACCGCGCACGACCCCAGCCGCGAGCACGAGCACGAGCACGAACACCGGCGGCCTCAAGAACCGGCTGAGCGGGAAGGAGCTCCTGCCGTCCACTTCCGCTCCGGCATCCAAGCTTTTTGGATTTGACGAGTCTTCTCCCTCTCCTTCTCGCGCTGCACGCCCGACACGCGCGTCCCGCGCCCGCGGCCTCGAGGGGGGGCGCGCCCTTGTCGCGTCTTCCCTGGCAGCACTTACGCGCCGCGAGCCCGAACGCGACCGCGATTCGCCCGCAGCGCGCTCTTCGCGCTCCAGCCCCGCGAGCGGGTTGAGCATAATTGGCGCGGGGGCCGCGAGCTTCACTGTCCGCGTGGAACGCCTCGCGCGCGGTACGACCGCCGAGGACGTCATCGTGAGTGCTAAGACGATATTCAGGAAGCACCGTTCTGATTACAGTCTGCGTTTGCGCCTACGCCGATCGCGTCTGCGCGCCTGTGCTCGTCCACAGGCGCGTCGACCGCCACTGTTGAGGTCGAGGTGCGCGGGCGGGCCGCGGCGGACGCGCTCGTTGCCCAGTATGACGGCGTGGTTGCTGATGGCGAGACGCTGCGTCTCACCATCGTGTCGGGCCGTGGGGAGCGCACTGAGCGCACCGATAGCCGTCCGAGGGAGGCCCCTCGTGGTCCGCGGCGCGATCGTGAGGCCCGGGATGGTGGACGCTCAGAGAGTACAGGGTACGTCACTGGCTATGCGCTGCGACCCTTCCTTTGATAGCGCTTGTCATTATCGCGCAGCTGACATCAGGAAAATGTATGCCGACACGATCGACCGCGCGCCGCGTGAGGACCGCTCGCTGTCTGCGCGGTTAGGGCGTCGTTAAGATTGACAGAGGGCCCGAGAGATTGGGGAGAGAGACGGGCGTGTAGAGAGACGGGCGCGTGATCGACAAACATCTGCGTTGAGTGCTGCTGGCTTTGCTCGCGTGATCTGGCTGTGAGATCTGTAGTGGCATCTGGATCCGTCTATGTATGATGTACATGTACAACTGCTGTTGCAGTGAGCCGCGAGGCGGCCAAGAGGTTGATCCTGGAGAGGATGGCCATCCTCCCAACTGTTCGAGCGTCGTGCTCGCAAGCAGATTCCGTCGTCAACAATTACGCGCTCGCCGCGGCACGCAGCTTGTCCACACCGCCCGCCTTGCGCACCATGCGCTTGAGCTCTCCCGGCGTCTTCTGCCACACGTTGAGCTTGCGATCGCGCGCCATGTCGGTGTAGTCGTCGCCGTGTTTTGCGACCAGGCGCGCGAGCCAGATATGCTCCGCGTCGGAGGTGTGCCGCACAACCGGGGCAGCGGTGGCCGCGAGCGCCTCGAGTTCTGGGGTCAACCGGGAATCAGGCAGAGGAGCAATCTCCACAAAATCTCCACTCGGCGACTCACGCTGCACGACGGCCGTCTTGCCCCGCACGGGGAGCACCTCCTTCTCCTCATCATTCAGGGGCGTCCACTTTGATCCCTCCTGCTCCGGCTCCTCCTCCTCCGGCTCGTCATCAAGGATAATGTCCACCACATTCCCATCTTCGTCCCGGATAATCCGCCCGAATGACCCCTTGGGCGCCTCGCCCATCTCGGCGTCCTCATCGACAGGCATGCCGTCCGCGCCGAACGGGAGCGGGACGCGCGCGCTGGGCCCACGCACGACCGGAATCGAGGGAAGGAGACCGAGTGCGCGATAGCTTCAGTCAGTACGAGACAGCTTCGCGGTGCCAGCACTGTACGCACTTCTGGAACACGGTCTTCTTCTTGTCCCACGCCTTCTGGAGCGCCTCGGGGCCCTGCAGCGCGGGGGCCTTACGCAGCTTGGCGTGCATGCGCTTCTTCTGCGCGGCGGACGGCTTGCCGCTCTTGTGCGACTTGGCCTTGGAGCGCTGGCGGGGGTTGGCCATCTTGAGGGTTGTGTTATGTAGTGGTGGTTGTTGAAGATCTTGGATCTGGCTATCCTGGACAAATTGACTTCTCTTGGTGGCCAAAAATCATGCGGGAGGCAAAATAGGAGTGTGACTTGTGGCGACCGTGAGAAATTTGGGGATCTGTGTCGTGATGCTCATGTTGATCGCATGTTATGGGCCATGGGTCTGCTTAGCTGCTTGTCTATGCATGCATAGATTTATGAGACCTACACAATAAGAGACCATGAACAGCATGCACAGCCACATGCAGACACTAGACAGTACCAGTCGTCGGTACGTGACTTGCGGGCGTGAAATACCGAGTTCGTGTCTGTGACCGTGTCTTGTGCTGAAATCGCGTCCAAGCCTCCAGGTGACATCTACATCTCTCCAACTTCCAGAAGTCTTACACTTTCCTGCCTTCCCCTCTCCAAAGTTCCCCGTTCTCTGTCTGGATCCCATACATCATGCACTGCCATTCTACACGCCAGCTCTCACTAGTCCTTCTCGCCCACGCGGGTGAGCCACTCGTCGCGCTCGACCTCGCTCATCTGGCGGAAGCGGCCAGTGCCGCCAACACCCGGGCCGTCCGAGGGCTCGTCAGGGGACGTCGACGAGATGCCGATCTCAATCTCGGACGCCTTGAAGTCCGTCGCGCACACGGTCGAGAGGCACTCGATCGCGAGCTCAATGACGCCTGCGCGGTCGAGCGTGAGGGATCCGCAGTCGACCGACTTCCACTTCTTCTCCAACTGCGCGTGAGCGTGCGCCAATGAATATAGATCCTAGATCCGATCTTTGAAGGCCATCTAGGAAGAGTCACCAGACTTACAAAGTTAGTCGCCTCAGTCTGCTTCTGGCCGGCGGCGACGGCCTTGTAGCCGACGTAGAAGCCGGCAGGGTCAATCTGGAAGACCTGCGGTCCACGCTCGTCATCAGGTCCAATGAGGATCATGCTAATGCCCAGCGGGCGCATTCCCGCGCGCTGCGTGTACACCTGGTTAATGTTGGCCATGCGCTTCGCGACTGGAGGTTAGTTGAGTTGTAAGGTGTGGAGCCGCAACTCACGTGCATCCGGGGTGATCTCGTAGCCGTACTTGTACCGAAACTCGGCGGCTTCTGACCGTGTCCGCTGGACCTGGGCATGTGCGTCCGCTGCAAGTAAGTATACATGACGCTGGGGCAGGATAACCGAGGCATGGCTACCTCGACCTCGACGTCTCAAACTCACCAACACGGCCAGTGACGACGGCTCCGATGGTGGGGGTAATCTGGAAGAGGTGGGTGATCGTCTCGGGGTCAAGAAGCTTGTCCTTCGAGCGTCAGCAGCCTTCCACACTCTGCACTCACAGGGACCTTGCGCTGGGTGATCATGACCGCCGTGTCCTTGCCGCGTATGGCGACCGAGGTGATGCCCGCGCCGGTAATGGCCTTGAAGGCATACTCTGAATGTCAGCAACCCAAATACAGATATCAATGGTCATCTAAGGCGACGCACCGACTTGGTACAACTGTGGGTGTTAGCAGACGTCACATCAGACCACAACACTGCACTCACGCGGCCCTCGGGCGAGAAGACGGTGAGATAACTGATGTCAGCTTGAGCGAAGATGAGTTTAGCTTACCGGTCGTAAGAGGAGCGGGACATGCTCGCCTGTCTCTAGTGTCTAGGAGGTGGGTGGCAGGGATGAGTGTTGTGGAAAGAAGGAGCAGAGTTGATGATCCTGTCGAGCAACTCGCAAGCAGCGAGCACGACAGAGTCGAGGACGTCAGTGGGTGTGTGTGGACGACGACGAACACGCGTCTTAAATCACGTGACCAAAGTGCACCCTCCGGAATCAAATGGAGCTGGCTCGAGCCTCGAGCTTCGAGCTTCTCGCGCGATCGACACGCGGATCCCCATCAGATTCAGGGGATTTTCAGGCACGGCAAAGATTTCTGCACCCCCACAGCAAGCATGGGCTCGCCTGACTGACTTTTTCTGACGTCTTGCCACTCTCTCTTGCTAGTTTGCTTTCTCCCAACCCATCCCACTGCACACAAATCACGATGGCCAAGTCTCTCCGTTCCAAGGTCAAGCTCGCCGCCCGCCGCCGCAAGGCCCACGAGTCGCACTACGCTGTTGCGGATGCGCAGCGCACCGCGCGCGTGTCTGCCCGTCTGTTGAAGAAGGCGGGCGAGGACGCCGACGGCGACGAGCAGATGGCGGCGCCTGAGGCTGATGGCGACGAGGAGATGAAGGAGGGTGAGTTGAGGATTGAGCTGCTAGCATACGCATGAATCCAGCAGGCGGACCCATTCGGGATGATTCATACTCACACCCAGCGCCGAAGAAGATCTCCACCTCTGCACCCCGCGAGTCGCGCCGCGAGCAGTGGCGCGAGTCCAAGGGCATGGACCCGCGCCCCAAGCTCAAGGGACAGAACAGGCTTGGACGGCCCATCTCGCGCCACAAGGCCGGCAAGACCAAGCGCCGTCGTTAAATGGCGAGTTGGATGAGCGGCGACGAGAGGCCGGGCGGGGCTGTGATCGGGCGACTGTCTTCCGACACTGCAATCTTTGCGGTCTCGAGCGCAGTTTGTTTTCCGCGGTCTGGTTTTCACAGTCTGTTCTCTTCATCAACTACGCAGCACTGTCTCTTTTGAACCAGTGCCATCACACATCTGAGTCGTCTCCGTCTCCGACTCCACCGCCCTTCACCTTCCGCCGCATTTCGGCCTGACCTCCGACCTCTTCTTCCACCTCTTCTCCCACCTTCCCTCTTTCTCCCCCTTGAGTAGACTGGTGTTGTACGATATACCCGGCTATGGCATGCATACAGCCTCTATCTAGATCCTCCGAGCAATACAATCCATCTAACTCAGTCTGCCCGCTTGAGCTCGTCAAGCAGGTCGGTCAGCCGTTCCCACTCGGGCTCGTCCTCAAATCTGCCGTCAGCTCATCCCTAAGATTGCACTCACGAAGCCTTTGTCCGTCCCATGAACGTCCGCACGATGCCACGGGCCTGGAAGCGCCAGTCGCCGCCCTTCTTGCCCTCGACCTTGGGGATGCGCGGCCCGAGCTGGCTGAGCGTCGCGACGAGCTCCTCGACGTCCTCGATCGCCTCGCGCCACCGCTGGCGGTCCGTCTCCACGCGCTCGTCAGTGGCAACAGTCACGCGGTACGCGCGGAGGTAGTCCTCGACAGCGCCGGCCCAGTCCTCCTTCCAGCGGAGGAGACGGGCGTGCGCACGCCACACGCGGGCGTCGTCCGACACTCGCGGCAGAATCGTCACGTCAAACAACCGCTGAACGAGGGGGTACAGACCCCAGCCTTCGTTCGACGTCGGCGGCGGCTTGCCATCCAGTGGGCCGTTGCCGTTGTTCCAGTCGTCACGGGCGATCGCGTCGACGAGCTTGTCGAGGACGTCTGGGTCGATGGCGAGAACCGGATCCTTGGCCGCCACCTCCTCCACGACGCGCGTCATCGCACGCACAGCCTCAGCGAGCTCGCCGACGTCCATCGCTACGATCATGTAGTTTTGCCACATGCGCCAGTTGTTGTATGCCGTGCGCAGGCCGTTGCGCAGTGCGCGGAAGGCAAGCTGCTTGTTCTCAAATGTGACCGGTGGGGGGTTCTGCAAGTGTTAGCTTGAGTGGTTCCGACATTTAGTCAACTCACCTCGCCCTTCTCGACGCCCTCCTCGTTCATGCGTAGGTACACTGCCGCAAGGTTGTTCCACATCTCGGCGTCGTCCTCATTGACGCCGACACCGCGCTTGAACGCGTCGCGCGCCTCGGACCAACGCTCAAGACGCATGAGACACACGCCAAGGACAAACCATGAGTGCGCGAACAGGGGGTTAATAGCGAGAGCGGCGTGGAACGCCGGAATCGCAGCCTCGAACTCCTTGGCGCTGACATGGAGCGTCGCAATGGAGCGCATGGCGCGCGAGCTCGAGTGCTCAGAGACCTCCCACGCCTTGTTGTAGAACTCGAGCGCCTTGGCGCGCGCACCTGCTGGGTCCTTTGGTGCATCGTCGGAACCAAGTGCCAGGTCGCCGAGGAGACACCAGAGCTTTGCTGCGCGCGCCGAGTTGAGCTTGTGTCTCCGCAGATCGGAGAGGGTGGCGCGGCCAAGAGTGACGACCACGTCCGATTCGATTTTCCGCCCCTCGAGCAGATCGCGCACAATGCGCTCCGCCTCCGCTTCCCGCTCCATACGCTGCAGACACGCCACGGCGTCCTCCCACATCTCGAGACGCGTGAAAATGTCGAGTGCTGAGCGGACGACACCGAGCGAAAGATACCGCTTTGCGAGCTCACGCTCCATCTCCCACTTCGAGGGAAGGGGAAGTTGGTGGAAGTACTCGAGACGCTCCGCGGCGCTGGAGTCGGCAGTCGGCATCTGTTCGATGAGGGCAGCGAGCTGTAGCGTCGAACGCTCGACCGTACGAGAACGGGTCGACTCGAGACGCGAGCGGAGGAGAAGAGCTGTGGTGTGCACACTCCAGTTCCGCGGATGCGACACGACACGTGCGATGAATGGCGCCATCTGCTGAGCGGTGAGACCATGGGCTGGGGAGCTGTTTCCCTGCGTGAGGCAGAGCGACAGCAGAAGCGCCTGATCCAAAGGGTGGAGAGCGGGCTGGTTTGACGGATCGAGGTGTGCTAGACGGCCCTCTCCAGTCTGGGTAACCTTTGCGAACTCTGTCTCCTCGAGCAGGGTGTCGTCGTTGAGCGCCAGCGTCTCGGGCACAGCAATCGCGGCCGTCGCGTCATCCTCATCGCGCTTCCGGGACTCGGCGAGCAGGACAAGCTGGGAGTAGTCCACAGTCTGGAACTTTGTCCGCTTTCCAAGCGCTCCAGTGAGCTCAAACTCGAGGCCACTCATGCGCGACGCCGCGAGGAAGGCCTGGTTGGCGGCGCGCTCGGATCCAAGCCGGTGGTGGAGGAGTCCGAGCTCGAGCGAAATGGCTGCGCCCGTGTCCGCGTCTGGTGCCTGTGCGATCAGAGCGCCAACCGCAAAGATTACTGTCTCTTCAAGGGCGACGGGCTCGTCGAGGAGGGCAAGGTGCACGAGATGCGAGCGGAGGCGCCACCATGAGAGAGTGGCCAGTTGGCTCTTCTGCGTCGCGAGGAAGGCAAGGATGCGTGTGGAGAGCAGGAACAGGGCGGGATGCGTCGCAAGGTGGTATGCAGGCTCTCCAAGAAGGGTAAGAAGAGGAAGGGCAGCGGAGTTCAGAGTGGTATCATCGGCAGTTCCGCCCAGGGCGGCGACAAGGTCTGCCGGCCCGAACTCGAGATCCGGCCCCGTCCAGTTGGCCTGTACGAATGCGTGCTCCAGGGCGACCGCCGCAACGAGAAGAAGCTCCTGTTCATCATTTGAGAGCTCCTCGCTGCTTTCGGAGACGACATCCTCGGCCAATCCATCTAGCAGTCCCGGGACGCGCTTGAGCGCAGCAACGACGTCCGCGTCGAGGGCGACGCGCTTGAGCTCGGCCTTGCGGGTGGCGGCCGCGAGCTCCCCTACGCGCGAGGGACCAGCGGCGATGGCATCTGTCGACTGTGTTGGTGATGCGAGAGCCCACTGAATCGCAGACATTGTGAGCGGTGTGATGGAGAGTGCGATGCAGACTGCGTCGAGCGTACTTATTTTGTTTCGAGCGCGTTCCAAGTTTCCCTTGTGCTGACCAACTTTGATCCCAACTTTTCCCAACAGCCAAAAGTGGAGGTCACCGCTGATCACTAGCGGACATTGTCTCAATCTCCGCAACCATATGAAGCCCGAGGCCGCGAGAGCGCCGATGACGGCATTGCTCATGCCCGGGCCCGCACCCTGCTCCCATCGCTCGCTCATCATGGACCTAAACGAAGACTCTGGGACGCCGGGCACCATATAAGCCCGGCTGCCAACGTTGACGACGCACTATCCACGACCACAACAATGTCCCTCCGCCCCGCCCTCCTCCCCTTCATGCGCGCGTGCGCGCGTCCCGCCCCCGCGCGCGGCTTCCACTACCTCTCCCGGCAGCCCGGCACCTCGGCGCGGATGCCGCTTTCCTTCCAGCGAGCCCAGCCGAGGGTCATGAGCGTTGCGCGCTCGATGCCCCGCGCTGCGTCCGGGAACGGCGTGCGCGCCGCGCTGGCTGTCGGCCTCGGCCTCACCGCCTTCTCCCTCGCGCCCTCCGCGCACCTCGACGCACCTGCCGCTGCACCCGCCGGACTCGGCGATCCCAATGTCATCGTTGTCGAGCATGATGAGCGCCGCGAGCCGCCCCAGTCCATCGTCTCAGTTCCGCAGCTGACGTTCGGTGCGACGTGCGGTATCTGTGCCGGTGTATTCGTCAAGAAGGGTTTCAAGATTCTCGCGTTCGCTCTTGGTGGCGTTTTTGTCCTGCTTCAGGTGAGTGGCTGACGAGATGCGGGAATGGGACGTGTTATTCGATCTGTTCATCCGTGCATCAGTGGGCGGTGTGAGCTACCACCTCCCTCCCATTTAAAAGCAGTCGCTAAACCCCAGTACCTCTCCTCGAAGCGCTTCGTCTCTGTAGACTGGAAGGCCGTGTCCAAGTCGTACGATGGCGCGATTGCGACGGTCGACGAGCAGGGCCGCGTCACGTACCCAACCCCGCAGAGCATCCTCAATGGCTTCATCGACTTCCTGACGGCCAACTTCCAGCGTGAGTGCGAATTATTTGCAGCCCCGATGTTCCGGTCATTCGGACGCGGTGCGGTGTGTTGTGTGTCATGTTGGGATGTGTGTCAGGCTCGATCAAGCTGTCTTCCCCTACCCAGTTACTCACCCCAGAACGCGCGACCTTCATGGCGGGCTTCATCCTCGGTCTCCGCCTCGGCTAGTCGACTCTGAGATCATGTATCTGAAGCAAGCATGAATGTGTTGAACCAGGACGGAGGGGAAAGTTTCGTTTGTTGTCTAACTGGCAGTAAGTAAGACAATGATGGACCGTTTTGTAGAACTGGAATCATCATTCGACACACCCGAGAACAATAATCCCAGACAACAACAAAAAGTCGAACAACAACAGCAGCTCCAACACACAACATGGACAACAGGGGTACACTGATCGAGACGTGTGTGCGCCGGGCGTTCATCAGACTTCTGACTGATTCTATATAACTGTCACCCGAGTGATCGCTGACTTGCATCCATACCTTTACTAACCAAACCATCGTCATCGCCACAGCGCCAATCCCAACACCACGCGCATCACACCCACCCGAAGTCTACCATGACTTCCTCCCTCTTCTCCCTTTCCCCTGCCTCATCTCGGGCACCTTCTCCGGAGGTGGACCCCGACGGTCTGTCCAGGCCCCTCTCTCCAGTTGAGGACGGAAACGAGGTCACGGGGGCATCCACGCCGCCCGAAGCTGTCGAGAGCTCGACCCAGGCGCCCACACCGGCCGTCGACGTCGAGAACTCCACCTCCTCCCTCTTCTCCGAATCCCCTGCCTCATCTAGGGCCCCCACTCCCGAAGTGGACGCTGACCGCCCGTCGCGGGCCCCCTCTCCAGCTGTGGACCAAGACGCGGCCACAAGGGCATCCACGCCGGCCGTGGACGGGGAGACCACCACCGCGGCGCCCATTCCAGCCGTGGACGTCGACGATTCCAACTCCCTCTTCTCGGTCTCCCCCGTCTCATCTAGGGCGCCTGCTCCCGAAGCGGACGCCGACTGTCCGTCGAGGCCGCTCTCTCCAATGGTGGACACAGAGGCCGCCACAATGGCATCCACGCCGGACGTTGCTGCCAAGAACTCCACCGAGGTGCCCATTCCGGCCGTGGACGTCGAGACCACCACCGAGGCGCCCATCCCCGCCGAGGACGTCGAGAGCTCAACCGAGACGACCAGTCCGACCGAGAAAGTCGATTCCACCACTGAGGCACCCCTTTCGGCCGTGAAAGACAGGAGCCTCACCAGGCCGCTCACACCGGTTGTGGATGTCGAGCGCTATATCAGGGCAGCCACGCCGCTCGTGGATTTCGATGATTTGGCGCAAGCACACACACCCCAGATGGATGCCGAGGCCTCACCCCTTCCGCCCACTCCGGAAACGGACGCCACAATCAGCAGTTCCATGGACACCAGCGGTGACATCTCCTCGGCGAGTCTCGAAATCCCCTCCATCGATGACAAAGGCGTTACCACCGAGGCGACCCCCGCCGCAGTGTCCGAGCTCGCGGCACTGCGTAACCAGCTTTGCGTGCTTCAATCCCGCATTGACGCGCTCAACAACCCCTTCTACTTTTCTAAAAACTCTGCCTTTCGCTTTGCCCTGCAGCGCGAGCAGCACCTTCTCGAGTTCCTGGCCAAAATCTGCGGTACACCGGATATCGCCCCGATGCGGCGCATGGCGCACTGTCTTTATGTGAGTGATGGAAAGTGTAAACGCCACTGCATGATACTAACATCCCTCAGAAGATCCAGGTCGCCTACGACGCGCTCGAGGAGAAGCACCCCAAAGTCAAGGACATGACGGACCTCACGGACAACATCCTGTACCGCGCCGCTGGCGTCATCACGCCCGTGATCGCCGCGGACGGCGTGCATAACAATGGCGCGCTGGCCGCGTCGCTTGTCCGCCTGGCAAACGAAGTACACATGGACAAATGGGACGCTCCGCTCATTTCCTACGAGGGCATGATGGCCGCGATCGCCAAGCTGGGTAAGTGTGGCACTTCATGACAGTGAAGTATGGACGGTGGCTGACCCCAGAATCGGGGAGATACACCATCCTCCCCTGCCTTCCCGAGGGCGAGCTCCCGCTGCGCTGGTCGTGGATCTCGGAAATGCTGCTGATCGCCGCAACGGGGTACCTCAAGGAGGTCCTGGCGCTGAACATCAACGCACGTGATCTCACCGCTGCGGTGAACGATTTCCTGAGTGCCGGCGACGACGTCAAGTATCTTCCGAGGGGGGACGCGAAGGGCATCAAGCGCAAGTCGCCGAGCCCGAACGACGAGGAGACGAAGCCGAAGAGGTCTACCGCTAAGCGCCGCCGCGTGCTGTCCGAGTCGCCGGAGGTCGAGTCCGACAGCGACAACGACAGTGGCGAGGACGGCGACAATGCCAGCGATAGCGACGAGCCAAAGGCGAAGGGGAAGCGCAAGCGCTCTTCGGATTCTTCCGACGAGAAGGACGAGAAGCCGGTGAAGAAGCCCAAGGAAACCGTGAAGCCCAAGGCGAGTGCGGAGAAACCAGCGGCGAAATCAGCAGCAAAACCAGCAGCGAAGTCAGCAGCGGAGTCAGCAGCGAAACCGAATGCTAAAGCAGCAGCGAAGCCAAAACCAAAGGCGAAAGCGGCAGCCAAGCCAGCAGCCAAAACTGCAGCCAAACCAGCAGTCAAGCCCGCAGCGAAATCGGCAGCAGAAGAGCTAGCAGAATCTTCAGCAGAAGAGTCCGCAGCGGAGCAGACGAAGCGCAAGCGCAGCTCGGACGATTCCGACGGGGAGACGGCGAAGAAAACCAAGACGTCAGGCAAGTCCGGCAGCAAGTCGCCCGTGAAGAAGCCCCAGCAGCCCGAGCAGCTCGAAAAGCCCAAGAAGCCCGAGAAGCCCGAGCCGAGCGTGGACAAGCCAGTAGCGGACGCACCGGCCAAGAAGCCAACTCCAAAGTTCGTGAAAAAGAAACCATCAGAGGCACCCGAGCAGCCCGATGGGCCCGAGAAGCCCGAGCCGAGCGTAACCAAGCCAGCAGCGGACGCAACGGCCACGAAAGCCATTCCAAAGTTCGAGAAGAAGAAAACCTTCGACCCCCTCATGAAACCTGCATCCTCAGCCGCGAATATGAGGCACCACCACTTGCCGAGCCCCGCTGTCCCGCCCGCCAGGCCGTGGGACCGGGCTCCCCTGCCGCCTGCGTTCTTCGCCAAGCCGCCGACGCGTCAGCCGCCAAACCGCAGGTAGTCAATATTTTGAATATTATTCTATATTTACTGCTGTATCATATATGTTCCGACTGTATCCCAGACATGTATCTCATCTTCGATTATACGACGGCTCGGTACAATAAACCATACAAAACCCGATAACCGGCGACCAGCACGGACACGTAATGCAGAGCAAGCAGCTCTGCCACTGTTTGCGCCGGTGGCACGGACAGGGGGTTTGGAAGCACTGCAGCCCGCAGCAGCCCGTGGTGCACGCCTCCTCGATCTCGCGCTCCGCTGTGGTCAGCTTCCGCCTGGCAGTTGGCGGGGCCTGCGGGGTTAGAGCTGTGACGATGGGCGCGCGAGCGGGGGAGGTGGTGAGCGGAGGAGGACCAGCCGCGTTAACAGCAGTGGCGGCCACGAGTTGATGTCCGCAGGAGGGACGGACGTCGGGGGAGTTCGGACCTGGCTGCGTGTCGCGGATTCCGGAGGACATTGTGATCCAGTACTAAATCGCTCTCGCTGGTCTTTCGTCAGCTTCTCATCCGGAAATTTATACATTTCTCCTTGCATCGCCTCTTCATGAGCTGCGGAAGCCAGAGACCAACAAAATTATGCTTGTTATGCAAGATGCTGCTGCGCTCTGGTCTTCTTTATGAGTGTCTGTGAGTTTCCGTCGGAGCGCGCAGATTGTGGGGTGTCAGTGGGGCAGTGTCGATGATAATAATTGGGAGTCATGAGGGCTGTGATCGTTGAAATACATTACGATGCGATGCCCGCGTGTAGTTTAGGATGCAGCCACCGAAATCATAACGCAGTCACCCATCATGGATATCGTGCTCTGCCCGTGGGTTGCCTTCCGGTCGTCAGTTCAATGTTACCCAGTCAATCTGGGATGTGGGATGCTTTGGAACCTGCAGCCTGCGCGTCTGACGGCTCGAGTTTCTGCGATTACTGAGCGGGAGACCCCTAGAACCTGCCCCCAAAGCTCAGCACATCATAACCCGCTATCCTGCGTAATGAGATGCGATGCCATATGACCAATAACTCCAACTCTAGATTTTTAATTGTCCCCATCCATGCGGCGGATGAGGACGGCCGTCGCGCGGCGGAGGTGCTCAACCTCCTCTGGTGTGGGGGTTCCGCAGCCCGCCCAGCGGACCTTGGCGTTCTGGTCGACGAGGAAGACGTAGCCGAGCAGTTTGTTTTCGAGCCCAAGCGGTCGGCCGATCTGGGATTAGAGCTGCACAGTGGGGAGAAACTCCTGACTCACGTCGATTTCGGACCACTCGCCGGATGAGATAAGATACGAGTCCCACCGCTGTTTTGGGATTGTGCGCTTCAGGCTCGAGGTAAAGAATGAGACGAGCATTGATTTCAGGGGGTTCGGCTGGTGGTTGATCTGGGGGTGAGCGTAGTTCGGACGAGAGTGAAGAGTGAGGGTTTGAGCTCTGGTGGGCCTCCATTTTCACCAGTCGACAAGCCCACGGCAGATTGCACTCACCTGGATGTAGCGGAAGTGAGGCGAGCCCTCCCAGTCCTCAAGTACGGGCTCCACGAAAGCCTGAACGTGCTCCTCCGAGATACGCGTGTTGAGCAGCGCGACAAGCGACACCTTGTCCTTGAACAGGTCGGTCGTGTGTGTCTCCTCGCCCGTGAGGGCCTTGCCAGTGATATCGGGGAAGTAGAGTGCGCGCTGGCGTGAGTAACTCCGTGGTCTTTCTGCGGCTCCGACCACACTCACGTCCTCGCGGATCAGCACCGGCGGCGCGATCCACAGCTTGCCTCCGTTGGCCTTGCGTGCGAGGTTGTAGTCGTGGAAATAGCCCTGTGATGCCTCCTTGAACCTGGGAGTCAGTAGAGTCCGTAAACAGAGGCATCTCCATGGCTACTCTTCACATGTACCGCAGCCATAAAAGCCTCGGGGCCAGCTGTACCCCAAGCATCCCCTCCTTCCCAGACTCACAGTGCCTGTCGCTTGGCCTTATGCCGCTCAGCGTCGAGCATGAGCTCCTTCTTCTCCGCCCAGGTCAGCGGCGTCGAGCTCGGGCGCTCAGGCACACCCAGCGGCCGAGATAGTGGCGGGACGGCGTACGGGTCCGGCTTGTCCGCCGGCGCCTTTTCGCTCCCCGATGGTGGTGCCGGCGCCTTGCCCTTCACGTCGTGCACGTCCTTCACGTCATTTACGTCCTTGACCTTGACTTCCTCCACAGGCTTCGACTCGGACGACGCGAAGCGCACAAATGCACGTGCTGGTGCGGGACGCGCGAGACGCTGAGAGAGCGGGCGCAGGGCGGAGAGCGGTGTCCTCGACATGATGGGTGGAGCAGTGGTACCGAAGACGCGTTGTGATGCCGGCCGACTTTATCGTTGATCGTTCATCTCGTCTCGGTGAGTGACTTTTCGGATCGGGGTTTCAGGGATGGGCGAAGGAGCCATCAGTGGGGGTTATCAGTGATAAAGGTTTCTAATGGCGATAAGGGTTGTAGTTAAAAATCCTAATCATTGTATTGGGCTGTAACACCAATATTTCCACGTCATTCCAGTTTTCTTGGGTGTCTTCGTCGAGCCGTCTTTTCTCCATCTCCGACTTTGTGCATCTCAATCTCGACATTGAGCTCGACGAACAACAACCTCTAGCTCTTATCAACAGCCACTCCCAACACAAATCCAGCGATCGCCTCGCCCGTCGCTTCAGAATCCTCCGCTCGCCGCTTTCCCCCTTTTCCCCCTCCCCTCACTCCTCACGATGTCCGCCCACCAGGCCCTCCGCCGGCTGCCGCTGCGCGAGGCGATCGCCGCCCTGCGTACCGGCGAGGGCGCCGCGCCGCTCTCGAGCGAAGTCAAGGCGCTGTCATTCCGTTTTGTCGCTAAGAACTCTGAGCCGGGTCCTCGGTGAGTGGCCGAGTGGCGGGGTTGAGAGCATGGACAAGGACCACGGTCCACGGTCCACGGTCTACGAGCAGCTAGCTCCCTTCGTTTTCGACTTCCCGCTGGTCGGATCAACACTGACGGCAGCGAGTTTCTGCGCACGATCGCGCCGAGGATAGCGTACGCAAACCCGGCGCTCCCGTTTGAGGTGCAGCGTATCCGCGACCCGCGCACGAAGAGCATCGACCCGAACTCGCCCGACAAGGGCGCAGTGTGGGAGGGCGGCGAGATGCCCGGTGCGAGCATGGTGGTTGCGTTCCGTGAGTCCGACGAAGTGATATTGTGCGGTTGCTGACGGATAATCGTTACTTACTTGATTCGTTTGTCCTCGCTTTCTCTTGCGCCTCGTGACTCACATTCCCCCACTGTCTCCCTTCACGATCCAGACACGGGACCCGAGAAGACCATCCCGGTGCGCCACCTCTCGGCGGAGCAGATCTGGGAGCAGCTCGTCGAGGTCGGCGGCCTCGCGCCCGAGCAGCCCGCAACAAAGGCATGATAGACCCCGACCCGACCCTAGCATCTACACCCCACTCTCCCCTCACTTTCAGTCACAGCCGCCGGCTCGTGATGATGATGCATGCTTGATATGGACACAATACAGTGGTGGATGCGGGGTACTCGATGATGGTATGGTCTATAACAGAGGTTGCGCGGGGCGCATTGGGGGAATGGCAGATGGTGTGGATTTGCAGGTACTGAGGCAAGGGCTACGCGGTTACGCATTCTTGCTGAGGAAGTTGTCCATCGAGAGCTCGGCATACTCGTCCTCTGGCGGGAGGTCCTCGAGACTGCATGTCAGTTCCGACTCTTGCTTTTGTCACCCACCCTTCGAGGACCTTGGAGAAGCCGCTGCCGCCAGCCGCGGCAGCAGCCTTGGGCTTGTCGCCGTCGGCGGAAACCTTGAAGAGATCGAGCACCTCGCCGGTATTCATGGATCCGAGGCCGGCGTTCTGCTGCGTGACGACCGACGACGCAATGTTGAGCTTGAACCGCTGAAGACTGTCTGTCAGTAAAAGTCTGTAGTACCACTACCCACCCCATGATCTTCTCCTCGAGCGTGCCGCGCGTGATGAGGCGGTAGACGTTGACGACGCGCTTCTGGCCAAGACGGTGCGCGCGGTCCATGGCCTGCAGGTCCTTCATAGGGTTCCAGTCGTGGTCGACGAAGATGACGGTATCCGCGCCCGTGAGGTTGAGGCCGAGACCACCGACGCTCGTCGTGAGGAGCAAGACGTCGATCTTCGGGTCGGCGTTGAACGTCTCGACGATCGCGTGCCGCTTGCGCGGGTCGGTCGCGCCGTCCAGGCGCATGTACGATACGCTCGGCATCTGGCTGCGGAAGAGATCGGTCTCGATGAGGTCGAGCATCGGGCGCAGCTGGCAGAAGATGAGCACGCGGTGGGATCCTGTAAACGGTCCCGAGCCGTCAAGGCGGTCGGTGGCGTTGGAGCTGACGCCGATGCCACAGTCTGTGAGCAGCTGCTTGAGCGCCTCGAGCTTGGGTGCGTGCGAGATGTCATGCAGCGGCGGCACCTTGCCGAGCTTCTTCTCCACGGCCGCGAGCGCAGACTTGTCCTCGCGGAGCACGAGAGCAGGGTGGTTGCAGAGCTTGCGAAGGTACTGCAATGATTGGAAGACGTGCTGCTGTCCAGAGCCACCGCTTTCCGCCGCGATGACTTCGCCGGCCTCTTCGGCTGCGCGGGAGCGCGAGAACTCGTCGTACATGACGCGCTGGAGGTCGGACAAATCACAGTAATAGTCCTGGATAATCTTTGGCGGCAGGTCCTTGAGGACATCCTCCTTGAGACGGCGGAGGAGGAACGGAAGGACCTGCTTGTGCAGTGCCTCGAGCGCCGCGGCAGCCGCCTCGCGTTCCTTCGGCGTCGCCTTACCGTCTCGGTCAGCGAGGATAGGCTTCGAGAAGCGGTCGTTGAACGTCCTCTCGGTTCCCAAGAATCCAGGCATGAGGAAGTCGAACAGTGACCACAACTCCAGCACGTTATTCTGGATAGGCGTGCCGGACAGCAGCAGACGATGCTGGGCGCGGATCTGCTTGACCGCCTGGGTGAGCTTGGTCTTGGGGTTCTTGATCACGTGGCCCTCGTCGAGCACGCAGTACAGCCAGTTCATGCGGCTGAGGTCGGCAATGTCATTGCGCACCGCCTCGTACGAGGTGATCACCACGTCGTAGTGTGAGAACGACGGGCGGATTTGCGCACGCTGGACCGCGTTGCCGACGTACTGCAACGGACGGAGGTCGTCCGTGAACTTGAGGATTTCGTGGTACCAGTGTCCGATGAGGGTGGGCGGGCAGACTATGAGGGACGGGAGGTGCGCCGAGTCGACGGACCGCGTCGCCTTGTACCGCATCTTACGCTCGTGGATCATAGAACCAACGATACAGATGGTTTGGAGCGACTTGCCGAGACCCATGTCGTCACACAGGATGCCGTGCAGCTGGTACTTGGAGAGGAAGGCCAGCCAGCTGACACCGTCCTTCTGGTACTGGCGGAGCTCGGCCTTGATCTCGATAGGAAGGGCGTACTGCTCCGCACGAGAGCCGTCGAGGAGCTGGGCAAGGAAGCGACGCTCCTCGTCACGCTTGGCAAGGAGTTCTGGCGAGAAGCCCGGAGGATCAGGAATACCAGCCTCCAGAGGCACCATCTTGACCAGCGCAGCGAAGGTGCTCGTCGCCAGGAGGCGGACGCTCTCGTCCGAGTCTGACATGCGGCCGAGGACAGGGACGATGAGGAAGAGTACATAAGGCAATGCCTTGATGTCGAGCAGCTTGATGATGTGGTGGATGGCCTCGACCGCGCCTTGCCGCGAGTGCACGCGCTCAGCGTCACCGACGAGGGGAACGAGATCGTTGACGACGATCCGCATACCCTCCTCAGTCGCCACGTCGCAGAGCGTAGCGAGGGTGCGTGCAGCGGCATTGCGAATGACCGCGAAGGACGACTGCAGCGCCACAATGAGAGAAGGGAACAGGCTGACAAGCCGCTCGTGGTGCGCAGGGTCCAGCTCGGGGGCGACGAGGCGAAGCGACGTGAGTGCGTCCACGAGATTCTGGCCACGGCCGGCCTTTTCGTCCTCCGGAGCCAGCTTCGCGTCGAGAGTAACGCAGTCCTCCTCCGCGAGACGGAGAGGTGCACTGAGTCCCTCCCAAAAGGTTGGAAGCGCATCGAGGAGAGTCGCGCCAAAGCGGCGGGCAGTGGCGCCGAGGGCAGCAAGCGCGCCGCGGCGGGTAACCCTCGCGGCGATCTGCTTCTCCGACTCCTCGAGCACCTGCACGCCACCGCGGCGAGTGACAGAGGTAGCGGCAGGGGTGTCTTTGAGCGACAGAATGCCGTCGGTGCTGGTGGTGAAGACTGGGGTGACAGACACGTCCGAGTTGAGGAACGCGAACAGGTTGCTGATCACCTTTTCCGTTGGGTTAACGGGGGCGGTGAACTGGGGCGATGCGCAGTACGCAATGAATGCGCCGACGCTCTCTGCTGCGCGGGCTTGCAGGAGCACGGACTCGTCCTTCTTGACCGCGTCCATGACGGCCTTGACGACAGGGCCGACCTTGGGTGGCATGGTGGTCAGCGCGATGAGGGCGCCGGCCACGCTGGCAGCCACCTGGATATCCAGGCGTTCTTTCATGGCACTAAAGTATCCGATGGAGGCAAGAGCCTTGCGCTGGCGGTCGCGGAGGTTGGCCAGTGCGGCCTTGGCAGCGGCTCCCCGGAGAAGACCGGTAAGCGCCTCGAAGGTTGGGCCAACGGCGCGACGGGCCGTGTCGAGGGTGAAGGCACCTTCGCCGCCAAGCGGGTCGACCTTGGAGGGAAGCTCCGGAATGCGGTCCTTCTTGACCTTGCCCTCGGTGGTGAACGCCGTGAACAGCGCGCGCACCTCGGTGTACACGCGTGTCAGGGCCGTGGACATTTCGACGTACGTCGCACGCGGGGCGAGGAGGCTGATGAGCGTCGGGCCCAGATCGGCCGCCTGGGCTTCGGCTGGTGCCATGAGTGCCCATTCTTGCACGATCGTCGAGGCGAGGAAGACCTGGTGCGCGCCTGCCGAGCCGAGATACTTCTTGATCAGGTCGATGTCATCAAACATGTGCTTGTACCGCCGCAGCAGGGCGAGCGCCTTGGCTGCCGCGATGCGGGTCTCAAGAACGGTATCGGTCGAGATGAGACTCATGTCACCAGCAAACATAGCCTTGTCGACATCATGTCCGCGCACACGGCGACCAACAAACAGCGATTCGTCCAGTGGGGAGCCGACGGGTGTCATGACAATCGCATACCAGTCCTCAATGTTGGGACCCACAGTGTCATCAAGATTGGTGCTGGCGAAGACCGCCTCGAGTGCGCGTGCGGACACCTCGCGGATCTCCACGCGGTCCTCGAGAACAAGGTTCTGGAAGAGAAGAGACAGCAGGTCTGCTCGGATCCAATCCCCGGGGAGAGTTGGAACTGTGACGAGCACGAGAAGCGCCTTGGCGACGGCAAGGCGGACCGCCGCGATGGGGTGGCGGATGAACGCGTAGATGCGCGAGATGAGTGCGTGGCGGTCCTCGTTGGCGGCCATGAGGGCGATGACCTCCTCGTGCGCAAGCATTGCGCCGAGTACGTCCATGACGGCTCCGGTACTGCTGCCGAGTTCGTCGGTGCCTTCGCCAAGGCAGTCCCATAGGGTCTGGACTATAGAGCCGAGCTGCTCAAGTCCCATCAACGCGGAGGTGATTGGGAGAAGGGTCGATGCGGCAACTGTACGGACATCGTCGTCGGCATCGCGGAGCGCGATAAGGGCGCATGCGACGACATCGTCCACAATCGTCTCTGGATCTCGCACCGCGACCTCGTATTTCAACCCAAGCAGGCCGGCGTGACGCAGCTCCCACGAGAAACGCTCCCAGCGGGGTAGGCCTTCCGCCTGCTTGCCACGTTTGGCCCAGGGCTGCTGCACCATGGTTGTGAGCGCGGTGTGCGCGTCCGCCTTCTCCACGTCGCTCTCAAACTTGAAGAGAATGCCGAGTGCCTGTGCGGCGGTTTCACGAACTGGTGCCATGACGGTGTCACCGACAAAGTCACCGAAGCGGTCCATGGCGAGGAGGTGCAGTAGAGCGTGTGCGAGGGCGGTGAGGAAGCCGGGGTATCCGGCGCCGAGCGTTGCGCCAGTCGAGCGAACCGTCTCCATAAGACCAATAGCCGCGCCGTGGCGTGCCTCCCACGCGGGATCGGTGAGCGCCTTTGTGAGCTCGACAACGACGGCGGACCAAGGTGAGTGGCCCTGGGGTTCTAGTCGCAATGCCTTGGTCTCATGTGGTTCCACTGCACCGCCCTTCTTTCCCGGATCGATAACAACCTGCTCCGGTTCGGACTTGATATCCGGCTCCGACTTGATATCAGGTTTGACATCAGGTGGAGGCGTGCCAGTCGGTGTGCCCTTGGGTGTGGTCTGTGGCGAGTTGGGCCCCGACCCACCGCCTGACGCCGTGCCGCCCGATGCTTTGTCGTTCAGCCGGCGCATCTTATTCGCCTCCTCGACGAGATTGTTTCCCTTTTTGCGCTTCAGCATCGCGATCTGGCGTGCCGACAGGCCCTCGAAAACATCTGCCGGGGGGGCACCAGTCGGTGGCGTGCTGGCACCGGCAGACGCCGCGGGTGTGTTTCCATCGCCGTCCGCGTCGTCGAGCACCTTGTCCATATCTCCGCCGAGGTCGAGGCCGCCGCCGAGTCCCACAGCGCCCATCATGGCCTTACGGCGCTTTGCGCGATCGGCAGGACCAGGTTTCGCAACGTACTCGCGCCCTGCTGATGCAAGCAGGACTTCTGATTGCGAGACCGTGGCCATTACGTCAAACGGCTCGCCCGCGCCTGGGATCGGACACGGTTCGTCTGGCGGGCTGCCCTCCCATGCCGGGAGTGCTTGGGCGATGAGGCCGAGGGCGTGTGCTGCTGCGTTGCGCGTCTCGGAGCTCCGGCTGCGGAGAAGGGGGATGAGCTTGGCGATTGTCTCTAGTGCGTCGGGCCACGCGTCATCTGCTGGCAGCGAGGTGAACGTCTTGAGGGCGACATCTGCGAGCTGCCGCGCGGCGGTGCGCCGGACGAGCGTCGAGGTACCCGTGTCGAGGAGGAGGATGAGTTTTGACATTGTGGTGGAGGGTGGAGGGTGCGGAGTGTGATGAGATGTGATGTGGTGATCGTGTGTTAAAAGGTGTGATGTGCAGGTATGTATCCCGTTATCTCCTCAGCCTGCTGTGTACAGACTTGGGCTGTCGTCGCCGGCTGCAGGAGGGTGATGGGGATACAATGCCTGTGTTGGAAGGTGACCTTTTTGTTCTCCACCAGCACAGAAATGTGGAGTGGAGTGGTGGAGGCCGAGATTGCGTGTGGCCACTGGTGGGGGTGGGGGAAGGGGAGAGGGAGAGGGAAGGGGTGGTGGATTTAAGAGTTTATTTGATTTTTATATGACCGCGCGACGCGTCGTGTGAGTGTGTGATCCCTCCCTTAATATCCTATATGATGAAAGTCTGATTAGAGATGGTGAATGGGATATTAGGATATGATAGGGGAGGATTAGGACGCGAGTGGAGAGGCACACAATTTTTCGGAGATGGGGGGGGGGGGCCAGGACGCCAGCGAGCAGAGCTTTGTTATATCTATGAGCCACGGTCCGTTTCCCCCGCGGACTATTGCACCGCACGCGTCACACACACACAACGTACTGTGTGCGGTGTGACACCGGAAGCAAAATTTGAACGGCAAATGAATCACCTCGCCACGCGCTCTGTGCACCATCTGCGGGCCCCCACACCGTATGCACACGTGCTTTTTGTTGTCACGTGACTATAAGGATCATGACCGTCGGTTGGCATAACACCGCGGATATATTGACTTAGGCGGACGCTGTCCTCATGACGGAGAATGCTGAAGGTGTCCGTCGCTCATCCCGAACCTCAAAGGAGCTCGACTGTTCCACAGTTCCGCAGATCCGCAGATCCGCAACAAAAACCGCGTTGGATGCGGTCTAGCAGGTCTTAAGTCTTGCTACAGCACGGTAGCCATGCGCAGCCAGCGATATACGAAGTGACATAGGCGTACCGATCCCTCGGAGGAACTCCAGAAAGCCCCATGCAGAGTCGTATGGAAACTCCCTTTGTAGCTTCGAAAGCGAACCGAGCAAAGTCGTGATAGGTAGAACGTTGGGCGTTGACTGACCCCGCTCGAAGGAGGCCTGTAATGAGTACAACATTCCTAACAGGTAGACCAAGGAAACCGGAGTGACTAGACACCTTTGACGCGACTGTGCGTCTTGGCATCCACACGGTCGTTAGAGAGGTCTGTATGGCCCTTTCTTGAAGCTAGTTATCAGTGAGCGTTCATACCATTAGGCATCATCTAGTCCGATTGGTAGAACCTGGCCCTGCCCTCCCTTTGATCTCCATGTCCGAATACCAGCTGGCTGCCCATCCAATGGGCGTTCGGAGCCGACTCCGGGCCCATGCAGCCAACGCTCGACGCGCGACGCGACAAACCGCGTTCTTGGGGCAACAGGGCCTCAGGCCGTCGACGACCTAGCCTAAACTTCCTCCACAATGCGCCACAGGAAGCGCGGCTGGGCGGTCCTGTAGATTCCAGGACAGAAGGATTTGATACCTGCTGGTGTAGTTGTAGGGTTGCAGCGCCGTGAGGCCAGGGCTTGCATGGAAACTAAGCTTGAACGCGTAGCCTCCCTCAGCTCCCTGCTGTCCTGCTGCTGGTTGAGGTGGGCGTATACTCGCATTCCGCCTGGCATGACGTTAATCATTCCGGCGCGTAAGAGAAGCACGGTATGCAGCTATATGCACCTGTGCGCTTCAATCGCTTTGTTGTTGTGACCGTCCATCAAAGGAGAAGGCAAAGAGCACTGGGATTATGGTGGCGCTTGTGCGACGCTCGTGGCGGCGCTTGAGTCTTCTCCGATCTCCCGGTCTCCGACCCACTACACTCTCGGTCACATGCTTTCATCCAGCACCGTAACCGGTCGTTTCAGATTGATGGCATATACAGTAGATGGCATGCAAACGACTGGGCGGTGGAGCAAAGTATGGCCGTACAGCAGTGGCGCCTCCTTGTGTGAGACACCCGGCTGGCTTGTGGCATGGAAGACAATGAAGTCGTGGTAGACCGGTGTGCTGGTAATTGTGTGAGATCTGGAAATCTGGATACCTGAAGCTGCAGAAAGTATCTCGAACTGGATCTGGATCTTGATCGCAAAGGCATGAAAATACGAGACGCAACAATCATTCTGTGGTTCGCGACGCGTCTACAGATCTCGAAGCGAGGCATGTCGACTGTACGACTGTAAGCGACTGTCGCACGCAAACATTTGCATCCTCGTGGTCATTGCCACATGCCACAGACTCGGTGCAGTCAGGAAAGTCGCGACATACCGTTGTCCGCCAGGATGCAGGATGGAACCTTTGTAACCTTCATCTCTACGCTTAACAAGGTGCATTTCAGGCACCCCCGATCGTGCACAAATGTCTCAACCATCAACACCAAATTATGAAGTTCGGTTTATGTTCTGTTCTATTTGCTGCCTTGCCAGAGATCCAGAAGCTACGAAACGGCCTTTGACGTTAGGACGACTTGTATGAATTGCGCTTCTGTCTCAGGCCCAAAAAAAAAAAAAAAAAAAAAAAAAAAAAAAAAAAACGAAAAGAAGGGATCCACGGGCGACACAAGAGCTTAATAATTACAGGGGACCATGACCATAAGTCGCAAGAATATTAAGAGTCTTCGAGCTTTGAGCTTTGAGCTCTTCAGAGTAGTAGTGGAAGTAAAGCCCGTGCCTAACATCCCTTTGAAGAGGATTGAGAGCGCTCCCTGGAACGAATCAATGTGGCCAGCACCACCAGAAGGACAAGCTCCGAAGCTTAACGGACGAACAGAGCCGCCCAGCGTCCAGCTCCTTTCCGCAGCTTTGCGCAATAGTCGGTAGCTGTAGATCCGCAATCCCCTGGTCCAAAGCGATTCAGATACTCAGAGACATCATGCACCGTTAGACGGCAACACAGATTAAGACCAGGTGATGCAAAGGCAAGGAGAGATGAAGTAGTAGAAGGTGAAGGGGCTGCATCGTTTCGCTGTTAGACCCAACGGCCCGGTGTACACGATGTGCGCGATGCGTAGTGTGTGGTGCACGCGTGCACGCGTGCACGGCGCACGGTGGTGCATGCATGAGAGCAGAGCTAGCAGAGGTGTCACATTCATACCCATCGACCGCGACCGGTTTACAGGTTTCCAATGAAAAAAACCCTCTACTTATGAATTGTGGCGTTCCTTTTGATGTCGTCGTCTGGGATACTACCTCCTGTCGTGGCGCATGTGTCACCCCTTCCCCCCGTACTCCCATATGCCCCAGCATATGCCCCAGTGGGCCAGTGCCCCGTTGCCCCACTTTGCCCTTCAGTAGTGCATGAAACCCTTCCATTCCAGCACCTGTCCGCCTGTTCGTACCTGCATCCCCAAGCGCCCAAGCTATCAATGAAAAGGATGTCGTCGCACTAGAATGGACAGAAGGATGGGCTTGCAGCTGGGCAGGGACGGCCAATTGCCCTATCCAGCTGCCTTGGACTTCTAGCGTCCTTTGTTTGTTCAGAGGTCGGGGCTTGGGCGTCCCTCCCTCTCTGCCTCTCTCGCGCTCTCTCCGTCTCTGTCTCCTCTTCCTCTGCGTATTGAGAAGAGACCAGACCACTTTTGTACCTACTAAATTGGACCAAAGTGCAGCAGCCCAGTCAGCCCAGTCAGCCCTACTGCAAAGAGAGACAATGCTATACAAAGAGACGGCCGAAGGGGGAGCAGCACATGCTACCCCCCTTCCCCCCCCCCCCCCCCTCCCCCCCCCCTTCCTCCCTCACGACCCGTTCTCCTCCAGCGACAATCCCTCTCTAGCCTCTTCCTCGCTATCTCAACTTACGCTCGTTAATCTTGACTTTGTTCTTTCTCTCATCTCATCTCGTGTTGATCGACAGACAAACTTTCGTCTCTCCTCTCTCTTTCCACCCGCAAAACACAAATACAATGTCCAAGCTCATCTTCGCTGCGGCCGCCGGCGCTTTTGTTGCCGTTGCCAACGCCCAGGCCGCCCCCGACTGGAAGCTCATTCCCTCCGCCTGTGCCCAGCAGTGTGCCCAGACTGTCGAGACCAGGTAAGTCATGCTGGACGACGAGGAGGGGAGTGACGAGGGCGTCTGTGGCGGAAGGGATTGTGATCACCCGTCTGTGCGGATTGTGCGCCGCCTTGTGGTGATCGGCCCTCCCAGCTCTACCACAGTGCTAAACTGTGTTGCCTTTGACCATTCTATTCTATCCCAAAGGCCAGATTCAATAGTTTTGGAGCTATGGTTCCTGGTCTCCACTTGCCGAAGTCGAATGGAATCCCATCCCATGTCTTTCCGCACAAACATTGTTTCGGCGGTCCTTCATCCAGAACCACACTAACCTCCCAGCTTCCTCTGCCACGAGCAGTACACCATCGGCACCCTCGTGTACAGCTGCTTCTGCAACGCCTACCCCTCCGACGCCGCGGGCTGCGCCACCTGTCTCGAGTCGAACAACGCTGCCGCTCTGTGAGTATTGGATCTTTGGTCGTGTTATCGTTATCGTGAACCATTTTTGGTTGGTTGTCTTCGATCGTGCCTGCCACTGTTCCTGTACCGGCCAAAGTCATTTCAACCGAGTAGGGTGGTTAGACTCCCGAAGTTGATGCGGGCCGCGGATGAGTGAGAAATGCGTGACCACCATCCCATTATCTGTGCTTCGGTTGCATCCAAGTCGATCGAAACAGACCCATGTGCATCCGCGGTAACCCGGATACGGGATCGGGGACGCGTCCCTTGGCGTGTTTCTGCTCCATACGCGACATGGTGTTGCGTGACCCGAGGCGTTCAAGGCGTCTCCCGTGTGTGTGAGGGAGAGTAAGCATGATGCGTGAATGCCTCGCGTCTCGCGCGTCTCAGATTCCCCTTACTGTTCCCCCATTCTGTGCGACCGCACCACTCCCCGTGCTTCGATACATTACCACCTGCGTGCTCCCACTAACACCCCCAGTGCCGGCCTCCTCAAGGGCACTACCGAGGACTGCAAGACCCAGGAGAAGAACTGCGCGTTCGCGTGCGCCTTTGAGACATGCCCCTCCAACGACGTCAACTGCCAGTGTGACGGCGGTTACCTCTCCAACATCTTCAACTGCGCGTCCTGCAACACCGCTAACAACAATGCCGGCTCGACCGACCTGTGAGTTATGACAGTTTGAGAAATTGCGTTCTGACATTGCAGCTCCAACTTCAAGTCGCTCAACGAGTCGTGTGGCATGCAGAACTTCACCGGCGCCGCCCAGGACTTCCACACCTTTGCCCAGTCCCCGACCGGCCAGGACGCGTACGTCGCTCCCACCCTGACCGCTACTGGTGGTGGTGAGGCCGCTACCGGCACCTTCAACGCTCCTACCGACAAGCCGGCCGCCACTGCTGGTGCTCCCACCGTCTCGGGTGCCGCTGCGGGCTCGGCTTCCGCTTCCCAGACGGGAGCCGCCGCCGCGAACCCCACCACTGCTCCCACGGCCACCTCGACCCCCCTCGGCTCGGCCTCCCACTCTGCCAGCGGCACCGCGGCCTCGGGTGCCAAGAACACCACTGCGCCCTCCACCACTCCCAAGTCTGGCTCGCCCGCCACCGTTGCCCTCCCTGGTGCCGTCGCCGTCGGTGCGGCCCTCTTCGCTGCCCTTCTCTAAGCAGCACGTACTTTGACAGCCATCTCTCCTTCTTTGGCCGCAAAGGTCTGTAGCGCCATCTTGCGCCAAGTCCGGCCGTGACACCCACTTTCATACCTTTATTTATTTATTCCGCATTCCTTTTTGCTCTTTCGGTTTATGATGGATGTCATTTTATTCCTAGAGTTGGGCAGAACATGGCCACCCACTACGTCAGGACGGTCAGGCTTCAGGGCGAATGGAAAGCACAAGCCGACTTCCACGCAGCGCATCTGGTCTTAGCAACTGCAAGGTTTCGGTCCTGCAAGGTCACGTCGGTGGCGCATAAACTCGTGCTCGCAACAATGCTGTAGGTATACACGACGCTTTTGACATATCCGCACACGTCTCGCACATTCCTGCTGTCAAACAATCTATTAAATGGTAAAGTCGGGGCGGGACGGGGTCTACATCCTCGGCTGGGCGCTGCGAGGGGCCCAGGGGGGCGGGGGGGCCGAGGGAACTGCGTCGCGCAGAGAGGTGGGACACGGCGACCAGCATGATATACAGCTACACTAAACTGTTCTTTCGTTGGAGAGGCAATTGTGTGCCGCCCGCCTAATCCGTGGCGCGCACTTTGCCGCCGCCGGCCGGGGGCGCAAAGCCCGTGTCGCTCAGGAGGGCCGAGTGCTCGTCGACCTCGTTCGCGGCGGCCACGACCTCGCCGACCGTCACGATCTGGTCGGGCGGGATGTGCGTGCCTTCTGGCACGGAGATGACGCGGCCGGACCGCGTGCGCTTGTGCCGCCGCGCCTGGCGCGCGCTCCGGCCTGCTGCCCATGGTTCACCGCGGCGCGCCGCCATGCCGGTGAAGGTTAGGAAACCAAAGGTGATTGCGGAGGTGAGCGCCGAGGCGACGCCAAAGTAGAGGGCGCGGGCTGGGAGTCAGTGGTTGCAATGAGTGGTCAGAGGACGGGACGACAGGCGGCGTGTCCGGCGATGGCTCAATGGAAAAGGCAGAGCCAGCGCCCGCAAACACTCTAGCTTGGTTCTCCCTCCCTTTCTCCACTCACCAAGATGTGCGCCGTGCCCAAACTGCATGTCCGTGTGGTAAACACGCAGAATTATCACGATCGAAAGGGTCTGCAGCGCGCAGTGAACAAGCATCGCACCCGAAATGAGCTTCCACTGCTTTCTCCGCGCGCGTGCACGGGCCGTCCGCTTGCCTGAAGGATCTGTCAGCATCACACTCAAGAGATATGAATTAGAATTAGCGCCACCCCGCCTCCTTCAGTACTCCGTGCTCTCTAGAGAGATGCAACACATAAAATCTTAGAGAAGAAAGGCGGATGGGAATAGAGTAGCGATTGAGACACTCCGCCCGCCTCATGGCTCGCCGCCTCATGGCCACATCTTGCCCCGCCCCCCTGCTTCCTCCGGTCCCAATGGCTGCTGCAACAGCGAATGAGACGTGAAGGGGGGACAATGCGCATCTGCGCTGCGGAAAGATAAGGTGCATGGTTACCTCTTGCCCCACGCCAACCAGTGGGGATGGAGAATCAAGGACTTACCCTTGTGCAGAAAGATGAACAGGAGCGATACCAGCGCGAAGAGGCAGGGAACGAGCGCCAGCTGTGCGGTATATCCCGCCGAGTCCCAGAGGACGCAAAATCCCTCGCCAAACTGCTCGCATTCTGACCTGAGAGTGTGAGCGTACCGCTAATCTTAGCGCAGAGATAGCGCAGACAAGCTGGGAGACTTGTCCGGCTAAAGAGATAAGCAGCGCATGGAGCAGATGGAGTGTACAGTGATGGACAGGGACGGAGCGGCTCGCACCACTGGCTCGCCAGTACCGATGACGGTATTTGATGTCAATCTGTCCCCTCGTTGTCGCTCTCGGCGTCCCTCCACACTTCCATCACACCTGCGCCACTATGACACTTACCGTGTCGGGAACGGCTCGCATTGCCACCGCCCGGGCTTGCCAGTTGGCTTCAATGCCGGGACGTCGGTGACATCTGCGAGCGGGGCGAGCAGGGGGGTTGCACGTTGAAGAAGTGCCGGAACATGCAGCTTGCGCACACACCGCTGATAGAGGCCATACCTGTACGATGTCAGCCGGAATGGAGCGGGAACACGCAGGGGCCAAGGCCGGCGTTCGAGAAGCACAACTCGGCACACACGACTCGGGGCGAAAAAGCTGGCGAGCCCAGCAATCACACGAGCGCAGGTGCGAGTGAGACTGTGACAGTAACGCACTTGGTCTCGAAGTTTGTTGGGCCGGGGTTCTTCGCTACGACTCGTACGAGGTCGGCAACCTGGAGTCAGACGGGCAGCGGGGGGCTATGCCATGCAAGGCAAGGCAGAGGCCGACAGCGAAAAGAAAGAAGAGCGCACATAGATATTCAGCAGTGTCAACGAGGTGGCGGCGAGGAGGAAGAAGAGGGATACGAGGTATGGGCTCTTGCGCATCGAGTGTTTGACTCTGGTGGTCGGCATCTGTTCGCCGTGGTAATGGTGGCGCGGGCGATGGCGGTGTTCGTCGACCCGGTCGCGGCGGTCGCGAGAGCCAGAGTCGGACATGGTGGGTGGTGCAGTGACGGGGTTAGTCCGACGACGGCGAGTGAGAGAAAGAGAGACTAGAGGGAGAGAGAGTGAGTGGTGAGTGAGTGAGAGAGCGATGACTGCATCGAAAGGGATGTATGGTCCATCGCATGGCATGGGTCCGTGGGCCACGGCATGGGGCGGAGACGAGGAGCAAAGTGTCATACAAAGTGTGTGCTCGGCGGGAAAGGCCCCGGCCCGGTGGAGGCCGTTGCGGAGAGGAGAGGGAAAGAGGGAGTAGGAGAGAGGGACCGAATTAGGGGAGGACACTTTTGTGGTTCATGGCAGCGGTTGCGTCACCGGTTCACAGGTCACTTACTACCTACTACTGCTACTACCACTACTTTCTCATCCATTGTTGTTGCAAGTAGTGGTAACTTTGAGACACACGACCAGACACTATAGAGAGAGAGAGAGAGAGAGACAAGTGTCCCAGATCAAGAGTCAACACCGGCGTCTTCCGTGTTCATCATCAACCACCATCAAACATCATATGGACCACGACGACACGCCGCCCGCCTCGCCAGGGCATGACGCCGACGTCGAGCCAGCGGGCCCCAAACCCATCCGCAAGCTCACGCAGGACGTTGTGAACCGCATCGCCGCCGCAGAGGTGAGTACGAGCAGATCGCAAAGTCTGGCAACCTCTGAGATGGCCTGGGAAATCGCCAGCGAACGTGTATTGCTGGCCAATTTTTCCAGTGTCCGCTTGGCGCACTCCGCGCGTACCCGCGTTCTCCACCGCCTCATACCTTGCAGAATGAATACCTCTCTGACACAACCCAGATCATCCACCGGCCCGCCAACGCCGTCAAGGAGCTCCTCGAGAACGCGCTCGATGCGGGCTCGACGTCGATCAAGGTCACGGTCAAGGACGGCGGGCTCAAGCTGCTCCAGATCACGGATAATGGGCATGGGATTAATGTATGTCGCGCCCGGGCATCGTGTTTTGATGTCTTCCTCGCGTTGTTTACTCGTGTTCATGCATACTAATCCTCCAGAAAGCAGATCTTCCACTTCTCTGCGAGCGATACGCGACATCGAAGCTTAAGGCATTTGAGGACCTGCAATCCCTCGCGACGTATGGCTTCCGCGGTGAAGCACTGGCAAGTATTAGCTACTGCTCGCATCTCGAGGTGGTGACGAAGACGCGTACCGACTCGTGCGGTTGGAAGTGAGTAGCTGCACAATTTTCCTCCTTCCAGCTAACCACGACCTGCAGAGCCCAGTATGCAAATGGCGAGCTCAAGGGAGAACCGCGTCCGACCGCCGCGAACGACGGCACAGTTATTATCGTGGGTGTGCAGTGTTCCACAATATTCTAACCCACCAGGCGGAGGACCTGTTCTACAACATGTCGCTGCGCAAACGTGCTTTTCGCTCCTCATCGGATGAGTATGCGCGTGTCCTCGACGTGGTCACAAAGTACGCTGTTCACAATCCCCAGACCGCGTGGGTGTGCAAGAAGGTAGGTGTCTTGATTCCTCGGAGCTATGACTCATGTCAGGCGGGAAGTGCCATGGCGGACGTGTCGACGAATGCCAACTCGACATGTCGCGCGAACATCGGTCTTCTCTATACACCTGCGCTTGCAGCAGAGCTCCTCGAGGTGCCGCTTACCCACTTTCCTGCCAAGCTCGGCGCGAGCTGCCACGGATGGGTGAGCAATGCGAACAGCAACTGGGCCCGCAAAGGGGGATGGTTGCTCTTCATTAACAGTGAGTCATCAGCGTCTTTTCTCTCTCAGCTGTGGACGATGGCAAGCTGACATGCAGATCGCCTGGTTGAGAGCTCCAAAATCAAGAAGGCAATTGAGGGACTATATACCGCTTTCCTACCGAAGGGGGCTTCGCCGTTCGTGTACCTCAGCCTTTCAATCGACCCCGCCAAGATCGATGTCAACGTGCATCCGACCAAGAGTGAAGTCCACTTCCTTCACGAGGATGAGGTTGTGGAGGCGATCGTTTCGGCAGTAGACAAGGCCCTATCTGGCGCCAACACCTCGCGCTCTTTCACCGTACAGATCATGCTCCCTGGTGCTGAGGGATTAACCCAGCGCGGGGAATCGTCCAAATCTGGAGGGGCAACTCAGACTCAGAGCCAGCGCCCGCGTGTGGCACCAAACTACAAGGTGCGGATGGATCCCACGAACCGGACGCTCGACTCGATGGTGGTCATAGCAAACCCGAGCGAGATCACCGCCTACGACGAACGGCCAACGAAGCGCCGCGGTGTGACGGACGACACTGTAGAACTATTAGACGAGGAGGAGGAAACTCCCATGTGGAGTGCTGCGGACGACAAGGAGAAGACCAAGGAGATCCCCGAGAGCGTGTGTGACTTTACGAGTATCCAAGAGCTGCGGCGAGCAGTTCGGAAACGCGCCAGTCAAGGTGAGCTGCAATAGACACAAAAGAGCTGACATCAGATTTGATAGAGACATTCGCAAAGCACGCGTTTGTCGGGGTGGTGGACCGCCAGATGTGTCTATCTCTCATACAGCACTCAACAAGACTGTTGTTGGTTAATCATGCTTCTCTTGGGTGGGTAGGAGCATTGGCTTTTCTGACCCAGCAGGGACGAGCACTTCTACCAGCTTGGCTTGAGACAGTTTGGAGCACTGGGGCGACTGCATCTTGAGCCGGCACCGAAGCTCGCGGACCTTCTCCGCCTTGCCGCTGAGGATGAGTCGGGTATCGCGGAGAATGGATTGACTGTCGATGAGGTCGTCGAGGTGAGTTTACCATCGACAATCCATAATAACTCTCAGAAAGCCACAGAGCTGCTGGTCTCCAAAGCGGAGATGATAGACGAGTACTTCTCGCTTCGTCTTGGTTCAGGCTCGGTGGAGAGCATCCCTCTTCTTTTGAAGGGATATACACCCAATCTGGACCGTCTTCCACACTGGCTACTTTGCGTAGCGACACGCGTGGATTGGACGGGCGAGAAGGAGTGTTTCGAGACATTCCTACGCGAGCTGGCGTTCTTCTACTCTCCGCGACCATTCGACGACATGGAGCCGGAAGACACAGATCCGGATACAGCAGAGACAACAGAAGAAGCCGCCCACCAGCTGTGGCAGCTCGAGCACGTTCTCTTCCCCTCGTTCCGGCGCACGCTTTGGCCACGCTCGCTCACGGACCGCGACGTGAGCCAGGTGGCCAACCTCCCCGACTTGTTCCGCGTCTTTGAGCGCTGCTAGACTGTATTGTATATCTTGGGTTTGGGACGTCATGGGCGTGATGGGCGCGTGGGCATGCGGCCGACGCGGCGGTCCGTACACTGCACGGAGGGTGTTCTAGCGTTCTCCGCTGCACCGCATGCATGCGCCGCGGTGCGGCGCATGCTCCGTGCGCCGTGTACGTGGCTGTGGTGACGCCGCCTCCCTGCGTCCTGTGTCCTGCATCACGCATCATGCACATTGTAGCATAGCATGTAGCCGCAAAGGATGAATGCCGGGGCAACACGGCACGACTACCCCGCACTCCTCGGCGGTGGTCGGAATTGGGGGTGGTTCTTGCGACCAACCCGAGGGTCCGATGACGATGCTGTAGGGCAACCGGACGGGGAACTGGAGACTGGGGGTGCCGAACTCAGGCTGCGATGGTGGTTGTGCAGTTGCAAGGTCGCAAGAAGTCGCCAATTTGGTTCCGCATGGGCGGAGAGCCGAGCTGACAAGTTGGCTCTTTGAGTGAGAGATTGTTCCAGGGCCCAAGCAGAATGCAGGGTTAGTTGATTGAGTGTGGGGTGCTGCGTCATGCTACTCGCTGGAGAGAGAGAGTGTGAGAGAGAGGGAGTGAGCCAGTGGGCGGACACTCACAGTCCACTACTGGGGGTATTAAGATCGCAGCAACGACCTCACTGTTGTCATTACACACCTCTTCTCAACCCCAACCCACAAAAGAAATCAGACAACATGGCTCGCAAGTTCTTTATCGGGTGCGTAACACAAAGCAGCGATCGGACGGGATTGAGCCCTCACCGCCGGCTGCCCAACCCACACACGGAGAGCTCGCTGACACCGTAGCGGTAACTTCAAGATGAACGGCTCGACTGAGTCGATCAAGAAGATCGTTTCGGACCTCAACGACGCCAAGCTCGACGGCAAGAACGGTGAGTGCTCGAGGAGAGGGCGCGAGTCGACATCGGCTTGTCGGGTGTGTGAAACTTGGGGCTGTGTGCTCCTGCCCGGCTTGATCGTGTCGAAGTTCCGCCATCTCACGGCGGCACGCTCTGCGTTCCAGTATTCCAGGTGAAGTGGGCACGCAACTCAGCTGTCTTGATACTGGACGAGAGAGCAGACAGGAACACCTCGCCGGCTTGCCGCACTGGTCGTCCACCGTACCCTCGTGCCCCTCGTGCCCTCGCCTGCCTCATACCGCTAACATCCCAGAGGTCGTCATTGCGCCCCCGGCCATCTACCTGATCTCGACGCTCGAGCAGGCCAAGTCGCCCATCCAGGTCTCGGCACAGGACTCGTACTCGAAGAACAGCGGCGCCTACACCGGCGAGATCTCCCCCGAGCAGCTCAAGGACGCCGGCGTCCCGTGGGTCATCCTCGGCCACTCTGAGCGCCGCTCGCTCTTTGGCGACTCGGACAAGGTTGTCGCGGACAAGGTCAAGGCCGCGCTCGCCGTCGGCCTCAAGGTCATTGCCTGCATTGGCGAGACCCTCGAGGAGCGCGAGAAGAACGTCACCAACGACGTCTGCCAGCGCCAGCTCGAGGCCATTGCCGCCGCCATTGACGAGAAGGACTGGAAGTGAGTGATCCCGAGAGAGTGTAAGCGGCGGGTGTGTTCTTCTTTTGATCACCCGCCGCTACTCTCCCCCATAGTCACAGCCCACTAACCCCACAGGGACATTGTCATTGCTTACGAGCCCGTCTGGGCCATCGGCACCGGCAAGGTCGCGACCGCGCAGCAGGCGCAGGACGTTCACGCCGACACCCGCGCGTGGCTCTCGAAGCGCGTTTCGCCCGCCGTCGCCGAGGCGACCCGCATCATCTACGGCGGCTCGGTCAACGCCAAGAACTGCGGCGAGATTGGCGCCGGCAAGGACATTGACGGCTTCCTCGTTGGCGGCGCGTCGCTCAAGCCCGAGTTTATCGACATCTGCCGCACCAACGCTTAAAATGGGGGACTTTTTGTGTAGCATGAAATAGCATGAATGCAGCAGTGCAGAAGCAATATGATTCGATGCGCAAGGAGCAGGAAGAAGGGGAAAGTGGAAGATGGAGAGCAGATGAGCTTGCGCCGATGAGGGCAGAGTCGAACTGTCTTGTGATGCAGAGGGAGCGGATCATACCCCAGGATAGGCGAGATTATGCAACTCTGGTACGTACTCAACTGACCACCTTGGACACTGAGTATTGTGCTCCAAATGTAAAGCTCCTCTTTCCCCGTTCACCACGCGCCGACTGCACATCCCTCCCACCCCTCCCTCAATGCAGTAGTGAATGCATACTCCCCATCTACCAGCCCCAGCCGTGGTTCATCTTACGGCGGAGCTTTCCGTCCTCGCGCACGATGCCCGCCGAGCGGACCTTGCGGAGCACCTTGTTGCGCTCCTCGTTCCGCTTCTCCTCGACGCTCTTTCCCTCGCGGAGCACGAAATGGATGCGCGCCGAGGGGTGGTGCTTGATGCCCATCCGTCCGCGTCCCTTGATGTCCACGCGCGCAATCTTCTGCCCCTTGCTCACCCACGTCTCGGCAACAACCAGCCGCTCGCGCCGCAGACCCTTGGCCTCGGCGTGGTCCCTCGCCAGGGCGAGCGTCGACTTGATCCACGTCCGGCCCGCGCGCTTGTCCCCAAACGCAAGCTGCATCACCGCCTCGTCGACCGGAAGGCCGGCAACCTGCCGCCCGATCGCGTTCAGCTTGCGGTGCGACATCTTGTGGAACGCCGACTTGTACTTGTGCTGCAGAGGTCAGCAAATAGAGAACAAAACAAAGAGACGGCTCAGTTCTCGAACCGACAGGACACCCACCTCGGTCCACTTCTTGGTCTGCGCCTCGCCCGCCTCCTGCACGGCCTCGTCAAAGAGCCCCGCGCTGTCCGTCTTCTCCGCCTCAGTCTGCGCGGTCGGCAGCGCAGCCGCGTCAGTTGCCTCGGCGCTCGGCGCGGGCTCCTCCTTCTTTGCGCTCCGGCGCCACGAGGCGGGGAGGGGAATGTTGAAGAACCTGGGGTCAGCGGGCCGCGGCGAGATGGGCGAGACGGAGGATAGAGATAGGAAGACAAAGGCTCGCTAATCGCGAGAGTTGCACAGCGAGCGGTGTCATTCCTACTCTCAACTCTCTGGACTCAATCCACGATACGCACGAACGAGCCATCGGCGGCGCAGCGGGTGCAACGGGCGCGATCACACGCGCGAGCGCGGGGCGCGACGGGCCCGGGAGGTGCGCAACTGCTGTCAGCGGGAACGGGGGTTCATCCGGCGGCAGAGGACGTACGGGTCAGCGCGGAGCGGAGTGTCCTGGACATTGTGGTGGACTGTGGACTGTGGACTGTTGATCGCTGATGTCGGTCGGTCTTTTGCGCTCGTGCTCGATGCTCGATGCTCGATTCTTTGCTTCAATGTCCGAACTGGCCAACTTTCCGAGACGGCGGGGACTGGCTTATCACGAGACCAGAGGGTCGGATGAAAAATTGACGTGTAAAATGCCCAGTGGAACAGGTCATAACTTATGTAATGACATGTGGATTTACCGGATTTCTCTGGCAGTTTGCAGCTCTGGCTGTGGAGCTGGGACATGATCTGCGGCTAGGGCACCGTGTCGACCGCGTCGTCGTCCCTTCCCTTTCGTGCCTCGTTCTCGTCATATCTGCCGATCCGACAAGCCAGATCTGCCCGCTACCCGTTATCCTTTCCACAATGCACAATGCAACGCATCGACGACAGGTAAAAGGACAGAACCACAGAGTCACAACAGGGAGAGGCGGACGTACTTGTACAGTACGTTCTGCGCCTGTCTGAAAAACTGACACTAACCACGGCACGTGTGCGATCATCGCTCTGCGCGCGCGCGATCTGCACGCTCTGATCCAGTTGATCTCTGGGCGTGGTCCTTTGGCCTGTGGCCTTTGATATACTCTCCCTTCCTTTGTAGTTCTAGACTTTGGGATCGTCTATTTAGGAGGCATAAGCGCCAATTAAGGCGCGGAATGCCACAGTGTCTTACCTAGATGATGTGCGTGCTGATCATGGATATGCAGAATGTGTCAACTCGAGTGTGCGCCTCGAAATCCAATTGGAATTGGGTATGAATTATGCAGAACCCTGCACTAATGTAAAGTCTTCACGCGCTTCACGCTTTTGCGCACCCACTCACCCACTCACTATTTTCCCCAACAGTCTCTAGGCCAAAGGACGCGGCGGCGGCGGCGGCAGCGGCGAAGTGTTTGGGACGTCCCTTTTTCCTCGGACCGGGATGACGGAAAGTTGTCCCTGTTGCAACTGGAATTATGTTCTCGAGCTGATCCACTGCCGCACTGCTCGTTGTCTCTTTCCGTTGCTGCGGTCCACTCTTGTCCGCTCCCGATCAGTTCCCGTGCCCCTTTTTGTCAGAGCGGAGAACGTCAAGCCTCGCGACTCTCTTCTCCAGCTCTTCTCCAGCGCTCCAGCTCGGTTTCTTTTGGAGGTACTCTTTTTTTATCCTTGCTTCCCTGGCCTTTATCCTTTTTCTCGCTCTAAGACCCTGGCTGTTTCTGATAAGCATTACGTTGTAGTAGGATTAGAAAGTGTGTAGAGCGTCTTTAAGAATGAAGGTCTCTGAGGATTAAAAAGATCTGATAATCACCTAATGAACCCTATAACTCACCGAGCATGCCAGGCACCAGGCTTCTTGGCTGTGCATTTCGGGTTGGACGCCCCCTGCCATTCTCTGCTCTAGTACTGCTTCTCTCCATCGGCCCCTGTAATTTTGGCTCCAAGAAAAAAAAAAACGCCCACACACACAATCTGCCTAGAGGCCAGAGGGGGGCGTAACAACGTTCGTCGTGGGCCACGTACCCCCCAGCCAGCCAGCTACCCAGGAGCAATCCCGTGCAGCGTACCACACTGCGCAATCCATGTAGTGCATGCAACCTGCGGCATCCCACCACCGCTAGCACCACTACTGCTCCTCCCCTGTTAGCCTCCACTACGTTTCCCCACAGTTGAACTCTACATTTGAACCGGGATTTTTCTGCTCTCTCATCACCAACCTCCTCCTCTTCATCTCTCCCATCCTCTCCATCACACCTCATCCCCCCCCGGTGCCCGTCTCGCTTGCTGGTCGCTGCCGGACACTGCCCTCGCTCGCTCGCACACCTCTCGTTTCGACACTCGTTCCAATTCACCACCAGGACGCTTCCCTGGCTTTCTCCCTTCCATCCTTATCTCCCATTCTCCCCCAGTAATTCACGATGGCGACCGACGACGTGCACGGCAAGGACGGCGACTCGGTACGTGTCTCCCCCATTATCCAGCCTGTTCCCACTGTGTAACTGTGTGAATACCGCGCCGTTTGGTAGAAAAGCGCGCTCCCTGTCGTCATTTGGTGTGGCCGCGCCGCAGCCACCGGGCGGTGGACCCAGCCAGTGTCAGAACCCTAGCATTCTGTCGACCGTGCGGGCTATGAGCAATGATACCGGCACGCTGGGATTGGCAAGAGGAAGGAATGCGCTGGCTGTGGTGGTTGCTTCGCGTCGACCGCTGTATAAGGCTACTACCGAGACAGAACCACTGAGTCTCGACGCGCCCAAGGTGTGCGAGGCACCGTGAACCCAGTTGCGCGGATCCAGCACATTAGTGGATTGGTGACTTCCCGCTCCCTCGACCCGTCACTCTTTGCTCTTTGGCATCCCATCATGGCCCGAAAACACGTATTGAGTTCCCCACTGACAGCCCAGATCCCCATGCTCGAGAAGGCTGAGGAGTGAGTATTCGCGTTGCGAAGGAGGGGTTGTGTGAGCCGTACTGGCAGCAATCCGAACACTGGTGTGGATCCCGCAGCAGCGAATCGATCGGATCCCGCTGGCACCATCTGCCGGGTCAACATTAGTGCTCTGCGCCGTCCCGTTCGCGGTCTAACGTTCTCGCAACCGTGGTCATTCTCTAACACATACTGACCCGCTCCAGGGGCTCTGCCGGTGCCACGGCCCGCCAGCCGGCGCAGGCCAAGAAGATTGTTATTCCCGGTATCGTCAGTGAGTGCTGATGAGCGAGCGCAGAGTGCACGCATCGGGAGCTAACCCCACAGTTATTCCGATCTGGATGGCATGCTCGATCTCTGTCATTCTGTACAACAGTGAGTAGTGTAGCGATTCGCAGCACTCACTTTCCAGAATACGTGTTTGCCGAGGACGGCCTCAACTTCCCCTACCCCATCTTCCTCACCACCTGGCACCTCACCTTCTCGGTACGTCTCCTTCAGCCCCCGTGATGAGTCACTCTGACAGACAGGCTATCGCTACGCGTGTTCTGCAGCGCACCACAACGCTTGTCGACGGCGCCAAGGACATTGAGATGACCCGCGACCGCTGGATCCGCACCATTCTCCCGATCGGTGCTCTCTTCTCCGGTTCGCTCATCCTCTCCAACTACGCCTACCTTACTCTCTCTGTCTCGTTCATCCAGATGCTCAAGGCGTTCAACCCCGTCGCCATTCTGCTTATCTCCTTCGCCTTCAGGCTCCAGGAGCCCAACGGCCGTCTTACTGCCATCATTCTCATGATCTCGGTGGGCTGTGCTCTGGGTGAGTGTTTGGAGTTGGGGTGAAGCAGTAGTTTGAGCTATTGCAGAATCTCAATTTTCTGGTCTGTCTCCTGCTAACAGCCAGCCGCCTACGGTGAGGTCAAGTTCGAGATGGTTGGCTTCATCTGCCAGTGCGCCGCCATTGCCTTTGAGGCTTCGCGTCTTGTTATGATCCAGATTCTCCTCCACGGCCTGAAGATGGACCCCATTGTGTCCCTCCACTACTACGCCCCCGTCTGCGCGATCATCAACGCCATCATCCTCCCCTTCATCGAGGGCCTCGAGCCATTCTACGCTCTCCACCGCGTAGGCATCCTCGTTCTCCTCTCCAACGCTGGTATCGCCTTTGCGCTTAACGTGAGTTACTCTATAAAACCCAAACTGACAAGCAGGTCGCGGCCGTGTTCCTCATCTCCGTCGGCTCTGGTCTCATCCTCACCCTTGCTGGTGTTCTTAAGGACATTGTGAGTCAAAGCGACAGCGCTAGACTGGTCTCCAAGGCCTTGACTCTGTGCCTGCGCGCCCTTGATGTTTTGAGTGACGCTAACTGTTTAGCTCCTCATCACCGGCTCCGTCATTGCCTTTGGCTCGAGCATCACGCCTCTGCAGGTCTTTGGCTACGGGTGAGTGTTTGCCACGGCCATATCGCGTGGCCTAAACCTATTTACAGCTCACTGACACCTTTTCAGCATCTCGCTCGCAGGTCTTGTGACCTTCAAGACCACTGGCGGCAAGTAAATACCCACAGTTCGCTGTGGTTAGTAGCCCGGCGTTTATCGATCGGAGCTGGCCGACCAGCATCGTTTTCTCCAAGGAGACGATTGGGATCTGTTCGGTGGAGAGGGGCGACCAACAGCGTGTGGGGGTTGCCGCGGGGAGGTATGACATATCGAGTGTAGGTCCGGGGCGTAGCGGGCACTCGGCATCGTGCAACAATACAGGACACATGTCTCTTAGTTTTTCCATTCCGTATAGATGAAGCTTGTTCTTCAACGCCGTGGCTGAGTTCGTGTGGCGTGTCGCACATGACCTGACTGAGCGTGTGAGCTTTCGGTCTTGTGAGCTTATTCGACATGTCTTGGAAGATGTCAGGAGGACAAGGTCTCGGAGAGGTGCGACTCGCGCGACCGCGGCTGAGCGCGGTGCGAGGACACTTGAGCCCATTGTGGGGCATGTATTAACATTATCCATAAAGCTCTGACACTCTGATCGTTTTCTTTTGTCTGAGCGCGGAGCATTGAAAGAGCAGGAATGTTTCTGATCGCATGCCCATGCCCGAGCCACAGAGACAGCAGCTCCTGGCCACGGAGATCGACGCTGGCCCGTTCATCCAGGAACCGGCGCAGAGACTCTCATCCGAAAGGTCACAGGACCTGTGGCTCTAATCTACAAGGCTGCCAATGTCCGAGCGTCTCCGGATGGCGAGCTCGAGCTCGGCACGGACTCGACAATATCTCGGCACGACGACCACGCGAGATTGCCTCCGAGCTCCCAAGCTCCCAAGCTCACCAGCTCGCAAGCTCCCAAGGGTGGCACCGGGCCTGGAGTGTGGGAACGGAACTCCGAGCCTGGGGGATTTCCAACTCTGGACAATAGCCCCGGGGGGCGATATGGGATATGACTGCTCTGTATTCCTGCATTATTACTGATTGGGACGGAATAGAGGCACAAGGGGGAATACTATTCCAGCAACTGCAGTAACTGTATGCATGCGCAGCTGCATGGTTTAGATCTGGTGGCGAGAGTGGGAACAATAGGCGATAGACCTCGGAAACGGGAGTTTTGAATCTGGGCGTGAGACAGGCGGTGGACGCACCGCGGGACCGTAATCGATGACATGGCCTGCTTCTAGGCAGCTGGATGATCATGGTAGTTGAGCCGCAAGCCGAGGCACACCCATACAGCCGTCATGCGATCATGGATCATGCTATTGTTCGTCGCGCCTCTGCTCCCAAGCCAGCCGGTCCGGTGCTCCGAGGTTAGTTTGGCTCTTGGTTCTTTGGTTTTGATTTTCTCCGCTGCCAGGCCTCGCAGCGGAGAAAATCAAAACAATGGCTGGGCCAGACGGATAAGATGAGGGCCGTCAAGGGCCGGAGGCTCGGAAGACTGGGGGGATGATGCGCCAAGCTAGGCAGGTGATGCGGTGACAGCAACCACAGTGGCCACGGTGCCTCAGCCCATGCAGCCCACGGCCCACGGCCCCTCCTGGCCCCGTGCACTTTTGCTCGAAATACCCCCGCTGGCTGCTCGCCCTCCCTTCGCACCCCCGGCCCCCACACTCTGCACACTGTAAGCCCACACGGGAGGCCCACGACGCACAGTCCTGCAGTCATGCAGTCATGCAGTCACCAGTCACCGGGCCACGATCCGGGACAACCCGGATCCCGGATTCGATGACAATAAGATACTTGCGATTCCTGGCTCGGAGGCGGAGCGTGGAATTTAGCCATCGCAGCCAAAAGGTGGTAGCAAGGTGAGCCTAGGAGTCTAGGATCTAGGTGAGCTGCTGGTATCACGCGTCAGCCGCCAGGACTCGCGCCGCCGGAGGTTGAGGACAGGAAAAGTGATGCGATTGATATATTGGACAGCGCTGGTTGCTGTTGTTTGCCCCCTCCGTCATCTCCTCTACATCTAACCACCTATCACACGACATCTACCACAGCAAAAAGTCCATTGACAGCGACGCCCATCCGCCTGTCACCCCCCCATCGCTGCACCTCAAACGCTAAAGCCCCTCCCCATCGGTCCACAGGTGAGTGCCGATCACTGGATCATCGGAGTCTTGGGTCTGGGTCTGGTCTCGTGCCGTGGTCTCGTGCCGTGTCCATCCGATGAGCGGGACGATCAGTGGTGATCATGATCATCGCTCCACCGTTCATCTCTGTCTCCTCGACATCGATCATTGCAGCGCGCACTGTTATCTGCATATCTGCAAGGTCTTAGCAGCGCGCAGCTAGCGTGCAGCCCCGCATGCCCCACACGCTTGGCCTAGTCGGCAGAGCATGGAGCACCAGGTACATGGTACTGTAATTCCACAAAGGTCAGCCACCACACGTGCATTACTTTTTCGCGACTTTTTCGCGACTTCTTGCACAATTGCACAACACCCCTCGGATATACCTCCCCTCGGGCCCCAGTTCTCCAGTTTCCAGTCCCGCGGGAGTTTGAGGGGGGCCAAGCAAAGCATTACAGTTGCAGCCCATGCAGCCCAAAGCATCATACACGATTGCAGCCGTCGCTCAACACCGATGTCCGAGTTCCGAAGCCTCAAAAAGCTAGAAGGCTAGCCGCCCATCCGCGTGTGTGCATGTGTGCACTGCAGGTACCCACAGCCCCAGCGCCCGGCGCGCGGCCCCCCGTCGCCCGGTTATTGCCCATTTCCGTGCCGTACCTTTGCCGTGCGTCACCTGCCGCTGCACTGCGGTTGTTGATGCGCGGCGATGCGCGATGCGGTGGTGCTGCCGATGCTGTGTGTTGTGTGTAGGTGCGATGCGATGACACGCATTGTCCCGTCCCGCTCTCACTTGGCGCCTGGTACTGCCGCCGGTGCACCGGTGTCTGCATTACCACACGCTGCGCTGCTTCTTCCAGTTTTCTGGCCCTGTGTCGGTGTGGAATTATTCCATACTGGCGCGATGCCACAGAAGCTCAGAAGAGAACGAGGACCTGTATGACAAAGATGGCCACAAGGACGGAAAGAGGCAGAGAGAGAGATACGCAGATGCTCCAGCGTGGACCAGTACCTGTCTGCGCAGGTGCAAAGATGTAAGAAAGTCATCAAAGTACTCCGAGTGGCACAGTGGCCAGACCGACCGAGAACCCAGATACCCGCAGGAACCCAAAGATCCAAAAGACCCGTCTCCCCCTTCGTAAATGTTGCTGACATCTTCTCTTCGCTCTCTCCCCGTCATTTACTTTACACGCCATTCATAATAACTCCCCACTTCGCATCCTGTCCACTGCAATCGTCATCTCTTGTCCGCCACCAACACTGCCCATCGCTACACGAATACGTTGCGCCTCTTTCCCCCGTCCCTCTTGCGCGTCCTTGTCCTTGTGCTGGATCTCAACGTCACGCGACCCGCCGCCAATACCATTCGGGCAATCTCCTCTCCACACGATCCGTGCGCCCCCACCATCAGCCTCCCTTGCTGAATGCCGACAACTCCTACCTCCATCGACGCCGACATTCAAGAAGACCAGTTCAATACATAAACCTCGAACATCTCGCCGCGAGCCCATCTCCACCTGGTCGCTCAAAACTAAAACCACAATTACTCCACCGCCGCCCAGAATGATGACATCCCCTTCCCCCATGTTCGCCCAGCCCGCCCGCCTCAACGCCTCGCCGCAGGGCTCGCCCACCCTCCGCCCCGCGCAGGGCGTGATGGACCACGACGAGCGCGCTCCTCGCAGCACCAACCGCCGCCCGTATTGCTCTCCGCGCATGTCCCGCTCGCGCTCGCGGCCCCGCGGCGGTGTCGATGCTGCCACCACTCAGTTCGCCGAGGCCGTCATTGAGATCATTCGCGCCCGCAAGGCCCGTGCCGCCGAGCTCGGCATCAGCCCCACATCCCCCGGTGGCCATGCCAACACCCAGATCGTTGAGATCATGGTCGACGTGCCTGTGTGGTCCGTCGGCTGCTTTGCAGGTGAGTTAATGAGAGCTGGAGTGAGGAGCTGTCCCGGTCGTGTGATGTGGGGCACCTTCGGTATACTGTGTACTGTGTCTACCGATCGCAACCGCGGTGCTCCTGTCATTGGCATATTGGTGTATGCGTTGGTGCATTCCTTGGCTGTGGGGCCGCCTGCCCTGGGGCCTGATGAACCAGGATCCCCCCACAGACGTACAGCGCGTACACACCCCATTGCGGCCCGCAGCGGTGGCGAGGACGGTCACACAGCGAGTGGCCTGTGCGGTTTTGCTCTCTGCTGTTTGTCATGTCTTACATGTTGCCTTCTGGCGCCACATGTTTGCCGCTCCCACGATCTCTCGGTCGAAGCCGAAGTTAAGACCGATTGGGAGGACAATAGCATCAGCATCCGCGCATCGATACCGCGATCCCCCCTCCACGCAATAATGTTTCCGTGCCCGAGCATCACCGAGTACTAACCCTTCAGACCTCTCGACTCTCCACGCGCTCCGCGACAACACACTCAACCACGTCCACAGCCTCCTTTATCAGTTGAGTGAGGCGCACGCAGTCCACGCGACGTACAAGCTCCTCGCCAAGCGCCCCTGCTGCGTCGGCTGGGGTGCCATCCGTATCGCGCCGTCGCCCCTCGACGGCGCCGGAGCATCGCGCCCAGCTCGTCGTACCTCGTTTGTGCAGCCCGAGCGCGAGGGCACCGGCGGCGTTGCATCGCCCCCTCGCCGCCTGTCCGACAACAGCCCGACAACGATGTACGAGCACACGTTCCACGACTCGGACAGCGAGTACTCTGTGGGCACAGGCACCCACGACTGTGCCGAGGACGAGGAAGAGGCCCAGGCCATGGCCGTTGTCAAGGACGAGGTCGAGCGCCGCAAGGAGCGCGAGGGCGCGTGCTTCATGCTCGCAGTCAAGGGCCACCCCCACCTGATCGTCGTCTAGACAGTTAGCCCAGACATCACATTCGAAACCTAGCAAGACCCCCACCCCCACTCGACACCGACGAGTTCACGACATTGTACAATCCCCAACCCCCATGTCACCGCGCACTGCGCGCCCACCCTTATCTCCACCCATCTATACATCCATTGTTAGGCCTAGCTAGCTACTGTACCGTGAATTGTATATGCATCAAATAGGAATCAACTCGGGAAGAAGGGTTGCGGCGCGGGGGCCCACCCGGACCAACGGCCCACCGTCTGGATCACAAGACCGGGGCTCAATCTGCAAACATTCATTCCGTTTGACCTTGGCGAACGTCGCACTTGTTACTCGAGATATCAAACGCAACAACAACACTATCGCCGCGGGCCCATGAAGACCGGCGGGTGAGCAGGACAAGTGCCAACGGATCAATCCAATTTGGCCGCGTTGCGGCAGTGGGGCCTGTGTGTGGGCGGCACGGATGACGATCTGTCCCGGGGACAGAACCCAAGGCCCAGATCCAACCAGACCGAGGATCGTAAAGGAAAAGCACATCTGTTTCGGCGTTTCAGAGCCAAAGGAGCTGCTACGGGTGTGAATGGCGCGCCAAGGTATCTGATCCCTTTGTATAGATGCATCAAATGCGGCTCCCCTCAAACAATCGTAAATGTGTACACCGGGAGACCTTTCACTCCTTCTCCCTCCCTTTGCTCCTACTTCTCGGCGGTGCTGATGGGTGTGCGGAGATACCCGGCGCCAAGCTTGCGTCGCTTTGCGTCGGGCCCCGGCCTCTCGCTCTCGGGCACCGCGTCCGCGAGCTTCTTCACCGTTGCGACAAAGTCGTCTACGGCCTTCTCGGTCGTCTGGTGGTGGAGCACGCAGCGGTGCGAGTTGAGCTTGATCGGCTCGGGAAGCGCCGCGAGGGCCTCACACACGTCCTTGACCTCGATTCCTGCCGGCGTCGGATCAAAGAACACCATGTTTGTGTCGTTTGATGTAATCTCGCACCCGGCCGCGGCGAGACCATCCGCCAGCCGCTTCGCGAGCACATGCGACCCCGCAAGCCGCGGAAAATGTTCCGTCAGCGCGTAGTCTGCCATCGCGGCCAGCAGCCCGCTCTGCCGCCACCCGCCGCCAAATGCCTTGCGGAACCACCGCGCGCGGGTGATGAACTCTTTCGAGCCGACGATCGCCCTGTGGTCAGAAGAGCGTCAGAAGAGCATGTTGCGCGACTCACGATCCGATGGGCGCGCCGATGCCCTTTGAGAGACACAGGCTCGCGCTGTCGAACGGCGCGAGGAGCTCCGAGAGCACCGCGGTGCGGTCCTCTTCGGACGTGGGATCCAGTCCGCGGGCGGCAATCTCCTTGGCGGCGACTTCCCACGCACGCGCGCCGTCAAGGTGCATCTTGATCCCGTGCTTCTTGGCCAGCTCGGAAATCTTGACCACCTCCTCCTGAGGAAAGACCGAGCCGCTCATCGTGTTCTCAAGGCAGATGAGCTTTGTCGGCGCCATATGCACGTTATCTCCGAGCTGGAGAGCCGGCTCAATGTCATCCACAGTGAGGTGCTTTCCGTTCTCGGGCACCAGAGCGTGGGTGGTGGCGTGCGAGAAGAGCGCGATCGCCCCGGCCTCGAACATGTGTACGTGTGCGCGGTGGTCCGCGATCACGCTGTACGGTGGCGCAGTGAGGTGTGTCCGGATCGAGAGCTGGTTTGTCATTGTCCCGCTCGTGCCGAACAGCGCCGCCTCCTTGCCTGTCATCTTGGCGATGCGCCGCTCGAGCGCGGCAGTCGTCGCGTCCTCGTGGTACACGTCGTCGCCGCGCGACGCGAGCAGCGCGCTCAGGATCTGCAGGTCGGACGGCATCGTGAACGTGTCGCCTGGAGTTAGACTCGTCTCACCCTGCTGGAGGAACATTCCGCATCGCCTTGTCATCGTTCGTCTCCGCCAGCTCCACAGACTCGACTTGACTCACTCCGAAAGTCCCGCGCGGTAGCCTTCAGCGCATCCACATTCGCCTGTCCGCCCACCGCTGCCGTCACGTCCGCTGCCGCACCATTTGTACCGTTCGTCGCCATTGTGAGTGTGAGTGATAGAGTGATAGAAACTGTGTGATGGAATGGGCTTGCACAGCAAGCTGTATAAATATCCCCAATACCTCAACCCCCCACATGTTGTTGCCCGACTCGAAAGCTCGTTTGGCAAGTTGGCACCCACATGACATGACGTCGTGTCGGAGCTTGCCGATAAGCGACGTGGCCAGGCTCCGGTCTGGACGCGCTTGTCGCGTCCAACACCATTCATCCATGATCTAAAAGTCATGTATTGGATGGAGTGAAAAGGCAGATAACATTGTAATCGACAACTGCAGAAGTACACAACAGGCTTAAGAGAGACTTGACATCTGCTGGTGTCGGTGGTCGCCGAATGCGGATAGCGACCACCAAGAATCGGAAACGTCCATTTCACCACATTGCTCAGCCTCATTAAAGGGGTTGACTACCGCTCCGCACTCGAGAGACATGGTTGCCCCGCGACAGCACATGTGGGTTGCCAGTAGCCTCCGGCTCCGAAAGCAGAGGAGATCGAGGAGACAAACGATGCAACTCGTGGCCGGATGCGGATCGGGCAATTTCAATAAATCTCCCAAGACACCGAGCAGAACCATCACAGTCATCACCTGCCCCCACCAAGCCACAGCTGTAATCCCCTATTGAAAAGCGGAATCAAATCGAAATCAGGCATTAGTCAACTTAGCCTTGATCTCTAATAGGTAGGCTGCGTGGGCTAGAACTGCCTTCCTCCTGACCGACTGGCCCTGGAAAGTGACGACGACGAACGCGGCGACGACGTCAATGGCCACCCGAACGCCATTCACCTCGCTGCGCCTTGGCATTCCACATCTCTCGACATCTCTCTCTACCCAACCCTGCTCCACACTTTCCATCTCCCATCTCTCGCAGCTGTATCCTATCCCGCTGGCGGCCACAATGTCCCGCACGCCAGCGCAGACCGCCGCGCTCGACACGCTGCTCGCCATCACGGCGTCGACGACCGACGCCGCCCGCGACCGTGATGAGCGCCTTCTCCGCGAGAACGGGTGGGATGTCGAAGTGAGTCTTCCTCCGACTGAGCGATGCCATCTACTATGCCATCGCATAGATGCCGTTCCCGATGCATCTTCAGACAAGCAGCTTTTCCTGAATCAGAGCTTCAGCCGCCTTCTCTGACACACAGCGCACAGTGAACCAGATCTTCTCCGGCGGCGCCGAGGCATCGTCTTCCTCGGCGGGCCCCTCGCGCAAACAAGAAACAGAGGGATCCGAAGACTTTGGCGATCTCCTCAAGCCCGCTCCTCCCGGCGCGCGCCGCATCTCGGGTAACACGGGCCCCAACGGCCGCCCCCGGCCAGGCAGCGCCGGTCTGGGCATCTGGCAGTCGTTTGTCTGGCCGTTCCAGTTCCTCGCGTCCCTCCTCACCGGGTCGTGGTACTTTTTCAGTGGGTATCTGAGTCCGTCCCAAGCTGACCCGCCAGTACGCACGTTTGTGCCCCTCTCGCTGCTACCCCATCTCCCTCGCTTCCTCCTTCCCCCAACGTCGCGAGCGCTCCCGAGCGGCCCCCGCGACCCGACTGCCGCGAGTCTCCACCTCGTCCGCGACCTTGAAACGCTGACTGGCTGCTCCGCGGCAGCAGGCACCCTCCCTGACCTCTGGGTCGGCCCCTACCGTGACTTCCTCAGTGAGGTGCGGCGGCAGGGCAAGGTCGGTGTTGTCGTCCTTGTGTGCAGTGAGCATGAGAACGACGAGGAGTTTAAGCGCGATGTCCTTACCGACCCCGAGTTTGTGAAGTGTGTCAAAGACCACGACATGCTCATCTGGGCGGCGGATATCAGCTCGCGTGAGGGGTACATGGTGTCCCAGACGCTCCTAGTGACCACTTACCCATCCCTGACCTTTGTGTCTCTCCTTCCCTCGCAGAGCTCGAGCACACCGCGGCTCACGATCCTTACTACGCTCTCCGGCCCGCCAGCAACAGCAACTTCTAGCGCGACGCTCCTGCAAACGATCACCACCGCCGTCCTTCCCCGCACGACCGCCTTCCTCCAGCGTCTCCGCCGCGAGCGCCTCGCCCTCGAGGAAGCGCGTCACCTCCGCGAGGAACAGGACCGCGCGTTCCGGGAAGCCGAGCGCCGCGACCGCGAAAAGCTCCAGGCTGCCCGCGCGCAGGCCGATCTCGAGCGTGTTCAGCGCGAGCGCGCCGAACGCGAGTCCGCCGCAAAGGCCAAGGCGATCGAAGACCGCCGCGTGTGGCGCCGATACGCGCGCAAACACCTTCTTCCCCCGTCCGACGGCCCGGTCCGCGTCAACCTCCGCACGCCGCTCAATGCCGACCGCAACATATGGCAGTTTACCCCCGGCGTGTCGACGATGCCGCTATTCGTGTTCGCCGAGACGCGCCTCATCCCGGCCGAGGACGCGCCCGAGAACGACCCCGACTCCCCGCCTGAGGGATACGTCCACGCGTGGAACTTCCGCCTCGTGACGTCCTTCCCGCGTCACGAAATTGAGCTCGTCGAATCTGGTGGCGAGGAGGTGTGGGCGCAGGTGAAGAGCGCGGGCGGCGCGCTCTTCGCGGAAAAGATACCCGGCGGCGACTGGGGAGATGCCGAGCTTCGCGCGGCGCGCGGCGAGAACAGCGACGACGAAGATGAGATTGTGTCCGACTCCGACTAGAGCCTAGGGCTAGAGGCGTAGAGTGCATCTGTGAACAGTGATGAGAATTTAGTGAGATAGTAGTGAGATAGCAGTGAGATAGTGCAGTATCAATGCCGAATGCCATGAAGGTGTCTATACAATACATGTCCAGGCTAGGTGGAAACAGAATCTACACTATGCGGCAGTGGCGGCGGCAGGAGCAGCCTTCTTCGGCCTTGCGCGCCCCCATGCGACCTTTGCACGCTTGCCCTCGACCTCAATGCCGTCCTGGGCGGATAGCGCCTGTGCAGCCGTCTCGGCCGTTGCGCGGTCGGTAAAATTGATGAACGCGACGTCTGGAGTCAGTTAGGCTACAGATTTCCAACTCACGGCTGGTGTCCACGACGGAGACGGAACGGATCTGGTTAGGAGATACGGAGGGCACAGAGAAGCTGAGCGCCTTGCGCACGTCCGCCTCAGTGCACGTCGGGAGGCCGAGGAAGAGAAGCGTCGTCTGGAGAGTTAGGCCACTCCGAAATTGCAACTCACAATAGACTTGTCCTCTGGCGCCTTGAGACCCTTTGACTCTGCGACGTTCTGGAGCATCTTGCGCGCGACAGGATCGTTGCGGCCATAGTACCTGTCCTGGATGCTCTGCTGCTTGTTCCCGCCACTCGCCTCGCCCTCCTTGGGCATCTCGTGCCGGAACGGACACTCGGCGCCACGCTTGCACTCGCCCTTGACGAAGAAGGAACAGATGTGCGGCCGGTTACGCTTGTAGTATGGGTCGTTGCGAGCCATCTTCTTGAGCATCTCGCGTCCCTCCGCGTTGGCCGACTGCGCGTCGTATGTCGTCCCGTCGGGGTTGTTGGCCATCTGCGCCTCAAGGTTCTGGATGTAATATTCTGTCGTTAGCTAGATATTTCAGGCTTTTTTGTATATCTACGCACGCTTGTTGATGTCACTCGTCGGCGCCTGGTTCTTCCGTCCTAGGGCAGCGTCGCGTACCTGCACTGGCAGGCCAAACTCGAGGTCAAGCAGGCAGCACTGGCACACGCCCTTGATCTTTGCGCAGGTCGTGCACACCTCCGTCTTCTTCACGCGCATGCCCTGTCCCGGGTTCCAGCGGAACACGGTGAACGGCCGGTTGCAGATCTTGCATTCTTGTCCGAACTCCTGCTTTGTCTGAGGGTTAGAAGAATTCTGGGATCACAACCCACCATTCGGACATAGGGATTGGGCCCAAGACCTGCGGGTTAGTATCGCTATGGGGAGAGGAAGACATACATGTCTCGCAGCTGTTTGTCAGCAGTGCTCACGAATGTAGTGACAGCACTTACAGAACAGGGAAGTCTGAGCTCTCCGATCCGACTTTCTGATCGTCAGCTAGGAAAAAGAATGGATCAGCTCACGTTGATGTCGTGCTTTGCGGGCATGGTGTATGAGAAGATGGAAGAAGTGTGGAGAGAAGAAGATTGTTGATGTCTCTTGTTCTTATTTCGTCAAACGAGCCCCTTGGAGATTCATGATCGGCGCCGGCACGCGCACAGCTGGCAAACTGGGGGTGACGTATAAGATCAGAAGGGTGATAAACAAAATATTTTCTAATCACCCAGAGCCTCGATTCGTTATCGGTGGTCGCCGGTATTACGAGCTGCTGATTAGAACTTGCCGGCTTATGTGCCCCGTTTTTGTTTGTGCTCGACGAGAGTGAGATGAGATCAAGATGCGGACATGTAGAAAATCTCGGTACAAACAACATCTTACTCTTCCTTCCACAACGTCATTCTCTAGACAGTATAACGTAGATCAATAGAGTCGGTAAACCGCAGGACGTTCTTATTTCCTTTCCCACGATCCGATTGACAGGAGCAAGATGAGTGCCGACGGAGAGGAGCTGCCGCCCAGCAGGCTAGGCACCAAGGTGGGCCACGAGCGAGTCCAGCGCTGACGGAAAGGAACACTGGGACATGGTTTATGAGTGAGCTGAGTGGGTTGTCCCTGTGCTGACAGCAGCCGAGAGAACCGCGTCTTCAACGTTCGTCCACCACCGTAACTGTCACTGACCCCAGGATGTGGGCGATGAAGGCGAGGTGTGGTTTGGCGAGGACGCCGTATACAAGATGCGCCAGTGGGCGGCGGACAACCTTCCGCACCAGGAGACTCCGATCCGGGTGCTGGAATGTGGAAGTGGGAATGGCACGCTGCTGCTCTCCTTCCTCACGTCGCCGGGACCCGATGTCGAGCCGCAAGCGTTCCACCTAACAGGTATCGATTACTCGGAAGGCGCAGTGGAGCTTGGGGCAAGTATCGAGGCTGCGCGCCGCGAGTCCCTCGAGGACGACATGGACGTCGACGATGTCGCCAACCCCGTAACGTGCGAGTGGCGCGTAGGCGACCTCCTTCGCGACGATATCCCTGAGACATGGGACCTCGTTATGGACAAGGGCACGTTCGACGCGCTCGCCCTTTCCACTGAGCCCATTGACGGAGTCCCTCCCTCCCGCGTGTATCCCGAGCGCGTGGCTCGTCTCGTCAAGCCCGGTGGCTTCTTCCTGATTACCAGCTGTAATTTCACCGAAGAAGAGATCAAGAGTCGGTACACGAAGCCCGAGCTCGGGTTCACGTTCCAGTGAGCTACAAGACTCCGGTTCTAGCTCACAGCAGCTCGTCTGTTCCGCACAAGTCGTTCTCCTTTGGCGGAAAGTCTGGCACGACAGTGTGCACCGTCGCCTTCCAGAAGACTGGCGCGTCGGAAGCTTCAGGTCCCTCGACATCGTCGGTGTCTCCAACGGACCCGGTCTATGTCTCTGTCGACGTTCGTACTCCTGCCTCCCAGGCATAGACTGCATGCTGCATCCCATTTCCATCGCATAGACCCCCAGCTGAATGCAACAGTGTGGAGGCACAAAGACCGAGGTCGTTATCGCCACGTCGGAGAGCATTGTGGCGCGTGCCGTCGGCGGTACGGGGAACATGGCCGAGGTGAGACGAGCGAAGGTAGCAGCATTGGGCCTCTACTAACGCCACAGGTGGGGTTGCAGAAGTCTTACGAGACGTGAGTCGAGATACTTCAAGTCTGACATAAGGATTATTTCGACCTTCCTCTCTGCGGCCGCCAGCCTTGGGATAAACGGCGACAGAACCAACTCACCACTAACAAACGCGCAAGTCTGGGCAGGCGTAAGCCAGTAACTAAAACCCCGCTAACCCCAAGATATCCGGATGCGACACGCCGCTCGACGAATCCAACATGCGCGCGCTGCTCGAGTCCTACTTCCACCACCCGGTGCTGGTCCACAACGACGCGCTCCTCCTCGGCGGCGCGCTCCTGACCGCCAACAAGCCGTGGGGCGTCGCCGTCATCGCCGGAACCGGCTCCGTCGCGGTCGGGCTGGAAGTTGAGGACGGCGAGGTCGTCCAGCGCGCCCGCCGCGGCGGACACGGGTACCTCCTCGGCGACGACGGGAGCGCATACGATATTGGGCGGTGTGCGGTGCGCTGTGCGGTACACGACTATGACGGCGGGGAGGAAGTAGATGGCGGGCTGGCGGAGCGGCTTCGCAGCCACTTTGGGTGCGAGAGCACCGGCGAGCTCCTCGCCCAAGTACATGTCCTCGACTCGACGCTCGGGCCAGTCGAGGCGACGAATAAGCAGAAGCTGCGTATCTCCGAGGCGGCGCGGCACGTGCTCGAGCTCTTTGCCGCCGAGTCGCCGGACCCGCTTGCTGTTCGTGCCGTTGGGGATGCGGTTCGCCCGCTCGCGGAGAGCGTCGTTTTCCTTGCGCGCCAGATGGCCCGCCTCGACTCCAAGCGGCGGCTCGACGAGGCCATGCTCGTGCTCGGTGGCGGGGTCATTCGGCAGGACGGCTATCGCGCCGAGTTCCTGCGCCGGCTCGCGGACGAGGGCGTCGTGTTTGGTGCGGTCAAGGTCGTCGAGAATGTTGGCGGGGAGGCCGCGCGGGGCCTCGCGGCGCAGGCGCGGAGGTGATTGTAGCGATAGAGGTGCTATACGATTCTTGATTCTTGATTCTGGTTTCTCGACCACAGGGATTACCCAGCAGCAGTGCAAGCCATACATACGAAACCCTCTATCCTAAACCCAGTACATGAACCCATCTAGTTGGCATACCTGCTCCGCAGCCACGGCTGCGCAGCCTTCCACGCGAGGACACCGACACAGCTCGAAATGATGACGGACGAGATCACGGCCGCGTCCGTGACAACCTTTTTCTGCCAGCGCTCGCGGCGCATCACTTCCGCGTACCCGATATCGGGGCGGAAGGTGACCATGTCGTACAGCGCGGTCCAGCCCTTGACCTTCTGTGTGGGGAAAGGCACGCCGGGGCGGATCGAGCGCGGCCGCGAGCCCCATACCCGCGTAAGCACCCAGTCGACGCCGCGGCGCAGGTGATACAGCGGCGAGAGAACATATGAGCGCATCTCCACACTGGCAGGTTAGACACGAACTGCAGTTGGAACCTACTAGTTGCTCATTGCCAGGTGGCAGATCGCCTTGAGGTCGGCGTCGCGCTCGCGGGAATATGCGGACAGAGCGATCTCGAGTTCCGGGTCCGTCTCGCCGAGCGCCACATCCGTCTTGCCCCGCACGCCATAATTGTCCAGATATGTGCCCAAAACGCGAACGTCCTCAAGACCACAGTTCAGACCCTGTCCGTAGAACCTGAGAGTTGGTGAGTTCAGCCCCACAAGAGAAAACTCACGGAACCATGCTGTGGCACGCGTCGCCCATGAGCACTGCGTGTGACGAGTACGAGCACGGCGTACAGCTGATAGTGACCAGATTTCCGCGCGGGTTCTTCATAAAGTCGTCCACGAGTCGCTCGCCGACAATGTTCATCGCGCTTGGGAAGTAACGGTCGAAAAAGACCTTGGCCTCCTCGCGCGTCTGTATTTTGTTGAGCTCCGAGAACGGAATGAACAGTGTAAGCGTGAACGAGCAGTCCTGATGTTAGCTTTTCTCGTACCAGGCTTTTCAGCTAACCTTGTTCGGGAGAGCGATCAGCATGAACTTCTGGCGCGGCCAGATGTGCAGGTGATTCGGGGGCATCGCGAAGCCGTCGGGCTTGGACGGGTCGGGCGGCATGTGCAGCTCAATGTACGCGTGGTCAATAAACGTCTGGGAGAAGTCGGTCCTGGCGGTTAGAAGAGAAATGTCCGGTTAACCGACCTCTGAGTACGGATCATGTCTGCGCGGACCTTGGACCACGAGCCGTCGGCGCCGATGATGAGGTCGAACTTGCTGTCGACACGAGTATCGCTGTTGGATTTCGTGACCTGGGTCTCCTCGCCGAGCCCTGCGCCGCGGTTGGTCCCAACTCCGTATGCTGTACGGGTGTCAAAGTCGACGAGCATGAGCTTGGTGTTGAACTTGATGTCAATCTCCTCCGGCAGCTGCTCGACGAGGTGCTGGTTGAGCACTGAGCGCGAGATGCTGTTCGAACACTGTCCCCGCAGCGGATCGTACAGCTGCGCCTCCATCTGTCCGTCAAGGTGGTGGATCAGCCTGCTCGGCATCGGAATGCTCTCGGCGAGCAGGAGGTCCGCAAGCTTGGGCTCGACGCTCTCGAGTGCCGCGAGGCCACGCGCCGAGATGTTGAGGTTGATTGAACGGAGGTTCGTCATCGCCACCGTTCGCCCGCGCGGGTCTGGTGTCAGTGGGATCCGCTGGGTACAATTCTCGTATCACCCAAGCCGCCACTGGCACTGCATCCGCCCGCTCACACGACCACCCGGGGACACTCACCATCACGCGCCTCCCACACTTCGACGCTCCAGCCGCGCTTGTGCAGGCTGAGCGCGGTGAGCGCGCCGACGGGCCCGCCTCCGACGACTAGCGCCTTGCGCGCACGGAGGGTGTCGGACATGGTGTTGGGGGGAGAAGAGATGAGACGATGGACAAATGATCACGGCTTGCAGATGTGATTTCGGTCCGAGTCGGACTCGATGGCCCTCGAAATCTCAGACAGGCACAGTCATCCTTCCAGATTGATTGTTCTTTGCGCCATTGCCATTGCCGCCCGCCCCCTCAACTCGCGGCAACCGCCACCAGAACAGCGAGGTTGGGGGGCGGCAAAGTGGGGTTATTACATAAACACAGACCTCCACTCTCACCTGTCACTCCACATTTCGTGCAGCCAAAATATCAAGACCAAGGACATGTCTCGCGACCTCTTCTTGACTTCTCATCATCAGCCCGATGTCCATCATCAACTATTGCAGCAGGTGCCTGCGGGCAAATACATGGCCAACCGGCGTAGCGGGGCTGCTGCCTCGGTCCGGCTCTGTCCGCTGCAAGTCGACTGCGCCACCACAACCCGAGCCGATCCAGATCTACGAGGAAGAGCACGAGCTCACCGATGTCCTCGGTGAACTGCATCGGCGAAAGAAGAAGATGGACCAGAGACGCAACCGTGGTGTAAGCTGAAGACTAAGCTTGACAGCTGACCTTCAGGGCGGCGACTTTGTTGACTTTCTGCGCGTGACGGTCCGTGGTGGTGAGCTCCCGCAATCCGAACCAGCTGACAACAGGCAAGGGCGGTGCCGGGACATCGGCTTTCCTTCCGATGAAGCGCGGCCTTGGGCCGGCCTCGGGCGGCAACGGTGGCCCTGGTGGCTCAGTTTATTTGAAGACTTCAACGCACCTCACGTCCCTGTCCTCGGTTGCCAAGCGGTTAATCGGTGAACAAGGAGGGAACGGCGCAGGCAACCTCCGGCACGGAGGGCGGGGCGGGGACGTGATCGTAACTGTCCCAGTCGGTACCGTGATTCGGGAGATCCGACGCGAGGGCGAGGCGGAGAAATTCAAGAACGAGTGCGACGCGCTCGGTCTCGAACGCGACGAGCGGCGACAGCGCGCACGCGATCGCTGGCTCGTACACCACCCGAACATGGAGGCGAGCGACCTGGACATCCGTGAGGCCGAGCAGTTGCTTCGAAAATCGGGACGGTGGATGCAGTCCACACCCGGATTCGACAAGCTCCCGCCCCTTGAGCTTGATATCAGCGAGCCCCTCCCGGAGCCAGTGCTACTGGCGCGTGGCGGAGCCGGCGGCCTGGGAAATCCGCACTTCGTGTCGTCCAACATTCGCCATCCCCGTCTTGCATCCCGCGGCGTCCAGCCCCCGACGCGTACCTTTGAGTTTGAGCTCAAGCTCCTCGCGGACGTTGGCCTCGTCGGTCTTCCGAACGCAGGGAAGAGCACGCTCTTGCGCGCCATGACCGGCCGTCGCGCCGAGGTCGCTGACTACGCGTTTACAACACTGCACCCCCAGATCGGCGTCGTCCGTCTTCTGCAGGAGGGTGGTTGGGCGGCCGCCGTCAGTCAACCGATCGAGGACACTGAGCTGGAACGCGAGGCGGACGCCAATGCCCGTGACAAGGGCGAGTACACCCCGCTCCCGCGTGCCTCGCGTAAGCGCCAAGCACCGGAACGTACGCGCTTCACTGTGTCCGACAACCCGGGTCTTCTCGCCGGAGCATCGGAGAACGTCGGTCTTGGACACTCCTTCCTCCGCTCCATCGAGCGCTCCCTAGCATTGGCCTACGTCCTCGACGCCCGAAAGGCGAACCCCACAGATGACCTCCATACGCTCCGTGAGGAACTCGAGGCCTACAAACCCGGTCTCGCGTCACGCGTGCGCGCAGTAGTGCTGAACAAGGCGGACGAGATGCTTGAGGAAGAGCTTGAGGAACGCATCGCGGGGCTGAAGAGCGCGGTCAAGGAGCTTGGCGATGGAGAGCCCGAGATTCTCGTCGTGAGTGCCAAATTTGGCACCGGCATGGAACGCCTCGTCAACCTCCTCGCGGACGCGGTCGACGCGGCGCGCCCGCCCAAACCCCAGCCGCCCAAGGTCAAGGTCAAGGAGAAGCGCCCAGAGCCGGAACCGCTACCCGAGGAGCCGCCGGAGAAGGTCGAGGAGCTGTTTTAGATGTATACACTGTAGCACCACACCATTCATGCATGTCTTGCGCACACAGAGAGGCCAGCAAATATCTAACATACCTGCAGAGCACAGCACGGAGGCTGGAGCTCGAGTTGCTTGTTGCAAAATACTTCCGCGCCTCCACATTTGCCACCCAAATGACGAGAATTCACAGCCTGAAACCAGCGAGTCAAAGGCATTGTTGTTGGCATCAACAATCTCTCCATAACTCTTCCTCCCATTCATCCACGATGGCCGACACCGCGCAGAAGTAGGTTGTATGACCGAGTGTAACCTAACACCAGGCCCGCGCCGTGGTCCTCGGCCGCGATTGACGCTGCCTCGCACGGCGCCATCGCCTTCTGTCAGATCTATTACGAGGCTTACGACGAGCCGACGCGCCGCGCCTCTGTGGGTTGCAAGCCAGATAATCGCTAACCATACTCAGGAAGTACCGCTGTTCTACCTCCCGACAGCGAAGGTGGTGTGGAATGGCAACGTCGTTTCCCCCGACCAGCCGAGCATGACAGCCTTCCTCGAGGCGATGCCGCTGTCCAGACACGACTGCCAGTCGCTCGACTGCCACCCCCTCAAGCGTGGGTCCAGCGGAGAATAAATGTGTGGCTAACGGCAGCACTCGAGGGCGCGACTTCTAGCGCGCCAGAGCTCGTTCTCACCGTCACCGGCTCAGTCCTGCACGGCCCGACGGTCGTCACCGTCGGCGACCCCGCAATGGTAGACCCGAGCGAATTTCCGCGCAAGTTCCGCGAGGTGTTTGTTCTCGCGCCTATCGAGGCGGCCGAGGGCATGCAGCCCAAGGTGAGTCGAAAGAGATGCCGGGATGATGGGCACCACCGAATGAGAGACCAGGCTGATGGGCAGTATGCTATTCAGAGCGCAAACTTCCGCTTTATTGGGTAGAGTCCCGTAAGGCAACCGATGCAACAACACACGACGAAACGCAACAAAAGCCCAACACACTACAAAACACATCTACACCCATACTTCTGCCGCTGACATGGTGCGGTGAAAAATCTTGTGGCAACAGTGTTGCCCTGTATAGATAGACTGATGCATGACAATGACATGCGCCGCTCGCGGCTCGCGGCCTGCGGCTCGATGGATCAACGCCGAACTCCACGGTCGTCTAGTTAACAATCTTACAGCACTAACTCATCCCATCCGTCGTTGCAGCGTAAGGAATGAGTCCGCACAGCCCGCAAACTGCAGCGTTACATTTACCACATCGATAGCAGAAGGTTCAACAGCTGCCCTTCCGATCCGTTCCGTTGTGTTTACTTGTGCCGACACCCTCTTCCTCGGGACAACAACGGACACTGTTTCCGATCACTTGTTCTCCAGCATCTCGCAATGCGGCGCTAAGCATTGCTACAGTGTGAATAAATAATAATCATAGCTATCACTAAAGTATAAGTGTACAACAGAACATAGCAACTGCCCCACCGCTCTTTCCATCAACTGCACCCCGCGCCTTTGACGCCCCACTTCCTTCTGACCTCTCTCGTATCTGCACGCCTGTAGTCCACCAACCCGAGCTCAGCAGGGATATCTCCGCGCTCCGTGGCCGTGAGCTTCATAAACTCGAGCACGCCTTGCGTAACCTTCGACGCCGCGGGCGCGGGCGGCGGCGGCACATCCGTCTTGTACGTCCACGGGTCGGGCAGGGGTGGCGCGCCGTCCCACGCGTACGGTGGCGGCTTAGCAATCTGCGGCTTGACGTCCCCACTTCCTTCCGGTATCGAGGCAATATTGGGCACTGGGGTGGGTTCCGGCGGCTCGGGGACGGTGGAAAGGTCATAGCCTGATGTCAGATCGAAGTCAAAGACACGGGATCTGAGACACCCACAAGTACGTTTCCGCTTCGACTCTCTGCGCAGGCTTGCAACGTTCCATCCGCTGTCTTCCTGGGCAGCCATGAGGTCTCGCGCGTTCGGGGCCCTCCGGCCAGCAAGCGAGGCGTACGCGTGCGCGGTCTCGAACAGGCGCTGAATGTCTGGAGTCAGCGGTGGGTGCTGCAGGTGGATGATGAGAACAGCACCTGCAATAGCTGTTATCCACACATCAGAATACTCACGCAATTCCAACAACCGCTCCATCTCGGCGAGGGCGCCCGCCTCGGCGCCGTCGAAGCCTCTTCGCGAGAGCGTCGCGCCCACGACGCGGTGCACGTACCCCGGCGCCACGGTTGGCGAGACGTACGTGTGCGGATCACTTGGGGAGTGGGATGTCATCACGATGGCGACCAAAGTTGTTCGCGAGGAGACGAAGGAGGAGAACTAGATGGTGTATGGAGAACAGTCAAGATGCACGCGATCTCCTTGACATCGACCACCAAGTGGTGATAAGCCGTGCCACCACGTGACCAAAATAACACGTCACTTGTATGCAATGTCCGCACCCGGAATTCCCTGGAGCGTCATAGAACGCCCATCATCGACCACATTCAGCTCCATCACACCAACATCACCATCATCACCTCACCAGCACCCACTTCCTCATCATGGCCGAGCCACACTTGACCGAAGCCCAGAAGCGCGCAGCGGCGCGCAAGGCCAAGATCCTGGCACGCGGGAATGCGGGCCTGCAGCGGCTGGCGCAGACTGCGCGTGGTGAGGAGGCGGATAAGCTGTACGGCGACGAGGCCTCCCCCGCGAGCTCGGCCACGCCTTCCCGCCCCGAAACCCCGACCACGACGAGCACGGCGTCAAACCCACCCACCGCTTCAGCCACAGGCACAGCGAGCACAACGAGCGCAGCGAAACCGACAGCCAAGGCGGCCGGCTGGGCTCCCCCCGCCCCGAGCGCCGCTGGCGGACGCCGCGCCGAAGCCGCGCAGCCGCCCCCGATGCCCGAAGACATGCAGGCGCAGATGGAGGCCATGATGCGCATGCTCGGCGGCGGACCAGGTGCTGGTGCCGGAGCTGAGGGCGAGATGCCCGACATGTCGAACTTCTTCGCACAGCTCATGGGCCGCATGCCGCCTCCCGGCGCCGGTGGACCGGGTGCCAATCTCCTCACGGACTCGGGCGAGGGCACACCGAACTTCTCGGATCCGGCTCAGAACCCGTTTGCGAACATGCCCGGATTCCCGGGAATGGGCCCAGGGATGGGGATGGGAATGCCGGGTATGGGAATGGGAATGGGTGCGCCGCCGCCGCCGCCGTCCAAAGCCTCGCGCTTCTTCCCGCTCCTACACGCGATTGCCGTCATCGCGCTCGTCGTCTTCGTCGCGGCTTGGTGGGAGCCCACGCTGTCGCTCGTGCGCTGGGGAGGACTCTCGAGCGAGCGTAAATGGGCCACACGCTGGGCGACGCTCGCGGGCCGCACTGGCGCATACGGTGTTAAGAGCGTCGAGCCGATGGTGAGTGGCTGACGAGAGCCCTACATTCAGTCGCTTTTGCTCACTCCAGCCCGTCTTCTACGCGTTCGTAACCCTCGAGGCGATTCTCTTCGCCACGCGCGTCACCCTCGTCCGCACTCCGCCGTCACTTCATCCCCTCCTCGCCAACGTCCTGCCCCTGCTCCCGCCCAACCTCGGCCGCAGCATCATGGCGGGTTCCAAGTATCTCGGCGTCGCGAGCCAGGTGTATGCCGACGGATGCCTGTTCGTGTTTGGGCTCGGGTGCGCGATCGTCCTGGCGGAGTATCTGGCAAAGTAGGGATCTTACATGATATGGTGGTATAGCATGCATTCCTGTAGAGTAGCGTAGCTTGGCAGATGGTACTGTATGACAGGGTATATGTGCATCAATGTATATCTTCTATCATCCAAAATCACTCTGCGGCATCCACGCGATCCACACTCGGCGTAGTCCACGTCACGGTACACAGCGGGACAATGACGGCGAAGAACGCAGGCCATGCAACGTTGCCAAACAGCTCCCACTCGCCGCGCAGCTCGCGAATGAGGGGGAACGCATAGACGAGCGCCGAGGTGAGAATCACCGTGCCGAGGGGAATGGACATGCGGAAGTTCGAGACCGGCACATTGACAGTCACAATAGGGTTAAGCGCGAGGAGCGACATGGCGGCCAGGAGGAGGGCCTGCGGGAAGTTGACCATGGCGAGGGTGGGGATGAGCGCGCCGTAGAAGAGGTGTGCGAGCGCAAGGAGAGATGTGCGTGCGGCGCCGACGGGACGGGGGAGGAACGGCGCGAGGGCAATAATCCATGGGCTCTGGACCATCCACCCCACTAGTGCCATCAGCATGGCCGGGATGGTCCACGCGGCTCCGGCGAGCGGGGCGGGACAATCGAATCCGCCGAGAGTGAGGCTCGCACCAAGGATAACCGCCGCGGGGAGGTAGTGCGCGACGTCCATCATGCGATCCGGAGCGGGGAGGAGGTAGAAGAACCAGCTGGCGTGTAGGCGCTCCAGGGCGTTGTTGAACGTCCGTAGCGTACCCTCCAGCCCACGGCCGAACGAGTGGTACCCGTGCGGGCCCTCAGCGGGGACGGCATACATCGTGACAGCGTCGATGCGGTGTTTTGCTAGCACACCGTGTGCGGCTGACGGACGCCCAAGCGCCATGTACTTGAAATGGTCCCATAGGTGTTTTGCTCCGGTCATGTAGGTCATCGGCGACTGCGGGTCGCGCACGTGCAGTCCGTCCTCGTACCCCACGCTCCAGTATCCGACCTGACCGACGGAAATAACCACGTCAAGATTTGGCAAGCGTCCGTTGACACCCTCTGGTGTGTGAGCTTGAAAGACCGCAAAAAAGTAGCTCACCATAGAAGATGCCCATGTGCTTGAACGAGTGGTACGGATAGTCGACATTCAGTGCCATCCAGATGTTCGCGCGCGGGTTGTACTCCGCCATGAAGCCTTCCAAGCCGGAGATGTAGTCGTCTCCAAATACCAGGAAAATATCAAACGCCCAGTGGTTCTGCGCGCGAAGAAATTGTGCAAACGATAACAAGAGGGACACACCACGGACGTTCGGCACGCCATCCCTGCTGAGCCAGTTGGCGGACACGAGGATGGCCTCGGTGCCTTCTGAGCGAGGCGGCGAGACGCGTGCGAACACTGCGCTCGTCGTGTTCCCAACCTCATGTCCGGCAGCCGCAAGCTCGTACATCAGGAACTCGGAGCGTTCGGCCCACGTCGCGTTCGCGTCACGCAGCGCCTCGACGCGGCTCAGGTGGTGGTCGGCGCGGAATACGTCCGGCCAGTCAAAGCGCACGTTCACGCCGCCGGGCTGCAGCGCGTTCTCGTCAACGCGGGTAATCGTCTTCCACATCTGCGGCAGCGGCAGTGCCGCAATCCATGCTATCCCGATGACGACGAGCAATGCACTGGCAGATCAGCGTCGTTCCTTAGGAGGACGTACCGTACTGCCGGGAGCCGGGCCCAGATGGCGCCGACGATGCGCCGCTGCCGCGCGAGCTTCTTCCCGAGCTTGCGCTGCTCGTCCACTAGCGATACGTCTTTTGCTTCTGGCGGCATCGGAGCAAAAGCAGGGTGGGATAGTGAGCAGAACGTTGACCGTCCGCCGGCTTGATGTCTGTTGTCATCATCATCGGCCGTCTCGTCACCAACAGGTCTGGAGTGGAGGTCACTTCGAACGTTTTGATCCCGCAAATCGCGTGAGTTACGCGTGAAGTTTGGGATCGCCACCCTAGTACCCTAGGCCACCCTGGGTCATGTCGCGTCCCCAGTCGTGCTGAAGAAATCAAAGACGCGTCGCGCTTCGCGGACATTTCTAAACCTTCCTTCCAGACATCTTCGCTTCTTTTGTCTCACTTGAACTCTACAACAATGTCCACAGAAACAGAATACATCGCCATTCTTCCGAAGGGTCAGTTATGAGTTCTTTTTGCATGAACTGACAGCAGGCATCGACACAGAGCAGGAGTATCTACGTCTCCCGCACCCACGAACAGGTGAGCTTGAGCGCGCTTGGCAGTGAAGCTCACAGCAGGCGCGCCGCAGCTGTATCTGCCCACAGCATCGGGAATCTGCGAGGTCGTCAAAGTCGCCGGAGCCAAGGGCCGCACATGGTTTATTGGCGACGACAGGCTTGCGGGTAGGTGATAGTTGTACGACAACAGAACTGACGCGCCAGACGGCGCCATGCTCGTGCACTGCCCGGTCGACGCGTTCTTCCTCGCCATTCCGGTTGCCCTCTCGCTCATTCCGGTGCGTTTGAGGTTTCCTGTCTTTAATCGCGCACAAATACACATATTGACATCACAGGACGGCCGACCAGCGCAGTTCCAGCCGCTCTCTGACCTCCTCGCGACGGCAGCAGGTAGTGCCGCCTTTGCGCTCAAACCCGCGTTTGCGCCGACCGCCGATGTCGAAATATATAACGCCGACATGGGGCGGCTGATCGAGCACAAAGGCTTCCGCGCAGCATTCCGCGCGTGCTGCGAGAAGAAACGTGAGCAGCTGTACTGCCTTTCTTCCAGCTGTTGTTGAAGATCACTGACATCAGTGATTGGTACCGCGCCGCCTTCTCCGCCCCCAGAGAATGCCTCTTCCCCCCCAAAGCAGGAGGCATACTATCGTCCCTCGCGGGACGCAATTCTGGCCGTCTTGCGGCGCAAGGTGGACGCGCTCGCGTCCCCTGACAACTTCTACAAATTTGACCACCTCCTCCGCGCGCTTGGCCGCGACGGCCTGCTCGAGTCTGGTGTAGATGAGCAGCTCGTCCACGGTAGGTTGCAAACCAAGACACTTCTGACCCCCAGCGGCACGGATACGCGCGTCTATCGAGCAGATCGCGCAGTATCTGGCCCCGGCGCTGCTGCCGTTCCTCCTACAGGGTTACGAGTAAGTTCCAAAATTCCCGCATGAGCTCACAGTCCAGCACGCTCAAACTAGACGCATACCTCGAAGACCGTGCGGCGGCGGCGCGCGCGGCTGCCGCACCGATCGTGCAGACATCAAGTAAAGAGAAGGGTGCGGCGAAACGGAAGGCCGGCCAGAGCAGCCGCGGCGTCGAGGCACTGAAGAAGGTCAAGACAGAGGGCATGGCCAAGATGACGAGCTTTTTCAAGCCCAAGGCCAAGTGAGGGTGCGCTGTGGTAATGTGGACTTTGGGCTCTTGTCTTTTTGCATGTATTCATATCATTTGTACAGTAATGTGTGCAGTGTGTCAATGCGGGGTATGTGATCTAGAATACGAGAGTGTACACGACGAACATGATGGCGATGATGATGGTGCGGTGGTAATTGTTCGTGATATGAGGTCCAAAGAGCGCAGCGGGTGAAATGGGATGCGGGCGAGCAGCGTCCAGCGTTCGCGTAGATTATGAAATACTAAATGTTCGGTGGTGTTACAGCCGCGGCGCGGCATCGCGTTGGATGCCGAGGAGGCTGGCGCCGAGCCGTGCCCCGATGGACCCAAGGCGACCGGAGCCAATGGAGTGTCCGCGGGTCTGCGGCTCGGGGCTGGGCGGGGGGAACGCGCATGGCCGGCCGGTCCATTCGCGGGGTGGTGGGCGTGCGGGGGAGGCAGTGGCGGTAGCGACCAGGGAGCTCTGCGACGAGCGGGGCTGGACATCCTGCGCGGAAAAGACAACGCTCTCGCGGATCGACAGCGAGGCCAGGTGCTCGTCGTCCTCCGAGTCCGAGGCTGTCTCGTGGCCCATCAGCGAGTGCGAGGTCGAGAGTGGCGGCGTGAGCAGCTCGCCGGTATGTCCGTGGGCTTGGGTCTGTGTGCTCGCAGCCTGGGCCTGTAGTTGAGGGTGCGCAAAGCGAGCCACTTGCGGCGACGATGGGCGCTCGGAGAGGACTTGCATCCGCATAGGGCGAACGATGGCGCGCAACGTGGCGACTTCTTCTTGGATGCGGAGACTCTCGGTCATTGTCCGGCTGATAGTTAGTCACGGGAATATATCGCCTAGACTCACACTTCGCTGCGGCGCTCGGCGGCGTCGAGACCCGCTGCGAGATGTATGACAGCCGCGCGGAGGGCGGCACAAGGTTCAGAGGTGTACGAGCGCGGGTGGGGAAGGCGCTGGAGCATCCAGTCAGTGTACGACATTCGTGGCGGTGGGGTGAGAGATGATATCGACACGCGGGGGACCGGAGCCATGGGTGGCGGAGGCGGGGGTGGGGCAGTCGAGGTGGATGCGGAGGGGGACGAGGATGAAGATGAGGTGGTGGTGGTGGTGGTTGTAATGGCAATCCCGTCATCTGTGCTGGAGAGCAAGGTGGTGTTGGCTGTCGGGGTTGCCTCGGGGTCAGCTTCAGCAACCGGTCGTGCAGGGATGGGTATAGCGGATGGAAGAGGGGGTAGGGGCGGAGGCGGCGATCGCGGTGACACAGGTCTGGATTCTGGTACAGGCCAGTTGATCTGGTCCTCCTGCCACAAAGCCCGTGGTATCGTCATGCCTCGACGCAAGTTCCAGAGCTGCGAGCGCAGGTCCTCATTCTCGGCCACAAGGTCGTCGTGTCGTTTCTCCAGGGCCTTGAAGCGTGCGTCGTTGGCAGCGAAGAACCCGCTCAAAGACTCAAACACACATGACTGGAGATGTTTGTCAAGCTCGCAGCGCGGGACGATTGCCGCGCACCCTCGTGATGAGTGCGTACATGCCACCGGCGCAGAAGGACAAGCCCATCGGTGGTGTGTTGCACTTGTTGTTACTGGTTGTTAACACGAAGCCGGTCGGCAACATGTGACTGTGACTGCCTTGTGGTGATCTGTGTCTTGAATGCCGCCGCCGCGAGGCCGGCACGCGTGACGGAGACCGCCACCACATGCACCACAATCACCACCACAAGAGGCGCACTCACAAGGGTCGCCGCAGTGTTCACACTCCGCGCTGCAGCCATCCTGAGCATTGTCGCCACCGCAACAGCTTGCGTGCTTGCCCTCCTGATGGTCAGCACAACAGCTCTCTGTCCCCGCTCCTCCGCTGTCGTACCTTGACCTCCTTGAACGCGATGACAACTCCGCACCGGTTACACTCCATCCGGCGGTGGAAGCATTCGTACGCGCGGTGGTGGGGCATGCGATGGCGTGCCATCTGGCTGTCAGCTTGATGCAACATGATTTGAGCGGCATAGGCGATGCGCAAGGGCCTGGCAGCCAAGGACACCACCAAGTGACACAGAAGCACGTTCCCAGGTCCGGAGGTCCAAGGCGCCAAGGTCGTACGCCTCGCAGAAGGGCAGGGCGGCGGTCGCATCTCGCGCGACGCGACCGCCTTGTCTCGGATCCTCCACGACGTCGGCGCGCCGCCGCAACGATGCGCTCCGACACATGCGTCGGCCACGCTCCGCGCTCCATATCCCGGCTCATCGAGCATCGACACGTACCGATATCCCGCACTGGTCATCCCCACAGGTCACGATTGCACGCGCGCAGGAGCGGAGGTGGGCGAGGAGAAGGCCGCGCTGCATGACCTTACCGCACCCATCTGCCTCGCATTTAACTTGCAACTCGTCGAGCATGAGCTGCACGAGCGGTTCCGTATCCTGTAAGCTTGACGGTGTGAGAGCGCTCCTGTCGATCGGACAGCTAGGATTGTGCTTGAGCGCACGGGTGATGCAGTCGCGGCAGAAGGTGTGCTTGCAGCTCGCGGTGGTTACCGGGTCGACGAGCGCGGACTGGCAGATCGCGCATGTCTGGGTGTCAGCAGATGCATGCATGAACATGAGGGCGTGAATCGCGAGATCGGGCTGGTTGCCATCATCCAAGACGGCATCGCTGTATCGCGGTGGGCGGACGACAGAGATGGGACGGGGTGGGTGAGTGTTACCGGCATCTCGGCGTCGGCTGACGCCGAATCCGAACCGGCGAAACCAGGCAAGTGTCAGTCGACGCACCAGATTGGGATCCACCTCCTCGACATAGTTGTACACGACCTCGGCCTCGCGGGTCATGCTGGTGGTGGGGTGCGAAGAATAAGTGTAAGAGAGAGTGGTGCTGCGAGAGAGAGCGAAGTGAAGGAGAGAGGAATGTGGGGAACACCACACAACCAAGTCGGTCGTCTGTCGTTGTGTGGCCAACGCCAACAACCAGGCCAAGAAACTCGGAGGTTGCTCTATGCTCTGCTCTGTTCTTTGCAAGGGGCCGCGCCTCCACACCACTCTTATTCCTGACAACGCCGCCGCCACCGCCCACCTCACCATTGCCCTGCGACGCGAAGGGCGAGATGCACAGAAGCAGCAAGGCAACGACGCATGCCCCTATTCTGTTTTGCATGCTCTGCTTTCGATTCTGCGCCTGCCGTCATCGCACAATGGCGCAATATGCCCGCGACTGATCAGATCGCAGACCACTGACGCACCGCAACCGCACACTAACAGTAGAGGGATGCGGCCCGTGGGACTGGAGAGGCCAGACTGCGACTTCAAAGGGTCTGCGCACGGATGGCGAGTGATACGCAGACGTCCCGTCGGTCATGGATGGGCTTCATGGGCTAGACCATCACATCGCAACTCGAGCAATTCTACGACCACACACTGTTCCATGGCTGGCGCAAACCTGCCCCCACCCACTGGTACCACCCGACGGCCCGTGGCCCCCATCGGACACCGGACGCGGCGGACAATGGGACAGCGCGGAATGAGACTTGCACAGGAACCACCGTGATCCGCAATCCCTTGATATCGCGTCTCTCAACCTCGCATCACGCATAGGGCCATCGGGGCATCTGGGCACTGCATACCGCGATGGCGGCCATAGCTACGCCACAGGACGCCTTCCTACTGACAACTGCAGGAGCCGCACATCTACAGGTGTTGCTAACCCTCAATGCGGGAGCGTATGCCGACTCCTGACGACTGTCAGGCCACCGGAACGTGTTGCTGATTGCCTACTCGGAGCCGACGACGCCATACAGCGGGCGCTGACTTCCACCGGACCGATGCCGAGTGGACGGCGCTGTCATCCGGGTCTGCCCTTATCTGTGTCCTACGGGAGAAGCTGAGCCTTTGAAACTTGGGGGGGACCATGCGTTGAGGGAGCGACAAGTACTAACCGTGCTGGTGCACTGGCAAGGCCCCATAAGCGAGATGCGGGCAGCGTACTGTACCACAAAGTTCCGAACGAGATCCTATGTCCTGTCAACATGGCTTTTCCCGTTTTGTGTCTACACACATACAGGCGCGTCATTGTCACATCGCAGTACTGGTAAGAAGAGCACACAAAACCGACATTGGTACTCTGATACTTGCTACAGTATGTGATTACCTCGTGACGCGGGGGGTCGGGAAGGTGCGCCACCAACCGTTCTTGTCAAGACGGAAGTGATGGGATCGCTGAAGAGAGAGGAGAGGAGCTGGAACGCTGAACGACGGTCGGAAATTTCTGTGCAGTCGTTGGAACGCACAAAGCTCCTTGTCGGAACCCGTGATCAGACCCAAGAGCAGTGGTCGGGAGTAAGTTCTGGTTACTGTGCGTCAGTTGTGGCTTTGTGAAGGGCCATAATCGCGAGCCTTGACGTCAACCCGCGGGTCCGTGTTTGTCGGTCCGCCAGTCGCTACTTCGGAAAGAGAGGAGGTAGCTGAGGGAAGAACATCGCGTAGAGTGGGGAGGCCACGGAAGAAGTCAAGGCACCGGGACGAGACCGTGGGCTCAGTCTCGCTGTAAGAAAGCGAGGTAGCGGGGGGTGACAACCTCGCTGTGAGGAGCTTCCCTGGTCGGGGGAGGGCGTGAACTGCCAGGGCGGGGGCTCGTCTCATCATCAGCTCTTGTCGCGTTCAAAACTCACATTCGGCGCATGAGATATAACGAGTGCCGTCGTGGTCGAGCTTATCCTCGTTAATTCCAGTTTGGCACAGCCTGGCCACGAGCCCCATCAACAGCCGCCCGAGCACAATCTCTGTGTCTGGTAGCAAGCTCCACTTCTCCCATTACATATGCATGATATCACACTGTACAAATATTGATACTGCTGTTGCTACCGCTCCCTGGTACACATTAGAGCTTGCTGGCGTTCTTGGCGCGCTCCGCGCGCTCCTTTTCAATCTGGGCCTTGGCCTCCTCAGTGGTGATGAGGACAAAGTCGCGCTCGACCAACCAGAACGGCGCCTTCTTGAAGCCGTACTTCTTGGCCTCGGCGTCGTCCTCGATGAGCTTGGGGTCGACGATGAGCGACGACTTGACGCCAAACACGGCGTCCGATGTGAGGAAGATGTCGCCCTTGAAGTAGAGCGAGGTGATGAGCTCCTCCATGCCGTCCTTCTGGAACATCATGTGCAGGTGTGCCGGGCGGAAGACGTGGCGGTTCAGCGAGCGGACAAGCTTGCCGACGGGGCCATCGTTCGGGATCGGGTACGCCACCGGCATGACGCAGCGGAACGCGTAGTTGCCGTCCTCGTCAGAGTACAGGCGTCCACGGCAGTCCTGCTCAAACTCTCCGTACTGCGTGTCGTAGTAACCCTCCTCGTCCTAAGATGTTAGTCTGGGTCTCGACTCAATGGCCGTCACAGCCACTCACAGTCTCCCAGGTCTCAATGAGACACTTGGGCACGGGCTTGCCCTGCATGTCGAGGATACGGCCCTTGACAATCATGTACTCGCCCTTGCCCTCGGACGCAATCGAGTCACCAATCTTGATCTCCTTGGCATCCTCAACGAAGAAGGGACCCAGTACAGTGGCCTCAGTGGCGCCCTGTCTGTCAGCACTGAATAGAAGAAGGGGAGGGTGTGATGAAGAAGTAATGGTGGCCGCCAGTTGGTAGGACTCCCTCCATTCCATTGAGGATCACAGCGCGGCGAGGATCGATCTGCCTTTGACAGAGTTGGACGAGTCTGTCGAGGCCGGGGTTTCGGCGCTCTTCCCAGCGCTACCCTTCATAACGGTCCTGCTCGCCAATCCCAGAAGCAAGGGGTGAGAAGCAATGCCGATCCCCCTGGAGCAGAACGGCGATCATGGAGCTAGGCGTGGATGTCCCACTCATTTCATGCGCCCATTGATCGGGTTATCTGCCCCTGCCGATCCCGAACCATTCGCAGATCGCAGAACGGGCAGGAACTGATCGCCAGAGGCCAGACCGACCCCTGGATTCATGGAGATCCCCCGGAGATCCCACAATATCGTGGGGGCCAGAGAACACGCCAGTCATGGAACATTCTCCTCCACACAGCCTGGACCACGAAAGGCACTCACCTCGGGCTTGGGGTGGTTGATGGTGTCAACGAGTGCGGACACACCGAGGACGTCGGAGAGAAGGATGAACTCCTGGCGGATGTTGGTGCACATCTGGCCAGTTGCGGTGAGGAAGTTGATCGCGGTCCTGGTACGATTAGCAACCACCTCATGCGACACATCTAGCGACTCACATCCACTCCTCGGTGGTGAGGTTAGTCTCCTTGACAAAGGCGTGGAGGTGCTTGACAAGCGAGATCATGACCTCCTTCTTGCGGGCGTCCTCGTCGAGGCTGTTGATGGCGATAACGTTCTCAGTGAGCTTCTCGGCGCTCATGTCCTGGAGGTGGGGGAGGGTGTCGAGGTCGACATCGGGGGCGCCACGGTTGAGCGCGTCGACAACGGCCTTGCCGAGCGAGGGGACGTCTGAGACCTTGGGCATGGTGTACTAGATGGAGAGGAGGGGGATGAGAGGGTGATAGATGAGGAGGTCGGGAGAGGAGACGCTGGAGTAATCGCTGGCGTCCTATTTGTAGTTCTTAGCTCGCTGCGACGGTTGTCGCAGACCTCGTGAGAGCCGTGATCCCGTGAAGCGAAGCGGCCAGGAGCGGCGTCTCACGGCCCGGGTCATCTGAATCGATCACAGCATCAGGCGGCCTGGCTCGGCCTGGCTCCAGGCGCGCCAGTGCCCAGTGCACAATGGCCGAGGACTCGCTCGGTCTTGCTTCGACTGTGGATTACTGCTGTCTGCACGACCACACTACTATTGTGGAATGGTCAATCTAGTGGCCGCAGACGCCCCGCCCCACGTCATTCCCCCCCCTCGCCCAGCATGGCCAGCCTGGACCTGGTTGGTCACAGATTTCCCCGCACATGGCAGGAATGAAACCGGAGCCGAGACGTCCGGTGCATCCTGGCCACTCGGCATCGCGGCCTTCTGTGCTCTGCAGGTCCGAGCACCCACCGACGACTATTGTGCAGGGCGGTCGATGCATGCTGTCGCCCAATCCATGCACAGCCAACTACCAGATGGATGCGCTACGTTGTGTGCTTCTGTATTCCATTGTACTGGTGTTCTATCATTGTCCCAATCCATATGTGTGGGCTAGCACAGGAGCTAGCTGGGCTAGGCAGAGCTGGCATGCGGCACAATACATCACCTGATCGGATGTGCCCTCCGACCTACAAGACCATGAAATCATCAGCGGTCTGCGCCGCCGCATCGACGAGCAACTAAGGATAACCCAGCTGGCCGGATCCCCCTGACAGAACTGCTGACATGCTGACCAACCTCTCTCACCTGGCTAGACCCCGCGCGGGGACCCCCGGAGCCCAGCAAGTCCCCGAACTGCTTGTAAGCGTACACGAGCGCGCGGGGTTCGGGGCATCTTCCGACACAGGTGGTCGATCGTCGCGGCCATCGGCCCAGCCTCCCTCGGGTCATCGCGAGGACGCGAGGAATGCCATTCCAGAGCTGGAAATGTTCCCCGAGGTGGGGCGAGGTGGGGCATATTCGCTCCTGCCGGCTGTAGTCGCTGGAACTCGGGTGTGGGAATCAGCCGCGAGCTAAACGATTAGTGTCCCATTCAACATGTCATTGTGCCCGTTGGTGCCTTTGGTGGGCGTCAATGGCAGGATGCCGAGCTTCTCAGTCAGCATTCCCTCTTGTGCTCCTTCTCAGTTTGACAACTGAACGTTCTTAGACTCGACCCAGAATGCCATCCGGCCGGTCACATTCCTGCGTCTCATGACTAGCATGACCAGCCATAACCTCTCAGGTGACTGGGAACAGTGGACAAAGAATCGGGGTCGGAGACCCTATCAATGTTGCTGGGCAGGGTTATAGCGTCTGATGATATAGCATATATGATAAAACCTCGGAATAGCTGCCTCAGATATCAGAGATCAGAGATCAGATTCGGAGCGCCTCGCTGCCACGTTAAAGCCTGTCGCTGTCTCCGATGGCCACGCCGCTGGCGGACTCGGGGACAGGGATTCCCCCTACGGCGAATCGGTCTGGGTGAGCACGAGTGAACCCCCCGGGCTATGCATGTTGTAGGAAATGCAATGGCGAGCTGGACGAGGGGGTCACTCCCCGGATCGGACGGCGCCGCGCGCGCTGCGGGTGAGGGACGGCCCCACGTGATATGAGAGATGAGATTGAAGGGATCGGGGCACCCGACCGACTTGCCGACAGATTATCTTGCTGCGTACCGTGGCCGTCAGTCACCCAAGCACCCATGCGGCTAAATCCGCCGCCCACCCCACCAACGCTATGACGGACCAACGGAAGTCCCATGCCCGAGCCTCCGTTGCTCTACTGCGGTTCTTGACCAAAGCCAAGAGCCAGAGACAGATGCCAGATGCCAGATAGTCACTCGCAAAGGCATATCACAAACGGCGAAACTTGCTGCTCGACTTTGTTGTTGTTGCTCCATCTCTCTCACCACTCACTATGCTGTCCCGCCTCCACCGCTCCGTCAACATTTCGCTCGCGCGCACAGTCGCGCGCGGCTTCGCGTCGAGCGCCTCGCTTCGCGCCTCCAAGGTGTACGCCTCCCCCGAGGCCGCCGTCGAGGCCGTCAAGTCGGGCGACATCGTGCTGTCTGGCGGCTTCGGCTTGTGCGGTGTCCCCAACACGCTCATCTCCGCCCTCTCGAAGCGCACCGACGTCAAGGGCCTCACTGGTGTGTCGAACAATGCCGGCGCCCTCGTCAAGGGTGAGATGAAGGGTCTCGGCAAGCTCCTCGAGACCAAGCAGATCTCCAAAATGATTGCCTCTTACCTCGGCACGTGAGTTGAAGCGCTTGAAGCTGCGTACCCCGCGGACCCCGCTCCCAGGAAAGCTGCTGACGATATTAGCAACAAGGTGCTCGAGAAGATGTACCTCACCGGCGAGGTTGAGCTCGAGCTCACCCCGCAGGGCACGCTCGCTGAGCGCATGCGCGCCGCCGGTGCCGGTATCCCCGCCTTCTACACGCCCACCGGCTACAACACCCCTGTCCAGTTCGGCTCCGTCGCGTCCAAGTACGACGCCAACGGCAAGCCCGCCGAGTACCCCAAGCCGCGTGAGACCCGCAACTTTGGTGGCCGTGAGTACGTGCTTGAGGAGAGCATCAAGGGCGACATTGCTCTCATCCGCGCGTGGAAGGTCGACGAGGCCGGAAACGCCATCTTCCGCTACACTGCCAACAACTTCTCATCCGCCATGGCCCGCAGCGCCAAGATCACCATTGTTGAGGTGGGCACGAGCTACCAGTGAGCATTGCTGACCCCAGGCTGAGGAGATTGTGCCCACTGGCGCCCTCGACCCGATGCAGGTCCACCTCCCGGGTATCTACGTGAACCGTGTTGTCAAGGCCGAGACGCCCCGCGAGATCGAGTTCATCACCACCAAGCCCGAGCCCGGAGACGACAGCGCCGCGGTTCTTGGCTCTGGCGAGGCCCGTGCCAAGCGCGAGAACATTGTCAAGCGTGCCGCCCAGGAGCTCAAGGACGGCTACTACGCCAACCTCGGTATCGGCATCCCCACCCTCATCCCCTCGTACATCCCCGAGGGCCGCCAGGTCTGGCTCCAGTCCGAGAATGGTATCCTTGGCATGGGCCCGCTCCCCTCCCGCCAGATGGTTGACGCTGACATTATTGTGAGTCTGGACACAGACCCGACATGTTCATCCCGCTGACATACAGAACGCCGGAAAGGAGACCGTCACCCTTCTCCCCGGTGCCACCGTTTTCGACTCTGCCGAGTCCTTCTCCATGATCCGTGGTGGCCACATTGACGTGTCCGTTCTCGGTGCCATGGAGGTCAGCGCCGCTGGCGACGTGAGTACTCCCCTCCCGAATTCAGAACGCCTCTAACGTCAGCTCGCAAACTGGATCATTCCGAACAAGCTGGTCAAGGGTATGGGCGGCGCAATGGACCTCGTCTCGTCGCCGGACAACACCAAGATCATCGTCTGCACCGACCACACCGACAAGAAGGGCAACCCCAAGATTCTCCAGGAGTGCTCGCTGCCGCTCACTGGCGCGCGCTGTGTGTCCATGATCATCACCGAGCTCGCCGTTTTCGATGTCGACCGCAAGAACGGCGTCCTCACCCTCATCGAGCTCCAGCCCGGAGCCACCCTCGAGGAAGTCAAGGCCAAGACCGGCGCAAAGTTCGAGATTGGCCCCAACGTCAAGGAGATTTCCATCTAATCCCAGCAGTGTCTAGTAGTGCATACCCAGTTTCGGTGTAAAAGTGTCCCACCTCGGTGACTAGTTGCATGTATCAGATTTGGCCGCGTTGGCTGCGAGGGTGCTCTTTGGGGGTGTTGGACCAGCCAGATATTGCGGGACGCTGCAATCTGTCTGTAATCTTCTGCACGCGTTGTCCTCGCAGCGGGCCCCCGCGATTGCATTCCCGTCGGCCAATATCGGGGCACTCGTCGGTGTCGGACTGTGATCCTGTGAGCTCTACTTGATCGGGAGCGGTTATTTTAATCGCAAGACGCCGCCGCGTCCGAGACCACCGCGGCTCTTACCAAAAAGTTCAGTCCAGTGAGGTATTCAGGGTCCCTTCCGGCATCGGGACCTCCGACGTCCGGTGGAAAGTAGGGGGAACGATGAGGATATGCAGGATATCTGGGGCCCACACCTCCTCTGGTCCAGTAGAGATAACTGGGGGGCCTCGGGAGTTGTGCCCTTGGCCCCTGGCTTGAGGCTTGAGGACGTCGCGGCACGTTCGGCGTTCCGTCACAGAAGCCGATGTCAGGAGGTCAAGTTGTGGACTACTGGACTACTGGTGACTGTCGGCCGCAGCCGTTGAGATAGCTTGCACAACTTGGAATAATATAGCTAGTGACAACACACGCTCGACGTTATCCATCACTCTCTTTCCCACCCCCACCATGCTGCAGATTACGCTCTCGCGCTCCCTCCGGACATCGCTGCGCCGCGGATACTCGACTGCGAGCGTCGCCGAGCTCGTCAAGCCCAAGCCCGACGATGTGGTCATTACCGTGAGTAGCACGCATGGCGTGTGGGCAGATGGGCAAACGCAGGAGTTCATGAACCTGCAGCGTCGATGAATACTCTGCACTCGCCAAGCACGCCGATCCCACTGCGCTTTATCGTCACCTTGGCTGACTGTACAGTACGCCCGCCGCACGCCCCTCACCCGCGCCAAGAAGGGCGGCTTCCGCGACACCTCGGCCGACAGCTTGCTCTACAAGATGCTCAAGACCGGTATCGCGGAGTCGGGCGTCAAGCCCGAGCAGGTGCAGGACATCATTGCCGGTGAGTCTGCGCCGGGAAGGGTACGGAGATGTGGGCCATCGGAGTATCTGGTGGTGGAGAGATGTTGAGCTCACTAGTGGCCTGGTGGGACACATGCTGACCATGCAGGTACTTGCCACGCCCCGTCGCCGTGTTACGAGGTGCGCGCCGCGTCGCTCGCCGCCGGCTTCCCCGAGGAGACCCCCGCTCAGGCCGTGAACCGCCTCTGTGGTTCCGGCCTCATGGCCATCCGCCACATCTCGGACTCGGTCCGTGCTGGTGACATTGACATTGGTCTTGCTGCGGGCTACGAGAGCATGTCTACCAAGTGAGTGGCGGCGTGGACAAAGCGCTTTGGTTTGCAGCACTAACCGGCAGCCCCCGCCCCACCCCCGTGTTCAAGGACGAGCACATTCTCCAGAACCCGCCGTCGGTCGACTGCGCCAAGCCCATGGGCTGGACGTCCGAGATGCTGGCTGTCGACTACAATGTGTCGCGCGAGAAGCAGGACGAGTACGGCTACATGTCGCACAAGCGTGCGTCTGAGGCGCAGGGTGCCGGCCGCTTCGACAACGAGATCATGACCCTCGAGACGACCGTCCTCTCCAACCCCGAGGACCCTGAGTCCGCCCGCGAGACCATCACCGTCTCCAAGGACGACGGTATCCGCCACGGCCTCACGATGGAGAAGCTGAAGAGCGCAAAGCCCGCGTTCAAGGGCATGGGCGACGAGCGCTCCACTGGCCCCAACTCTTCCCAGGTCACCGACGGCGGTGCCATGGTTATCATGATGCGCCGCTCCAAGGCTGAGGAGCTTGGCCTCCCCATTCTTGCTACCCACGTCGCCACCTCGGTCGTCGGTGTCAAGCCCCGTGTCATGGGCATTGGACCCGTCGCTGCCATCCCGTGAGTTGATATATTCTTCTCAACTGACGTCCCAGTGCTGTTCTCCAGCGCGCCGGCCTCGACGTCGCCGATGTCGACATGTTCGAGATCAACGAGGCTTTCGGCTCCATGTACGCATACTGCGTTGAGGAGCTTGGTCTCGACATTAACAAGGTCAACGTTAACGGCGGTGCAATTGCCCTCGGCCACCCGCTCGGTGCCACCGGTGTCCGCCAGGTCGTCACCGGCCTGAGCGAGCTCCAGCGCCGCGCCAAGGAGTCCGGCGACGACTCGAAGAAGGTGCTCGTCACCTCCATGTGCATCGGCTCGGGTATGGGCGCCGCTGCCGTGTTCGTTGTGTAATTGAGTAGACTTGGTCAGAGGGGAGACGCTACAGATAGTTGACATGTACCCATTTACTTGCTCTTGAACGTAGGTTGTTGTTGTCAGCTCCGGTTTTCTATTGCACTGTCTGCTCTTTTGGGATCACTACTGTTCATCCACCATTCGGTGCATGCCCAGCTTCTGCCATGACCTGAACGTTGCTCGCTTGCTCGATAACTCTTATCGAGCTTATCGAGGTGATAGCCACGAGGGGGGTTCGGCCATCGGCCGGCTTGGGCGGGACGAATGATGACATCAGCATCAGTGTACCAGTGTTGAAGCCATCCCCGTATTAGGTTCTTTTGTGTGGAGAGGGCACAAGTCACGACAACAAAAAGACTACAAAACATATCCCAACTCCCCAATCTCTCTCTACACCCACTCCGCCTTCCGCAACACCATGTCAGCCCGTGCGCTCACCAGCGCCGCCGCCGGCGCGGCCCGCACTCCCGCATGGGCCAACGAAGTCCTCACCTTCTGGTTCCGCGAGCTGCAGCCAGTTGACTGGTTCAAGCCAGCGGACGGCCCCGCCCTCGACGCGAAGATCACGACGCGGTTCCTCCCGCTGTACCGCGAGCTCGCAGCTGAGACGCCCGCTGCTGCGCTGGACGACCAGGACACGGCACTCGCGACGGTGATTGCCCTCGACCAGTTTCCACGCAACATGTTCCGCCGCAAGGCCGAGGCGTTTGCGACCGACCACGCAGCCCTGGCCGTGAGCAAGAATGCGGTCGCCAAGGGTCTCGACAAGGACCTGCCCCTCGACCGCAAGATGTTCCTGTACATGCCGTACATGCACTCTGAGAACCTCGACGACCAGCACACGGCCATCGAGCTTTTCACGGCCATTGGCGACGAGAAGGGCATCGACTTTTGCAAACAGCACCGTGACATTATTGCGCAGTTTGGACGGTTCCCTTACCGTAACCACTGCCTCGGAAGGGAAAGCACGGCAGAGGAGATTGCGTTCACGTCCGGCCACGCCGGGTTTGGACAATAGACGCTCGCGCGGCGCGGCGAGGATGGACTCGGAAAGGCTCATGACTAGTTAATCAGGATGGACAAGGCAACGACGTGGCGACCACCAGCTACGATTCCCAAACAGGATAAACACGATCTGACGAGCATCAACCACGGCGATCTCTGATAGACCACACTTCTCATAGGCAGTGCCATGTCCTGCATCGCACTAGTTACAACAGCAGAATCGTGTGTGCGAACACTCGAGCACTAACAATACATCTTACTTGCATTGGGTTTTCTGACTTTACTCAAACGTGGCGACAGCTCTCGCAGTATCCCTGCGGATGTCATTGTCCTATCTGATCGTCTTTCCACCGACGGGCGCCTTAGACAGACTCCGTGGGCTCTGCGGAAGAGACAGACTCGGGCCCAGCGGACTCGGACACAGTGGCCGAAGGACCGACGGCGGTGACAGAGGGGCTGGCCTGCGATGAAGGGTTAGGGGCCTCCGAGGAACCGGGTGCTCCCGACGTGGCGGTCTTCGTGGGGGCGCTGATGGGAGACGAGGGTGTGGCGGTAGCCGAAGCAGCAGGGGAGTCCAGGAAGCTTTGCACTTCAGCTTCGGGGACTGTGACGGCTGCCTTCGGGCTCGAGCCTGGAGTTGCCTGGACGTTGGTTGGCAATGGGCCTTCCGCTGACCACACCTCCTCGAGAGGGCGGTTTGCGAGTGCGCTGTACGCCTGAGTGGCCTCGGGGGGCGCTGAGTCGGCGGTCGATGGCCCAACAGTCGCACTTGTAGGCGCCCCTCCAGCCCCGGCACCCCCTCCAACACCTTCCGCCCCTCCAGCCAGGGCGCTTGTCCGGGTCTCCGGGAAGTCCTCGAATGGCGTGACGGACACAACCGTCGTGACGCCCCCGACGATCTGGGTGTATCCAAAGCGGTTCTGGCTATAGTACGGAACATTCGCGCCGTTGGGACTGTCAAAGGTGGGGGTGGGTGTGGGCGCCGGCTCCTGGCGCACGACCTTGTTGGGGGCAAGCTTGAAATCGTTGTTGCGGATCTCAAGGGGGCGCTTGTTGCGCGCCTGAGGCGGGAGCGATCGGCGACGACCGAGTTCGACCTCGTCAACCGGGCCAGTGCACAGTGCCTTCCAGGGTGCCGGCTGAGACATGCTGGCCTTGATCGCGTCTGGTTGCACGACAACCGCGGCGAGCTTGCCTTCGGACAGGTGCCAGCCAATGTGGCAGTGGAGCGGCCACACACCAGGCGTGTCTGTGATAACACGATAGATGATCGAGCTGTTGCCTGCGATGGTAATAGTATCGCGCTTGATGGGATTGGGGTTGAGCTGGAGGTTCGGAACTTCGTCCTGGGTGATCAGGCCGTTCTCGCGGCGGTACATGATGTATCCTGGGCGGCCGTGAAGGTGGTAAGGGTGAGAGAGGCCTCCATCGCGGTTGTTGATAATGAGATCGACAGCTCCCACGCGGTCAAACGTCAACGATGCGACGCGAGAAGCGTTGAGGCTCAATCCTCCCTCGATCTGCCTCAGGAGCGGGTCGTTGACAAAGTTTTGGAAGCTTGTGAACGTGTGGGTCTTGTTGCGGTCCGTCGAGTACGGGTTGAATCCAAAGCCCGTGAAGTCGTTACCCCTGGGATCGATAAAAGACCCAGCGACCGAGTCAAAGCGGAAAGTGCCGTATGTGTTGGTGGGAGGAATGCCTTCTTCAGGACGCAGGGGCTCGAGGGCGGTTCCATTTACACCCTCATCAATGTCATGGCACGGCGTATTAAGGGGATCGGCGCGGCCCGTCCAGCCAATAGTCTCTGGTCGCTGGTCCGCCGACCACGCAATACCGCGATAGTCTGTGTAGCGCAGAACACCTAGGCCTTCCAACTTGAAACCGTTAAGGATACAGCCTAGCTGTTAGAATGACTCTGGGTTGTACCTTTCACTACTCACCTGCGGCAGCCGTGGCCCTCATCCAGAACCGGTCGAAGGCTGTTGTATCAGCATCTGAGTGTCTCTGCTTCTCTGCTCGGCTGTTGACATACAGTTACCCTGGTTCAGGTGGACCACAACAGAGTAGCGCTGTCCCGGGTCGATGGCGATTTCACGCAAGTAGATCGGCTTGATCGGCGTGTCGTCGACCTCAATTACCTTGAGAGGATGCTGGTCAATGGAGAAACGGATCTGGGCTAAATGTGAGTGATAGCGTCAACAGACGAAACTTACCCCTTGAACCATGGTTGATAAGTCGAAGCCTGATCTTGGAGCCGATGCGACCCTTTAGCTCGGTCGGGGTGGTGGGGCCGCAACGGACACCCTCCTGGACGCGGTTGCAGTCTTCCTGACCCACGCCGTTGATCAAGATGGCATCGGGCATCTGGACAATGTTCAGGCCGCGGTATCCCTCACCCCACGTGTGGAGGCTCTTGGCAATGAGCTCGGACTGGTCGTGGTAGTGGTCGCCGAGGAAGAGCACCTTGTCCTCGTCGTAGTCTCCCGGCTGGCCGCGACGCGACTTCTGGAGCGGGTCGTCCCTCGAGTGCACGATGAACGCACCAAACACTCCGTCGGCTGACATTAGAGGTAATCTTTGTTGTCCTACTTACCCATGGTGTTGCCAAAGTGGCTGTGGTACCAATAAGTGCCAACCTCGCCCACAAGCTGGAACTCGTATGTAAACGTCTTGCCGGGGCCGATCGGGCACTGGTGAATGCCGGGGACACCATCCATGAAGTTGGTGTGGTTTTGCACGATACCATGCCAGTGGATTGTCTGGGGGGAGTCGAGGTTGTTCATGACCGTGATGCGCATCGTGTCCCCCTGCCACCCCTCAATAAGAGGACCAGGGAACTGGTTGTTGATGGTCTTGAGTTGGCGCTGGAACCCCGATGGCGCACCCGCAGAGTACCCGATGTCGAAGAAGTACTCGCGCGTTTGGGGCTGGCGCGGAGGATCATTCATGGCCACAGTGAACGCGGCAGCGGCTGCCGAGGCCGTGCGAGCAGGGATTGGCTGCTGAGGATACGTCCAGTATTTGGACTGGGGGAGCTCAGGCGCAACCTTGCTGAGAGCGGGCGGGATGTCGTCCGGTGAGCCGGTAGTAACGACAGGCGGCGTCGAAGTGACCGTCGTATTGTCTGGGATAACCGTCGTATTGTCTGGAGTAACCGTCGCACTGACCAGCCCTCCGCTTGTTACTGGGAGCTCGCCGCTGGTGACAGCTGATGGTTCGCCAGTGACCGCTGACGGTTCGCCAGTGACGGCGGACGGTTCACCAGTGACCCCTGACGGTTCGCCGGTGACCGCTGACGGTTGGCCAGTGATCGCCGAGGGAATGGGAGTGCTGGTGGCCACTACGTCGCTGCCACTGATGACCCCCTCACTCCCACTGGGAGTGGTATCATCCTGGGCAGTCACAAGCGCCAACAACAGTAGCGTGGGTACTCGCCAGAGGTTCATGGCGAATGTCTGTGGGAAGAGTAAGTATGGTATTGTAGGACGTGAGAAATCCTAACGGATGATGACCCACAGATAGATAAGCTTGATTGGGATAGGAGTAAGGGTGCGGCAGGGATGGAATGAGTGGGTGAGAGAGTTCGAAACTAGAAGCTGAGTCGCAAAATATGCCGCACGCCTCCAAGCTTTTATATCTTGTCGCCGGACGATGGGCCCGACGATGAGATGCAGTTGCGCCAATAAAGTGATATGGGCATTGAGGGATTACTCTCCACTCTGCTGCTCTTCGGCGTGCTCTCCCCCTCGTTCTCTTGTCGTCCGGTCTATGCGAGTTTGGGGCATGCCGACGGGCACTTGGCGGAGCCGAGTCGAGCATGAACAATGCTGTGAAGACAGCTCGCACCGCTCCCAGAATTACACGAACGGCGACGCATCCAGCACTGGTGACCGGCAGCGACTCAGTGCCTGTAACCTAGTGGTGACGCATCGCCAGCAACGCGTGTCGCCGTGTAGTCCGGCGACCACGGTACGTACTGTGTACAGTATATGAATCTCAAGTCTCCGCTTGGGCGACGCGCGCCTCGCGTCGGAATTGATGTCGTATCCGACACGGGAATCGGTCAGGCACATCGGCATGGGAACTCTACACGTCGTGGATAACGCAAGATGTACCCGGTCTGTGCCTAACATCCGATGGAGACAGATCCGAGAAAGATTTTGCCACCGGCTTGTACGACAACGCTGTGCAAGTCAAACCAGTAGAAAAGGTGCCGATATCCAGATATCGCGGACGTCTGCGACAGGAAGGAGAAGGTAAACTCCGGAGATCGCGCAGTCGTTGATGACACCGCACCGACTTGAATCTCCGTCGACGAGTGAAAGTCACATATCACGGCGAGGTGATAGGCAAAGAGGGGTCTCATCTCGTGCATTCTTGATCACCTTACCGAATCGGGATGCGGACGGAGTAATGTGATTGCTGCGGAGACAAGCCCTCACCTCCGCATTTCGAGACTGTTGATCATGGTGCTGCTGCTCACGGAGGCGGCGCTCAGAGGGCAGCATCACATTGCTCGCAGGCGCGTACTGCAGCCGATAGTTCAAAGTGTAATTGAACATGTGGGCCGCTGCAGAGAAGAACAGCCTCATTGCTGTAATCCGCGCGGCTCCCCAAGGTTATGACTTCGGAAGCGGACCGGCAACTGAAATGGGGGGCGGACCGCTGAGTTGTTGCTGTTAAGCATAGTCTCTCAGGGTTCAGCAACAAACCTAATTCAAAATCGACTGGCCACTACGAAAGCCGGCCCCATAACGAGGCAGTGCCGTATCCTCCCCGTCCAACACTGCTTCGGATTTGGGTTTCCGAGTCATGTACGACCTTTGGCGTGCCCAAAAGCCGCCTGTCAAGCTACAAGGTTGGGGATAATAGATTACTGGGCTCGGTGTCCCCTGGTGTCAGGGCATGAATCTCGGAGAAATGTGCCGAGTCGGCTTGGCGACACGTTTCTGCTCCTACTGGAAATGATGCAAGTCATGTGTCCCGCGATAGATTTGCAGGTGCACTGCTGTGGCAATGTGGCGATCGCGCAGCACGATCGCGTGGATGTGATCCGCTGAGTTTGCATGAGCATATCAATGATCGCGTTGGAACCACTTCGTTTCCTGTCGCCAACGGAACACCAAGAGATGAATGACTCAGCAAGCCGATGCCTGACACCTCGCAACCGTTGATGTCGGGCTCAATGGCAACAGTTTTCTCGGCTAAGTAGAGATCTTTGCTGAGAGAGGGAACTCATCTAACATCTTCAGTGGCACATGACGAGATACTCGGAGCCGGGAAGAAGCTGTGACGCTGTTAATGCTTTAATCGTTCCGGGAAACTGTGGCATTGCCACTCAAGTGACTCTAAGGTGGTACATGGGAAAGATTCGCTCGATGGAGTGCGCATTGGACATCGAAGGCGTGGGTAAGTTGGGAAGGTGGTCGTCCCGTCATCCCCTGCGCGTGTGCTTGAAAAACGAGTTACAAACAGCCACGTCTGCCGTATCACAGTACAGACTGTACAGTATTAGTTCTGTTGCACGAGATCCTCGAAAGCCGAGACGGGGACACCTGGCGTCGGTGGTCGGTTCGAATGACGCAGAGTCGGGAATATACCTCCCACACGTACTGCACCTTCGTATCACACCGGCACCGCGCGCTTCGCATCGGACTCGGCATCACCAAACACCGGCAGCGGCTGAGCTTGATTTGAGTTAACATTTAGGATTGAATCTCATACTGTTCGGTTCCGCCACATTCCGCTCTTCATCTCGGTTTTCTTATTGCTCTCACTACCTTGTTCACTCGGACTCACTATGTGCCTCGCTTAGCTTTTGAGCTCTGATCACTCAGACAACGTCCTTCAAGGTTGCTCATGTGGGCAAAGGCGAGGGGGACAAAAAGCGAGTGTCACAATGGTGGCAATGGTGGGAAGCTGACAATTCGCATCCATGATCAACACCGGCCAACATGAGTGAATAGGGGAAGCAGGACGTTGCATAAACTGATTGTACCACCTCTCGAACTGACTTGAAAGGCATGTGGGCGGGACTCACCACGCTCCTGCGAGAAATGGGTACCAATGTCGCCAAGGCTTCCCTTGCTCTCCTCTCCCGATACATCACATGCAAAAACCTGCGGGGTCTCCGGCTAGTATGCCCGAGGTGACAAGAAGCTTTGACAGTGGTAATACCGAATAACTGCGGGGAAGTTGACACAGGGGGCCAAGAAACGCGAGCGGGACATTTGAGATCTGCACATCGCATAACGGAACTACAGTACAGAGTTCACAATGTTATACCTTCAGCTGAGTTCCAGCAGCGGAGATCTCTCCGAGTTTACTTCACAACATTCGCTAACTTTTGCGGAGGGTTACATATCTACGTCGGCCTGGTTGCCGGTATCCACCGGTATCCCGGAAACGGGACATGAACAATACCAAAAGTGCACACGATATGTCCGCGTCGTAATCTTGCTGCGTCCCGGGTCGATCCTATATAAGATTTATACATTCCTCGTGGCTAGCCCGACTCCACAATTTCAAGCAGCTGACGACCTTCGTATCAGGCAACGTCATAAGCTGGCGGTTTGCGGCGGTCCGCCTGCACCGCGATATCATCAGCACAGGCGCTTGCTTACTCGTCCGTCACCACAAAGACGCAGTTGGCCGAGGCATTCTGCTGTAACAAGCACAACCAACACTATGCGGTGGGGGCTCATTGACACGTTGCGATTTTTACTACTGCAAATCTCCATCTTTTACTACAGTATTATATCAACTACGATCTCCGGGGCGTCGAGTCGAGGTTGGTCGATGCTGTCAACTACGCTGTTAAGCACAGTTGGCGCGCCGGATGTGCTGCGCGATCGAATTACTGGCAGACGTTGGTGCCACAGGGGTAGCCGGGCTGGTATCCACCCGAGCCCCAGACCCACGAGCCGCCGGCGCCGCTTCCGTAGATGTAGTTGGGGTGAGCGCCGACAATCTGGTCCTGGAGGCAGGAGCCGCAGACGCCGCCGCCGCCGCCGCCGCCGCCGCCGCCGCCACCCAAGAACTTCTTGAGGAGTAGACGCTTGAGGCCGAAGGTGCGGGGATCGTGTTGGTGGGTCTCGTCGCGCTTGGCGTTCTCGGCCTTGTACTCTCCGGGGTGGAAGACGCCCTCCTTCATGTAGCCGCCGGGGCCGACGAGGACATCGCCCTCGACGTGGAAGAGTTCGTCAATGCTCTGACCAGACTCGAGGTTGGTGTTGGGGGCCGGGGCCGCGAGGGCCATGACGGGGAGGGCGACGGCGAGGAGCTTGGAGAAGAGCATGGTTATGGAATTGGGTTGACGGGTTGAGAGTTGAAGAAGTACCACTTGGTGTTGAGTGGAAAGACTTGACGGATGGAGTTGGAAAGGACGACCTTTCCCTCTCCTTTTATATCGTGAAGAACGGAATACCGACTGTGAAGTGACTGTGAATTTCCGTTGAGGCCTTGACGGCCCCCCACAACGCAAGGCCGAGCTCTCTCCACCCAACTCGCGAAGGGCTGCCTGATGAAGAACGTCAACATCACCTCAGTCCTCCTCCCTCGACATGCCTTACTTCTTTGTGCGCGACGTAGTACGCGCGGTCTTGGTTGTGCCTCACCGCCCGCGCATCCCATCGAGTAGGCCGAACAAAGACATGGCAAGCAAGGGAGTATCGACGTCAACACCCGGTCGTCATGGCAACTGACGCCGATGTGCACCCCAACGCTGACCACGGGCCAGGACAATACCTCGAAACAGTGAGCAAGGATCCCGGGTGGTCGCTTCTGATAACATGGTACAGCGGCGCAATCCGCAACTGGCGACGATGCCGGTTCGTTATCGGTTCCTGGATCGTACCGAACCTCTGCTGGCTGAGCTACACGGACCGAAGATCGGGTGCCTTAACCGCTTTGGGGCGGTTCAAAACGGACTGAAACGTTATCCAGAGGTTGGTACAAGTGTGATCTCGGAGATTTGTTCCTTGGTTGAGGCGACGATTGGCTGCATACTCTGTAACTGTAGATTCCGTACCCGCAGGAACCTTCACCTTCCCGAGTCTACCCTGGGGGTGGTTGACGACTGGGAAGTTGGACGTGGACAAACAAATCGCGTACTGCTGCATGATGCAGATCCCTGGATCCCGATGTTACAAGTTGACAGTTGAGGGACATCGCTCCAATTATGTACTTCTCTCAATTCTCTCCGCTTCCCGTTGACAAGAGATAACAAAAGTGAAACCTTGTCGATCACCAGACATTCCAGCGGCAGGCGTGTCGACGTCACGGGTTTGGCATAACGTCCAGGTACAGTACATCAGCGAACTACAATTATGCCTTTGAACCCAAACAAATGGAGCGGCACGAACTTTTTCTGTCCCGCTGAGTACCAACAGGCGAACGTCGGGTCCGTCCTGGCGCACCAAGTTGCATTGTCCCGGAGGAGTGGGTCACGGCTAGGTGTTGTGACCGCCGCAGCTTCCGAAAAGCGGTCCGAACGAGCATTCCCTTAAGTCCCACCTTACTACAAGATGCGTTCCACGGATGGCCCCACGGTCATCGGAGACGGTCCGCGAGTGATACAAGTGATGTGCATGTACTGTACAATGTACAGTAGTACCACAATGCCAGGGTATCTTCGCCGTCTCCAAGGTGATTTGAGGATCGAGTCGCCCGCTGCCTATTCGCGTCCGACAGGGGTAGTCACACGTGCCTCGGAGTCGGACATCGGATCTTGTACGCCGAGAAGATTCCGTTATCATAGACCTCTCGGAAGGGGGTATGTGTGTCGGGTCAAAGGGCCGGTCGGCAGTGAGCGGTCACGATTCCTTCAAAGCCTGACAGAGAGCACCGGGGATCAATGACGTCCATGGCTTTGACGGTGATTTGCCCTAAGGGCTCTCACATCTCTATATCCAGAAAGTGGAGCCGCTTCGCATCACCCAAATCGACTTGAGGTCTTGTTGGACAGCGTTCGAAGCAACTGTACCGCCGCGAGCCACCAAGATCGGAGTTCAAGTACACAGTTACAGGCACTGCCGGCCCTTCCGGCAAACCATGACCACCGGGATGCCCGGGAAAGCATGTGTGGGAAACGTCAATCTCGGCCGCCGAGGATGCGCAGAATGTTGGCGTGTTGTTCGCTCAGCATGGTACACAAAGGAAATCGTTGTGGAAAGCGTGGGCCTATTCTTGATTCCGGTCCCGAGGTGGTGCAGAGGAAACCTTGTCGCTCCACGTACCGACATACCGCACACCAACGCATCATCAGTCGTCAGGACGGTGAACTTCACAGACCGCGTCAGCAGGTTCCGCAGCCCAACTTGAGTTAGCCTCACCTGCCCAAGGTTCAATCTCCAAAAGTTTCCTACACGCAATGTGAGGCGTCGATGGCGATCTCGTAACGGAGACACGGCTACAACGCCGTGGGGAGGTCCATGGGCTGCCCGAGGGGGCGCGGGGTGAGAAAAGGGATGGGAGAGACCACCTGGTGCGCAGGGTGAGCCCACCGGTGGTGAGTTATGGTCATCTCCTATCAACAGAGGCCAGAGGTCAAGTTAAAGTGGTTCCAAGCTGCACAAGGTGTAGTGGACGCCGCAGCCATGTTGATTCTTTGTTCAAACCTCCTTTTAGTGCTCGTGTTGCATTTACTCCACGCCAATGCATGCAATGTAGCATTCAGTACCTCAGTACTACGCAAAGGTTGCTGGAACCAAACCGTGTGGGTCTAACTCGCGCGTACTCGCGTCGGCATACGAGCACCCTCCTAGAAGCCTAGAGGTGAGGCCACGAACATGTATCATTTCTGCACCGGAACACCCCCCACAATGCTGGTTATTAGCGAAGCGTTGACGCCCATCTCATTGATCACTAACAGTATGGCAGCCTCTCAAGACCCATGGCTGGGGAGGGCGCGAATGCAGACAAGCAGTCAAGTATGTATACTTCGCGCACTGGCGAGGAGGTACAGTCGTGAGTACTGATGGCCGTTTTTGGCTGATGTTAGCCCGGAGCCCACTCCCCTCCCGGCCTGCCACGATCTGCGATCTCCACCCACTCCAAGCTGATGAGCTGACGACAAGCTGCGGCAAGACATCTCCACTACCGAGATAACAGTGCACTGCACCCCAAGCCACGACTGTCGTGGGGGGTTCAAGCACGTGACACGAGCTGTCCGTCACACGTCAAACATGCACACATAAGCACATCACATGTTCAGTCGCGTGCAAGTCATGCGAGACTTATGCTGTGCCCGCCAGCTTCCAACCGGCTAAACCCCTCGGCCCTCTTGGAAATGCGGAGTAAAAGCGGGCGGCCCTGAGGCGTTGCGCCGTGCCATGCACGTTCAAATGCTGTTGGTTGCCATACATGCCATATGCCATGGCTGTTTGGCAGTCGCATGGTAGGGTGTCGCGAGGTCACCAAGGTCAGCTGATCTGCTATATCATGTGGGTGGGGATCAACAGTGGGGCAACTGCGGATTCGTGCCACCCAGCGACAAACAGACCAGGGAGCCGCGGAGAGACGCCGGAGAGGCCGACCGGGTTCCCGCGGCGCGGAGAGTCCCGCCTAGGTGCTAGAACGACGAACGCACCTACATCCACAAAGGCGTGCGGCACGAGGAGCTCCCTGAGGGGCCAAGGCTCAGTGGCCAAAGGTGATGCGGGGTGCGGGGTATGTCACGCGAGTTCGGCAGTTGGCAAAAACAATATACCATCATCATTTGTTGACAAAATCGGCGCGGTCGCGCGAAAAAAAAAAAAAAAAAAAAAAAAAAAAAAAAAAAAGATAAAAAAATGCACAACCAGCCAAAGCCCGGCGTCAGCACGGTGGCGCTCCACTCAGTCCAGTGCGCCGCGTCCCCGAGCCCCGACCGTTGACGGCCGGCAGGAGGCATGGATGCCTTTGAGAGCACGTAGGTCGATATAGGATGAAGGATGAGGTTAGCGCTCGCTCCTCTCCGGCTGGCAGGCAGCTCACAGGCCATCGGGAGGGCTTGAATGCCAGTGCACGCTTTAGGCCCTAGTGGGGTCATGTGCTCGGTCCGAAAGTGGACCAGTAGTGAGGTCTCCGAGTCCGACGGTCCGAGAGACACGAGTCTAAACACGAGTCTAATAAAATGAGAGGGGGAGGTGCCAGCAGAACAGGCGAGACAGGCTATCTAGGTTGCAATGCGGCTTTTGAGTCGGTCGCTGTTGGCCGATGCCTCGGGCTCGGCTCTGGTTGGCCGACTTAGCCCCCCTCTAATCAACCATCACTGTAACTGGACCGGCAAAAACGCCACCCAAAGAGAGAGCTCTGAGCAATCTGAGCGCTCGATCAAAAGACATACTACTTATGAGACACGACTCTCACTCTCTTCCAGCATCCTTGTTGTTCCTTTGTTCTCGCTTCTCCCCTACTCGTCTCTCTTCCGCTCGCAACGAACCCAACTCATCCCTTCGCTCCACTTCCCTCCCGCGACCATGACCAAGTCCACCATCGAGTTCGCGCCGATGCCCGACGCCAAGGGCATGTTCGGCGAGTACGGCGGTCAGCTCGTGCCCCCTCACCTCAAGACTGCGATGGACGAGATTGCCTCTGCGGTGAGTTGGGATGCAGCCGCACGATGGGCATCCTAAGCAGCGAGGACGCCGCTCATTGTGCGCAGTACGAGACCATCATCAAGCGCAAGGACTTCCAGGACGAGCTCCAGCTCCTGCACCAGACCTATGTCGGCCGCCCATCGCCCATCTTCCACGCCAAGCGCCTCTCCGAGAAGCTTGGTGGCGCTCAGATCCACCTGAAGCGCGAGGACCTCAACCACACTGGCGCGCACAAGATGTGAGTTCGGAATCCGGTTACCTGGAACCAGATAGGAGGCGGAAAAAGATGCCGCTCGGGACGATGGCAGATGCTTGGGGTAGCCGGATAAGCTTAAGCGCACGCTTTACATCGTGTATCTGGCGGCGGTGGACGCCGATGTTCGCGATTCCCGCGGCATCACCGTCCGGGGCCTCACGGGTCCCCCGTCAACCCGTCCACTACAGTCACGATCTACCGGGATGCGCGCGGTACATGCATTGCGCGCTGGTCATGTGCTGCTGCCCTTGCGATCAATGTCGGAACAGGGGGCTGTACCAGTGATTTGTGGACCTGGAGAAATCATTCGCGAGTCGGAGCCGAGGATGTTTGGACACGACCAATTCAATCGCGATATCGGAGCTGAGGCTGACGAACAGCAACCACTGCCTTGGTGAGGCACTTCTCGCCAAGTTCATGGGGAAGAAGAAGGTCATTGCCGAGACCGGTGCTGGCCAGCACGGTGTCGCCCTCGCAACGGCCTGTGCGCTCGTCGGTATCCCGTGCGACATCTACATGGGTGCCGTCGACGTCGAGAAGGAGTCCCCCAATGTCACCAAGATGCGTATCCTCGGATGCAAGGTCATCTCTGTTACCCGTGGACAGGCAACTCTCAAGGAGGCCGTCGACGAGGCCTTTGAGGAGTACCTCAAGGATCCCGAGAGCATCCTCTACGCCATCGGCTCGGTCGTTGGCCCCTACCCCTGGCCTGTGAGTACGGATACGAGATGATGTCCCTGCCTTTGCAGTTGGCAACCGTCGCGAGACTGTCGCGAGCTCTCATTGGAAGAGACTAGGAGGACGGATGTCAGATGCCGGTCTCATCACTGTCCTCTACGGAGATGATAAACATTGGCTGCAACATCTGTCTGCGCTGTCTTGACCGTGTGGTGGCAGAACCGTACCCCGGCAAGGGCACCGTGGGGCACCGTGTTTTTTCGTGTCGAATCATGGCCTGACTTACTGACACCCCCAGATGATTGTCCGTGACTTCCAGGCCATCATCGGTCGTGAGGCGCGTGAGCAGTTCCAGGCCAGGCACAACAAGCTCCCCGACCACGTCGTGGCCTGCGTTGGCGGTGGCTCGAACGCCATTGGCATGTTCACTGCCTTCCTCGAGGACCCGACTGTTCATCTCGTTGGTGTCGAGCCCGCGGGAGAGGGTGTCGACAAGCCCGGCCGCCACGCTGCGACCCTCACAAAGGGCAAGCCCTCGGCGCTTCACGGAATGAAGTGCTACGTGCTTGAGAATGAGGACGGCACACCGGCGTCAGTCCACTCTATTGCCTCGGGTCTCGACTACCCCGGTATTGGCCCGCAGCACTCGTACCTCAAGGATCTTGGTCGTGTCGACTACGAGTCGGTCGACGACAAGGAGACCCTTGACGCGTTCATGACCCTCTCCCGTGTCGAGGGCATCATCCCCGCGCTCGAGTCGGCCCACGCCGTCGCTTGGGCTATCAAGAACGCCCCCAATCTTCCCAAGGACCAGCACATCCTGGTCAACCTTAGTGGCCGTGGCGACAAGGATGTCGACCACGTCGTTCGTAACTACCCGGAGCTTCTCTAGTTGGTATTGTAGGTCTGAAGTTTTGAACGTCGATGTATAAGTACTGTACGGCAGTGGTGTGACTTGGTTGCGATGTGCTCGTGAACAGACATGTTCAGTGGTCGTCGAAGGCGGTGCAGCGATTCGGGTGCTCGTCGCTCATAGAAGATGTTGAAGGTCATTATGACTGTCACACGCGACGGTTAGTCCCCATCATCCGCGGGCTCAAGTCACCGCGATTGCAACATAAGGCGAACCATTCCACGCTTCCCTCATCACTAACCTCATCGCTGCCGTAACGATTGGGATGAACAGATTTCTGTCGTTAACGTCCAACCGGCGTGCAACATATATGGATCACATGTCGCGTCTAACTGATGTGGACGGACTTACGGTATGTATGAGGTGAACCTCACAGCAACGTAAGCGCAGTCCTAAACTTCTGCTTCCATCGGAAGCGAAACACACATGAGGACGTCGTACTTGCAGGGTGTGAACTGGCCTTGACCCGCTCCACCGCCACAAACCTGACCTGAACCATATCCTCTCGGTCCGAAGCGGGTCCTCACCCCACCCTGGGTACTGTGTATGCATACTCGCCAAAGCCAAGGAAGGAGGCTCCCCTATCCTTGTCATGGTTGTGCAGCCCCTGTCAGGCGGTGCATCCTCAGAGGCGTCTCGACCGCGTCTCGTTCCTATTCATCCGTTTTCCGCATTCATGAAACAAACAACCCACCCAGACCCGGGAAACAAGCATCAGCAACCTGGCCTCTTCTGCATATCGAGTTGCACCGCCTCTTGCTTCGAGGGATTGTTCCGCAGGCACCCGCCCCGGCGAACTCAAGAGATGAGTACCCGCGGAAAGGAGCACTGAAGACGAACTGCTCCCGATTCGAGACTCTGGTGCAATTGATGCAACGACTGGACAGCTTTCTGCTTGAGCACTCGACCAAAGAGGTTCAAAGTCCAGTGCCATGTACAATAAGTTCAGCGCACAGCTGCATCTTGTCGTGTTTTTCTCCGCATTATTCGCTTTCCTCCATCATCATTGAATCATGTCGACGTCGAGTAGAGGCCAGGTGTGCTTTCTGAGCGTTGTGCTCTTCCTGGTGACGGGCATCTTCGCCGTGTGCATAATGGGGATAGTGAGCTTTTGGGATTACTGTGAGTTTGCAAGTCTGCGACAGCTGTGCAGCGCTGACGCCACAGCCTACTCCTCGTGGTACAGTACGTCGCAAGTTATCATGAGCCGGACGCTAGGGCTGCAGGGCTTCTATGCCCTGCTGTCCTGGTCCTTTCTGTTCGCCCTGTACCTCATTGTCAAGTGCGTAAAACCACAGTGTCGCCAACCCCTACTCAACAGCTGACAACCAGCTTGAGCGGCCGCTGCTGTTGCCGCGGCAGGACCTGGGTCAACAGCGTCATGTGCGACCTCATCGCGCTCTCCTTCTTTGCGCTTTATGGCCTTGCCAGCGGGGTGGTCTGCCTCGCTGCCGGCGGAATAGGGATGGAGTCATGGAGCCTTTCGCTCGTGTAAGTGCTAGTCGTCTCTCGAGGTCCAATCTAATGACAGCGCATGCCTGATCGCCGGTGCATTTGCGGTCATCGTGGCCATCATGGTAAGTCATACTCTAAATACAACCGCGTGGCTAATTTCCAGCTGATCGGATGGATCTTTGGCGAGGCATGCGGCGTGAAGCGCCGGTACGGTGGGGGCATGGACGTGTACAAGAAGTCGCTGCGGACGCTGCACAAGGAGACGAAGAAGAAGAACGGTGCGGGGATCATGAACGGGATGCCGCAGCAGTACGCAATGTACGCCCGTCCCGGTCAGCCGTACATGTACCCGCAGGGCATGTACCAACAGCCCGCGTACCAGCAGGGCATGTACGCGCAGCAGCCTGGCTTCCAGTCTTCACAGCCCGGCTTCCAGACTCCGCAGCCCGCCCACCAGCTCGACGCGCAGAACACCTCCAACTCGGCGTCATACTCTACCAAATCGCTCATCCCGGACGCGTCGACGCCCGGGAAAGAGATGCCACCACCCGTCAACACCGTGACCTACCATGTTGACCCTGCGCCTGCACCTCCGGCTAAGGATATGACGCTGCCCAACACGACGACTTACACCATCACCGACTCGGGGGTGCCGATTCGCGGGCCGGCAGACTACAATGCCCCCCTGCCGAAGCCGTGATCTTTTAATCAAACGGATATTAAACCCATATCATAGATCCCGATTTGTTTTAGCTGCATAGTTAATCAACGTAGGTCACAAGTACGCTCGTTCATGTACACCTTAGAAGCCGATGATGAAAGACTTGAGGAGGGCCACGACGTGGTTTCTTGGAGCTATCAGCGTCTGAAACTGTGGCGAGTGGATAAGTGGCACCAGTCCCCGTTCCCAGCCTTTGGGAGTCTGGAAAAGGATTGTCTCGACCGGCCGGTTAGATACTTCAGGTCGGTTAGAAGAAATAAAAGCCCTGTAAATATCTTGCTAACAGAGTGCTTCTCGTCAGCAGCCTGTCTCATGGATGACCAGTCCTGCCTGCCCAGATCGAACAGTCTTGCCCCCGTTTACCGCTGTCCGATCTTCTCATTATTCACGTTTTGCTACCACTACTTGCGCTCGTATTTGACGGTGGGCCACTCAGCCTCGAACTCGACATTTTCCTCGGGAAGCGCGGCACGCCACTCATTGACGCTCATAAAGCTCACACGCGCCATCGCCTCCTCGAGCGTGGGCGTGGCCGCGCCGCCCTGTTTAAGTGCACCAGCGAGGTGCTTTTCGAACGCGGTGCCATTCTCGTCCCCCGCGTCCCCAAGATCAGCAGCGACGTCCACACCCTCCACGCCGACGTACGTTGCCGTGCCCCCGGCAAGGAGCGTGCTGCGCGCCAGCTCGGTCAGGTGCCAGAAGACCTCCCTGTCGCTCAGGCCGTCAGGCGGACCCTCGGGCGCAGGGCGGGGCGAAAACACGAGCACGAGATCGCGCGCCGCCTCCGCTGGCGAGAACGTGATTGTCTTGTATACGGCCCGCGAGCCGGGGGGCACGAGCGCGACGTGGATGACATGGCGAAGAACGCCTTCTCCAGGGTCGATGTGCAGCGTGTTCTCCACACCGGGCGGGCGGACGCCAAGGTCCACAAAGTCGACAACGGTCGGCGCAAAGGCGACCTCATTGTGTTCGGTCCACACCGCCGGGCGACGGATAATCTCGAGATCGCGGAACGCCCCTTCAAACGGGAACGGAACGAGCGGGCGATCATACAGGTCCACGACGCGGATACGGCGGGCAATGTCCTCGCGGCAGTCCTCGCGCGCCTGCGACGCAGGGCAGTCTCTAGGACGTTCACCATCGCCGGTGAGAAGCCAGTGATCGAGGGGGTCATTGGGGTCGTACGGGAGGAGCGGGAGGCGTGCCCCATCGCTCGAGGCAAGGAGCTCGAAGCCCGGTAGCGAGGGCTTGGCGGCGTCCATGTCTTTGCCCTTGCCCTTGCCCTTTGCCTCGGGGGGCGGGCGCACAATGACGTGCTCAAAGAGCATGTCGTCCACGCGCCCGCGGTAGTGCCGGTTCGTGCCGCGGAAGACAAGGAGGGACGCGGGAGGAGAGTACTCAAGAATCGCGTCGATCAGTTCGGGATACGCGTGGTGATCGAACACGGGCTCAGCCATGTCGTGGATGTCCTCTCCGAGCGGAGTCCCGGGCATCGGAGTGCCGGGCGTCGGCGTGGCGTCGGCGTCAAAGTCGCGCGGCCTGCGCTCGAGAATGGCCGCCATGCTGGTCTAGCTGCCAGCGCGGCCGGTGGACGGTGGACGGAGCGGAGTGATGACCGAAGGAGTGCTTGTCTTACCGTATCTCGCTAGCGATACGGGAATGGGACGGTTAGGATGATAGAGTGGTGACACGACAGTCGATATCGGAGTCGACCTGGAGCCTCACCCCGAATACCTCTCGGTGTGGAGATCAGGACAGTATCTCGATTCTTCGTATCTCTGTCACGCAGTCCACAATGACAAAGTCCACAATGGCAAGCCTGGCGGTGCAATGTGTTCTCCAGCCCGGCCAGGCTGTGATCCGACCGGTACGAGCTGGACGCTGGACTAGCTACTTCAACGTGGGTGGGGCGTCGAATCGTGTTCAGTCCTGAGGTGATTGTGTGGTTGGGTAACAATGTATGAACACAAAATGCGCTCCGAAGCCACCATGGGGGGGGGGGGGGGGCGTACATTGTGTGGTCGATGCGTGCTGTTCACCACTGGCTGACACTCCACTCTCGATCCATTCTTGGCTTGGAACAATGAGCAGCTGACCACGAATGACCCTCGATGACCGGCGATGACCACACTTGGGCCACTTGCCAGCCATTGTTCTGAACCGGCTGAACCTGTTCTAGGTTCTTTGGTTCCACATTGTTGCTTCCGCCGCCATCAGACAACGTCACAGAGCGGCATTCCCCACCAGTTGGTATTTAGCGTTTCAGTCCCGCAACGTGTCGGTATCGTGCCCACACTGTGCTCGGCACGCGACACGAGTGACAATCGTCGATGAGCTCGATAGCTCATGAGTCATACAGGCAAGAAAACAGGTAAGATCTCGATACAGGCGGGCATCCCAGGACATTGTCAGAGATGCTCTTAGATCAGGACGTAACCAGGGCTTACGGCTGCTTGAGCTCATAACTCCAACCTCGAACTCGCCTGGCCAAACGCATCCCTGGCGCCTCTGCGCCCGGACCATGCGTTTGAGAGTGGGACCGCCGGGCCGACTCTCAAATGCATGCTTCTTGAGCCAGATCATTTCGATCATTTCTGCGGTCGTCGATCATGCGCTGCGTGCCAACCCAAGACTGACCAAACAATATCAGTTGAAGCAAGCATTATCGCTTCGACCGCCAACCTCAAATGCATGACCACTCGTCAAAGCTGCAGCCAACAATGGGTCGTACAAAAGTGCACCATCAAGTGCATTCAAGCTCACACCGCCGTGGTGGCAATTTAAGACTCGCAACAAGTAGAAAGCAGCGATGATCCGCTGCTTACGCACAAGTTCTCCAGTACCCTCGAATGTCAGGAGACCAATTCACTAGCGTATCGGCCTGCTTCAAGCTATTAGGTCCTCGTGCCCGTCACGGTCGCTCGAAACGTTCCTTTCTCCTCCTTAGCTGGAGGTGCGGCTCTGCAGAGCTGACAGGGTCACAGGTCACAAGTCATGCGACTCAGGCACTTGGGCTGTGGACGACGAGGGGTAGTTCCTGGTCGTGGACAGCGACTGGTGTTTGACGCGATTGCCATCCACCTCCTATTATCCCTGTCCTCGGTACTCACCCCAACATTGCGTTGATAGGCTTTGACCGAACCGTGTGGAAGGAGAGTTCCATTGGCAGCCATGGACCACGAGCGCAGATCTGAACCGTCGTCGCCAAGGTGTGCTCGGCGGTAACATCGTCTACGGACTTGGCAAAGTTGTGCCCGTTGTCCCCGTCTTGTTAATCTCATTTGAGGATATGCTGGCCCATTCTGCAGCACATTGTCCACGGCGAGTCTCTCTCAAGACCACTACAGTACAAATGTAAGCGTAGTGTAGATTTACGGACGGCACTGCTTGCCCTACCCCCCGGGGCCCCTTAGCCCAGATCCTAAATCAGCTGCATTGCATGTCCGCACTGGCGGCCCCGTAGTTACACTACAAATTATTTAACTAGTCGCGAAATGATCATCAGTGTTCGGCGGAGGAGGGAGTGTCCATGGGGGTGTCGGAATTCGCAAACGGGTATATAGAATAGAATAGGGGACGCTATTCGGTATCGGGCACGGTTTGGGCCGAGGGTGCTTAAAGGAACGCGGCGGTACAGGCGCCGAGAACAAGGGCGGCGGCGCCGGCGAATGGTGCGACGATGCGGCCTGCCGCGCTCTTCTGCGACTCGTTGGCAAGACCACCCGCTACGGGCTGGGTTTTGGTCGGGCCGGTCGGGAGGCTTGTGGTCTTGGGCTTTGGCGGGACCCAGACAGACTGGTTGCCGATGATGCCTACGTTGTACGCCTTTGTGCTCGCGCCGTCCAGCGCCCAGGTCAGGCCATTCAGTGCGTGCTGAATGAATGTCTCGTCGTGCCAGACTGGGGTGTCAGTGGGACAATCTTGGCGCGATGTCACGCATATGTACTCACTCTCGCTCGAGTGGCCGAGCGCAGTGTAGAATGAGCGGCCAGTCTTTGGCGCACCCTTCTGCAGAGGCTGTGCGCTTTTCGGGCTCTCCATGTACCACGCAATCGGGTGGGGCTGGCTAGCAGAGGGGTCGCCGTTGGGGTTCTGGAAGCTCGTCTCATCGACGGTCAGCACGACGGTTGCGCCAGCGTCCCGCGGGTCCTGAGTGAAGAAGTAGACCTCCTCAGGGTACGTCCACCTGTCTGGCAGATGAGCCGTTGACGGGTGGTTGTTGTCGATGCGCGTGAATGTCGCAGGCTGGAAGTACGGGTGGTAGTTGAAGTAAGCTCCGAGGGCGCCATGGTAGCTTTCGTCGTGGTACAGGCATGCCGAGGCGGCGTGCACGCCCATGAAGTTACCACCAGACTGGAGCCAGCGCTCGAGCGCGCCTTGCTGGTCCCAGTTGAGGACTGCCGTTAACATCCATTGCGGGGCATTTGCTTGTGGGGTGCGGGATCACTGGTACGGGATCGCGGGATTGGGGAATACGCAGGGGGCAACACGGCAGTAATGGTGAAAACTGGGCGCAACGCGAAAAAGGAAAACGTCGGGGCACGGAGCCTTGGGCGCCGCGCCCAATGCACTCGGTCGCGTATGATCACGAGACTCCACCCAAAACAGCCGTCAAACAGCCGCCGCGACGACGCGACAAACCGCGACCACCTCGCGACACTCTTTTGCGATCTGTGCGCGTCGTATGCATCACGCACAGCGCCCAACGATCGCCCGTCCACGCACCGCGACCCTCGGTGACCACCTCACGCTACTCACCTTCCTCGGTGGTCGAGATGAACATTATGCCGTCGTACGTCTTGAGCGTGTCGTCAACGAACATGTAGGGGTCCCTGGATGTAAGCGCGTAGTCCGATGGGCAGAACATCCGGGTCGGAGCAGGATTCATTGGGTGGCTTCTGAGCTTCTCAGATTGGAGAAGAGTCCTTTTCGGCCGCGTTTGAGTACCAGCATGCGACCATCAACGCTCGGGCCACACCACCTGGACCAGCCCTCTTTTCGAAAGCCAGCCTTTCTATCAGATCCACCGCCGTCCGTTCCTGCCACCGTCCCTTTCTCCACCCCACAACGCGATCACATTCCCTCTCATCACAAAGTCTCCGCGCTCCGGCACCATGACGTCCGAACTCACTCGGTAAAGTCGAAGCTGAGGCCATACGTCTGCTGCTGCTGCTTGAGCACCTCGATGGCGGTGGGGATCGAGTCGTGCCGGAACCCGGCGGTGCGGGTGTATACGAGCACGCGGGGGGTGCCGCCCGTCTCGTACACGGAGACGGGGCGGGGCTCGGCGTGCGCAGGCGCGGCGAGAAGCGCGGCGAGGAGCGGCGTGATGAAGAGCATGGTGAGAAGGAAGGGAGTGTGGAGGTAGAGAGCGTGGGGGCGGAGGTGCTCGCTGCGTGTCCGGTAGGCGGGTCCGTTGATCGTGGGTAGCGGTGTCGAAGTCCGAAGGGAAGGCGGGGACGGGACGGGACGGGACTGCAGACGTGCAAGAGAGAGTGGGGGAGGGGGGAGTAAAGGAGTGACCGACGACAAGAGATGATATACAATTGAAAGAAAACAGAGTTGTGCACTTGAATATGCATGCACAAATGCTTGTGGGTGGTGTTACTGTCCTGTGATCCTGTGCGATGGGTTTGCTCCCCAGAAGCTGCGTGCTAGTTGCCAGGAAAGGACAGGGCAGAGAGCGAGAAAGCGAGGGAGAAGGTCCGAGGGAGAGGGAGCGAGGGAGCGAAGGGGGTGTGCGTATTCATTCGGTCGGTCTGGGTCGGTCACTCTCTGTCTCTCTCTCTCTCTCTGTCTCTCTGATCACTCACTTGCCCCGCCTCCCCTTTGGCTGCAGTACAACCATAGTTAGAACACTGCAAGCACTACTGGGCTACTGGGCATCTTCCTCTGTTCTTTCACCTCATCTTCCAATTTGCATGCTGGATGCAAAAAGAAAAGAAAAAAAAAAATGGCCGCAAAAAGGCAGGACATTGATCATCGGAGCCAAGAGAGCGAAAGCTGCTCCAAACATGGCAGCCACCCTTGGCGGCAGCCACCACGGGTAGCCACAAAGGCACGCGAGACAGCAGTACCCTCTGGCGGTGTGGGCCAAGTGAGAGGTGTGTTGTCCGTGTAAGAGCTCAGTACAAAGTACAGAGGACAGGGCCGGCAGGCCCGATGGCAAGCTTAAAAAACAGACAACAAGGTGGTCACGTACAAAGGATAGGGTAAGGCAGAACACCCCAAGACGGTGAACCTGAGAGGCGCGAGGCAGATGGCGGGAGCAAGCATGTCGCCGGATGTCGCCCCCTGTCGCCTGTGGCTTTAGGAATTCAGGTCTCTCTCTCTCTCTCCTCTCTAGTCGCTCTGATCTCTCTGATCTCTCTGAGAACCAGCTGAGCCGGCTGAGCCAGGATTTCAGTTTCCAGGGAGGGCAGGGAGTCACAACGTCGGGTGTATCAGACCGCCCCTTTTCCCTCTCGTGCCCTCTCCAATGTCGTCCTCTCGGGGCATGCATCGTCTCCGTTGATCCGTTGGGGTACCAAACGCAAACTAGAGCTCCAAAACAGCTACGCAAACGCGGTCTCACATGGCGCCTGGGATCTGCGGCGTTCACTCGCGACGCGCCACGGCTCGGAAGACCGAGCAGGCTGGGCACGGCTGGCTGAATGGTTCGTGGCTCGGCCGATTCATGGAATGAATAGAGACAGACACGCCAGCCCATCCCAGCACTCCCAGCCCACCTGCCACCGTCGCTGATGAGAAAGAAGGCCCAGTCACAAGTCAATGCGCCGAACGCGAGCGCGAGCACGCCAATGGCCAATGAAGACAAGAGCGCTGAGAAAGCTAAAATAAACCTCATAGAAAAGAAAACACCTTCTGAGAAGGCGGAAGGTTACCAGGCACGGCACAGTGTTTCGGCCGACACGCTCATTGGATCATTGGGTGTAAGAGTTGGTGAACTTTGAGAGACATGGTGACACCTATGAAGCTGTCGTGTGCACAACTACTACAGTATCAGTTGCATGCCGCCGAGATCATACAGAATGGCAGACGGAGGTCTCCGAGGCAAGCTCCCAGGCCGACGTAATCTGGGAGTATGACGCGACCTGCCCCACGGCGGCAGTGCCGGCAGTGCCTTTGCTTTGTGCAATGTTCCCTTTGCTTTTTTGACGCGTTCTCCCGGCCCGAGCCGAAGCAGAGTTGGGCTCCAAGGACCAATCAAGCTCAAAGTGGCCCCCCGTGCACATACGCCGCCCTTGCGGTTGAAAAAGCTTGAAAACGCGACAATACAGTATGCGACAGCATCACGCCCGAAGACCAGAAGGCGCGAAGTCGAGGATGCTGGGAGCAGATGGGGGGCGGCGCGGACAAACTGTCCTTCTGCTCGCCGAGGACTGCGCACGTCCTCGGCCGCACGCCGCCTCTCCCACCTTCACCCTCTTTTTTTGATAGCGACGCCGGCCGAAGCGGCGCTCAATGAGTGGCCCCGCTGCCCCGACGCCCACGGAGCTGGCTTGCGCGCTGCACCTGATCGCCTTCTCTGCGTGCTTCACATGCTCCTGTCCATCGTGGCCCTTGGTCTCACGGTCGTAGCAATGACGCCAGCCCACACCTTGGCAGGGCGCGCGACAGGGCGCGACCTTTACTGTCCTAGCTTTCCCTTCATGTGGCGCTCGCATCCTTTTCTTCTCCGTATATTGTTCTTTCCGCCCTGCATTCTGCGTTCGCTTCCTAGCTTCCTATCGGCTGTCGGCTTTTCGGTCTGTTTGCGGTTGTTACATAGCTCTCTGATCGAGAGTCGAGCGGGCTTTGCAGCTTGCTGAGCTTGGGGTGCCTCGAGAGTGTGGCTGAGGTCCTTTGGGCTCCTCGATGGCGCTGATCTCCGCTTGGGCCCGCCATGACCTTGTGGCAGTGGATCGTCACGCTGGCGTTAGTCTGGCCCAGAATAACTGATCAACGAGCCAGAAGCAAGCTAGGCCCCAATGATCGGCGCGAGAAGCAGAGTGTCGGCTCCGACGACACACAAGGCCACAAAGGCGCGGCGCAGATCACGCTGCCCGATAAACCATGTAACTACAGATACACAGATCTACGGACAGTCTCAAAAAAGAACACGATCGGTCCGCGTGCGAATCCGAACACTCATTGCCCCGTAGCCGACTTGAACGACTGACCTTGTCATTACTAGTGACACGCTCTACCACTGAGCTAACGGGGCCTGTGTTCGGGGGCAAGGAGCGTCTATCACTGCCGAATAGGTACCCGTTGAGGACAGGTGTATGCATGTCTCTAACTTCTGCTGCAACTTTCCCGCAATCCAGCAATGCGATGATACCCGCTCCCCATTTTGGATCTTGGGTCGCAAACAAGAAGATCGATTCAGTAGTGCGCCCAGGCACACCCCGTACCTGCAGAACCACTAGCGCGCAATCACGATTGGCTCCCCTGGTGCATGATATGCGTAACGCGACTTGCAGATCATGTGATGCGGATCAACTATGCGGGGCTGGGAGGGGTTGTATGTTATGTGGTTGATGTCAATGTTCCATGTTGACGACCACGACTACAATTGTGGTATCGAAACACCGCGGTTTGATCACCGAGCTGAGATCCATTTTCGGGATTACGAGAACACTGCCCGCCATCCGCTCGCCGCGCGCGCCATTTCCGCGGTGTTGCAAACTTGGCCAGCCACGACAAGTGTTGCTTAGGCCCGCTTTCTGTCCTCTACGGCAACGAGCCCGAATCAGTCAGTACAGCTTCCGCATGCCCCGGACGACCGCATACTTGTGCCATTGTATAGCATCTCCATTGACCATCGTGCCACATGCACGCACGTCGTGAATTGGTGACACATACATTCCGACTCCGATTCCCACAGTGACTTCACGATGTGCTCGTCGCGGGGTATGTGGCGCGCGTCGCGACGAGGCGGCGTCGCTGTACACCGTGTCCGCGTTACCCCGCGACGGTGCGGCGTCCACGCGTCCACTTGTTGCCGCTGGAGTGGAGACTGCCGCCGCGCATCATGGACATGCTCTCCGACTCTGGGAGTATCCCACATCACACAGGACTTGACTCCAGGCGAGCCAGCGGCACTCTGCGTGCTGCGGTTTGCTTGTGTGCTGAGTCTCATGAATTCAAGTGCCCTATGGTATGAGAATTGCGAGCTCGTGGCGCCACGAGGTCTCGCGCAGTGAGCTCACAGTGCGTGGCTGTGACACATTGTGGCATGTGGCAGATGGTGAAAATGAGGAGACTGGAGTTTATGGTCACAAGGGCCAGATTGCTCTATCAGCACGTTTGGAAAAGTCGCTGGCGTCTCGGCAACCACCCTGGGGTCATGGCCGCTTGTCTTAAGATTCCTGGGAAGTTTATCAAGTCTGTCAAGGCCGAGGCGTACGGGTGACACACTCCAGAAGTTTCGCCCCGGTTGGATACCCTGGTCATTGTTGACTGTTGAAACTAGAGGAACACGACGGTGAAAGGCGGAGGAACTCAGAATAACAAGGAGAAATCCGTGGCCAGTTGAAGGCAGGAATGTCTCCACAAGAACCTGCGCTCTGAGAGGGGACGAGCAGTTTATTCGACATGGTCACAGACATGAGCAGAGAGGCCTTAAGGCGTTCATGTCCGCTACACGGTGGACAAAACACTCCAAGACCGCACCTCAACATGGAAGGAATCGACACTGAATTATCCGGTGCCGGACAGGTTGTCCCACTGAGACCGACCAACATGCCCCCATATCACACACCAGCCGATGCGGGCGACACCTTAACAGCCATGAGAGTAATCACGACACACTTGGGAGGACACTGTTACTGTAGCGAGTGGCTGTCTCGACGCCGATTGTGAGGTTGAACTTGGTCGGTCCGCAGCCCATACCAGACACCTTCTTCACAGACATCTGGCCTTGACAGCCTCGGAGCATTTCAGAGACTCGCTGTCTGAACGGCAGGGGAACGCGTTGTCGTAACTCCCGCGAAAGCGCACTCCGGAACCTATGCATACGGACATGACAAAAGGAAAACAATAAATAATAATGCTCCATCTCCTCCTCTACGTCTAGCAGCGATGGTCTAATGAATAGTGGGCATAGTTGTCGCGATGGTGGTGGTGATGATGCAGTGAGACGAGAACTGGCTGGACGCAGGTCAGAGCCAGAGCTAGAGCCGGGATCCGATAGAATAAGCCGGAAAGCGACAAGACTAAGGGGCTTAAACAGCACCCAGCGATTTCCGGCTCTGGCGGCCACGTTCGCGGGCGCGACGGGCGGAGCGGAGGAGGCCAATGAGGGCGGTCTTGAGACGGTCGCTGCCCGGTTCGGCGAGGTAAGCGTGGAGTTCCTGGACGAACTTGGTTTTTTCTGCGACGGGCAAGATGTTGCCCGGGATGGATTGAAGGGCAGCCGTGGCGAAGCGCTCGGCGTCTGCCGGGGGGACGGACGAGAAGACTGCGCGGAGGATTGTGGGTACTTGGTCAAAGCCGTCGTCTGGGAGGCCCCGAACGACGCCGTCCAGCAGGAGCGCAGTGAGGGGCTCGGCGAACTGCGCGAACGCCTGCGGCGTAGGCGCGAGGAGGACGAGGGTGTCAAGGCACACGAGAATGGTCTGCGGAGATGGGCAGAGGAGGGCGGCAAGAGTGTGGGATACGGCGAGGGAGCAGGATGGGCTTGCTGTCACGCGCTGTGGCAATGCCTGGAGGTATGCCAAAAAGCAGTGAACATAGTCGTCCATGACGTCCGAGATCTCGAGGGCGTTCTTGACTTTGAGGAGCTCGGCGAGAGTGGCGGTGACATTCTCGAATGCGCCGATGAGGAGCGCCGCAAGCGCCTCGCCGCGCGGCGCCCGTGCGACGTCCGCAAACTTGGTCGCGACCTTGCCCGTAATCCAGAGATAGGACGCGTAACCGGTCTGCGCGAAGGAGGAGGAAAGACGCGCGAGGACGGGCTGGACGACAGGCTCGAGTGCCGCTTGCGGGAAGAAAGTGAGTCCGCGGCGGAGTATTGAGCCCACGCGCTCGGAAATGTAGTAAATGCGTGCGTAGCGCGCCAACAGGGCGTCTATCACAGAGTACACGCGCGCGGCCGTCGGGTAGCACGACTCGGGAACAGGGTCGAGCTTGCGAACAACAGCAAGATAGGCATCGAGCTGCTCTAGCGCGTCCGCCACACGCTGCAGTTCCGGCCTGGGTACCTCCTCTGGCGCGTTCGCCACGCGCTCGATCAGCGCTATCAACGGCTGAGTAAATTGCTGAAGGGCGGCGGCGCCCTCGGTCGCCGGCAGGGATGTGATGACGTGCGCAATCGCCTCGCACACCTCAACCATGTCTGCCTGGTCGAGCTTCTCACCCACAGACGTCACAAAGGTGTGCAACTGAGGAAGGAAGGGCACGAGGTGGTCTCGGCAGTCCTGGCACATGTACTTCATTGCCTGGGCCGCCGCGGCAGACACTTCGTCCTCGGCCATGTCGAACCCGCTCGAGATGTACTGGAGCTGGAATGCGAGGTTCTGTGGGTGGCGGTCTATCCACTGGGTGTAGCGCGAAATGACGAGGATGGCGGCGTAGCGAATGCGCGGGTGGTCCGGCAGGCGCGGGAGGAGCTCCATGATGTGCGGCATGACCTCATCATCGTTCGGGTCGACCTCTGCGCCCATGCTGCGCATAGAGAACAGTGGGGCCTCAATCTCCTGCCATGAGGGAGACGGCTTGCTCATCGCTGCCACAACCATGTCGTACGAACGGCGGAGACACGCCGGTGCGCCGAGCACCTGGCAGCAGTCCTTGAGTGTGTCGCCCATACGGTGGCGGAAAGTGCGGAACTCGTCGCGTTCTGCAGGCGACTGCTGCTCGTTGTCGCCGGGGAAGTGGAGATGGCCGATGATGGTGGTCTGGAGCCGGGCGTAGATTTCAAGATACGGCGCAAAGTTTTCGTTCTGCTGCAGCCCACCACTGCGGCTGAGAATGTCGGAGAGGATGTACCAGAACTGGAAGGTGATAGGGACAATGTCGAGGTCGTCGTACGCGGTACACGCCATGATGGCCTCAACAAGCGGGAAGGCCTCGGCGGGGTGCATGCGAATGATGTCGCCGTAGCACTCGCCCGCCTCGCACAGGATGCGGCAGTACCCGCGTATCCTGTCTGCGTCGTCCGTGTGCTGGTCGAGCTTTGGCCGCAGCGCTATCACCCGCGGCATTATCTGCTGCACGACGTCCATGTTGTCGTGCACCTCCTGTGTCTCGTGAATGAGGTCGCATATGACGTCCACCGCCGCGTCGAACAGCGGGTCGGACTCGAGCGCGCTGAACATGGCCGGGAAGAGCGGGCTCGCCACCACCGCGGATACCGGAAACTCGCCTGCTCGCAACCAGCTGCGCAGCGTCTCGAAGATTTCCGTCTGAATCGGTATCGTGAGGCCTGGAGTTAGTGATGTAGGCCAGTCACACCCACCGTCAGCCTGGATGTACATGCTCAGCACCTCGATGATATGCGGTGCGGAGCCGGTGATGAGGTCGTCGAACACACTCGCATCGAGCTGGGCGTCAGCGGCATGTCATAAACAACGCCTTACAGTCACTGGTAAGCGCGGGTTAAGCGACTCCTCAGCAAGAGATCCAAGGAAGCGGAGCAGGACAACGACAGTGGCCGGCTCCTTCCCAAACCGCTCAATCATGCTCTGCACGACATTGTTCCACTCCGGCATTTGGAGCGCGAGGTCCGCCAGGGCGAGACAGAGCTGAGTGAGGACGGCGCGCGAGCCGGCCGGCGCGCCCGGCGCAGTCAGCGGCGCAAGCACGCTAAGCAGCGAATCACGCAGCGCCGGCAGTGCATCGCGCGGCAGCTGAGTCAGGTCGTAGAGAATCTGCCGTTAGAGGACACCGCGCACCGCGAGCACGTACCTTTGCACGGAGCGTCTGTGCTGAGAAGAGGCGGCCTTCGAGCGGTGCCGCAGAGGAGGTAAGCAGCGTGTGGCATGTTGTCCATGCCTCAGGCTATGTGGGGTTAGCATGAACTCGGAAATGTCTCTCATATGTCATCTCATCTCGCCCTCCGATCTTGCATCTCCGATCTCGATAGTAATACTCACACTGTGCTGGAACTCCTCGAGCCACTCGTTCGCCTTCTTCTTTGCGTCCGCGTTCGGGTCGTGGTACAGCGCCTGCAGCGCCGCGAGTACCGTCTCGGTCTCTGCGGTGGACATGGGGGAAGTGGTGTTGGAAGGAGGGTTGGTTGTTATTGTTGTTGTGATTTGTTGACGCTTGTCGAGCACGAGCGGCTTGAGCTTGCACAGCTGGTCGACAGACTTCGACATCCACACCCAAGCACAAAGAAGAAGACCGCATTCAATCTGCTTCCGCTTTCCGCATCCGGATCCGAGCCGAAGTAGCGTGAGATCCGCGTGTTCGGGAATAGCACGGCGATGCCGAACATGTGGCAAAAGCAGATGTTCATTATGTAAGACACAACTTCGGAAGAATGCGGGGCTGGGATCAAGGAACGTCGTTTGTCGGTGCCCATCGCGAAATGTCGATCCCTCCCGTTCTAGCTTCGTTCCTCGGTCCCTCAGCTCTACTAGCTCTGCCCGCATTGGGGCATTACATCACACCCCACAGGGCCCACAGCACGTGCTGCCATGCATGCGGGGCACGAGTAACCGTCGTGAGGAGTGAGACGATAACGGCATGAGTTAGGGTGTTCGGGGAAATGTTGTGAATGGCGGGGACCACAGCAGCGCGTAAATCAGGTTGGTGGAAACAGGTTGTTGTGTGAGCGGGCGCCGTAATTCATTAACACGAGAGTAATGGCGAATCGGCGAGGTAGCCCGGGTGGCAGACGGAGATCGAGGATCGAGGACACATCATAGAGGACGGAGACGGGGAAGGTTTCTCCGAGGATCTGGGCTGTGTGCTGTTGCCGCCGGAGCATCGCGGGGCCGCGGAGGAGTGCCAGGGCGACCCTGTGCGTGGCGAACGTGGCGAGTGGGCGATGTGGCGCGGCCTTGACAATGCGGACCCCCAAGTCACAATATAGGGGAGACGATGGGTCCATGCATTCTGGACTGAGCAACCGGAAGCGAGCGGCGCGTCGCCGCGTCACGATCTCACAATGCAACGTGCGATCGCGTACTTGACTACTTGACTGCGTACGGTGTCTACGCACCCAGACCGTCACGTACCGTCGTGGGAATACCCACGTTGCTGCATCTTAATTGCCGAAGTTGCGAAGCTTCCACTGCGAGGAGCGGTCGTCATGGCGATGCAGTGGTCAACGTTTGTGGACGGGCGTCATGGTGCCACTAACAGCTGGCACGGGCATCTATGACCCTGTTACTCGGTGAACAGTGCACAACCGCACAAGTGTGCAAGAACTGTCAGCCGGCAGCGTCCAACTTTCCCAATGGCCGGATTGCCGGATGGAACATGACGGACTTGAGGGTTCGAGCTTCAGATATGTGAGTCGTTGATCGTAGAGCGGTCCTGATTGACGAGAAGACGGTGACTCACTCAGTTCATCAGTTTAGCAGCGTCCCGTCGAAACTGATATGATCCTGTGGTACGACACACGGAGGTTGTCACAGGCCCATACCCTTAACGCCACTCTGGCCCCAACTGTGCAGCTCCGCGCACACCGGGGCCACTGCAAGGCGCCAAGTGTGAGATGTAGATCGCGATCAACGACGTGGCCTTCTCAATCTGTGATTCCGAGTCGGCACCAGGGATATACTGCCTTCCTGTGATATCCGATATCAGCCGGGTCCTTACACCATACCCTTTGTTCCTACGTTCCTGGTGCTGAAGCAAGAGTGGGAGCGAGCCAGCGAGCCACAGTGGAAGGTTTCGCGTGAAGGGTTCTCGTAGGCGCGTAGGCGAGTGGCTTCTCGCTCCTTGCCAGCCACGGGCCGGCCGTATCGCTGGCCGGGATAACGGGATCACGGGCTTACACGGGCATGACCCGTGGTGTACGTTGTGTCCCGAACTACGCCAGATTCCGCGAACCTCGGACATGCCACAGGCGGACAATCGACCCCGCCCGTAGTACTGTAGTCCGGAAACGGCACTCGGACCTCGGACCGCTCTGCTCCTTGCCGGCGGTTGACAGCGGGGCAACACCGGTAGCGTAGCAACGATCAGTGAGGAGAGATGCATTCGGAATGCGGGGGATAGCGGTGCAACTCGCAACATTCTGAGAGGAGCGACGGTTAGCGACGGCGATCCCTCAATCCAGTCAAGACACACTGCAGCTGATCTGTAGTTCTGTCGATCTGTTGATCGTTGATCGTCACGAGGAAAATATCGCCCCCAAAGCGTTGTCACTTGAGGGCTCAGCGGGCCCCGTCTTGTAGCGCTCCCCCTGCTCCCTCTGCTCCCCTTCTGCATTCACGCCGTGCGCGCCGTTCAAGTCTCCGGATCTCCGGGCCGTCACAAGCTCACAAGCCACCGTGCACCGTGCACCATGCCCATGTGCCCAGCATGCCCAGCTCTCTAGCGCTCTAGCGCTCTCTCATGTCTCATGTCTCATGATCTCATGATCCCATGATCCGGGCACCCCCACAGCCCACGGGCCACGAACTTACACTGCGATCGACACTTGTATGCTAGGGCTAACCCCCACAGTACCACAGTGCGATGCGAACCAACCGTTCGGCACTCAAGCCACTCATCGTCAGTCGTGTCATGTGTCTGCTATTCAGAATGCATGCCCCTCGCAACTTGCAGTTAGCGCCGTCGAGCAGTTCTTGGCACACGATCCCAGATCTTGTTTGTCCCCAGAGGCCCCACACTCGCTCCATGGACCCTCGTGCCTCGAAGCACGGCGCGTAGAGCTTTGCCTTTTGAGACAAGTGCCAAAAATGTTCATACCTCTCGGAGAAGATACTTGGATCGGCACTTTGTGCCGTGCCTCCTTTGGAGTGCTGATCAAGGATTCGAGGATCGCCTTGAGGGAAGGATTCGCCTTGGTTCGGGTGCTGTGATCCTGTCCCGCCTCCGCCGCCGCCGACGGCGGTTGACCAGGCTCCGCTACAGACCTACTTGAACGCCTGGTATGGTAACCATGTCATACTGTAGTCATCACGTCGTGCCATTCCTCTGTTCCCCCGCCTAATCGCCACCGGCCACCGGACCATTATCGTCGAAACTCGCACTCCACAGAGTGGCTCCACTACGCCATGGCAACATAGAGTTTTGCACACGTTTTCGCATTAGAGCAGTATGCCAGCTCCCAGATTAGTCACGGCGCCCCGCCTTTGCTGGCTAATAGAGCAACCAGAGCCTGGAGAGGACTAGGAATCGAATAGACCTCTAGTCTGGTCCCGTCTTCTGCACTGCTTCCCCTCGGCGCCCTTACCCCTTTCTTCGGTGTTGATTTTTTTTTTTTTACTCGCGTACTGGAGCCCAATTTTTAATTTTTTCTCTTCTTTTTCCCCTGTTCCTCTGCTCCTTTCCCTTTGCTCCGTATCGGCCGTGGCTTGAGACTGTGTACATGTGCTCCTTTGAACCTGGCCGTTAGGCCGTTAGCCTCCTTTGACCTTTTGGCCCCCGTGCTCTGCCCCCAGGCCCCCGCGCTCGCCGCACGGCCACGCAAACAACCACTACCAACTTTTTTTTTCGCTGCTTTTTATTTTTTTTTCCCCACTTGCACCCCCTTGCCCCTCTCTTCCCCTGCCCGCGCTCCCCCCCCTCCTCCCGCCCGTTCATTTTCCCCCATATTGTTGTCCAGAGCTCTGGTCATCATCATCCCCGTACTCCCCACCATCATCCATCATCTGCTCCACACTTTCACTCCACATCCCCCATCTCCCCCACCCATCTCCCCTCTCATCCTCTCTCTTCTCCACCCACCCATCCATCCTTGGCGCTATCAACAACAAACAACAAACAACAACGCCCCGTGCCCTCCATTGCCATCCACCCACGTTCTCCAATCTACCAAACTCACCCGCCCACCCCGATCCCATCCCGTGAATCCCCTATCGCAACCTCAACCCTTTCCTCATCGCACTACGCACTTCATTCGCAATCAACTCACCGTTCCGTGATTGCCATCCATCCTCATCTCCAGTCTTGCTTATCTCACAACCGCACACCACCTACTCTCGCGGCACATCCAGCCTTTGGTCTCCGCGAGTAGAAATATTCTGGGCCACGCCATCACTGTTGGCCACCATTGCCCCGTGGGACTCGCATCCCTGAGTAGTACTGGATTTTTTTGTTTTGTACACGCCACAGACAAAGCACTTTAGTTGCCATCCATCTTCTAAGCACTTCTTTGAGTGATCCCCATCCCAACTTCATTCATCCATCCATCATCCATCCACCCCCGCAATGTCCCAACAACACACCCCCACCGCAGAGGGGTCCGAAAACCCGCTCGCCGCGCTACCCACCCCCGTCCCCGACCCCATTACCGGCCGCCTGGACCCCAACGACCCCGCAGTCAAGGCACTAACCGATGCCGCCCTCAACATGGACAAGAGCAAGATCCCGCGGCCATACAAGTGCCCGCTGTGTGATCGCGCCTTCTACCGTCTGGAGCACCAGGTGAGTGTTGCCATGCTTTCCCCCACTATCCCCATAGTGGCTTCCCCCGGGCCCCGGATCACATTCAGCAAGGTTACTAATCATCCAGACTCGTCATATCCGGACGCACACGGGTGAAAAGCCCCACGCCTGCACGCATCCCGGCTGCGACAAGCGCTTCTCTCGCTCGGACGAGTTGACACGTCACGCACGCATCCACCTTCCGCCTGCGACCAACGAGAACGGCGCCAAGGGCAAGCCGCGGCATGACGAGGACAAGGTGAGTGGGAAGCGAGACGCAACGCTGCCAGTGATACTAATTCTGCAGGAGATGGACCAGGACCGCCGGGCCGGCCACCTTCCCCATCTCGGACCCTCGTACGGTATGGACTTTGACCGCCACGACTATGCCAACCCGTACCTTCCCCCGCTTCCGATGGGGAACGGCTCGGGTGGTATGAACGACATCTCCGCCCTTGCGGCCGCTGCATCCGATCAGCTTTATGAGCTAGAGCGTCATGAGGCGTTCCGCCGCGCAGAGTACGAGCTTCGCCACCGCCAGATTGCGGCTGGTGCGGGCCGCAAGAGCAATGGCGGGTCTCCAGGGCCCTCCGGCCCCGCAGGAGGCTCCGGTGCAGGTACGCCCGCCGCCTATGGCTTCTCTGGCGAGCGTGACCGCTTCTCGCAAGGCGCCCCCGCGCCCGGCGGTGGACAAGTTGTCTTCCCCGTGTCGGCACCGCAGCCTGCTACGGCCAACCACCCCGCAGTTCCGGCTGGCACCCTTGCCGACCCTACTTACCTCGTCCCTCCCTCGTGCTGCCACGAGGAGTGCCACAAGAGCTACCGCAAGCGCCTCAAGGTGGCTCGCCAGACCGCGGCCTGCCCGAACTGCCTTACCGGTGCGCACGGCGGTCCTGGTGGCAACGGTCACGTTGGCGGCGCCGGGCACGGCGCAGGACCCCAGGATGGCGGCCACCACTCGAGCAATTCGAGCACACCGAAGGATCGCTCGAACGCTTCGGCTGAGGACCTCACCAAGCTTGGCGGCGGCGGTCCGGGTCATACTGCCAACAGCGCGTACCATCTCCACCACGCCAACCTCCAGCAACAGCTCGCTCGCTTGCAGCAGCAGCACAATATGGGCGTTGGAAAGAGCCGCGACCGTAAGGCGCTTCACCATCAGCTCAACCCTTACCCTGTCAATATGCACAGCCATCGCTCGACCCACGCTTCGCTTGCGCCGTCGGCCGATGTGTCCCGTGCGGCGAGCCCCGAGTCCTCGGACGACTCTGACACTGAGATGCGGAGTCACCTGCCGCCCAACGCCGAGTTCCCGCACACAAGTCCCGTGCTTCTCGGAATACGTGGTATGAGCCTATTCCCGGGTCGCAATGCTGCCACTGCGCCCGTGTCCGCAGTCGCCTCGCCCGTGGGATCGCGCGCAGCGAGCCCTGTGGAGGGCCACAGCGCGTCGTCTGGCAAGCATGGTCACGGCACGCACGTCACTCGTGATGCTAAACACCGTTCGCACCCGTACAGTCACCACTCTGTTCACGGCCACCACGGCCACCACGGGCTTTCTCTACCTAGCTCCCCTCACGTGCACCCCACCAAGTCGCGCATGTCGCCGCCGAAGTTCCCCGAGCAGCACAAGTCGGTTGAGGAAATTCTCAACTCGTCGGCCATCCCCCCGCCTCCCCCGCATTCGGACCGCACGCTGCCGCCGCCCCACACCTCGGCGTCCTTCTCGTCGGGACCGTCTGTGGGCTACTCGCTCGGCTCGGCACATGCCAGCCCTGTGGGATCGCGGTCGTCGTCGCCAGTGCACTCCACCCCCCACCAGCACCAGCACTCGCAGCTCGCCCACTCTGTGCGCGCAGCATTCGGCATGACTCCCATGTTCCGCGGCTCGGACACGCCGTCGACTGCTACAACCAACCCGTCACCAAAAAGCGCCGCCCACGCGTCTTCGCCGCCAACGCGCCTTCCCCCGCTCGGCCTCGGCAACCCTGACGTCAAGCCGAGCCTGCCAAGCTTCTCGCGGGGCCCGAGTCCGGTGCACCTAATGGAGCTCGATGGCCAGGCCTAGATGGCGTGAGCGAGGCAACCGAAGCGAAGCGACGGCAATGGACAGTTCGATTGGCAGCAACACGGCTCTGTGAGCGCAGACACACTGATACATAGATATGCTTGGAGTATTCCGGCCATGGATATAGATGCGATATGATAATATGACCCCTCAAAGCGGAGCGCCGTGGAGATGACTTGGAGACCAAGATGGAGGTGCGGTGTTCAGTCCGCGCCGTGGGGAAGCGCGGAGCCGGAGCGCCGAGTGACAGTCGCGGGTGTGGCGCAGGGAGGCATTGATTGCCCCGCAATGGATAAGGTGACACAAGCTGTGCGGAGCCAGGGATGCAGGGACGAGCACGCGCATGGGGGTGCTTGTGCGCGACGAACAATAGTCCACGGCCAAAGGAACGTGGACCGAGAGCGCATGGGCGTATGGGCCGGCACTTGCGCAGTTGCCGCTCGCCACTTGTGTCTGTGCATCTCGCAAGATCGCAATGTCCACGATCTGGCACCATCTCATCAGGAGAGGTGCAAGAGGTGCAATCAGGATATCGACTCGAGTTGACGCCTGGTGGCGGGTACTAGGGCAGGGAGGTTGGCGTGGCCTCGGCCCTCTTGTCCTCGTAATCAGTGTCACTCCCTGGCGCAGTAGTGTCTAGGCAAGTTCCGCATTCCACGCGCCCTCACGTCCACGCGTCCCCGGCGTCGCTGGCGCCAAGGAGGGCCCCAATCACGCCCCGATTACGCTCCCTCTACACCTTGCCGCGGCGGGATTGCGGGGAACTGACGGCGGCGTCGGTGACTTGGCAGGGAGATATCCCGGCCAGTCCGTGTTTATAGTTGGGACAGGGGACGGGGACGAGTCGGGACCCCAGTCCAGACTTGCACACGTCGTCCTCTGAGTGATCATGAAGATGATCTCAAACACGTGGACAACCCCCGGTGCCAACGGTGCCGCTGTCCTTGTCGTTTCTTGTCGCTATCTCGGGACGGACCGCACTGGAGCTCCGTGGCCCCACACGCGATAAGGATAAGTCGCGGGTATAGAGCGGGCCCCTGGGCTGGGCATGGGGGGCCTTGGTGTGAGAGGTACGTCGGCCGTCAAGCTGAACCTATGCTTCGTGTTTCGGTCGGGACTCGAAGTTCTGATAGAGGGTTTAAGGAGTCCGTCGATATGGAGTTGCAAGTACGCAAGTTGTGATCTGTGAGGCGCGCGCGGGGCCGCGGGGGCGCAATACCGTCACCACGTGTCTTGCGTCACCACTCCGGCCACTCCGGCCGCCAGTGGCTCCCCGCGGGGTATGCCCTCGTTGCACCTCATCCATGGTTGCTCGCAGCGGTATTCTACTTGCGACGCGTCGCGGACAAACATGGAGGCATCAGTCAGTGGTCGCGCGGTATCGTGCACCCGTGCAGATGCTTCAGTCGCTGATCGCCGAGTCCCGACACAGTCCCGCCACAGTGCCACAATGTGTGCCACCGCCAGCGGACACTCCGTATCTCGGTGATCCCCGATACTGGGACCGGCACACGCCAAGCGGAATGGATGCCCACCGTCCACCGCGTAGGATCGATGACCACAACTCGCATTCCTCTCTCCACATCATAACCGCCCGATAACCGCCCGACTCGCCCCAAACTCCTCCCCATCTCCATCTCCATCATGGCCAAGCCCCGCACCTCGCTCTTCCTCGCATACTGCCCGGACCGCATCGGCCCCGCGGTCGTCGAGACGCGCCTCCGTGTCCGCGCCCAACACTTTGCAGAGTTCAAGGTCGACCAGCAGGCCGGCCGCGCCGGTGAGTACTGGCGCGATCCAACTTGTGATTTCTGGAATCTCGATACTGACAGTCAGAATTCGGCCGCGCAATCCTCCCTCCGCCCGACTCGCCCCTCCGCACCGCCTCCTGGCCCGCAGGCGTGCAGCCCATGGGCGGCTCGGTGCTTCTGCTGCGCTACCCGAGCCTCGAGGACGCATGGGCCCGCGTAAAGGGCGATGTGTACTGGACCGCGGGGGTTTGGGACCCGGCCCGTGTGGTGGTCGAGGAGTTCTGTGATCCCCCGTCGGCGGGGAGTGTGCCCGGTGTTGATGCGGAGAACATTGGGGGCACCGGAAAGGTTAACTAGGCGAACAGGTGTGAATATGCAGAGCGAAAGGAGGCAATCCGACTACTGATTGGAGCAACTGGTGCTAGAAACAGGCGAGAGTCATTCCGGGTTCTGACTTGAGCAGGAAGAGTTCGAGTGGGGTGCAGGGAAAACTACCAGTTCTGAGTGCATCGCACAGAGTACGTGCGGGGTGAGACGTTTGGGGGGACGGGTCGTAAATCACGCGCAGAGGTGCGCAGCGGCGTTCACCACCGGGACCTGGAGATAACATCATTATCACTTATCATGCCCCCGCGCGTCGTCATCTCAGCTTGTGACTAGCGGCGGGGCACCCCACAAGGCTGGGGCTCGGCGGGGTGCTGTCCGGGGTGTGAGCTGGAGGCATGCAACACTGGAACAAGCGCAGAAGACGAGCCAGACGAGACGGGGGAGCAGACAAAGGATGACTGGACAAGCGAGATTGTACTGATGAGCCGAGACTACTGTAGTGGCCTCCGAAGATTCACAATACAGCCCACACCACGATTTCTCAACTTTCTCGGTGCTGGGGAAGGTACGATACATGCACCTGAGTTTCTGGGGCTGGTGCCCAGGCCCATAGTGCCTCAACCGAGGGGTTTCCCGTGTCCCGAGCCTCGCCCGGGGCTACTCCGGATATCGCTTCGCCCGCCAGCGATCAGGGGGTTGGGCCCGAATTTTTTCCGCCAAGCCAATTAATTCGACAGTTGATGACAAACGCGCAAATCGAATCGGGTCGGGACTGGGCAGGATGTTGATGGCATGTCTGCAATGCCATGTTGCGACTTGCCGCACGCAGTGCGGCAACCCAAGATGAGAACTACCAGCTGTGTCCACTCTTGTTGTCGAGGGCGGAAATGTAAGCTCCGGAGGTTGATTGCCGAAGTCAACTTCCGCGTTATCTCCCTCCATCGGCGGGTATCTTTTCGGGGCTGAGAGTTTGTTGACATTACCTCCTGCCTTGGCCTTCGCTTGCGGGCTTGGCGACTGGGCAGTTGGGATTCACGCGTCGTTGAGGTTCGTGTCCTGTGCCAGCGGCTCCCGTGGGTCCCCCGCAAGGTCAGTCGCGTTAGTGTCAATCCCTTGTCAGCACCAGTCGGCTCTCCGGTCCTCTCATAGTACAATGTATTCATTACCTCAATCCTGGGTAAACAACGAATATAGCTAGTACACGCGGCGTGCACGGCGTGCCGCCGCAGCCGGGACACGATGCGAGTGACGGTCCCGACCAAATCCGATCCGCTCAGCTGCCCTGGCTCACATGGCAACGGTATAGCTGCCGTCTGGCGTGAACGCGCCGTCTGGCGGCGCCATCCAAGCATCATTTGTGCCCTGCAGCGCGATGCCCAGCCATTCGTCAAACTGCGCTTGGCTGAGCGCGTCACCAGTGAGTTGCCCGCCTCGTCCAGATTCCGACCTGCGCGGCAGTGCGCGCAGCATAGGAACTTCGACTGTGCTTGGTCCCATGTTCTCGTCCCCAGGCAGGCCGGGGATCGCGATGCGGCACGCACGCGCAAATTCGAGCAGCAGCTCGGCTGAACGGTTACCGGCTGGGCGCTGCTTTGTCAGTAGTTGATCCCAGGCTATCAGTATATTGACTCACGCGTTGGCCAAGCTTCCTGAGCACAAGGATACTGGCGCACAGACCCTGAAGGGCGACCTGGAGGACATTGTCGCTGCCAGGCATAGACCCGGAGCGCACATGTAAGATGACACCGATCAGACCCGCACCGGCCTGTGTGAGTTGAGAAATCGCATGGGCACCAAAGTAGTCGAGGCGCGCCTGTGTGTCGATAATCGAGTAGGTGCCGATGATGCCCAGTGCGGACTGCGTGATCTGCTGAAGGAGCGCCTGCTCCTCGGCACCGCCGCTACCACTAACCTCGGACGAGCCGAGGAGTTCTGTGAAGCGATGGCGTGCAGAGAGCAGGCGGATAAATTGCTGGAGGGTGAAGACACGCGTGCGCTGGAAGAAGCGGACACTGTCAGAATCGGAAACTGTCGAAGGCGAGAAGGACCAGTCGCCAACCAGCCCGTCGGTGACGTGGGGAAGGAGCTCGAGCTCGTCTTCCACGCGGAAGACACGGGGAGTTACACTCGAGACAAGGCTGATAAATGAGGGGTTTGCGCTGTCGTGATCGCGCACCAATCGGTTTACCCGACGGATGGTCCGCTCGAGAATCATGTGCAACCGGACACCTGCGACAAAGCCAGCCATCACGCTCGGCCTGTCTGGCGGCTGCGTGCCGATGCCCTTGTCCACTGAGATGTACACGTCGTCGACTGCTGCTGGCTCCTCCAGCTCTATGTCCTGCAGGCGCAGCATCGACGGCCGGCCATAAGTACAGCTCGCCTGGACAGTCTGGCAGTAGAGCGCCCAAAGCGTGCGCTTCTGCTCCTCGAGCTCGACGGCGGTAAAGTGGTACTCGTCCTTGCGGCGGTGAAGACCCATGTCGAATGCGATGCTCACAGCCTGGCTAAGGAACCACCAGAGCTGGTTGGTTCTTGCGGTGCCCTCCTGTACAACCGAAAGGTTGAAGAGGGCCTGCACGAGGTAGAGGTCTGCGCGCTCGGCAGCCGCCGCTGCCGTAACGTCCTTTGCCAGGGCGATGAGGTCAAATGCGAGCGTGCTGTTGTTCGCTGTCGTTGCGCGGAGTCGCGGATCCGGCGTGTAACGGCACGAGAGCGAGCATATGGAGAGCACCAGCGCGACAAACGACGGGTTCTTACGGTGATCGGGCGAGACGTACGACTGCATGAACGTTGGCGCGTGAAGAATGGGCCACACTTGGGTCAGAAGGAAACAAACCGTCAGAACTCACAGAGATGACTGATGGTAAAGTAGGCGCGCACCAGCGCGTCAAGAAGGTCCGGGGGGATGACATTGGTCACACGCTCCCACAGGAAATCGTCGGTTGCACTAGAAGGGGAAACAGCGTTCGCAACGCCGGCAGCGGATGGGGTGAACTGGTCCATTGGGGCGTTCTCGACGTCAACGCCGATTGCATTTGAAAGCGACATCCACTGGTCGTTAAGCGCATTGCCGTTGTCATCTGTCGGGCCGTTCCATCCTGCGCCGTTGACTTTGAGTCGCTCAAGAAGCGGCATTCCAGAAGACGGTCCGAGCCACTTTGTCTGCCCTTCGGAATCGCTTGAAAGTCAGCAGTTGACCTATGGGAAGCGGCCAAGGCGCCACACGGCGGGGCTACGCACCGGTACAAAAGGTCCTGCCCTTTGGTCGTCGAGATCGGGCTTTTCGCATTGACGGCCGGATTGTAGTTCTGGGCCACAGCGTTGGGGTCGTACATGGTCTGCTGGAGCTGCGGATTGACTCCCATGTCGGGCATCTGTTGGGACGGGCCAGGCGCTCCAAAATTGTCAAATACAATGGAGGGAACATAGTTGTTGTCCATGTTGCGAGGAGTGGGTCCTGAGGGAGCTTGCGGCATCTGGTTCTGCACGGGGCCCGGTGTGGGCGCAATGGCAGATGCGGGTGTTCCGACGCCGCCATCAACGGGAGTGCCAGCGTTGCTAGCCGATGCTGCCCATTGCTGCTGCTGCTGCTGTTTGCTCGCAGTTGCATTTGCGGTCGCCGCAGCCGCGGCAGCTGCTGCGTCGTTGTCGGAAGAGGGCGAGGCGTCGGAGCCGGGTGCAATAGAGGCGGCTACACGAATCTGGTCCAGTTCACGGCGCGAGAGAGACAGCGCCGCGGATGAACCACCGGTGGAGATGCTCGCAAGCAGGCTTTCCAAGTTTCGCAAACGGCTCTCGACGTCGCGGTTGCGGGGCCTGTTGTCAACGTGCTGAACGTGTCTAAGTAAGAAGAACATACTTTGGTCGTGGGCCGCGCTTGAGCACCGGTGCATCGTGCGTACACGTTACACCGGCCTCGGCGCAGTTGCGACACGGCACCTGCTGGTCTATATGTTAGTTTGCATCACCATTGTTAGAGCGTACCGCATCGAGCCTTGCGTTTACGACCTGTCGGCGTCAGCAAAGAGTTGCTATTTTTTTCTCGTCATTTTTCTTCCTCCCATCGCGGTGCTTGGCGGCTCTGTGCACGATCGCGGCGCACAGGCACGTCAACCTGTCCACGCCGTTCCAACACGCTGACTCACATCTGTCACACGCGCGGGGAACCCAGCTGCGGGGAGCCTTGCCACTGGAGGGCTCCTGGCTGGCGCTCTCAGTGGAGAAAGGCTTGACGTCGGGCATGGTGGATAGTGCCGGTGGGCCACGGGTCGAGCGGGCCGGCACTGGAGAGAGGGAGGAGCGGGGCGGGGCGGGGAGTGACGTCGGCAGCGGCGACGAACGGGGTCAGTGGACGGTGGACGGCGGATTGGTGGATGTGAGGAAAGATTTGCTGGATGATTGAGTGTCAAATGGTGGTGAGAAGAGGATGTATGATGACGAGCAGAGGTGGTGATTGAGTGGATGGATGGGATTAACGGCGAGTAGCGAGCAAGGCGACGACGACGACAACTGGAAACTGAGGTGATATGTGTGTGGTGTGGGGGGAGGGGAAGGGGGGAAGGGGAAGAACCAAGGCGACCGACCCGAACGGGGAAACACCGGGTAAGCCGTAAGAGAAGGGGGAAGGCAGGCGGAAAGGTAAAAGAGCAGAGGAAGAGGGGGGGAAAGGGGGAGAAAAAGACACAGAAGAGCCAAACAGGTCAGATCTGGTTGGGTGCCCCAGTCGCTGCAGAAACAGAGATGACTTGCGGTGACGCACAGGAAGGAGGAGGGAAGACAGAATATGAGGAAAGGGGGGGAGGGATTGGAAGACCCGAAAGGAGAGGGGGGACAAGCGGAGCGGAGTGTGCAGGGAAGAACAGCGAGGGTGGAGGGTGGATGACGAGGGGCGAGGGAGGGACGCTCCAGGGGCGGCCGAGGAGAGGAAAAAGTGGAGGGAAGCAAGACACTTTGGCATGTAGCCCCAGCAATTCAACGCCGGCGGTGGTAGCGAGATCAGCGAGGAGAGTGAGGCGAGTGGGCCACCGCGCCAACCGAGATGATAAAGATTATGATATGGAGCCACCGCTCCCCGTCATTCTCAACAAGAACGCGGAGATGTGCTACGCGCTCACAGCCCCGCGTCCAACTACCATTTGGTCACGAAGCGCGAAGCACATTGCATGCATAAAGTCGGAAAGCACAAGACGCGCCAAGATTCTCCATCTCACGGCCAGCCCCGCAGGCACAGTCGAAAGAGTCGACATCTCGCGGCACCCCCCCTCGCCTCGAGTACCAAAGTCTACGACTGGCCGCGTTTCGTTTGCGCGTTCCGGACCTTGCCTGGAACGTGCTGGGGCGCATAAGCTCGCAACTGGAGCTACAACTGTGCATGCCAGCATGCCTGTCAAAAGCCCGTCTCCGATGCTGCCTCGGTGCCACCCCACTCGGGTGGGTCGTGCGCGCCCGGACGTGTCTCAGCACTTGCGAATACTGTTGGGCAACATTGTTGCAGACCTTCAGAGTGTTCTATGATTCTTTGCTATAATATTATTGCAGCTTGCTGGAGTGCGTCCACCACTCCTTTCTCGTTTGCCGGGACACTTCGGCGTTGAAGACACAATATGCAAGCTACCACCCGTAGGCCACATCCTGTAACAGTTCCGCTCCCAAGAGACGTTGTCCCCATCCCGATTTTCAACTCGGAGCTCACGGCGCGTACGACCTCGCTCGCCGGCTCCGATCTGTGGCGCTGGCGCTTATTGTCCTCTCACCAGACTGGAGGCCGCGAGGCACGAGGCCCTACCACCGTCCGTGCCCCATCTGCTGGGAGCGAGCCGCCCAAGGTACGGCGTAGCGTGTGGCATGTCATTGCGCCACTGCACCATGGAAGCACGTGAATGTCGCCTCGATCGCCAGAGGCCAGAGCCTCGCCCTCCGTCCTCCAACTTCCCTGCGTCGGGTGTGCGCTCGGGCTTTGCACTCGGGAGTTGCGATCAAAGGCGCCAGGGAACAGGTGTTTTAACGTTTTTTTTCTGCTGCAAATCAGTCTCATGCGCTCATGCCGAGCAAGGACATGGAAAAGATAATTGGAGAGCCCGGGCTGTAAGGAGAGCCAGTATTACTTTCCTCTAATTTCCCATTTCCTAATAGCACAAGCTCGTGGTTCCCCGCTCGGTAATCATCCCTTTGCACATGTGATGTCTCGGCTAAAAATCGGGAAAAAGCAACACTCATTGCATAGCCCACAGGGCACCGTTCAGCTCGGAAGCCGGATATAAAATATACCAGAGGTCACGTGCCGCATTCCGCTCTCATTTGCTCATCTGCTCATATCCCATCGTCGATCGTCGCATCGACGGAGATTCTGGACGGCATCCGACCGCGCCCGCGGACGTACCCGTCCTGCAAGTGTAGAGTAATCTTCGGCATATAAGCAGTGAGGGAACAGTCCACTGCTACTGGCTGTCATGATGCACACGACGGTGCGAATAGCGTCATTGACATTGTTATCATACGGGTCTCACGGCCGCAAGTTGTTTGTGATGGTGTCACCCGTTGGACGGTGTCGCGGCCCGTTATGGGCAGTCATGAGGGGCATCAGGGTGGCTGTGGTGCGAGTGGAAAAGTCTCCAGTGACGGGCGAGGCAGCTTGCATTGGCGCTGAATGCCGACCCTTCCGTGCCGTTCCCTTCTGATCAATCACGAGAATCTCATCATTTTCGGAATGTGGGATGAGCAACAGTTGGTGAATTCGTCCGTGCCTGTGCTTTCCACTTGTCTCAGGCAGAGGATGAATGGCTGTTCTCATTACTGCGGAGCTCGAGAGATCGGATCCCAAGCGGGCGGAGTAGGTATCGATATTGAGAATTTCTGGGTTCAACGCCGTGATGGGGTGAATGTGTTGGACTAGTCCCAATCTGTCAGTGCGTAACAGCTCTTTGGGCGTCCGACTTCGACTCCGACGGTAGGTCCCACTCTCGACACAAAGGGGTGCTCTTGATCGTTGGGCTCAGGGGGCGGCTGTCAGCTAGATCGTGGCCATACCGCGGAGAATAGCTTGTGTGCGCTCAAGCGCGGGCTTGTGTCTTATGGGCACGATCGAGGTGGTGGTCATAAAACCCCTCAGTTGCATTACCCGGCGGATTGGCGTGAGAATCTTTGCGGAGTAACGAGCGTCTCCGCTGCGGCATATCAAGTACACTGCAGAGACAGAACGCGGAAGCCGACGAGGCGCAAGTGAGACGGTGGGGTCCGCGGTACCGCGGAGTGAGCGATTACAAGGGGAGCGGGTGGGGCAGGTGGGACGCCGACGCCGGGGTCCGTCTTGCCTCCGCGAGCACGGAGTTCAAATTCGGTGCGCGATTTGTTACGATCGTGATTGCGATGATCTACATTAGATATGAGTATATGAGATGAGGCCGCGGTCGGAGGATAGATGATGATGTTGCTGCAGTCGTCCTGTTCGAGAAGACCGCCATAGAGACCGCTGGCCTCGGTGCCTCGGCCTGGTCTCCATCCGCATGCCGGGCACGTGCAATGCCGTGCCTTGGACGCCGAGGTCCAGCCTCGCACTTCCTTTCACTGCGGATCGCCGATTGTCGATTGTTTCTTCTATTGATACTCAAGGCGGTGCCGATTCGGACTGCAAATGACTGCATAATGGCCAGGCACAGGTCCGAGGCCGAGGCCGGAGAGAGAGCGAGAGCGTCAGTGCCGGCGGCAGTGTACTGTACCGCTGTTGGCGTCGGCGGTGGCAAGTGGGGATATATTAATGCTTCTACTATCCCAACAACTTGTGGCTCGCCATCGCCATCAACTACTCTGATCTCTACGCCACTAGTACTACTATACACATCCCACCCATGACACAGCTCCGCAGCGACACCGCTCCGCCTGGATACTACGACGAGGGGTACGCACCCGTCGAGACTGCGACTCCGAAGGGACGCGTGCGGGAGTACGTCCCGGCCTCGGCACTGGCCAAGGGCCGGGACCCCGCGCCTTCTCCGTCCGCACACTCTTGCTCCTCACGCTCTTCGCGCAAGCTACTTCCGCCTCACGGACCGCCGCGCAGCCCATCATCCCGCTTCAATGCGAAATACCTCTCCCCACCCCCGGCTCCCGTTCCCACTCCTGCTCCTCACCCCGGGAGCCTCGCTCTCGTGCCTTGCCCTGCCGGTCTGCACGACTTCAGCTTCTCACGACGCAAGTCCGCTCTCCTCGTAGGCCTGTGCGTCGCTTCCCCTGCCATCGGCATCGTGGCGACCATTTGCGCCCGCAACAACATCCGATGCACGCGCTGCGGCGTGCGCAGGGCCGACGAGGGGCTCGCGCAGTACGGCCATGTCGAGTACGGAGCGATTTCTCCCCCTTCCACCCCATCGCCGTCTCAGCAGCAGGTGGAGCGCAAGAAGATGGCGCTCGCCCCCGGGCCTGTCGTCGTCGTGGCCGCCCCGGCCCGTGGGCGCGCGTGTGGCGGCCGCAAGCCGCGCAAGTGGTAGTGCTTATAGAGTGTACAAAGTAATGAATGTCTTGTTGTCTCCTTGCGTATTGTTTGGAGCCGGACTGAGGCCTCCGAGTAGCGATTTGCGGAAAGTGAGGGTAGACAGTGATCTCTCTCGGTGAAGGTCGGAGTAACTCTACCTTATCAGATTGCCGATCTCGGTGTCTTGAACAATCTCGGTTCGTCCACTCCCAGTTCGTCCTCAACGACTCCCAACGTTGGGCTCTCCTCGATGCGTGAACACCCCCTCTGTCTGCGCAGACTGCAGCTTATCACCAATGACATTAAACAAATCCAAGTGTACGGAAATCGATGATCCCCACGATCTCCACGTCTAGCGACGCCAAGTATAAACAGCAGCGGAGAACGCCGAACCGGCTACTGTACTCCATGCCCACCATTGCACTAACCAGCACTAGCCCGCCCACGGCCCCGCGGGATCTCCATATAACTCGCGATCTGTCATGGACTCAATCCACTTATCGCTCGCGCCGTCACCACTATTGCTATCATGCAGCCGCACATCTACGAGTCGGCGATACCGACGCCGTTCATTCCACACATCTCGGTTTTCGACTACCTGTTTCCTCCCGGCCCCGGGATCTCGCCAGCCGAGGATCACGACGCCAGTACGCCGGCGTTCATCGACGGGCTGAGCGGTGCGGTCCTCCGCCGCGGGGAGATCAAGAACGCGGCCCTCGCCCTTGTCACGGGTCTTCGGGCGCTCGGCGTGCGACGGGGCGACACGGCGTGTATCTGGGGCTTCAACTCCTTTGCGTGGGTCATCGCCGCATACGGCTGCATGGCGGCCGGACTTGTCGTCAGCCCCGCGAACGCCTCCTAGTGGGTATTGTTGTATGATTGGGGCTGATTCAGCGCGCCGCACGAGATCGCGCACCAGGTCAACGACTCGGGATCGCAGGTCATCTTCGTGAGCCCCGAGAACCTCGCGGCGTTTCGCAAAGCCACTCGGGAGACCAAGTATCCGTTTGACGACACCCGTATCGTTTTGCTGTGCACGCCGGATGCGAAGCCTGCTGGCGCCGAGAGGCTAAAGTGCGTGTACGACCTTCTTGAGATGGGGCCCCCGGCACGCGAGGCGGAGCACTTCGAGGGACTCGAGTCGGAGCAGACCGCATGGTTGTGCTACTCTTCGGGCACCACGGGCCTCCCAAAGGGCGTCATGACCATGCACCGCAACCTCACCGCGCAGCTCAGCACGACCCCGTACCTCTACCCACCTGTGAAGAAGGGCGAGGATGTCATTTCCGGCTGGCTTCCCCTCTCGCACGTGTACGGCCTCGCCGCCATCCTCCTCATGCCTGTAAAGCTCGGTGTGCCTGTTGTTCTCCTTCCGCGCTTCGAAGAGGCAGCGGCACTGAACGCGATCGAAAAGGTAGGGTAGCGCATGATGGACAGCCCAAGCTTATAGCCACAGTACAGAATCTCCCTTGTGCTCATGGTCCCGCCCGTGCTCCTCCTCTTTGTTCAATCGCAGAATGTGCCAAAGTATGACCTCTCGTCGATGCGCTATGCGACCTGTGGGGCAGCGCCCCTGGGCCCCGACCTCGCGGGCAACTTTAAGCGGCGTTTCCCGTACTGCACACTGCTGCAGAGCTACGGTATGTGACTAAGGAGGCGAAGCGGCGCTGATGGCAGGAATGACTGAGACGTCGCCGGGCTGTATTCTCGCGCTGCCCGAGGACACACGCGCAGGCCACCTTGGCGTCGGCCGTCTCGTGCCATCCTACCAGGCGCGCCTTGTGCGCGAGGACGGAACGGACGCGCCACCCGGTGAGCGCGGCGAGCTCTGGGTCCGCGGGCCAAACATTATGAAAGGATACCACCGAAATCCCGAGGCGACGGCCAAGACGATGGCGCCGGGCGGGTGGCTCAAGACTGGCGATGTGTTGATTTGCGACGATAATGGCCGTTGGAGGTAAGCACATAATAAAGGTGGGGCTGACGGAAGTGTCGTTGATCGCGTCAAGGAGCTCATCAAGTACAAGGGCTTCCAGGGTGAGTAGATCATATGACAAAGCTGACGACAGTCGCGCCGGCCGAGCTCGAAGGACTTCTCCTCCAGCACCCGAAGGTGGTCGATGCAGGCGTAATTGGCGTGTACGATGACTCGCAGGCGACCGAGCTCCCTCGGTGAGAAACCCGGAACTCTGGACATCTCTTGCGGTACTAACATCCAGCGCGTACATCGTTGCAGGGCCGAGTGCCGGTGTCAAGTCTCCAGCGGACGGTGATGTGCTCGCGCGAGAAGTTCAGGCGTGGGTTGCGGCCCGCGTTTCGGGACACAAGCGGCTCATCGGCGGTGTGGTGGTCACGGACGCGATTCCCAAGTCGCCATCAGGCAAGATTCTGCGCAACCTCCTCCGCGAGCGCGCCAAGAAGGAGTTTGTGTCTGCCGCGCAGCCCCGACTGTGAGCTATCACTGTAGTATCAGTGGAACGCGTCGGCATCCCCGATCTGGCATACTGTAGATGTAGCTGTTTATAACCGAGTCATGAGACATGGCGTTGCCCAGTGGATACATCCGAGACCGGGCCGAGAGTGTTGAGCGCGGGTCTCGCCGCCGTTTGTCGTAACAAATGAGCTCCAAAAGGAATGTGGGAAGCGTTAGCCGCCGTTGGCGCGAATGTTAACCGACTGGTGGGCGCGTATCGGCCAGCAGACCTCCAGCACTCTCTTCATCTTCACGGTATTCTCGGTGTTTCTCGGCGGCTGTTTCTGCGGCTATTGCGCTGTTTGCGCTTTTCGTTTCGCATTCTTTGTAGGCACGTAGGCACGAAGGCCGAAGGCACGAAAACAGACACGTGATCCTCGAAGGTCGTACTGTGGCATGACGCATTGTTCCTTTGCCTCGTCAAGGATGGAGGAGCACAGATCAAAAACAATCTCCGCGGCGAGGGATACGTCTTGACATGGCTGGTGCTGATTCCAGTGTGATTCCAGAAATCTAGATATCAGGTTAGGAGAGGACAGCAACATCGCGACTGGGGATAGGAACGAATGGACCCACTATGATAAAAACTGAAAATACTAAAACTGACCAGCACCAGCGAGGGACTCAATGCCTGGCCATCAGCACCTCGTACGTCGAGGGGCCGGAGGAAGTTGACGAGCAGGTCGAGCGGTGTCCAGTCCGTGCTCCTGTGCTTTTGAGATCTCGAAATGGTCTCGCCTGGCAGGACGATGGAAGACTCAGAGCCTGGAGATGATGAAGTGCCACACTCATCGCCCATTGCACTCGGGCATGAGCCATCTGCAGAGCTGCAGAATTTCTAGGTCTGCAGATCTGCCGATCACGCCGATCACACGCGACATCCACACTGGAGAGTCTCGTCGGTCTAGAGTTCTCTTATCCGGAATATCCGCTACATCCATGTCCAGCCTCCCTCGCACCAGCTCACACAAACACAACAATACAACCACACACGGCACCTCCAAGCCACCGCCATCCTCATCATCCTCATCCTCTCCATCCGCCTTCCATCAACCCCGATGTGGAAGTAAGCATCCTGACCCAACTTGGATTCTAACCCCAGCCCATTCAAGCTTCTGCGCGGCGAGTGGAGCGGCCGCGAGAGTGCAGAGGCGGAGCGCCCGGCCGACGAAGGCGACACCGCCAGCGCCGCCAGTAGCGATCACGACGCGCGTCCGGACAGGCCCAAGCGGTCCACCAACGCCAACGCCAAGGCAAAAGGAAAGGGAAAGGGAAAGGGCAAAGGGAAAGGAAAAGGGCAGCCCGCAAAGTTCTGGACATACGAGACGGTCTCCGAGTCGAGCGAGAGCGACGCCCCTCCTCTAGTTGAGGGCCGCCGGGCGCGCCCCCCCGCAGGCGCGTATGCGCCCCAGCCCCAATTCGTGCTCCCCCCGAAGATACGCCCTGCATCGACGCGGTCGGCAGCGACGACGCGGCGGAAGCGGTATTCTGCAGGATTTTCGGAAAGTGATTTCGAGAACACTTCCCCCGTCCCGAAGAAACGCGGCCGGCCGCGCAAGTCCGCACCCGCTGCGCCGAAGGTGTCTCCCAGAGGTCCTCGCCGCCCTCGCAAGTCGGCTCCGGCAGTTCTCACCGAGGCTGTTGACGAAAGCAGCACCGATGATGCCGACGACGCCGACGACGCCGGCGTTCCCACCGTGGCTGTTGAAGAAAATGGTGTTGATGATGCCGATGCCGCCAACGATGCCGACGACATCCACAACACTGGCGGCGCCGACGTTACCACTGCCGCCCCGGCTACCACCCCGCGCAAACGCGGCCGTCCCAGGAAGTCTGATTTGGCGGCTCCTGAAGCCCCTCAGGCTTCCCAAGCCCCAGCGCCAGAGCCTGTCTCGGACTTCGATGAGCCCGTCGCGGAATCCAACGAGAGGGCAGCGACACCTCCGACTCCAGCCCCAAACCTTGACGGCCCCGCCGCTGCGGTTCCGAACCTCAACGGCCCCGCCGCCCCAGCCGCTCCTGTCGCCACTCCTCGGAAACGCGGCCGGCCGCGCATCCATCCCCCCAAGGAGCCAAGGGACCCCAACACGCCTGTCCGCCCGCGCGGCCGGCCCCGTAAACCCGTCACGACGCCTGATCCCGAGGCAGTGGACACGCCGAAGAGGGGGCGCGGGCGTCCGAGGAAGCAGCCCCTCCCGGATCCTGACTCCGAGGTCCAAGATGAGGCTCCTTCGCCGCCGGCTGCGCCTACACCGAAGAAGGGCCCCGGAAGGTCGAGGGAGCACCCCCGCCCAGACCCGGACTCTGCCTCCGAGGCCGATGGGGAGGAACCGCCAGCGCCCACGGGGAAGCGTCCCGGCCGTTCACGCAAGCTTCCGCGTCCAGACCCGGACTCTGGCTCCGAGGCTGATGACGAGGTGCCAACAGCGTCTGCTGCGCCGGCGCTGAAAAAAACCCCGGGTCGACTAAAGAAGCACCCCCGCCCAGACCCGGACTCGGAGGCGGATGACGAAGAGCCGCAAGCGCCCACGGGGAAGCGCGGTTCCGGGCGTCCGCGCAAGCACTTGCGTCCGGACCCGGACTCTCCCTCCGAGGCCGAGACCTCAGCGAAGCGCGTTGGCCGTCCTCGCAAGAACCCCGTTCCGGACGACTTTGGACCAGCCAACTCGGGACCCAGCAAACCGAGGGCATCCCGCGCTCGCCCCAGCAAGACGCCCCGCGCCTCTGCAGCTAGCGGTACCGAGAAAGTGCCAGCTGCCAAGCGGTGGTATTACGAGTCTGTTGGTAGTTCGTCGTCCGAGTCCGAGCCTGAGGTCCCGCTCCCGTCTGGGACGCGCCGCGCGAGGCGCTCAACGGGCGGGCAGAAGTAGCAAGTGGATATCGAGTGCAAGAAATCTGTTTGGTTATCATGAAGTTTGAGGGTGAAGACAATCGAAACAAGAATCGATCTGTGATAGGCGTGCTGCAATAGTTATCTTACTGTACATATTTACAAGATGTAGTTCTTGATTTTGAGCCTCGTGCCGCAGGACTATGCAAAACAATGTCAATGTCAATTCCAAGCTCTCTCGCGCGCTGTCTGTCATCTCTCGATCCATCTCTATTCCCATCCATCTCGGCCAGCCGAGTAACGAGCGCGCGAGTGAAGAATCAATCATGCGGCAACAAGTCGCGAGCCGGCGATCCTGCCGACCATTCAGTCCCAGCCATCGCCGGCATGCTCAAGCTCGCTCTGCTCACCCTCGGCGATGAGCCCGGGACCCCACGCGGGCCACCTCAGCCACTCCCGGTGCCCCAAACCTTGTATACCTCGTGACAGTCTCGCAATGTTCTGCAGCTTCCTGCACAGGCATGACGTCGACGAAGGCCGCCACAGTACCGGAAGGGGAAACAACCTCTGGGTATCGCGAAATGCGATCTTGAAATAGCTTGAAACGCCTGCCTTTCAGTATCAATGAATCTAGAATGTTAGTGCATTGCACCACCCGGCCGGCTGGTCGGCTGATAATATGATCTAAGGTATGTGAATGGCAGTAGGAGTTACCGTGTTGAACGTCGGTGAATGCCATGCACACCGAGGTTCTCCGTTGCATCGAGCGCACAGTTAGATGCAATGAAGCCGTTCCTTCTGGCCTTCTGTACACACTGCCAAGCCCAACGACGAAAACACATCACAGCCGCTCGGCATCCGCGCCGCCTCCTCGGTGTTGGTTCTCTTGTGGGAGTGACAGCGTCCACATGATCCACGAGCCGAGCAAACAGGCCATGACATGCCATGCCCCGGGTCTGACACCCATTGTCGGTTGTACTCTGTCTCTCGCCATCTATCGCCGAGCTCCCCTTGTCTTCCAGTCCCAGATCCGCAAGGCCAGGCACGCAAACGCGACTGACTTGACTTTGTGTTCGGTACTAAGCTTGATGCGGATTGACTACTTTGACAGAAGGCGGGCTGCGCGCCGAGCTAATTCTGAACACAGACACATGCGCGCAGAGTCTTGCGGACCGAAACTGGCTCCTCTTCGGCCGGGTGCGGTCCTCGTCGGTGTATCCTCTTTGCATGAATTCTCTTCGCATGCGGCGCGCTCTCCGATATGTGTTCTGCTTCATGGCTCATGACCGTGAGGTTTCGTGTTGTGAGAATGAATGGAATGAAGTCTGGCGCAGTACATAAGGATGGAAAAGCCGGCCCATCTTCCCCCATCTGCCGCTCATCACCATTTACTCCATGATGGTCATCCACCTCCTGAGGATGATTCCTCTCCTGGCGCTTCTGGCGCTCCTTACTCCCATCACGGCCGAGAACGCCAAGGACACACAGCGAGGCCTCAACCTCGTGCCCCTCCCCGCCAAGTCATCCGTCGGGACCACCGTCGCCTGTCTCTCGCACAACTTCAAGCTCAAGTTCTCCGGCGCCAAGGTCCCCTGGGACCTTCGCCAGCATGCCGAGGAGATGAGGACCCGCGTCCAGGGCTCGCACATGCGCTACCTCTCGCCCACCTATGGCGCCGAGTTCTTCCCCGGCAAGCAGAGGTGCGAGAAGGAGATCACACACCTTGAGATCTGTATCGAGGACGCCACCACCATCTCGCAACTCGCCGTGCTTCCCGTCGAGCAACGGATCGCGTCGGAGAAGTACTCCCTCTCAGTCCCCGAGTGCGGCACGGCCAAGGTCACGGCCAAGACGGCGCTCGGCGCTTTCCGCGGTCTGACCTCCTTCGAGAACCTGTGGTACGAACTGGAGACCAAGAACGACAAGAATCAACATCACAAGCGCCACAACAACAAGAACTCTGGCGTTCACTACGCGCCCTTCGCTCCGTACGAGATCACAGACGAGCCCGCGTTCCCCTGGCGCTCCATCCTCCTTGACACGTCGCGCCACTACTACCCGATGCCCTTCCTCCGCGAGCTCATCACTACCATGGCAAGGGTCAAGCTCAACGTCTTCCACTGGCACATCACCGACTCGCAGTCGTGGCCCCTCGACCTCCACAGCTTCCCCGAGATTGCCCAGAAGGGCTCCTACGGTGGCCGGGTATATTCTGAGCAGGACGTCAAGGACCTCATTGCGTTTGCAGCGCAACACGGAATCGACACAGTCGTGGAGATCGACACCCCGGGCCACACGGCGTCGATCTTCGAGTCCCACCCCGAGCTGATTGCATGCCACGCCGCGTCGCCGTGGGCCAAAAACGCCAACGAGCCCCCCGCTGGCCAGCTCCGCTTCGCCGACCCCAAGGTGACCGAGTTTGTCTCCAAACTTTTCTCTAACACCATGGAGCTCACTTCCTCCCCCTACTTCGGTACCGGTGGTGATGAGCTGAATGTCAACTGCATGATGGGTGACGCCGCCACTAACGCGAGCCTCGCCGCGAGCGGCCAGACGCTCGAACAGGCCCTGGCCACCTTTACGCGCGACACGCACAAGACGCTTCTGGACAACAAGCGCACCCCCGTCGTGTGGGAGGAGATGGTGCTCGCACACGGCGATCTCGGTCTAGACAAGAACACGATTGTCGACGTGTGGATCTCGAACGCGAGTGCCCGCGCAGTTGCGGACCAGGGCTTCCGCCTGGTTCATGCCGCGTCCGACTTCCTGTACCTCGACTGCGGGCACGGCGGGTGGGTCGGCGTCGACGGCGGCCTCAACTCGTGGTGTGACCCGTTCAAGTCGTGGCAGAAGATCTATTCGTTTGACCCGTTCGCCAACATCACCGACAGCCAGCGTGAGCTCGTCCTCGGCGGCCAGACGTCGCTGTGGTCCGAGCAGGCGGACGAGACCAACTTTGAGACAATCATCTGGCCTCGCGCCGCCGCCGCCGCCGAGGTCTGGTGGAGTGGAGCGACAAACACCGCCAACGGCACGTACCCGCGCTCGTCTGTGGAGGCCTTCCCGCGCATGCACGACATTCGATACCGGCTTGTCGACGCTGGTGTGTCTGCCGTCCCTCTTCAGCCCGAGTGGTGTGCTCTGCGTCCCCACCTTTGCGACCTGACCGCTTGAGCTACTTGGGAAGTTGTACAAGTGGAAAGCAATGCAAGGATACATAGGTCATTGGAGTAAAGACATCGGCAGTAAATATGTGTTGGAAACAGTGCGCAGGGTATAGGGTATATAATGTCAATGTCAAGGTGCAGTACTGTATGTTTAAATGTACAATCATTCTAATCAGAAGAAGTCAGCGGCAACCTTGCGTGCGCGTGCGGCGAGGCGGGGGTCCTTCTTTTTGTCGTGAAACGCCCCGCGGGTGGCCTTGTTCGGCTGCGCGGGGGCGGGCTTGGCTCCGGGGGCCTCGAGCTCCTCGACCTTGGTGAGGCTGTCCAGCAGCTTGCCGAGGTCGAGGGCACCGTCCTTCGCCTTGGTCTTGCTCTTGTCGTCCTTACGCCCGTATGGGTTGAACGCGCGGCTCGCGCGACCCACAGCCGAACGGGTCTTCGCCGCCATGGTGGCGGCCGTGTTGGCGATAGTGTTGGCGCGCGTCGCCTCCTCACGCTGGCGCGCCTCCTCCCTCTCCTTGCGCTCCTCGGCCGTGCACCACATGGTGTGGACGGCGGACTCCTCCTCCTCGTCGTCGTCGCGGATGCCCTCGCCGCGGAGGATTGCCTTCAGGTCGAACGGCTTAAGCCGCGGTGCCGGGCGGGGGAGCGGCGGCTGGGTCACGACGGGGTCCACAATCTCGGCCTCGACCTCCTGGATCATGTCGTCGATGAGACGAATCAGGTCGTCGTCGGCGGGCCCTTCATCTCCGGGATAGAGTGCGGCGTTGGGGGATGGAGGAGTCGTGATGATCTCGTCCATCTCCTGAGGAGTCGTGATGATCTCCTCCATCTCCTCCATCTCCATGCTCGTGCAGCTGGTGGAGTCGCTCTCGCTCCCGCTGGCGCTGTTGATGCCGCTGTTGTTCACCGCGCCTTCTGAGTGCTGGCTGTTACTGCACTTGGCGGTACGGTCCTCGGCGCGCTTCGCGACGCGTCGCCTCAGAGTGGTGTGCCGGATTTTGCCGACGAGCTTCTCACCGGTAGCCATGGTGCGCAAGAATGTCCTCCTGAAGATTCCGTTAACAGTCTTTGGGTCCGTGTTGTGGCCCGTGGATGCAGAAGTGCTTTTGCCAGCCGGAGTCAATGGAAGTGGAGCCGAGCAGGAGACGGGATCGGAAACAGTGCTGGAAGTGGTTGGCTCTGGAAGCGGAGCCGAGCAGGAGACGGGATCGGAAACAGTGCTGGAAGTGGTTGGCTCTGGAAGCGGAGCAGAGCAGGAGACGGCAGTGGAAGCAGTGCTGGAAATGATTGGCTCTAGAAGCGGAGCGGAGACGGAGACAGCGGTGGTGGCCGGAGTGGCTTCAGTGTGCGTGATGGTGCGCTGTGCTTCTTGCGGCTCATCCTCACGAATGAGGCGGCGGGAGACCTGCGAGAGCATGCGACCGATGGGGGCAGACGAGGTAATGGAAGTCTTGGGAAGCCGACGAGGTTTGGTAGAGTCGTAAGGCGTAAATGACGGACGGGGAGAGGCAGAGCGGACGGCCCCGACGGTGTCTTTCAGGCGAGCGATGCGGTGCGCGAGCTTGGGCTTGAAGCGCGGCGGAGGAATGTGAGCGGGTGTGTCGGCCATTGGCATAGGCGAAGGGCGGGCGGCAAGTTCTGAAGCGTGCGCTGGAGCGGTGATGCTCCTAGACGCCGGGCTGGGAGATGGGGGTGGAGAGTACGTGGCGTCTGAAGCAAACGAGCTGGCATATTGCGGGACGCGATTGTGTATGAACGGATCGGGGGGTGTTGGAGGCGACTGAAAGACGGGGGAGTGGGAGGCGGTTGGAGTCTTGAAGTCCATGACGGCGCAGTTCTCGAGAGCAATGTGCTCTGCGGGTGGCGTCTGATTGTCAGCAGGAGACCTACAAAGGTAAAGGGATGCGTTTCGACACTTACGTTGGAAGCTGCGAGGTCAAAACTCGCCGAGACGGCATCCAGAATGACACGCGTACGCGCGGAGTCGTCAATCTAGACAAGGTCAGCCGGGTGTCACAGTCATCAGGCTTAGAAGAACTCACCTCGCGGATGGACAGATTCTGGACGCGGAAGGTGAGAGCCTGAACGGCGTCGATGGCCTCAAGCGAGGTGCAGATGAAGGAGAAAAGTGGGTAGTCAGAGAGCATTGTGGTTTGAGTAACAAGTAACGACGTGAGAGTAGCAGGATGTGCTGGTTGGTCGTAGAAAGCTGAGAGCGTACAGTGGTACGATGAGCTTTGTGAGAAATGTTGGGGAGAGAAAGTGAAAGAGAAACTGGAGATTAGTTTAAGAGGGATCCCGTCGACAGGTCGCGTCTGGATTGTGACCACTGGCAGCAGGGTGGTCTGCAGGTGCGCGAGCAGCACGTCGCGTGACAAAACCCGCCTTCGCTGCAGGTCCGCTGCAAGTCTGCTGCAGGTCTGCCGCGGCGTGACAGCTGGCGGACCGCGGTGAACGGCGGCGCGGTCCACAAGACCAGACTATCGGTCTAGAGCAAGACAGATTACACACACCAGGGTCCACCAGCCCTGGTCCACGAACACACGACAACGCCGCGGAGGCTGGTCGCCGTCAGCGGGTCAGTCCTAGTGAGCGGCTAGGTCAGTGGCGTTAGTTCGAGGGCCCAAGATGCACAGCAGTCGGCTTCACGGATAGGCCCCAAGAATACATCGCAGAGCGGCCCAACGGCGCAAGCGGAGAGGGGTTTGATCGTAGACGCGACGCGTCGCTGTGGAATATGGTTACCCATGGGACGGGTCTGAAGACGGACCGCGGCGCGGGGACGACGAGCCGGCGCGCGAGGGGAGGGGCGACGCGACCGCCCTTGGAATCGGGGGGCTCACGCCTAGGTCAGAGCTGACAAGGCTGGGCTCAATGTACTCCGCGCTGTCGGTGCGAGAGCTAGTCGCGCCAGAGCCAGAGCCCAAACGTGAACCGCCCTCAGCAGTCGCGCACTTGACCTCTGCTCCAGTGCTGCCGCCCGGCACCGTCTCAGTCCCCACCCTCTCAATTCCCACCGTCTCAGTCCCCATCGTCTTTCGGTCCGACTCGGAGTGCTTGACACGCCCAGTCTTGTGCCCGCGCACGTGAAGGAGCCCAAGAGGCGGCGGAGGGCCCTTGCGAATACCGGTCGTATTGGTGGACAGCGAGATTGACGACGCGGCGACGAGCCGCACTTGGTTTGACGCGTGAGGCGGAGGAGTGTGAGTCTTCGGATACGCGTCTTTGTGTGAGTGTGCTTCGACCTTCGAGTTGCCCGCATGTGAGTCCTTGACGGGCGCGTCCGACGCGCGAGGATCGTTGGGCGCGTTGGGCTGCGCGACGGTCAATACATGCTCCCCGACGACGATCACGACACCGGCGATCGCAACTCGACAACCGACCGACACCAACGCAATGTGAGTTCCACCATTCTTTACTCCACTCTTCTCCTCTCCACATTACTCTTTCCTTCCATCATCGACTTTGCTCGTCAGACGCTGCGACGCAGGGTGCAAGCAACGTGCAAGCAATGAACTCATCGCTCCGCATATCTGACACACGCAGGAATGATTTCTCGCGCCACCTGACAGCTGCTCTCCACACAGCCAGTGAAGACGAGAAACATAGCGCCCAGTGAAGACGAGCGACTCACATACACACCCGTCTTGGCGGGGCTGATCGCCGCAGTCGACGGCGTGAAGCTCATGAAGTTGATGTCGGGCGGGAGCGTCGCGACCTGCTGGCGCAGGAAGGCGATCATGTCCGCACGCCTCGTGTTGGGGGACTGCACGCTGGGAACGCTGGGAGACGGCGTGAACGGCGTCGGGGGAGGAGCGGGCGGGGGTATGGCGGACTGCGGCATAGGAGGCGGGGGCATCCCGTCGTACATGGTGGGGACGCTCTGCACTGAATGATGGGTATCCACTGCGCTGGGGGCATTGGAAGCGGCAGCGGCGGCAGCCTGGGACGCGTTCTTCGAGGGAGTCATGGCCTGGTCTTAGCAGCTGTTGGCACTGACCATTTACTTACACAACAGCACAAAAGGTCCAGCAGCGATCAAAATCCAGCAAGATACGGCAAGAGGAGCTGCTCGTGTCGTTGGGAAAGTCTAGGACAATGAGAAGAGGTGAGTGGGTGAGGAGGAAGATACGACGGTGAGGAGTTATATGTTGATGAGCTGTCCGTCTCGACTGACGCCAGAGTCACTTCACAGCCTGCAAGGCCGTATTCTGGAGCTTTTGTCCTTCCTTCCACGCTCAATGTACTCTCCACACTCTTCTCACGACACTCGAGGCTCTGCCCACACTCTCTCGCCTTTTGTCTGGTCCTCGCGTCTGCCTCGCGGAACGAGGCCACGCCACTGCCAACACAACATCAGTCCGAGAGTGAGGGCAAACACACGCGCTGTGTGTGTGGTCTGTGCGAAAGTGCGTGAGAGCTTCGCGGCCTCGTGGATGGCGCATCGAGCTCTTTTCAGGCTGCGCATTGCTAGTCAAGATGTGAGTACCGAGACGGGTACTGACAATGCAGGAGACAACAGACGTGAGGGCCTCGAACAATCAAAACAATAGCAGGGAGGACGGCGACGACCAAACTGACAGCAGAAGGACCGAATGCTGCAGCAGGGGGAACGGCGGCGACCAAGCTGACAGCAGAAGGACCGGATGCTGCAGTCGGCCGGATCGATGGGCAAGAACCCGCCACGCCTTGCCGTAAGGGACGCATCCACTGATGGCGAGCTCAGCAGAGCCGTCGCGCCCCACAACATGTCGGTCCTCAGCTCGAAGTTCGCGGGCTCTCTCGTTATTCGTTGTAACAGGCTGCGGCGGGTATGTATCCAGGCCAAGTGGATGGATGCAATGTTTGCAATGCTGACTCCAGACGAACGTGCACGACCACAAATCCTTCGCGGCTGGCAGCCAAGGTGGATAGCGGGGGCAAGCTTCGGACTTCGGACATGGCCGGCAATGGTGACACCTGGTTTTGATGGGATAAAACCCCACAATTCCACCGCATCCAGCAATCGTTCACGAACGAGGACAAGAATCACGACCGCAACGGGTAAGCGCTAGTTCTTGGGGTTCTTTCATGACATTACTTCTTGTCGCTCACAACTGCAGCAAGCCCGCTTTTCACTATGTCTGCGGTGAACATTGACAAGCTCGTCGCGTACGCGCAGTCTCAGCCGCTCGAGGTCAAGCCGCGGTCCTTCTACTTCCTGCGACACGGCCAGACACCAGGGAACGCGCGCAGGATCTTCCAAACGTACGCTGAGCCGCTCTCCGAAATTGGGATTCAGCAGGCAGCGGACGCAGCGGCCGCGTTCGCCAACGCCCCGGAGCCGGTGCGCACGCTGCACGTATCCGACGCGACGCGTACCCTCCAGACGGCCGCGCCTGTGGCTACCGCCTTGGGCCTCACGCCGCTCCCGACGCCGGCGCTGCGTGAACGCAACTTCGGAAAGCTGTGGGGCACGTCGTCCGCCGTCATTGACTGGGACTGTGCGCCCGAGAATGGCGAAACCCTCACGCAGTTTGTTGACCGCACGCGCGCGGGCCTCGACATGGCGCTGAACGGGGGCCACGACGAGCCGGTGCTCATCGTCGCGCACGGCGGAAACCTCATTGTCCTCGCGAGTCTTCTGCATATTCCCATCGATTACAAGCTATTCGGAAACGCCCTGCCCATCTACTTTACCCGCCAGGAGGGCAAATGGACTGCCCAGACGTTGATAGCGCCCTCGACTGACGGACCCAACCTGGCTTAGATCAGGGATATAGACGTAAGTGTGCATGTGAGATGGTGTGCGATGACGGCCTGATGCTGACGGATCACAGTTGATACAGCGTTTAGATACAGGTTGTGTGATGATAGAGATGTGATGGGGGCAATGCAAAACAAGTCTGCCGAGAAGTCAAGGTCATGGAGATCTTCACCGGGACGGACACTCATGACCCACTCTGCTCTGATACATCATCTCGTTGCATTCATCTCTGGTCTTCTGATCATGTCTTGCCCCCTGCTCGTCTCCGTCCACGTTATAGATGTACAAAGTGATCGACTATGCCTGCACAATCGATGGCATGCGGAACGCTGCGTGGATGAGCTTGGAAGGACGTCCGGAGCTGTACCAGCGCAGCGCAATGTGTGTCGTGTCAAGAGGATGAAGGTCTCTCGACATGATATGTATATGTATGTGATTGATGAGAAGAAAATCTTTCTGGAACCAAACTGTAGAGCTCAACTGAACCATGCGAAAGCGAAGTGTGTAGATACCATCATCGTCCACTAGATGAACGACGAGAGTGAGCGGCAGCCCGGTGAGCGGGTCATTGGGCTGCCCTGGATGCGCGCAATTTCCGCACCAAGATGTGGTGTGCCAGGCGACCTGGGGAGATGGTACTGCTGGCGTGATGAGGCTGAGCGCGGCGGCGTAGACGGCACAGCTGTGAGGCGCCGGGGTGTCTCGGGCGGTGTGGATACGATGGCGGGACATGGGCTGCGGGTCCGCTCGATGGGGAGCAAGTGCTCACGGATAGGCGTCACAAGTCCGTCGCCCACTGCCACTGCCGCTGGGGGCTGACCGTCCTCCTCCCCTGCCGAGCATCCCGAGTCGGTGGTCTCCTCGTCCCGACCCGAGCTTTCGTTGCTTCCACGAGGGGTGCGGGGCATGCGCCTCGGCTCGACGGATAGGCGCAGATGACGCGCAGCCGACCTCCCGGTGCCGTCCGGCGGCACGTCCATGCTGCGGGACTTGAGGGGCGGACCGAGGATGGAGGTGCGCATCGAGGCGCGCATACAGGCCCGTCCAAACTGGGCGCGGTACTCGTCCGTGGGGGATACCGGCGAGATGGGGGAAGGGGAGTGGGCGGGATGACTGAACATGGGCGACTCTAGGGCCGGCGATCCAAGTGCTGGTGACCCGAGGCCGGACGTGCCCGCGAGCGGGGGAGAGCCCGGCGAGGCGAGCGGCGAGTCGTCAAGTGTCATGAACCGCATGCGATGCCATGCCAGGCGGTCCGCGTCCGGTGCTGCGACTGGCACGAGGTGTGGGCTCTGACCCGCCGCGTTTGCGTGCGTGTGCGAGTGCGTGTATGTGTGAGTGTGCGTGTGGATGTGCGTGTGCGTGTACGTGTGGGCCGGAGCCGGCACGAGTGTGTTGCGCGTAAAGTAGTCGTCCTGCTGGACAGGCAGTCGCGGCGAGTGCAAGTGAGTCTGTGTTTGTGTTTGTGATTGTGTTTGTGCTGCGCATGTCAGCCAAGTCCTAGGCGGCACCGCAGCGTATGTGTGAGTGGTTGGGGGTAGGGACTCACAGGATGTGGATCGCGTCGACAGCGAGCGGCCGAGACCTAGTCCGATGCCCTCCCCGAAGGCGGAGCCCAGCCCGCCGAGCTCGTACCGCGACGTTGTCGGTGACGGCCGCGAGCTGCGCGGCGACGAGGAGACGCGAGTGTGGAGCTCGAGATGTCGCGCCATGGTGGATGGTTGGGTCGACCCAAGAACCCGAGGTCAAGACGTCGAGGCCGCCGTCGAGGTGGTGTGGAGCGCGGAGCGCGAGTTTGTGGAGCGCGATGCGATGAGATGCAAGATGAGGATGCGAGGAGATGCTGCGGGACGCTTTACAATGCTCTGGCTGACCTACCTTCCTACTCAGGTCCTTGCAGCTTCCAGGTCCTCACCAGGCCAGGTCCCGATGCGCTCGCTACTCGGCCTCTTGCTCTCGGAGCTCGCTCGCTCTGTCTCTCTCTCTCTCACCCTCGTTCTTTCACTTTGGCCCTCCCCATGCTCAATGAGGCACTCGCCATGCCGCATCAGGTTATTATCCCCACCGTTCCCAGATCTCGCCGGCCGTCCTATCGCAACGGGCCAACGGGTTCCGTCTTGGTGTGTGGCTTACCGTGTCTGTACCAGAACGCCAGGACAAGAGGGGGAGAGGGGGTCACCATTTTGAGTTTGTCAGTCAGCTGAGGCTTTGGAAGCATCCCGCGTCCTGGCCCTCTGACCCTGGGCCAGCTAGCCAGTCCCTCGCGCGACGCATAAAAGCAAAAGAGAAGAGGTGTCGTACGCGCGCGCCCTACCTCTGTACAAGCATAAGTGCCTCGCGCTCCTCGCCTCTTACGGTTTGCCACGCGAGTCAGCCCTGCAGCCACGCCTGACGCCATTACAGAGCGAGGGGGCGGCAGGCGGCAGGGCAGTCTCGGAACCCAACACGCAAGGACGCTGGCAGGGTCCCAAGGTCGGTACTTGCATTGTTGCTTGCGTGGCTGCAGCGCGCGAGCGCGAGCGCGGCGCCGGCGCGTGTCCGTGTCCGTGGCGTACCATTGGCTATCCGCCATGTCCTCCTAGCTCCTGGCCTCTTGATACCCTTCACGCATGCCGTCCGCCATCGCCACCCTTCCCGGTTCGAAACGGGAAAGAAACAGACACAAGACAATGCCGGCAATTCCGCGCCCCCACAGCCTGTCAGCCCTGTGCACGCTGCAAGGAACACCACTCAGCGGTGAGTACCATGCTGTCAGCACCGGAAGGCCAAAGTCGGACTGAATTGCTCCAGGATGGGCTAAATGGAGCATCCCTGGCCAACCCTCGTCTCAATACAGATTGCCTCGGAACCCCCCTCCTATTTCAGAAGTTACAGGGAGGGGGTGCACAAAGTGGTTAGAACTACAAAAGGCCGACGACGGCGCGCGGCGTTCCCCAGGCACGACATGGCGTCGCCGGGCACTGAGGCGGGGACGTCGTCGTACGTTGGCTAGGTCTCGCCAGGTCAGCTTGGACACGGATATCGGAACAGTCCCCGGAGAGAATTCACAGCATCGACGGATTCCAGCGGCTGTCTGACGGTTGAGGAAGAATGGAGAGCCTCTTCCGATTGGGCTCACCTGCCGGGCCGCCCGGTGCGCCCACCGCGTTTCCGCCCACCCAAACTCTGTTCTATCTCCAGAGTGCCGGACTGAACACATGCTCGACATGTGCTGAGCTGCGGCAAGTAACAGCAGCTACAGGACCTGCAGGTCCACACGACTCCGAAGCCACAAGCCATCTGCGACGCCCTCCCCCCAAAACAGTACTGTACTCACCCACGCATGTTACAGATCCCGTGAACCGTCGCGGCGCGATATCAATGAATCGGAGGAGCATAAAAATAAAGTTCAGAGCACGCTGCGCTCCGCAGCCATGAGGCAGCGCGCTGGAATCGCGCGATCGCGGAATCGGCGACTGCGATTCGCGGATGTGCCGACTGCGTTGGCGTGGATCTCGTGTTCAACGTGTGCGGTTTACCATGAACGCGTGACCCCGCGTGCGCATTGACGGGCGGAGACCACGTGCATTGCCCAGTGGCCAGCATGGCCAGCTACCATGGCCAGCGGGCGAACGGCGCGTACGGACGTGACTCTGGCCGGCTCGCACGCGTCGTACGCGGCTGTCGTAGGACGTAGGCTAGGGTGACCCAGCTCTCAATTCAGTGGTGGGCGAAACTTAATCTTCACCACACGACGCTGGCTATCCTCTCACGACTGCTTTACAGAGTGACATACCACATCAGATGTACAAAATCGTACCGCAAACAAGAAAGAAAACGGCCAGGAGGAAACAGCTCAGAAGAATGCGTGCAACATTCCTCCGGTGGGCGAGCGAGGAAAGACGCGGAACGACAAGTGTCTTCTCACGATTCTCCAAATCGTCTGACTGGCTGGCAGTCAATGGCGGCTCCTTCTCCTTCAATTCTTCCTCCACCAATTCTGTCCCCCCATCATCCACCTCCTCCTGGTCCGCGAGACAACAGATCTCGTTGCTCTCAGCGTGGCGCCCGCTAACGAGCGTCATACGTTCGACGCTCGCCTGCATTCGCTTGAGGCGCTCGAAAGTCTCAAAAGCCTCGCCACAGTCAAGGCTCTCACGCCGCCCAGGGTCCTGGGGGTATTGCCTTGGGCTTAGCTGCTCCGTCTGTCGATGGGCAGTCTCGATGGCCCGTTCCTGGTGGACGATCTTCAGTCGGTGCTCTGCAACCTTGCGCGCGTGTTCCGAGGTATCGAGGTTGACTTCCAGCTTGCGGATCTCCTGGCGATACGTATCGAGAACGCGAGTGAGTTTGTCGAACAGCGGGCCAGCTTTCACCCCACGGCGATCCGCCCTTGTCGAAACGTTGGTATCCTTGCTCTCGTCGATAGCGACGGGGATATCGCCCAAACTGTCCTCCAAGTTGGTGAGGACAGGAGGACCCCATTCTGGGACGAACAGCCCGTTGATTTCCGCCGCAAGTGCAGTACAGCTCGGTCCTCCCGCCGACGTGCGCGGAAGTTGACGACTTTCCAGCTCACACCGAGCCACCTCGGTGTCACGAGCATGCTTCTCTGCGCGTACCAGACTGCGCGAGAGTTTAGTATTCTCCCGGCGGAGTGAATAGAAGCGATTCTCGACATGCTTGGCATGTTCTTCCATTTTCCGATTATTCTCCGCTGTCTTCTGCATAGCCGTACGGAGCTGCACGTTCTCCGCCTGCGTGGCAGTGTAGAGCGCATTCTGTTCCTGGAGTTGGTGCTCGATATCGCTGATGTGGTCCTCGCGGAGGGCGACGTCCTTCTGGAGGCGCTGGATCGCTGCGTGTGCTTCGTCCAGCTGTAAGCGGAGCTGCACGTCCTCGCCGAGCGGGCCGCGCAGCGTCTGAAACGGGTGGAACGGCGCCGACGCGGACGTGGCGGAGAAATATTCCGAACCGGGGGTAGAGGACGGGGTGGAGCGCGGGGTGTGGAGTGGAGTTGAGAAGGAGAACGAGGGGCGGCTGTTGCTCGCTCTACGTTTGCGGACGGTGTGCGTCCACTCCGAGTCGGAGTCGGACGAGTCGGAAGAGCTGTGGATGACGCTCGGCCAGTCGTCCGGAGTCCTGACCTCCTCGTAGGTATCGGATGACGACGTCGACGTGTCGGCCGATGGCTGGTGTGAGCGGCATCCGGGACTAGGGGTACTCACCACTTCGCCACTGACGCTCGTTCCAGCCATGGTGATCGGGAGTGAGGGCTCGAGAGTGTGGCGCTGTAGGGTTTCAAGCTACTTTAGAGGAATGAAGGAATGCAGGGTTGATTACGTGGAGCGTACTTACGTTGGGCTTCCGTCGGAGCGTTGGATACTGGTGGCGGGCTGGAGCTTGGTTACTCGTGAGGAGAGCTGCAAAGTAAGTTTGAAAAGAGGAAATGATGTTGAAGGTGTTGAGAATACGATGTGGTGAGAAGATATCGAGAAACGCATCGCGAGCGTAAGTATGCTTTGACAGCTCCCACCCCAAGACAGATCATTCAAACATCGCTCACGAGAGGCGCCGAGTGCTCTCGCACTTGAAAATCGTGATCACAAGGATGATGCTTGATGGAGGATGAAGAGTGATGTGACGCATCAGTGAAGTTATGTCAGTCGCGCACGGTCCTATTTCGGGGTGTCACGCCTGGGATGTCGCAGATGGCAGACGGAGCACGCGCGTCGACGCTCTTCGCACGGGAAATAGGGCTGGTGAGTGAGTTCGGCTTCGCCATTGTTTGCCGGAATAATTGTTGTTGTTGGATGCGAAATGTGATGCTGAGGTGAGACAGTCACCTTGTGTGCAGAGAAGCACACAATGATGGGAAATTAGTTCGATGTACAAACAATGCTATCTGATCGCTGGTGCCGAACAGCTGGGACACACTGTTGTTTTGCTACATGTCATACTATACTACAGCCTCGTGGGCATCATGCACTTGTGGTATTGTCTGGTGGCCGGTGGCCTTGGTGGTTGGTATCTCTCATCGTGTGGTCGTAACGCGCGGCTGCATCAGAATTCCTTGTCTGGCGGGTCAGAGTTTGAAACAATGTGCGGTCATTGCCGCTCTATCATTGTCGCCCACTTACCAAGACCAGTTTCCTCTTCAGCACCACATTCTTCTGCCTCTCGACGCCTAATCAAGCACGAGCTGGAATCAGACATGTGACACAGGATCCACTCCACACATACCACAGGCCCGTTCACGCCGATTTCGACAGAGTAGTTGTTAGCGTTCGCCGCCGCCGCTTCGGCGTTGGACATCTGATGTCAGCACAGTTTTCTCCCCACACGGGCATACTCACCGCCTTGCCGGAGCGCGAAAACTCCGTCACACTCAGATCGAGGTTCCGCGCCGCGATAAGGGCGGCAGCGGCCTGCGAGTGTATTGCGTGGGCACGCATTGCGCGGCCGATGATCTTGGAATCGTCACCGTTGCCCCAGTGCACGCACGCGGTGAAAACGTCGTCACGGCGGCCGACGCTAAACTCCATCTCAATCCCCTTCTCCTCCGCGTACGCGTAGAGCAGGTCAACGGCAACGGGGGCGAGAAAGTCGAGGTTGACGAGCGCGGCGGACACAGCGCCGAGTTTTGCGTCGTTGGCCGTCGTGGCCGTGAGCACCGCGATTGGAGTCGTGTCGCTCAGCACCGCGCACTCGTGCATCGGCGCATCGTTGATGCGCACCTCGCGCTCGAGGAGCTCAAACGCGCTCTTCCCCAACTCCTGTGCATGCATCCGCAGTGCGGTCGTGAGCCATGGTCCGAGGCGCGAATGGTCGTTGGGAAGGATGTCCGGCTCGGTGGGCCGGAATAGCGCATTCTTCCACCGCTCCATATTCGCCTCTGTGCACACGCTTGCCTTTGGTCCAGTCTTGAACTGGGCAGCAATGCAGTCGAGCGTGAACGGTCCATATGCCTCAAACAGGCCCCATAGAAAGCGGTACACTGCTGCCGGGCCGTTCGACTCGTGCAAGCCCATGATGAACACTTCAAAGTGCCCACACCGCACACCGGCGTATGTCGAGAAGTTAGGGTCGCGCTCCACCGCTGGACCAGACAGGTTGTGCGTGAGGTTCAGCCGGCCGCACACCAGGGCGCCAAAGTCGTTGGTTCCGAACCATTCTCGCAACGCGTGGACGATCCAGAACGGCAAGTCGGGACACCGGCGGTCGATGCCGAGAATAATGTTAAAGTCGAGGGTACGGTCGCCGCCGAGCTCCATCGGATGCTTGGGCTGGCCCCCCTCGACGAACCAGCCGTTGAGGACCCGGTCACGTACCATCGGCTGTGTTATCTCCGGGACGGGCGGCAGTCTCACGAGCGGAAACGTCGAGGTGGGAACGCCCTGGATGCTGCCTTTGACCTTATGGTTCTTGCCTTTCCCACATTTCTGCGGTGGAGTCTTCCGCGGCTTTTCGCGCGGAGTCGTATCGCGCTGCCTTAGCTTTGGCTTTGGCTTTGGCTTCGCCTGCTGCTGCTGCTTCTGCGGATGCGCGCTCGATCGTTTCTTGGACATCGGTGCGTCGCGTGCTGAAGAAGGCGGGAACTCGGAGGGAGCGGCAAACGGAGCGAGGAGAGAAGAGCGAGGGGCTCGCCCGGCGAGGCCAATGGCGGTCGAGGCTGGTTGAAGAGTAGCGACTGGATGGGAATGGACGGTCGTTAACACACTCGAAATGTTGTTGTCACGAGAAGTACGAGAAGTGATCACGAGAACGCGACAACAAATGTGTGTGGCGAACAACTGGCAGGCCTATCAGGTTTGGGACAGCCCGTCACGTGACTCAGTCTGCAACAAAGTAAAGTCAGTCGCGTCTACAGCCCTTGAACCCCCCACTCCAAACATCCTTCAGAGGTACCAGACCATCACAATCCCAGTCATGATCATGATCACTCACGGTATCTCCACCAAGAATGACAGCAGCGCCAAACCTTCCGCAACACTAACCCCTTTGAGCGGCTAACAGCACGGCATCGACAAAAGCTCTACATGGCGACAGGCACGCCAGCCATCGCGCCGCGAACGTAGTGACGGCTGAACGAACTCAAGATCTCAAGATTACCTTGACTTGTCGATGTCCGTTCTTATCCCCCCGCGGAACAGCGACTCTGCCACTCAACATTCCGTTTCTGCAGCCTTTCATCCATGCCGCGTCGCCAGGCTGCCAGTTCGGTTACCACCCAGCTTGGCGCCAAGTCCACGGTCATGGCGACCGGTGATGCCCGATTGAAGTAGGACGGAATGGGAATCTCATAAATGTATGCACAGTATGTAGGTGGCGTTCGCGCTCCGCGCTATTCACAGCACATCTTCACATCTTCACATAGGGCGATCGCAGGTCGCCACATGTTGGGCCCACTCTTTCGCCGAGGCAGAGTTCGCGTGACCTCCGCAATGACGCACGTAATGTGAGCTGTAATGCGGAGTGCGCCGATGCACACCTCATGGCAGTGATGGTTCTATATTTTAAAGTGGCACAGCTGGCGAAGCGCAATGTGGCGCCGCGGAGCGACCTCGTGCACACTTGGCGCCGGCGTGCCCGGCAATGACGCCGGCGGGCAATGTCTCGTGCCTTGCGGGGTGGAGTGCGACGGCCGGCTGGTTCCCGCTCGGTCGTGAAATCTCCGTGTCCGACCTTTATGCGGCTTTCCTGAGATCCAGATCTCGGTGCTTTTCCACACCCTGTCTCCTCTCAAGCATATCAAACCTCTAACATTTCCATGACACAAGATGCATTCCATGCCAGAGTCCTCTATGGCTAGCATAGGGATGCTACGCTCGTTCCAAGCCAGCGGTCGTCGACGCGTGAGACAGAAGAAGAAAAAAATATTGCCAAGTACTGTAGTGATATCTGTATCGTGTATATGAGGTGTATGTGTGGAGTAGGTGATTGTGGGGCCGTGAGATGATGTGATGGTGCGCCGGGCACGCTAGCAGCTGACCGGCGACTGCTCTGGCTGCGTAGCAGGCGAGGCTCGACTGCGCGTACCAGATATAACCTGATCGTATAAATTGGGTGCAATGAGTTGAGAATGGAGGGGATAGGAGGACTAAATATAATGGAGCGTGGGTTCATCGCAGACGGGAAGCGCACGCGTCGGGGAACAGCCGGAGAGGAAGAGCGTACAGAGGCGCGACAGCGCCGAGGATGAGCCGAGATGAGAATAGTCCATATGGCGCCGCTTAGAAGAGCCATGCTGCGAGGGAGAAGAGTCCAACGAAAAGCCACGACGTGGAGAGTTTGGCAGCCGAGTTCTGCGCGACCTGGTCGGTAGGGCGGGTGCCGGCCATGAGCGTGGCTGTACCGCCAGTGGCGCCAGCATACGTGATGTAGCTTCCTTGGGCGAGACCGTTGTCCGACAGAGGCTGGTTCCAGAAGAAGCTGCCGTCCTCGACGTACTGTCCACTCGTCTTGGCGTTGAGCCAGTTCGCCTGGTCATTGTTCTGGTCACCGTAAATCGCACCGATGGCAGCGACAACAGGGTACAGCTCGGACGCCGTGTCCTGTCCAACAGGACTGTTCTTGGCGTACTCGAGGGCCTTGGGAATGGTGCCGCCCTGACCAGTAGTCTGCTTCCAGACGTCAGGCCAGCCCGCATACTGCGCGATACGTCCAAGAGTAACGAGCGCGGCGAGGTTGTAGGTGAGGTAGTGGTAGGGACGCGTACGGTCGGCTTCCTTGGGCTGGTTGCCGTTGGCGTCGATCTGGTTCAGGAATGTAGAGCTGAAGAACTGCTGCGCGGAGTTGACGGCGTTCTCGTTGTCTCCAGCAATGACATAGAGCGCAGCAAGCTGGGCAAAGTAGAAAGTACCGTGGTTGCTGGGAGTGTGAGCACAAGTCAATGTGCCAAACGGAGAAAACGATAAAAGAGCAAGATGTAGAGAAAGAAGGACCCCACTTACTTCTCAGCGGCACGCTCGGTGAGCGCAATCTCGTTGGAAGTCAACCAAGTAATGTACTGCCTGCACCAGTCCTGGAACTTGTTGTCAAGAGTCGAGTTCCACGCGGGCGCGTTGCCGTGACGGAGGAGGAGCACACCAGAAGCAATCTTGACCATGCCCTTGAGGTCGAGCACACCAGTGTGCGATCCGGTCTGGCCCTTGGGTCCACCCTCCATCTGGGCAAAGTTGAGGTTGGGGTTCATGAATGTGCGCTCATTGAGGAACCAGTGGTCAATGTAGCCAACGACGCGAACGGCATAAAGGTTGGAACGGGTGATACCCCAGGAGAGGGCGTTGAACAGCAGGGCATTGCTCATGTCATCGAAAGCAGTCACGTCGGTGACAACGTCGCGAGCGTCGGGGTTGAGCTTGCCATCGAACACGGTCCAGTTGCACACCTTGTGCACTGAGAGATGATTAGAAATTGCGACATCACACGAGCTCAGTCTACTCACTCTCCTCCAAGTTCAACACCGACGTGTTTCCAGCTGCGCTGCAGTCGGGCCAGAAGCTATGCCCGTCAGCAATTCAGTCGCACGACCATTGGATCTAGTCAGCTCTCCACTCACTAGGGCTTCCAAGACATGTAGTCGTGAACGTCCCCGGAAGGAGCCACAACTTTTTTGTTGGTTACACCTGCGGCAGTCAGCGGCCCGCCCGACGATCCGACGATCCGACAATCATCGTGCTAATCTGCAATTGCACTATCCCCCCCTTGCTTCTCGGGCGATCCGGCGATCCGGCGATCCAAAAAGGCGAAACGCCAGCTATTCCTTTCTTCTCATCGCTCGATACTCACTCCATGGGCCCTGGATGGCAAGCTGGTTTGCCCACTGCACAATGGTCTGCTGGGCAGCAATAGTAGTCTTGTCATACTTGAAGTCGAGGATGTAGTTGGGGTCGATAAAGTCGCCGGGGTAGTTGACGACCGAGAGCGCTGTCGGAGCCAGCGACAGCGCGGCAAGGGCGGCCGCGAAGGTGGCCGAGGAGAACATTGGAAGGTGGTGAGAAGGGGGAGGGGGAGGACGCGGGGACCGAGAGATTTTCTTGCGGAAACGAGAAAGAAATGTCCGTAGCCGAAGCACGAGTCGCAGCGGAGGCGAAGTCGGAGTGTGGGAGGCGGGGTGGGGGGAAAACGAGTGTGGGGGTCGTCTGGGAAGACTTTGTGGTCGCTAGCTCAAGATGGCGACGGCGGAGATACGGGTGCGTTGCTGATAGCACTGGTAGTGTGCGAAACGATTTGTCACAGCAGAGCAAGAACGAGACGGACGAGACGAGCGAGACGAGATCAACAAAGAGATACAACAGAAGCCAACACCAAAGTTGTGAAAGACTTTGCGTGCGAGCAGGCAGGCGTGCGAGGCTCGAGGTGGTTGGTAGTGGTGGTGCAGATCAAACCTGGGGAGAGAGCCAAACGACAATAAGCAAAGTCACTGTTCCTGCAGCAGCAGCACGGGCACCATGGCTCGAGCACGAGATGTCCAGGGATCTACGAGCAGCAAAAGCAAGCACGCAGCAGGAAACAGACGTCAGGTAATGCAGGTAACGAACGGGAAGGGCAGAGCGAGAGGAGCACGAGAGGGGAGCATACAGTAGATGCGAAGAGTCCCTGCGTTGCACCTCGCTTGATTACCACTAAACCTTGTCGTCATGACAGGTGCACGGCCCGGCGCGACAAGACCATCCTCTCAGATGCCCCACAGGGCCACAGTCTCTCTAGCTCTGCACAGTCTCTACATGGTCTCTGCACAGTCACCAGTTCTGCGCCTCCGCCGCCTCCAAAGGCAACATTCCCCTGTTGAACCTGCCGATGTTGGCTGAGTTTCACACATGCAGGTTCTTGACTGTACGAGAACAGCGACCTCCAGTCCTTGGGTCTTCTGAGCTCTGGACAAGAGGATGCCGTATGCCTGGACATGCCAAGACAGGGCAATAGCACTCCTGCACATCAGCACATCCGGACAGCAGGACAAGAGAACATACCAGGCGCTCATCCCCGGCCCCCCAGATTGTCAGGATGACCGCAAGTTTGCGGGTTGGTTCTTTTTGGAATGGACGCGATCGAGCTGCGCAAAATGAAAACACTCAACCAGCATTATGCAAGACTGCGCTCGTGCTCAGAGGAGCTCGAGCTCCAGCCGCGCCAAAGCACTCGCCGGCGAGCCCATGTGGCCGCCACTTCAGTACATGATCCAGGGCATGATGCACGCCCACTACAACCATCTCCTTGGGTGACCTATGCCAAGCCTCTAACGGGCTGTCTGTGACTGGCAACGTGAGCTTTTTTTATAAAGTTGGCGGTTGGGAGTTTGTTCCCTCTGAGTTGCTGGCATGTCTTGGCCCGTCTACCAAGGCTACCAATATAGGCACAAGCACAAGCGCACCCCAGAGTACGACGCCCGGATTCTGATTCTTCTGGCTCGACGCCCTGTTGGCGGCTGCGAAGCATATCTGGTGACAACACATGCTTCGCCCTTGCCAGACCTGTCGGTTTTCTCCTTGTCCTGTCGTCCCTTGCCCCTTGGTCCAGAGCTTGTCGTCTAGGCTGTCTAGTTCCACCCCTGCTCTGCAGGCCTGCAGGTCCGGCCCAACGAGGTAAAGGGGGGAAAAAAAAATCGAAGAAAAAGTTTCCTGCACATTTGGCTCGGTATGCCGTTGTTCACCCCCCTCTCTGTGCACCCTCTGTTCCACAAGTTGCCTATCCGCGGCTGATGTGCACAACTGGCCGACCGCTGATGTCAGGCATTCTACTCCAACACCAACCCCTCTCATTCCTGCCCTGAGGGTTCATCTCCAGTCCAGAGTTGGCGTTCTATTTCCCTTACCAGGGATCCCCCGCAGCAATGGTGGGTCAGACCGAGAGGGGGATGAATATAAAAAATTCCTACTTGATGTCCCTAGCAAAGAGCCGTTTCTGGGCTTGGGCACGTTTGGGGTCAAAGGTCGTGCGTGGTACGTGGTAGAGGTCTGATCAATCACTCGGGGCTTCTGGGCAATGTCACAAAATGCCCGAGATGGAGGCCGATGAGGAGGATATGGGGGGATATCAGGGGGGTGGACTGCGATCCTGCGATGGGAAGCGCCATGCAATTCTTCCCAAACGGCTCATATTGTCACCACGACTTCATTCCTATACCCGCTATACCCGCTGTATCACTTGCATACACCACGTTCCCGTGCTCCTCGGGCGGTAGAGATGGTAGCGAGCGTGATGCTCGTGATTCTACGTACACTACGTGATGTGTGCGTCTCACAATGGCCTTTCGGGACGCGGATCGGGTCCTGGCGAGCGCGGCGAGCTGCCCGGCGCGAGGGCTAGAAGGCCGGAAGGCAGGAAGGCCAGGAAGCTGCAGGAAGGGTTGTTTGTGGGTTTCCTCCGCGTTTCACCATTCTCCTTCATGCTCTTCAGTTGCCCCTGTCCCGTCGAGTTTGTTCTGCCCGCCATCGACCCCTTGCCCTGGCCTGAACAGTACGGTCCAGTGCGGAGCAGTACAAATGCAGTAGGGAGAGCGTCCGACAAGTGTGAGATTGGATTCGAGGGCCGGCGCACCCAGCACTGGACCGCACAGGGCCATGGAAGCTGGCCAACACGTAACTGCCGCTTCATGACGGGAGGCGTGCGACGTTTGAGAACTGGCAAGTGGGGAGCCTGGGAGCCAGCAAGGCCCGCATACCGTCGGAGACGGGGCGCGAGCTGGGTAGGCAGTGGGAAAAAACTCCGCTGGCCCGCTTCTCGGAGAACGGTCGCGCGCGGGACGGACCATGCTGAGGAATTATAACCGCCGTACTGCGTCAAGACCATAGGCCTGATCTCTATGCCCAGTACATGCGCGCGTATCTGTGCGATGGTTGACATCGTCGCGATATCCGTCCTTTCTGCGACAAGAATGTGAATGGCCACAGGACCACGGGGCGCCAGATTAAGCAACATGAGACTGGGGTGCCCCCCTGGTCTGAGGTGCGGAATCAGCATCTCTGCATCGAAGCTCCGGCGGTCCGCTACCAAGCCTGGCGTCCGTCCTCCAGCCTCCGGCGTTCAACAATCGTCAATATAAGACGCCGAAGGACGGGCAAAGGAATTCTGATTGCAACATCAAAACACAAGACAGCGAAATGCGAAAATGCCCACCACGCGAACACGGTGATACACTCCACGGCGTTTGTGACGGCATTGAGCGGGATAGTATTAAGCTTTCCGCACGCCGGCTAAAGTGGGTTCCCTTTGCTCATCTTATGTCTCGTGTGCCAGACTCCCTGTGGATTCAAGTGGTCTGTATCTCCTGTAGCTTCTGCGCGCGACTGACTGTGCGGTAGAGAGTCGAGACCGCAGAATTGTAGCTCAGCAGAGACGCGTCCGCGCCTCCAGTGCCAAACGCGATGATCAACATGCACGAGCTCGAATGTTCACTCGCGCTCGCGACCTCAGGGGCTGGACATAGACCGCGCCCTGGAACACCCCTATCCGACGACCTCGATCGCGATCACGCCTGGGCCCTGGGGTTGACCTGGCACCTGGCTGGCGCGAATGAATTGGATTGGGGGTCTGCTCGACCCGACCTGGCCCTTTGTCCTTGGGTTCGATGGGTACGATGGGTACCCTACACCAAGCACGTCCCGATATAACTCGCCAAGACACAAACAGGGCTGCAAGGGGGTGGTTGGCGGGTTTGATAGGGTAGGAGCTCGGAGCTCGGAGCTCGGCAGGCGTGCAAGAGCACTTCACTGTGTCTTCCATCTCGGCAAACGGCAATGGATGGAATGAGGAACCGTGAGCGCAGTGCGGCTGGTGTACTGGATGCGTTGCGGGCCAGTTTCCTGCCCATGCCTCATACCTCGGCGATCATCATGCCGAGTCGGCACGATCGACAGGCCACTGACGACTGGTGACCACTACTAAAGTATTAGTGGACATTGATATGTACACTAGTATGTATATCTCCGCAGCGCAGTTTCCTATAGTTCCTAAAATCCCAGGATCACAGCCACAGCCCTCACCGTTCCTCGGCGCCTCGGCGCCTCGGCGTCGGGCGGCCTCGAGCAGTTGCTTATTTCAGCCCGGAATAGCACCATCGTCGCAGGGCTGCCTCAGCGGACCCGCGGCGCTCGGTCCGCGGGCCGTCGGTGCGGGCGGGGACCAAGCTGCCTTGGCGGCCATGGGCGGCCTCCCGACCCTGATGTAGGCCGAGAGTTCGGAGCGCCGGAGTCTCCAGCGTCAGTGCTAGAGGGCCCCAGATCCTGACTCGCGCCACACGCCGGATTCGACTCGGGTCAGTGGTTCGTTAGCGGATGGATGGCCAGTGCCGAGAATGGTTAGTCCAACGAGTGTTATGAAGCAGTTGGCACTCGGCGGCCATGCATTGCGGCGACCATAATGTCATGGACTAGGCGCATCTGGCGTACTGGCGTCAGACGGTGGCTCGGGGTGTCAGAGTGAGTAGGGACTTTGGCTGAGGGCGATTGAAATGATTCTGAAGTGGCTTTAGTTGGTGCGCAAATGCACAACATACATGTACATCCAGCACGAGATAAAGAGCTGTGGTTCTCGGAGCTGAACTCGAGCCCGTCCACTCCCAGAGTATCGCCGTCCAGCTTCCAGCCGGTCCCGTACGCCTCTTACGCCGTCCAGCATCCAGTGTCACACTGAAACACTCCCCTCAAACAGCTGTCGCGACCACAAGCAACAGCACCACTCCAAGCGCAGCCTTTGACACGGTCGTAGTCCGCGCGGCGTGGTTCTTCTTGTTCTTCTTATCGAGGCGGTTGACATATTTCCCATCCGCACACAGCTCGATCGGGAGCCCCCCCGTGCCGTTTTGCGTGGCGTAGAGGGATTTCATGCACTCGGTCCAGTCGCGTTCATAGGACGAATCGAGGCGGCAGTTGATATGCCGGCACGCAAAGCGCGTCTCGCCGCCAAACGCCTCGCAGCACGGAAAGACATACGACGAGTTGGAGATTGAACACACCACCTGTCCCTCGGGGACGGCCTCGTCCCACGCCGGGTAGAGTGCCGATTCGGAAATGTTGCCTGGCATGTAGTTGTCCGACTTTTGGTCGCACGCCGAGTTCATCGGGTCCGACGCGTTGTACATTAGCGGACGGGGCGGCGTCGCTTGCCACGTTATGTTCATGTTGTTCGTGGCGTTTAGGTTTGACATTGTGGGTTCGGGTGAGTGGATGAGTGACAGTCGTATCGGGCGAATGGAGTCCGTGTTGTTGATCAATCGTATCTCGGAAGGAAGCGAGGGTGAGTATCGTGGTATGCGATCAATTGCCCGAGCCTTCCTTATATCTGTACGGGTCAGTAATGTGGGGCTTCCGTCCGGGCCTCCGCTTGCTGCTGAACTTTGAAACATCGCCGCGTAGTGATGCATATATCGATACCTCGGCGGTGTAGGATGAAGAACTCCCCCCAATGTCGATCAATGTTCCGACGGAACTGGAGTCCCGCACTCTTATACTTCTTGGCACGCTACGTCATACATTTACGTTCATCCATCTCCACATATCCCACCCCGACGATAGGTATCACACTCCAGACCACTCCTGTTCATAATCCCAAAGATGCATCACTCAATGAAAAACTAATCTACGGCTATGCGGCGGCGTGCGCCAGTGCCGGGTACGATACGCGACGCCTGGCGCGCGCCGCCGCCGCCTCTGGCAACACTACTGCAGCGGGCTGTGCGTCGGCCTTTTATGTTGGGTGGACCCGCACTTGGGGTTCCAGTATGTCCACCGCTTACCAGCGGCCAGTGTGCATGCGCGCGCCTGGCGGGCGGTACACGTTCGGATTACCGCCTGGCGGACCGCCGCTCGGCGTTCCTGGACGCGAGCCGCGGAACATGCCGCTGGGCTGGTACGCGCTCGTGTGCATGTCGCGGTGGTGCATGCCGCTGGGTGTTGCGGGGCGCGAGCTGTATGTCGAGTTTGCGCCCTCGCGCTCGTGCGAGTACGCGTCGAGGATGCGCACGACGTCGGTGGTGAGCATCTCGAGCTCCTTGATCTCGTCCCGCGACAGCGGCTCGACCTTGCGCACCTGCCGCTGCTGCATCTCGAACTGCAGGCGCGCAGTACCGCTCGCGCCGGCCATGCCGTCGTTGCTGTCCTCGTCGTCCGACTCATTCTCCCGGTCGTCGTCCAGGTCATCATTGTTGTTGATCCTGCTGATTCCGGCCCGTACGTCGACCGAGTTGCGGTGGGCCGCAAAGCGCTCGTCACGCTCACGGGTGAGCGACTTGCCCACACCCTCGAAGACGCGCAGCATACACCGGTCAAGCAGCGTCTTGAGGCGCTGGATGTCGTCCAACGCATGCAGGTTACCAGTGACAGGCAGCCACTTGTCGCACTCGAGGCCACGCTGAGTCACAGCAAGGTCGTACGCGCCAAAAAGCATAAATGTCATGGGGTCCAGACGGGTCACAACACGGAGCTGCGTCAATGCGTTGTTCGGGTTACCGCCTGGAGGCACGTTGCGGTGCTTCTCGCCAAACGCGTATATACGCTTCTCGGCGGGGTTGAACGACGCAGATGGGAGCTCGGGTCCACCGACCTCGCGCTTGCGCGAGTTAACCGACGATGGGTGGATAAACACAGTCTAAATGGTCAGCAAAAGAAGTGCAATAAGACATTATTGTGACTCACCTTATCCTGTGCGGTACGACATGTCTTCTCCGACGTGCGGATAGCAAAGTTTGGCGCGCCCGCGACGGCAATGAGGGCGGCAAGGAGGGGTAGCGAGTTGTCGTTCTCGCGAAGGGCCATGGGCACCTCTGTGCGGCGGCCGATGCGCCCAACATTGCCGCCAGCCGATACAGCAATGACACCCGCCTGGTCGAGCGACTGGAGGAGGCTGCCCTTGACCTGCTTGATCTGGAGGAGGGTGGGCTTGGAGAGGAAGTTGTCCGAGCAGAAGCGGTTGCCGGCGCCATAGTCTCCGCGGTCGTCCATTGCTGACCACGTGTTGAAGGCGGCGACAATCGCGAGCGGGTCGGAGCGGAAGGCGACGGGCGACCACGAGTCTTTGATCGCGTCGGCCTCCTGCTTCATCGCTATCGGAGCAAGGAACGGGTCGCGGTTGGTGAGCACCGCGGCGAGAGTGAGTGCCGAGTCGAGGCAACGGAAGAAGGATCCATACAGGCACAGCTTGCCGATTGCCGCGTCGGTGGGAAGCTGGAGAAGCACGCGGCCCAAGGATGTGAGGTTCTTGTTGGAATCCAGCGCACCCAGCATGTGCAAGGTCGTGAGCGCAGCAACAATACGGTCTATTCCTGGTGGCTCGATCGTCTCCGCAAGGACAGTCTCGACCTCTCCGAGATTGAGTGCCTTGACGTGCATGACGACGTTGGAGAGGTCCGAGCGCTTCATCTCGACCAGCTGGTGCGGGTCCAGAGAGTCGAGGCGCATCTTCGATAGCAGACCGAAATACTCTCCCTCGCGATGACGGCCTGCACGACCGGCACGCTGGCCAATGTTGGACGAGCCGACCCACGCCGAGACAAGCGACGACATGTGGCGATCAGGGTCATACCGCTTCTCCTTGACGCGGCCCGTGTCGACAACGTACACAACATCGGGGATGGTAACAGATGTCTCCGCGATGTTGGTGGCGAGGATGATGCGGCGCACACCCGGTGGCGGCGGCTTGAACACCTCGCGCTGCTCAGCAGCAGGAATAGTCGAGTGAAGGTAGTGGATGCTGTATTTTGTGCTGTCGCCAAAGTGGAGTCCAAGCAGCGGATAGCGACCTGTGTTGTCGAGAAGAATATCGGCAACCTTCTTGATCTCGTCCCATCCAGGGAGGAAGACAAGGACGTGGCCGTCTGACGACCGGCGCATGACGTACGCAATGGTGAGCGCCACGAGCGGATAGGGAATCTCGAGCTCGCCGCCAGATATTCCCTGTATCTTGACAAAGTTTGCCGGGTCGCGGCTCATCTCCTTGGCAATGTACTCTGCAACCTTCTTGTCCTGGAACACCCACCCGCCCATCGCCGGCGGCAGGCCCTCACGGAGCTGGGGAAGGAAGTCGTCAAGGTAGTGCTTGTCGACAGGGAAGGTGCGTCCCGGGACCTCGGCGACAGGTGCGGGGCGTCCGCGGTCGTCGGCAAAGTACGACTGGAAGAGGGTGGGGTCGATGGTGGCCGACATAAGAATAATCTTGATGGGCTTGTTGCGCGCCTTGCGGTCGGCGAGGAGGCGCTTAAGCACTACAAGAAGCAGATCGGTGTCGATGTCTCGTTCGTGCACCTCATCGACGACTATGTGCGTGACCTGGTCCATCGCAGCGATCGAGTCTGGGTGTGCCGTGGAGCCCAGCGACGACTGCATCCTCTTGAGGAAGATACCAGTTGTGCAGAACGTAATGCTGCCGTTCGGCTGCGGGAGTTTGGCATCGAAACGGACCTGGTATCCGACCTCACGACCCAGAGGGTCACCGCGCTCGTCAGCCACACGCTCAGCAACCGACATGGCAGCCAGACGACGGGGTTGCGTGCAGACAATGTTGCAGCGCGCGCCGTCTCCGCGGTTGATGTAGTCGTCAAAGATGAGCTGCGGCACCTGTGTCGTCTTTCCGGAACCGGTCGCGGCCATGACGATCGTCACGTCGTTGACCTCAATCTTTGCCAGAATGTCGGTTGCGCGCGTGTGCACTGGAAGCTGTTCGCGCGTCGCACGCATCTTCTCGAGGTTGGGGTCAATTTGGTACTGCGCCAGCTTGTCGGACAGGGCCTGCGACTTGCGTGCGAGCTCCGACTCTGATGCCCAGAACCTTCTTCCTGCGCTCCACGCCGGCATTTGTTGTCCACCCTGGATAGCCACGTTGGGTGGTGGGGCGTTGTAGCAGAGCAACGAGTTGCGAATGTCTCCACACAAGCCCTGTACCTCGTCGTTGAGATGTTCGGACATCTGGAATACGAGGTGTGGTGCCATGCCGAGGTTGAGACTCGGGTCCTTCTTGGACGCCTCGACAAAGTCGGTCCACAGCTGGTTGTCACAGCTCTCGAGATACTGTGTCACGTCGAGATAACACTTGATCTGCGCGCCCTTCTTGTTTGAAGCTGTGCCCATACCGATCTTACGGCCACCAACGGACATGACCGCCTCCCAGTTGGTCACACCACTGGGGCCCTTCTTCTTGGAAGACCGCGGAGCGATCTTGGCCTGAGAAGACATAAACTCGATCTCGGGCTTGCCAAACTTGAATCGCTGGCAGTAGTACTCCATGAATTGCCGCGCGCGGTCGTACGTGATCTCCGAACCGTCGCTCAGCTTTGCCACCTCGGTGTTACCCGCGATGACAGGCGCTTTAACGTCCGATGACACGCCAGCAGCGCCTGTGGCCTTTTGCCTCGGCTTGTCGAGAAGACCATATGCGGACAGCTGCAGGATCGCACTGTAGGCGGCCATCTTCTCCGCCTCTTTCCGATTGGGGTGGTCTGCAGAGCCAACAATGTTTCTCTCCTCATCAACGAGAACCGTCACACTGGTTTAAGTAACTTGGTCGCAACATTGCAGACTTACCGGAACACCTTTTCGCCATTGACCGCGCCCTCCTCGACCTGGAACATCTTTCCTCCATCGCCCATGTTCTGTGCGCCACCGGTTCCTCCGCCGAGATAGTTTGCGAGCGGCGCCTTGGGATTTTCCTGCCACTGTTGTTTGAGCGTTATGCCCTGTCCGTGCTGGTGGACAATGTAGTCCATGTTTCGGAGGGGGCCCGGAAGCTCGGGAAGTGGAGGTGGAGGTGGTTTTGCGCGCGACGCGCCGTTGGCGCGATTGCGGCCGCGGTACCGTCCTGTGGGTGGCATTTCTTTGGTGCGCTTCGGGGCGGGGTGCTGCTGGTCGTCGTCTGTACGAGGGTGCTTGAAACCAGTGATGCTGGGGTCAGCGGAAATGAATCAGAAATTGTTTCAGCTCGTTCTCGACAACTCACGCGTGTGGGTCGTGGGGGCGGGGTCCGTTCCGGCGTGAGTCGCGCTGTGGCTGGGCGGGGTGGAAGTTGCGTGCGGAGGATTCCGCAGAGGAGGAGATATTGCGCGAGGCCGGACGGGAGTTGCGTTCGGGGCTGCTTTGCATGAGCTTGCTACTCGCGCGTGGGCGAGAGAATGTGCAGAGGGGTGCTGGTCGCGTAGAGCGGACCGAGTGGGGAAGGTTTAGCGAAAGCGAGCTCGAGAGCGAGCGGCGACAAGTGGAGGAGAGATCACGAGTCGGGAGAGAGCGCGAAGTGGGGCTCGAGGCGGAGCTGGGGCCGAGTTGTTTGAGGCGACACCAGGCGGTTTGGGCACGAGATGGTGTTATTGCCGTGCAGATGCTGCTGGCGCAAGCAGACGGGTGGAGACCGAGGGTGTGCGCCTGGAGGACACGGTGCGACGAGCGGGAGCTCTGTCGGACCGCCGATACGAGCGTGCGGAGACGCGCGATAGCCCACAGGATGGAGATCCGCTATGCGGCGGTACGCGCCAAATGTGGCCGGGTTGTCGAGCGAGGTATTCCACAGAGTCGTCGGGTGCGTACGAGGAAGGTCCGGGTGGTGTCCCGCAGTGGAGAGCGGTGTGCTCTGTATTCAAGCGTCCGAATGAAAGAAAGGTTTCTGTTCGATCAATCTGTCTGTCTCTTGTTCGCGCACGCTGTCACTCAAGGCTACTTGAATGACAGACAAACAGTGAGCGATTGGGGTGACTGATGGGCTGTCAGCTGGGCGCTGATGGTGATGGTGATGGGTGATGAGGAGCGCTTGATTGATGGCGTAGGAGCAGCTTCTCTTTTGTCGAGCGAGCAACCCAGTGGCCAGTGGACCACAAAAAAGACGACCGACAAGTGACCGGGGCATGCCGACGGAAGTAAATACACGCAAAAGTCACGTTTTATTCACGTGACCTTTCATACTCCAATGACGTAGTCTTGTTATTGACGATGTCGTTTTCGGCCGGCATGCCGTTGCCCAGAGATACCAGAGATGCCAGAGAGCAACAGACCGAGCATATAACCTCCGCTTTGCAACTGTCGTTCGCACGTTCTCACTCCCATCTCCTCAACTCATCCCACCATGGATCTCACAGCCTCGACCTACGCGCTCGTCGGCGCAGCTACAACTTCGAGCTACGTGCTCTTCTCGAATGTCGGCCTGATTCAGCTTGGCCCCGTCGCGCTCCTCCGCGGCCGCGTCGCGGACGTAAAGCTCAGCCCTGCGGACAAGGTCCGTCTCTGGGCGGGATACTTCTTCCCTGCTTCGGTGAGTACAAGTGTGCAGCGGTATTGGGACATGTAAATTGGTGAGAAGATGTTGGGCAGGAGTGATCGGGATGTCACTACGGCCCGTGTCGGCTATCTAAAGATCAAGGAAATAAGGCCGAAACGCCATGGCGTGATGGAATCTCTGAAGATGCCCATCGCATCTCTGATCGCATCTTTGATTTGCGCCACCATCATGTTCTCCACATGTCTTAGTACCATAACAGCTAGCTGACCCCAGCGTTGGTCCGTAGGCGGCACGCTCGCCGGTCTGGCACTCGACATCTTCGTGAACAGGACGCACCCGTCGCCCTTCATTGCCAAGCTCTCCCTCGCGTCTGGCCTGATCGGCGCTTCAGTCATCCCATTCACGCTTACGTTCCTTCGCGAGACGAACGCCGAGCTCATCGCCACAAGCCGCGACGAGGCCAAGCTCGCGGCCGTGACTGACGACCGCGTCGATGCGCTCATCCAGAAGTGGGAGCGCTTCCACCTCATCCGCATGGTCGCCATGGCCGGCGCGTGGGCGTGCGCTATGACTGCGCTTGTATGGGACTCCACTGTGTTTGTGGGTGTATCAGAGGTGGTTGTCGCGTAGGGAGAACTAGCGTTCAAAATGTGTTACTGAAGGTAAAATATAAAGGCAATCAGCTGTCGTCTCAAACGTATGTAGCCGTGCTGGCAGTTCAAGAAGACGCCTCGATCTTATCATGCATTGATCTCATCAATCTCATCGAGCTCATCGCCTCTCTGTCCATGCTGTCCAGCATTACTACGACGCCTCTGATCCTTTAATCCTCTAAGGCGTTGAGCCCGTGGGCCGTGGGAAACAAGTGTAGGTGATCACGTGACATCTCCGAAGCACCGTGCGCGCCATGCGTCATTTCCTGACGCGCGTTACGCGCGCGAAGCCAGATGTGGTTGAAACACGTCGAAAAAGTCTGCACATGCTGCACACTGATTCCATTTTCCATCCTCTCTTTCATCTCCCCATTCGACCCATCATGCCTGCAAACTACGGGGCGTTTGGCCGCGTTCCCCACGACATTCTGCTGTACATCTTGGGCCATGCCGATCTGCGAACTGTCCTCACAGCGGAACGGGTCTCGGACTCGTGGCGCGCCCTCATCCAGCGCGACCAATCTTTATGGCGCTCGCTCTTCCTTTCCTTCAAGGACGTCGATGAGACAGTGAAATGGCACCTCTTAGAGCTGGACGGCCGTGGAATGTCTCTCGACCCCGATCCCGCGTTTACACCCATGCCTGAAGGGGACGGCCGCGCCGTCTCCGGCCCACCGATCGATAAGGCCATGCTCTGTGGGTACCTGCAGGTGATTATGCTGATTCGCTATAGACATGTTGGCTCTCGACAGTCTCTGGAAAGACGACGTCATGAATGAGATTAATCAGCTTTCCCCCGATGACCCCATGCAAGCTATCCTCGATCCCATTTTCGACGACGATGGCCGTTTACGCAGGGACGAAAATGGACATATTCACCCCGAGTTGCCACCAACGACCGACCTGGTGTACCAGTGGGGCACGCGCCGCGATAAGCCTGACTGGCGCCAGCATTGTAAGTGGTAACTTTTTTTCTGGGCTTACAAAGGCATCCGCCATATGGCGAGCATTGGTGACGCGATAGACCGCCGCGTAGCCTCGACCATTACTGTCCCGCTGCGGGTTCGCCACTTCCAAGGCCTTGTCGAATTTGTTGGAGAGGATCCTGGAGACGACGCCCTCCTTTTCGTTACCTCAGAGGCAGACCCCCATCATGACGATAGGTGGCTTATCTGTGTGGAGCGCACCACCGGGGAAATCCGCCACGTTTCCGTCCTTCCACCCGAAGTACGTCTAAAGGTCTTCCGAGATGTTGGTTTGTGGGGCGAACAATGTCGGGCGAGCGTAACGGGGACCCGACCCTATATCTCTGGCCCGAGTTTTAACCACCTGTGCCGACATATGTCCTCTGTGCTTCCTCGCGATCGGTACTTTCATCCCCTTGGAAAACTACATGGCGAGACCCGGTTTTATGACGCGGATGTCTGCAACGGCCGAGACCATTTGGAGATGTCTTGGATGGTTCAGAATGTGCTCAAGTGGGAGAAAATCACCGATGAGACGTTCCCGGAACCTGACGAGCACGACGACGGGGACGAATTACCTGATGAGTCCAACGCCAGGTACTGGTACGGTTTCACCGTGAGTGACACACTGGACCTGGACGAACTGACGCCAGGTCTATGACGACTTCGATTGGGACGAATGGGGCGTGAGTGGCACGACCTAGACCTGGACAAACTGACACCAGGGCACGACGAAGTTTACGGACAGATATGTGCTATTTAACCTGCACAACCAAGTGCTCGTCAGGTCGCGAGCCACCGGAGAGCCAGTCGTTCGCCTGTCTGGTGCTTCTGAAAGCTCTAAGGGTTCTGAGCTTGCCCGTTTTGTCTACCGCCACAAATACACCGACACAGACAAACTGGGGATTCGCAACGTACAGCTCACGCCTGTCTCCCCTACTGAACGCATGTACCCGCCGAAACGTATCGATGGGACGAGTCCAGTATTTGATGACTGGGAGAAATTCCTTTCTCAGGAAAAGAGCGACCATGATAAGGAACAGAACGACCATGATGAGGAAGGTGATATGCAGCTCACCGAGGCCCGGGCATCATTACGGGGCATTGAAAGGTAAGTCCTTACTTGCTGCAGTGTGATAACCTTGTAGGATGTTCGTCACCCGAGGCAAGACGGTGGTATTCGAGCTGCATCAGGGTCACATTGTCATCCCGGACATGGACGCGGTTCTCGACGGGGCGTGTACCGTCCCCCGCAAGGAGCGGGCCAAGTACATCGCACAGCACTCTGTGCTTATCATGAGTGAAAGCACAATTCACAACCTCAACCACGATATCTCAAAAGTTGAATGGAACTTCGGCGAATATGACCCCAAAGAAGAGGAAGAAGAGTCCTCGCCCCTCAGGAAGGATTTTATCAACTTTGGCGCGATACCCCCCATCTCCCCCGACATGCCCCCGCCTCCCATCACAATCTTTACCGTGACCACCCCGCCCCTCGAAAATACGTGGGGCTTGTCCAAATATGCCTGGGACAGGAACCATTTCACATTTTATGACGGCTTCGCGCTGGAAATATTCCATGGGCTGTTGGACGACGACGTGGGCGAGTGCGAACAACTCGTGCTGCGAATCACCCATTTTGAGCCAGTCCTGGAGGCATAATACTGCAATCAACATCATCATGCAAGCTGTTCCAACCGGACTATCTCACACTTGCGTTCCGGCTCCTTTCTCTGTCACCGATCCAGCATCGCTGGGCGCTTGCAAATCGCGTTTGGAGAGGGATACTGCGCCGATCGTGGCAGACCAAAAGAGATGCATCTCAGACAAACTATAAAACTAACTATATATTAACGCGCCGGGCGTACTTTGACGGCCATTGTCCGTGGCATTACGGCGCGGAACGAGACTCATTGTCCTGGGAGGGCTGGGTTTTGGGATTTAAAGAGTGGAACATCAAGAAAGACCAGGGCGGGAGGGCACGCTGTCCAGCAGCCGGGCCGTCGCGCCAGGCGATCAGCCCGTGTACCCGTACTCCTTCATGAGCTGGTCGTACGGTACCCAGGTCATGTTCCACACGAGGGGCAGCTCGGGGAGGCGCCCCTGGCCCGAAACCCACTCCCAGGTGAGGTCCTTTGTGTATCCGTCATTGAAGCGGCCGACGCCGAGGGGCGCAAAGTGCTCAAACGCCGAGGGACTCAGGTCGAGCGACCGCTTCGTGCAACCGGGGCATCGGTCAGTTACCTCCACGACGAGGCTGCGGCCGCCCCAGTTGATGCGGATGTGCTTGCCGCAGACGGGGTTGTTGTTTGGGTTCAGTCCGTTGTACCCCGGCCACGTGTCGAAGAGCTCCTCTCCAATGGCGACGACTGGCATCGTGTCCGTATCGTAGGTTCCGCACGCGGAAAGGCCGACCTGGAACCACGTGCCCTCGCCATGGAACGGGCCGACGCCGTCGCGGTCGACCGTGATGGGGCCGGTGGGCTTGGGCGGGGCGGAGGACGTGCTCGATGAGGGCGACGGAGATGGCGAAGGGGAGGGCGAAGGGGATGGCGAGGGGGATGGCGAGGGAGAAGGCGAGGGAGAAGGCGAGGGAGAAGGCGAGGGAGAAGGCGACGGAGACGCCGAAGACGAAGGCACAGCCGACGAAGAGGGCGTTTCCGAGGACGAGGGGGTCTCCGAGGACGAGGGGGTCTCAGAGGAGGAAGGAGCCTCTGAAGGCGAAGGAGTCGCAGACGACGAAGGGATCTCTGACGATGGGGGAGCCTCCGAAGACGTAGGGATTTCCGACGATGAGGGGATTTCCGAGGAAGGAGGCATCTCGGAGGAAGTGGGAGCCGCGGAGGACGCCGGCGTTTCGGAGGACGTGGGGGCCGCGGAGGACGACGGCGTCTGGGAGGAAGTGGGCTCGGAGGACGCAGACGACGCGGGTGCTTCCGTGGACGACGGTTCCGGCGAAGGCGATGGTTCGGGAGACGCCGAGGGCGAGGGCGAGACCGAGGACGAGGGCGACGCCGAAGACGCGGGTGGCTCGGTCGTAGAGGATGGCTCTGTCGAGGATGACGGCTCGGGAGACGGTGAGATCGAAGACGATACCGAGGGCGAGGGCACCGCGGAGGGCGAGGGCGACTCCGAAGACGACGGCGCCTCCGATGAGGGTGAGGGCGACGCCGTCTTCGAGGGGGAAGGCGAGGGCACCATGGAGGACGGTGACTCTGAAGACGAAGGCGCCTCAGAAGACGAGGGCGCCACGGAGGATGAGACCAGCTCAGATGATGAAGGCGCTGATGACGGGGTGGGGGACGCCGAGGGCGACAGCGACTCGGACGTCGAGGACGGCTGAGGCAGCTCTGAGGACTGCGGGGCGGTTGACGAGGGCTCGCTCGAGGGCTCGGGGGAGGGCTCGACCGAGGACTCTGGCGCCATGGAGGAGGCACCCGATGCAGACACCGATGATGGCGGGACCGACGGCACAGCCGTCGGCGCGGCCGTAGACGAGACGGATGGCGCAGCCGATCCGCTCGATGATTGCGACGATTCCGACGACTGGGGCGCGGAGGCCGAGGGCGAGGGTTCGGCCGAGGGCTCTGCGGAGGGCTCTACTGAGGACTGGGCAGAGGGCTGGGCCGAGGGTTCTGCCGAGGGCTCCGCCGAGGGCTCCGCCGAGGGCTGTGACGATGGATGCGCGGTTGGCGTTGCGGTGATTGCCGGCGGGGACCAGGGCGGAACGACGGAGCTCCATGGGGGAACGACGGATGACCAGACGGGGACGACGGAGGACCAAACGGGGACATGAGACGACCAGACGGGGACATGGGAGGACCAGACGGGCACGGCGGAGCTCCAGACGGGAACGTGCGAGCTCCACACTGGAACACGCGAGGACCAGACCGGGACATGCGAGGACCACCACACGATGGCGGTCTCGGTCGTCACCTGCTGGCCGTTATTCTGCGCTGGGGGCGGGATTCCCGTCTGCGTCGCGGCCGGCTGGGTGGATTCCTTTGATTCCTCATCAGTCGACTCGGTCGCGGACGAGGTGAACGCCGAGGCGAGGGTCGTGGGCGCGCACTGCCGCTTCTTGACCTTGATGAGGCGCTTGCCGGCTAAAATGGATGCGTGCGGCGCGTGGCTCGGCGTATACTCGGCCTCGGCGGCGTCACGGGGGTTGTTATCCTCTGCGCGTGCCGTGGCCGCGAGGAGGGGGAGGAGGGCGAGGAGGCCCAGCGTGCGTATTGTGCCCATCTTGGAGATCGGGCGGGGGTCGGGGGTTGGAGGTCGGTGCCGTTGGTGTCGTCGGTGGGGGAGCCGTCGTCGTCGGTGTCGGTGTCGGTGCTGCCAGAGCGGACGCTGCCAGAGCGTGATCAGTGCGATGGGGAAGAAAGATGTGGGAGGCGGGGGATATATACCCCCTATCGGTCTTCGAGATCAGAGACTTCTGGGGGCGAAGATCCAAAGCGCCATGGCAGGGCCGGACCCCGACTGGTGACGCATTGCGACGCCAGTACGCCAGACGATCCTCCATTCCAGTTCCAGCCTGGCCGAGACCATCCACCAATGATTCTCGTCAGCCGAGCCGGGCGAGCAGCACGGAGAATGCGCAGTAGTCTATTCCCATCCTCTCATTCCCCACATAGATGCCACCATGCCACCACTACGGCCGCACATGGCGCACAACCCTGTCTCCGCGCGGCCGTCGTGTATGCGATTGGCAGAGCCGGCGCACTAAATATCAAGACGGCGCCATGCCAGCCCCCCATTCATGACGCCGCCGCGACAGTACCGAACATCGGGGAGAGAGCCTTGCGGCCGGCTCCCAAATGTGGTAGATCGCGAGTTGTGAATGGATGTCTTGGATGACCCTGTATTCTCCATGAGGCGATCGGGACTTGGGAAACGGGGGAAGAACGGCTGCGGTGTGTTGCTCGTGGAGAGCGCGAGTCACGCTCATGTTAATGACAGAATGGTCGTCAGTAGGGGGGGGGGGATGGAATCAGGGATAGAAGCAGTTGAGTCGCTCAAAGAGGAAGCTTGAGGATGCAGTGTGTGGATGTGTGGAGAGTCTCAGTCTTCCTTGGATGTCAGTAAGGAAATATGCACGGCCACGATGTTGTACGTGCACGGCCAACACTCCAGATAGCCCTTAGCCCACAAGCTTCCCTGTGCTTTCATAAGCGACATGTCGAGCTTGTCGGGGGCGTTGCTCAACGAGCAGACGCCATCCTTCTGTCTGTCCAGCGCAGAGAGCGCGATGGCAGGGACGCCACATGACTCCCAAGTACTACGAGCGCAGATGAGCTCTAGATCTCTGGATATCTGGAGTTGCTCTCTCCTTGGCAAGCGATGCCAAGCAGAAAAAACAAAGGCTGAATGAAGGACCCAGGGACACGGGATGGGACTAGTCGTGATTGAGAGGGGGGCTGGTCGTCGTGGCGTCGGGGATGGGTTGCGTGCATTGTGTGCTTTCGTGGTGCAGGCCGGACGTGTCGGAAAAACAAATCAGTCGCATCAAGGCGATGAGGGGGATACGTAATTCTCCCGGAGAAAGGGCTCGTCTGTTATCACGTGACGAGACAGAAGCTCAGAAGCTGCGTGAAATGATGCGTGAATATCGCGTGGAGAACACGTCATTCTTTCTGGTCACTTGTCCCTTTGTATTCCACGTCATTCTGGAAGCGGAGCCGAAGGCAGACCGGTTTTTCGGCCCTTTGATAACACAGAATTGGTGGTCGTTGCTGCAAAATTATGAATACAAAAGAGTAGTAATGCACTGTGCGGACAATTACAAAAACCGTTGCTGATGAATTAGAAAGCCACGCGAGGCTGCCAACTTTTTTGCACCATTTTTTTTTTTTGCTGGAACTTTGTCGAAGGTGCTACCGAAAAGTGGAGTTCTCCAGCCAGCAAGGGGCAGAGGCCAGCCAGGGTACCACCACTGGTGCTGGTCGTCGTCGCTGCTGTCATCGCCATCAACTCTCTCCTCCTTCTTGTCCACCACCACTCCCCACCCAAAAGACCTAACGGATCCTGTGCATTGCGTGCATATATCATTTAGGACACTTTTGCATTTCTCACTCTCCCCCCCTTTTCCCCTCCCCCATTCATCTTATAGTATCTAAAATCCATCATGGCGGTGAGTCCCAGTTCCAGTCTCAATCACCAGGCCGACCCACCTCCGGCACCTCGCGCGCGGCGGACAACCTCTCGGCGCGTTCGGATTCGCGGAGACGACAGCGAGGCGCATGGTGATGGATATCGACTTGACGTCGAGGAGAATGTTGTGGACCTCCACGACCTCATCATCCTTCTCTTGCGCTTCGCCTTGACGCTGCTCCTCCGTGCTGCCCGCTCGCTCTGCCGCTGCGACCTTCTCTGCGCCCATCACCGCTTCCCCGTGACTTGTAACTAACTCCAGTCCGTCGTCGGTATTGATCTCGGCAACCTGTCGTCGAAGATTGGTGTTGCCCGCCACCGTGGTATCGACATTGTCACCAATGAGGTCTCGAACCGCTCCACTCCGTCGCTCGTGTCGTTTACCCCGCGCCAGCGTCTGATCGGTGAGCCCGCCAAGACCGCCGAGACCTCCAACTTCAAGAACACTGTTGGCTCGCTCGTCCGTCTCATCGGCCGCTCGCCGGCGGACCCCGAGATTGCCGAGTTTGAGAAGAAGTTTGTCAACGCCGAGATGGTCACCGTCGACGGCCAGACCGGTGTCAAGGTCCAGTACCTCGGCGAGCCCGTCGAGTTCTCCTACACCCAGCTCGTCGGTGCCTACCTCAGCAAGCTCCGTGACACTGCCGCCGCCGAGCTCAAGCAGGCCATCTCGGACGTCGTCATTGCCATCCCCGGCTGGTACACCGACATGCAGCGCCGCGCCGTCCTCGACGCCGCTCAGATCGCCGGCCTCAACCCCCTCCGCCTGATCAACGACACCACCGCTGTCGCCCTCGGCTACGGTATCACCAAGGCTGACCTCCCCGAGGACCCTGAGAAGCCCCGCCACGTCTGCTTTGTCGACATTGGCCACTCGTACTACTCGGTTGCCGTTGTCGCCTTCTCCAAGGGCCAGCTCACCGTCAAGTCGACCGCCTACGACCGCAACTTTGGTGGCCGTGACTTTGACTACGCCCTTGTCCAGCACTTTGCCAAGGAGTTCAACGCCAAGTACAAGATTGACGTCTTCTCTTCGCCCAAGGCCATCTTCCGTCTCACCGCCGGCTGTGAGCGCCTCAAGAAGGTTCTCTCCGCCAACTCTGAGGGCCCTATCAACGTCGAGTCGCTCATGAACGATGTCGACGCCACGTCGTCCCTCACCCGTGAGGCCTTTGAGGGTCTCGTTACCGACCTCCTTAGCCGCTTCAACAACCCCCTCGAGGAGGCTCTCCAGACTGCCGGTCTCACCATTGACCAGATTGACGCCGTCGAGCTCATCGGTGGCTCCACCCGTGTCCCTGCCATCAAGGAGCGCATCCAGTCTTTCTTCAAGGGCAAGACTCTTTCGTTCACCCTCAACTCGGACGAGGCTGTTGCCCGCGGTGCCACCTTTGCCTGCGCCTCGCTGTCGCCCGTCTTCCGTGTCCGCGAGTTTGCCGTCCACGACATCACCCCCTACCCCATCCAGGTCTCGTGGGAGAAGGAGCCCGGAAACCCCGACGAGGACACCGAGCTCACCGTCTTCCCCCAGGGCAACGCCATCCCCTCCACCAAGATCCTCACCTTCTACCGCCAGGGCCCCTTCGCTCTTGAGGCCAAGTACGCTCCCGCTGCCCACCTCCCCAAGGGCACCAACCCCGAGATTGGCCGCTACACCGTCAAGAACGTCCAGAAGACCGCCTCGGGTGACCTTGCCTGCGTCAAGGTCAAGGCCCGCCTCAACCTCCACGGCATCCTCAACTTTGAGGGCGCCTACCAGGTCGAGGAGGTCGAGAAGGAGGAGACTGTGACCACGGGCGAGGGCGAGGACAAGGTTGAGGAGAAGAAGATGGTCAAGAAGATTGTCCGCAAGGGCGACTTCCCCACTGTTGCCCAGTACAACACTCTCCCCGAGGAGGCTATTAACCTCTGGGTCGAGAAGGAGGGCAAGATGCACGCCGAGGACAAGCTCGTCATGGAGACTGAGGAGCGCAAGAACGCCCTCGAGGAGTACGTCTACGACATGCGCGGCAAGCTCGAGGACCGCTACCGTGCGTACGTCCAGGGACCCGAGAAGGAGAAGCTCCTTGCTGGCCTCAGCGCCGCCGAGGACTGGCTCTACAGCGACGAGGGTGAGGACGCCACCAAGTCGGCATACGTCGCCAAGCTTGACGAGCTCAAGAAGATTGGCGACAAGATTGTTCACCGCTGGCGCGAGAACGAGGAGCGCCCCCGCGCGGCCGCCGGCCTCCGCGAGGTCTGCTCCGAGTTCCTCTCCAAGGCGCAGAACGGCGAGGAGCAGTACGCGCACATTGCCGAGGAGGACAAGCAGAAGGTGATTGAGAAGGCCGCGCTCGCGCAGCAGTGGCTTGAGGACCAGCTCTTCCGCCAGTCGGAGAAGCCCAAGAACGTCGACCCGATCATCACCTCGAAGGACATCAACGCGCGCAAGGACGACGTGCAGTACTCGTGCGCGTCGATCATGAACCGCCCCAAGCCCAAGGCGTCCACGACCGAGACCCCCAAGCAGGAGGAGCCCGCGCCCGCGCCTGCCCAGGACGAGATGGACATTGACTAGATGGAGAGAAAGTCAGTGTTTGTCGGATCCCAAAGCAGAAGCCAAAAAGCCCCCCATTTTCGTTTAACAACCCCCGTAGAAGACCTGTTGTGTTCGGCCTAGATGCACCTGATCATGTCTGAGAGCGATAATAGTGTGCATTGGAGTGCAGCGCAAGGACGGCATTCGCCTCATTTATTGTCTAATGGTTTTGTTCGACGCAACAAGTTCGACGCAACACACGAGTAACATCCAGTCAACCCGACGTCAGAGATCCATCGTCTGATCGTCTGTGCGTCTGCCGGTTAATTCCGGAAGTGGCACCGGCAAAACGTGAAGCTCACGTGCATGTCACGCGATTCCTGGCACTAAAAAACTATTCAAAGCAGGGGGATAGAATAGAGTATGAGTGTGCGGGAAGACTGCACCACTAGGGGGCGAGGGAAGGCACAAGGCAGAGACAACACACACACAGAAGAGGGGAAGCTAACAAAGTGGGAGCGGACCCTGTGTGTGTGACGGGGGGGGGATGGGCTCTCATTGTGCTCTGTCTGCTGTGGTGTGCAGTGCGCTCTGGGTACGCGCCTCGTCACCATCCAAACTGAGCTCATCACCACCACCACCTCCTCCCTCTAGTTCTCCTCTCCCATATTCTTTTCACAGCACTCACTGTTATTATTCTCAGGAACACCCGCTCTCTCCTTTTGCCAGCCACCAGACAAGGACAGCTGGACAGCGCAAGCAACGCATCCCCCAACCGCAGCGCAGCGCCCCCAGACGACGTGTTGACAAGACAGCCCGCTCAAAATCAACACTAGCGTCCTCCCCCCCTCTTCCCCTCTTCCAGCCCACCCCGCGCGCACACATACACCCAACATGTCTTCTCCCGCCGGGCAGTCGCTCTACCCCATCCACCTGCTCATGGACGAGCTCAAGTCGGACGACGTCGTCCTCCGCCTCAGCTCGATCCGCCGCCTCAGCACCATTGCGCTCGCGCTCGGCCCCGCCAGGACCCGTGACGAGCTCCTCCCTTTCCTCCAGGTGCGTACGAGAGTGGATGTTTGGGAGAGGAATAGGGGTGAATGGGGAGGAGAATGGAGGGAAAGAGTGATCGGCGCGCGCGGTGGGACCACCAGACGCGTGACCTCGACTTGCACATGTAGCGGACATAACGTCGATGGCTGTACCGACGCTTGCACGCCGTCGAAATCTCACGATTCGTCACCGCTGGCGCCTGCTGTGCTGGCTCCGCACTGCCGGGGCTGGTGACCCCGGGCTGAGCTGGGATTTCCGTCGACGATTTAAATCATGGGATGCCAGTCGGCGTGCCGTGTAATTGTCGTGTGCAACGAACCTTGCCCCGCGGCTGTCCTTTCCACACCATTCCCCGTCTATTCTTCATCACTGACGCCCCAGGACCAGCTCGATGACGAGGACGAGGTCCTCCTAGTCCTGGCCGAGGAGCTCGGCAGCTTTACCGACTACGTCGGTGGCCAGCAGTACGCGTGGACCATTCTTGGCCCGCTCGAGAACCTTGCTGCCGTCGAGGAGACTCTTGTCCGCGACAAGGTGAGAAGAAGCGCGCTTCATCACTAATTTTAGGCCGCCGAGTCCATCTCCACCATCTCGACAGCGCTCTCCGCCGAGCAGATTGACCAGTACTTTATTCCCCTGTTGCGCCGACTCGCCAAGGGCGACTGGTTCACGTCGCGCACCTCGGCATGTGCTCTTGTCGCCGCGCCCTACCCGCTCGCGACGCCCGAGGCCCAGGAGGAGATGCGCCGTCTGTTCACCGGTCTCTGCCAGGACGACACACCCATGGTCCGCCGTGCCGCTGCGCGTGCCCTCGGAGTGAGTGAAACTGGAGGTATGTCGCTGACGCGTAGCCGTTTGCCAAGTCGATTGCATCTGTGCCCAACCAGCACTCTATCATTGTTAACGAGCTCATCCCCCTCTACCGCCGCCTGGCGACCGACGACCAGGACTCTGTCCGTCTTTTGACCATTCCTGACCTTATTGCTATTGCCTCGAACCTCTCCCCCGAGGAGACCAAGGAACACCTTCTTGAGCCGCTCCGCTCGAGCGTGGGAGACAAGAGCTGGCGTGTGCGCTACATGGTTGCGAATGAGTTTGTCGGTCTTGCGGAAAGCGTGGGCGCCGATATTGTTCGTGACGACCTTGTGGGTGCGTTTGTCGGCCTCCTCAAGGACAATGAGGCCGAAGTGCGCACGGCCGCCGCCGGCCAGGTCCCTGGTTTCTGCAAGCTCATCGACCGCGAGGTGATTCTTTCCCGTATCCTCCCATGCGTCCGCGACCTCACTGCCGACACGAGCCAGCACGTCCGTGCCGCTCTCGCCATGCAGATATCCGGCCTCGCCCCGCTGCTCGGCAAGGAGGCTACCACCGAGCACCTCTTGCCGCTGTTCCTCCACCTGCTCAAGGACGAGTTTAGCGACGTGCGCCTCAACCTCATCTCGAAGATTGAGCTTGTCAACACTGTCATTGGCATTGACCGCCTGTCGCAGGCGCTCCTCCCTGCGATCATCGAGCTCGCCGAGGACAAGCAGTGGCGTGTGCGCCAGGCGATAATCGAGTACATTCCTTTGCTCGCGACGCAGCTCGGTGTGCAGTTCTTTGACGACAAGCTCGGCCAGCTTTGCATGTCGTGGCTCGGCGACACGGTGTTCAGCATCCGCGAGGCCGCGACCATCAACCTCAAGAAGCTTACTGATGTCTTTGGTGTCGAGTGGGCGCGCACCACCATCATCCCCAAGGTCCTCCAGATGGGCGAGCACCCAAACTACCTGTACCGCATGACGACCATCTTTGCGATCACCACCATGGCCCCCTCGCTCAACACTGCGATCATCCGTGACACGGTGCTCGACGCCGCGCTCCAGCTTGTCAATGACCCGATCCCGAACATTCGCTTCAACGTCGCCAAGTGCCTCGAGACCCTGGCTGCTGTGCTGGCCAACGACCCCGAGGGACAGGAGCTCATCCAGCGCCGCATCCTCCCGACCTTGAGAAAGCTCCAGGAGGACTCTGACGCGGACGTGCGGTGAGTACACGAGCGCGAGCCGATCGCTTCGCGATCGTGTCTCACGATCATTGTGCGATTGCGTGATCGCATGATTGCATCTAGAATCTATATTAATTCCCAGGTATTTCGCCACAAAAGCGTTTGAGCGCACGACCGGTGACGAGCGGTCAGAGCCCATGGTCATTTCGTAGGCGGATCAGGACGGGAGACTGGGCCGAGACTGAGTGGCCGCGAGGCCGAGGCCAGGCGGCGGGCCAGGCCGAGCAGACGAGCTGAGCAGGCGACAAGTACCCTTTTTTTGTAGACAGGCGGGCGTGCTGCGCTGTGTGCCGCCCAGTAGCAGGAGCGGCGCGGATAGTCGCGCCGCGCATTCAATTTCAACGCGGCGTGTGCCAGCGTATGTAGAAGTGATTATGATCGATCGACGGAGAGTGGCGGGTGGGGCAAGGACAGGGACATGGTGTGTCAGTGCTGGGTGACTGCTGAGTTGTCTGCCGCGACATGGCTCTCCCGCAGGCGCAGGCGCTGCTGCAGTTGTTTGTTGATACGTGTGCATGCCGTCTCATCAAGTGGTGCAATTGCCCACTCGCCATGCATGCATACTAGCTGCAAAGTACTTTATCGTATGTATGGAGTTGCATATCTCCTCCGCCTCCACAACAACAGATTCCAGTGGATGTACCTGAAACGGCGCCACGGTGGTTGGTCCCAAGCAGATGCCACACGCCTAAATCCCCGAATCCCCGCCGTCTCTCCACCGGCCTCCTACTCGAGCTCGCCATCATCATCGACCTCGACACCACTTCCACCACTCCCACAACCCACCAACAATGCTGCGCCGCGCCCTCCCCGCCTTCCGCCCCCTAGCCGCCAGGGTGCGCTACAACTCGTCGCTCTCCCCGGCGGCGCTCAACCTCGCCCCCGAGCCCAAGGCCCCGGCGCAGAGCCCGAACGTCCCCACGCCATGGAGCAAGGACCAGGAGCCCAAGGCGGCGGCGTACGACCGCGAGAGCTTTGAGCAGATCCATTTCGAGTTCCAGCCGGACGGGCTTAGTGCCATGGGACTTGTGGCCGAGGAGAAGATTGTGAAGATTGCGGGTCGCAGGGCGGTTTGTGATGGTGGTGAGTGGAGAGGTGGAGAGCTGGGGTTGGGAGAGAGGAGGGAGAAGATGGTCAAACTAGCGCGAGACCAGGAGCTCCTTTGGGTCGCTTGGACGCCGTTGCGCCTCGGGCCTCGCGCTCCCTCCTCCCACCAGTCACCCCAATTGTTCTGTGCTAACCCCAGGCGGCGGCGCGCTCGGCCACCCCAAGATCTTCATCAACCTCGACAAGCCTGGTGCCCGCGCGTGCGGATACTGGTGAGTGCGAAGTGCGGCGAGCGGGGTGCGGGGAGGTGGGCAGAGAGGGAGGAGAGAACGAGGGGAAGGGAAGGGAGAGGAGGAAGAGGAGGGGAGGGAGACACGAGGAGGGAACACGGAGAGCAGATGTGGGCAGAGAGAAGAGGGAGGGCCTTGCCGCGGGTTACGAAGAGTCGCGTCCCAGGACGCCGGGACGCGCGCAGTCGACGAGCACTCGAAGTGGTGTGCGGCGACCTCTCCGCTTGAGGGAGAAGCTTGTCTGGCCTGACTTGTTTGGCTTGTTTCTTGTTGTCACGTCACTAACGCCCAGCGGCACGCGGTACGAGATGGAGCACCACCACTAGGCGGAAACAAGCTAGCTATGCATCAGTAGAAGGGAGCCGGACGGCAAGCGACAAGTGAGGTCGGGGGCAAGCAGCAGCAGCGAGTGTTGCAGTTGCAGTTTCTTTGTGGCGCGCTTGTGCCGCGGTGCGATACTGACATGTCGAAAGCGATAACGGTGGTGTGAGATCAACAGTCAGAAGACCGCTTGCCACTACTACACACGCATCTCCATGAACCATTACATACTAAACTACCACATCTATCCCGACCCGCGCGCCGCAAACATCTCATCAAGCTCGCGATCCAAGTCAACGCGGTTCGACGGCCCCCTCCCATCCCTCCCACTCCCATCTCTCCTACCCCGCCCACGGCCCCGGTGCCGCTCACCCCGCTCCTCTCTCGGCGGAGGCAGATCCTCGCCCGCGGCGCGCCCCGCCGCCATGCGCTCCAGCTCGGCATCGAGGTCGCCCGCACTCCGTTTCTCACGGCGGGCATACGGCCCGCGCTCCTGCCGCTCCATCTGCCGTCCGAGGCGGCGCGCAAACTCCCGCCCCTCACCTGCCGTCCCGACGCGGTCCTTGAGCTCGGCAGCGCCCCCACTACCACCATAGTTCCGCCGGCTGACCTCCTTCCCTGCGCCCCGCCCGTGGCGCGCGTACCACTCGGAATCACGGGCGCCGCGGCGCACAACGTGGTCCGCATCCGTCGCGTACCGAATCGTCACCCGTGCATGCGGGTCCACACCCTCCGCAAACGTCGGTGCGACCGTGGGCGCGAGGGGCTCGAGGTCAAACGCACCGTGCGCGGAACCCTTGTGCTCGTCGGACGCGAGCGTCCCGAATGCGCCGCGTCCGCGCCGCCGGACACCGTCTGCTGGCGCTGGCGCTGTAGCAGTGTCCATTGGCTCATCCGTCTTGTCCTCTGCGGTGTCGGGTTTCGGCTCGGGCTCGGCCTCCACCTGCGGGAGGAGGCTGGGGGGGATGCCGTGCGCGGCGCGCTCAAGCAGCGGATCGTCGCCCTCTGTCGGGTCGAAGCCGGCCTTGGCGAGCATCGAGAGGCCGAGGAGCGCGGCCGCGGGGGTGGAGAAGAGGAGGATCAGTGTCGAGTCGTTCAGCCACTCGATGCCTGTTGTTAGTGAATGTTTGCGCTCAGGCCGAGATGCTCCCCCTGACGCCACACGCCGTGCGCCGCTTCAGACTCGAGACGCTGTCCGAGCACCAGGGGAAGTGGGGAGAGTACGCAAATGCTTGAATGCGAGTATTCCCACTCGCCTCATACCGCATGCACCCGCTCCATTCCACTCACCCATCGCCGTCGCGCCGGCCTGCGACGCCCAGGTAAACACCTTGGCGGTGGAGAGGTGCTTGATGAGCTCGGACGAGACGAACAGCGCATTCGGGCGGATGCGGACTGACGCGTGTTCCGAGATGGCCTCTGCGGGTGTTAGTGTAATTGTCCGCAACAGTGCGCGAGGGGCAAGTTTCCCCGCCGCTCGCTGTTTTGTTTTGGGATCCACACGCACCGAGCCATGATGTCGGGTCCTGGCTGTCGAGCTCGTCTGCAAGGCGGGCGAGACGCTGTTGTTAGTGCTGTCCGGAGAAGATTCGGATCGGGTCTGGGTGTGAAGAAAGATATTCCCTTTTCATGGTCCTTCGAGATCCCAAGGACATCACATCCCATCAGGTCGCGCGCATACACATCCCATACAGGTCGCTCGCGCGAGCACAATGCACGCGCCCATCACCACCCCACATCTACCGCACTCACCGGGTCGCCGCGGAGCCGCGCCTCCGCATCATGATGGATAATCCCGTCGCTCTCCTCTGCGAGATACACCTTGCTGCGGCTCATGCGTCCGAGGAGGTTGGCAATGTGGTCGGGGACGACGCCGCGGTCGCGCGAGGTCGTGGGCGGCGCGCCAAACATCTCGCTCATGGCGGTACTCGGCATGGTGGCGTACTGTGCAAACTCGGCATCGGACGCGCCTGCGCCGTGGTTGTTGTCCGTGTCGGCGTCGTTGTAGCCGCGAGATGGGAAGTCGTCCAGCGCGCGGTCGAGCATCGGGTGGCCCTTGGCCGGGGCGGGAGCGGGGACGGGGACGTCCTCGTCCATTGCGCTGTCGTCGTAGGGCAGGCCGCCGTCCATCGTGGCAGGTAGGATGAGTGAGGGAGGGAGGGAGGGAGGGAGGGAGGGAGGGAGGGAGGGAGCACGAGCAGAAAACAAAGGACAGGAACGCGCGATGCACGAATGCGGGCCGGAAAGAGTGGAGTTGTGGGATTGTGAGGATGATATCTCTGATCGAATGAAAGGGTGTGTGGTTGCACGTGGTCGCCACCACAAATGTCAGGCTCACTGTCTCTCTCACTGCCCCTCAACGCTGTGCAACGTGCTCCGCCGCCGCCGTCGTGTGATCGGCACACCGCAGTTATCAGCGAGCTCTCTCTCCTCTGCCAAGGAGGTGCACTTTTTATACATATTAATCTCTCATCTCTCTGCCTCCTCGCCATCTGTATCCCCTCCCACATCGTCTCATCGCAAGAGAAAACACCTTTATAAAAGTACATATGAAGTAGAGCCACCCCACCCTCCCTGCCCATCACCCGCCCCACTCTCTCCACCTCCACCAAGCCACCCGTTTCGCCACTCGGACAACTCTCCCCACCACCACCCTCCACGCATCCCGCCCTCCCGTCTCGTAACACCTCTCCATCGCCCATTCTCCCTTCTCCCCTCACCACCACACCATCTCTCACTTCACGATGGGCTTCTTCAAGCGCAAGGACAACGCCGTGCTCATCCCCCCCGTCGCAGGCGAGGCGAGCGGCCAGCGCGGCCAGCGCCAGGACCCGTACGCCCAGCGCCAGCCCGGCGGCAGCAACGACCCGTATGCCCAGCGCGGCGGGAAGAGCGACCCGTACGCCCAGCGCAGCCCGCCCCCCGCGTATCCCGGCGGCCCCAGCGGCCACGGCGGTCATGGTGGTTCCGGGTCGCAGCACAGTGCGCCGGGCATGAGCGGCCCGGGCGGTTCCCGCGATGCCGGGCGGTATGCAAAGGGCGCGAACCCGTACGCACAGGGGCCATATGCCCAGCAGAACCCGTACGGCGACGCGTACGGCGACGAGGACGCGGCGCGCAACGAGCTCCTCGGCGGGCCCCAGCAGGCGGTGAAGCCTGCGCCGTCGCGCAAGTACGGGTACGACGGGCGCGAGCACGAGGAGGACTTTGACGAGGACGAGGAGATTGAGGGCATCAAGCAGTCGATGCGCGAGACCAAGATGGACTCGCTGGCGAGTACTAGGTGAGTGTGAGGTGTTGCATCAGCAGGACGCCACGTCACATCGGCAGGGACTTTCTTCTTATGGACCGTACTCACACGCAGGAACGCACTCCGCCTCGCGCGTGAGGCCGAGGACACGGCCCGCGGCACGATCAACCGCCTCGCAGACCAGTCTGGTGCGTGCTCTCATCCTGACTCTTCGCTTACTATTCAGAAACCCTCGCCGACACGGAGCGCTACCTCGACATTTCCAAGGCCAACTCGCAGCGTGCCGAGGACAAGGCCGCCGAGCTCAAGGCGCTCAACCGCAGCATTTTCCGTCCCACGATTCAGTGGAACAAGGTGCGTAAATTGCCAACTTGCTGTCTTTGACCAGCACTGACCTGTCAGGAGGGCAAGCGCCAGGCGCAGGAGCAGAAGATCCTGAACCGCCATCAGATGGAGCGCGAGGACCGGATGAAGGCTCTGCAGGATGTGCAGGAGACACGCCGCCGTCTCGGCGAGGCGACGGACACGCGCTACGGAAACCAGGGCCCGACGGCGGGCAAGATGAAGGACCGGGCCGAGGCGCGCAAGCGGTTCCAGTTTGATGCGACTGCGTCGGACGACGAGCTCGAGGACGAGCTCGACGAGAACCTCGACGAGACGCTCGAGATCACCCGCCGCCTCAAGACGCTCGCCGGCGCGATGGGCGACGAGGTCGGCCGCCAGAACAAGCGTATCGGCAACATCACCGACAAGACGGACAAGCTCTCGTACCAGGTCACAGCCAACACGGAGCGTCTCAAGATGATCAAGTAGGCTGGAGCGTGCTTTGCCCGATCAGCTCGTGCTGTTCTACTCCCTCCCATTCACGATTCTTTTGCTGATAGACGACGCCATACCCATCTCGTGTACATTGTAGCCTCTTTAAATGTCATGGATACCCAGAATCAGGTGTGAGACTGTGGCCACGAGGAGCTGGAACATGCTCTAATGTAATGTGTCAACAGCTTCTCTCTCTCTCGCTCTCTCTCCGCTTTCGGCATGCATGTGCTTCTCTGTGCTGCGCCACCTTGCACCCTGTACTTCTTTCCTATAAGGACTCCCCTGTTCTGCAGCTGTATGCATGGGGTGTTTGCAGTGCGTCGTTTGTTGTTTTGTATTAGGATGGAAGGGATACATTTTATGCTTTATTGTTATGCTCTCAAACTGGCCCACACAGTGTCTCTGCATCGCCACACACACTGCACTCTCTGTGTGTGTGTTACGACATCCCGCCCGCCACTCTCCCCTCCCCATTCCATCCGTGTTCGTCGACATCGACATCTCCCCCATCCTTGTCGTCTCTCCATCACCATCACCACCATCATCCACCCATCCACCGATGGCCTCCCCCTTCCGCCCCCGCAGCTCGTGGGAGGATCCGCCGCTCTCCCCACCATCCTCTCCCGAGCCCGAGGCCGCCGACCCCCACCCCGCGCCGCCACCCCTCCCGACGACTACAATCAACACTACCCACCCACACCACTCTCCCTCCCACCCCTCCCACCCCACGCACTCGCACTCACACTCGGAACGCTCCCTCCCGTCCCCTCCAGGCCCGCCAGGCGCGCCGCCCGGATACGCGCCGACGCAGCCGCAGATCCTCGTCCTCCCCCTCCCCGATGCGCCGGGCTTCTTCTGGGGCCGTACCCTCCAGGGCGAGGTGTTCGTCAAGGGCCTCGGCGAGGCGCGCACCCGCTCAGTCGAGAGTCTGTGAGTTGAGGGAGAGGGGCGTAGGCTGGTAGGCTGGTGACGACGGCGCGTGGATCCCTGTGGTCCGTGGGCGCGGGTGTCGCTGTCCCATGGCGATGATCGTGGGTTCTCCGCCTGGGCTGGGTTTGTCAGCACCGCATCGCTTGTGGATATGTTCCGCTCCACGTCTGCGACTGTTCCGCGTTCGGGGTTCCGCGTTCCGCGCTTCACTGCACTGGTTCCATGCACCACTCACTTTCCTGCTTGCGCTGACACCATAGCACGGTGACGACGCGCCTCACGGACGCGGTCCCAGGACGCCCGGACATTGACCCCATCGAGCTGCCCCCGCAGGTGCTGTACCATTCGCACCCGGCAGATGCGTCCTCGGCCCCCGCGACGACGACCTCTGCTGGCGCCGCATCCGCGACCCAGGACCACCCGTTCCCCGCCTCGCACCGTTTCGCCATCCCACTGCCCGCCGCACTGCCCGACGGCTCCGTGCTCCCGTCCCCGCTCGAGCTCGGTGCAGCAGGATCACTCCGGTGGACACTGCGTGTCCGCCTAGCGTTACTCTCCGGCGAAGTGCTCACAGAGATGGTGAATATCGAGGGCGCGCCACCCGAGCTCGGTCCGACAGGCAGCGAATGCGCAGACGACGCGAACGGAGACGCCCAGGTCCCCTCGGAAGCCAAGCTTGAGCGCGACGGCGTGCACGTGCGCCTCCTGCTTGCGTGCTCGCGCCCGCGGCTTGGCGATCCCCTCCGAATTGGCGTCGAGGTCCGGCCCAAGAAGCCCGAGCGCGCGACGCTGGCAGGCCTCGTCGCCCAGCCTGACCCGGACGAGACGCTGCGTCCGCTGCGCCGCGTGCGCGTCGAGCTCGTGCGCCTCGTCGACACCGCACCCCCCGACACACCGGAAAGCACCTCGACGCAGCACACTCACATGTCTGTGATCCACGCATCTGGCAAGAGCCTTCGATACCCTGGTAAACTGTATCCCCCACTCCGGGTCCTCTTCGCACTCTCGACTGCACCGCTCCACCAGGGTGCTCTGGCCCCCGGTGGCGAGATTTCAGCACGGACGCCATACCACACTGTGCGCTTTGTCGTGCGTGCGACGCTGGGCTTTGGGTCAATTGGCGACGCGACGGGCCCCGGCTCGACAGACCCTGCACGCGACTGGTGCATCGAGGAGGAGATCGTTATCCGCCCGCCGCTATGGCACGAGCCGCGCACTGCCGTGATTGAGCGCGGAGTCGTGCCCGTCCCGGGACACGCAGAGCTCCCGGCTCCGCCAGACGGCTCGCAGGCGGCACAGGAGGCGGCTCGGGAGGCATACCGCCGCAAGGGTCAGGACATGGTGGGGGCGGGAGGCACGACGCGAATGGAGGCCGCGGCGTCCGACCTGCCCCCGCCTTTCGACGACCAGGCGGGCCCGAGTGGGACGTCCAACGGCGCATCCGGCGCCGACTCGGCCCTCCCGAGCTTTACGGAGAGCGAGGCGCAGATGCTCTCCGGAGCGGCCCCCCTCATCAACTCTGCCGTTCCGTCACAGCTCCTCCAGACCGTTCACTTCGAGGACCCGTTCCCTGCTGCTGCTCCGCCGCGCCGCAGCTCGCTAACCGGCGAACTGGGTACCTGGGTGGAGGTGAGTTATCTGACATTCTGATACGCAGCTGACCACCAGTACGATGGGTACGAGCGGTTCTCCGCACCACCACCGCCTGCAGCCGCTTCGTTTGGGGTTGAGTCGCTGATGGACCCGCCGAGGGAGGGCGACGACGACGGTCCCGCAGACGACGTGGTATCCTCCATGGTCGCGCGCCTCGGCCTGCCGAGCGGCTCGGCGCCGAATCCCGCCGAGTTGATGGAACAGCTGGGGTTGGGGCAAGGCACGCGCGTCGTGGATCTGCAGGACGACCTCCCGCCGGGGATCGACGAGCCGTCGCTGCCCGCTCTCCCCGGTTTCGGATCACAGAGCGGCGCCCCGGCACGGAATTTTGCGCGGCAACACGCACATGCGCCTCACACGCACGCGCCGCAGCACGAGCACGCGCCGCCATTCGACGCACCAGGCCACGACCACCCGCCGAGCTTTGCGGCGAGCGAGGCGGCCGAGGCGGTCGGCGGCGTCGCGCGCAGCCGCGTCGGGAGCATCACGGTGCCCGCAGTCGAGATGGATGCCGAGCACGGCGACGCGCCACCGGGGTACTTTGGCGGCGGGCCGCCGGCGTACAGCTAGGGGATGAGTGTAATGACGTTATGATGAGCTAGAGCGATTCATGTGTTATACTATGTTGTGTTGCGAGCGATTATTCATGTCTGGCGGTTACGATTGTGATGGGAGTTGTGGACACGACGGACGAGATTAACATCTAACGACAGACTTACACAACCCCGCCAGCATGTCGCAATTCGCAGTTCTCCCTCTCTTTCACCTTTCACCTTGACCATGCCTTTCATCTTTCAATTATCTCCGAGCAGTCAAGATCAACTGCGCCTCCAATGCCTCCCTCTGTTGGCGTGGCTCGTCGCTAATGAGCAGATTTGGCAGGTAAGAGCCCAGCATGACATCTTCTCAGATACATACGGCGTTTCTTTCCTACAAGGGCCCCTGCGTGCGACGAGTTCTCCACAAATGTGACATTTTTCAGCATGGATGCCAGTGTGCAGGGGATTGCAGTCCGCTATTGCTGGTAGTTTGCAAGCGGGATCGGTTTACTGCCACATCTTTGAGGATCCTGGCTGCAAGCTGACCGACGACGAGGTTTTATCAGAGCGGTTACAGTACAATACGTCCATCACTCGACAGCTCTGACGCTCATGGCTGACCTCAAAGGGAGCAAGCTGCGGCCCTCAAGCGTATCCCCGCGACCGGTGTGGTCAACGCAGCGTACCATCGACAAGACATTCGTCGACATCCACAGGGTCACATCATGTTCACCACTTTGTACGGAGCAACAACCCTGCAACGGTACTGTACACAGCCGCGTCTTGCAGGCAGTGGGCTTATTGCTACAAGAAAGACTCGCGAAGAGGTGCTCGCACACAGAGCTGTGATCGATCTCAACCGCACCCTCGATTAAAATCCCCTGGACTATTGAGACTGTCAGACTTACCCCCTCGACTGCGGCGTTCTGCAACTCCTGTTTGTTTGACTTCCGATGGTCGCTGCGCCCGTTTCCGGCAAGGACACCGGTCCTGCCTCCCGTAGCTCGGACCACACATGACGAATCACAGTCGACACCATCTATTCATGACTTCTATGACAAAGTCGAGTTGGACTACCTGCCGCGGCCTAGAGCCTTCATCGACATGCCCAGCATAATCTCAAGCCCTCGGCTTTTACGAGCAGGAATTTCACCAGAGACTCCAGACACATGGGATGCGGAGATTGCTCCGCCCGTTCGTTGGAGAACGAGCCAGTCCTCCAAGTTGGTGAGTGCCCCAACTCTTGCGCCCGTGCTAAACATTTCAGTAACAACCTGAGGTGTCAGCGTTGAGTAGGTTCGCGCTGGAGGTCGCCGTAGCGTTTGCAGCACATCACTAACCTGTTCCAACACTTTGGTGGACTTTCTCCTGTTTTTTCTAGCCACCCCTCGAATCTCGAGATCCCCCATCAGTGTCGGAATCAAGTGGGTCCCATTTGTGATGCGGTGCAATTCGTATTCTTGCCTCTCGACTTGGTCGATAATTTCCTCCATCATGGCATTGGTCAGGCTGCTAGTTGTTTTGACTTCGATGACGGCACGAGGGCTCTGGCTCTGCCCATTGGCCTTGAGCTCGGTAAGAGCCAGGTCGGGAATGGCACCCTTGCCCAGGCCGACCATGTGCCACCGAGCACTTTTGACGCCAACCGCTGCAAGAATCTCATTAACAACACTCCCCATGGTCTGTTGCATGATTTGTGTCAAGTCCACTTCGCCGGATATAGGACGAATAGACTGTAGCTTGACAAGACTTGCTTGCTTGAGCATGACCATGGCACGCTCGAAACCGGCCTGTGTTCGTGCACGGAAGAGGTTGGACGATTTTGGGAAGGTGTAAGGTATCATCTTGAATGTGATAGCCTGTGGCATTCGAGCCCTAAGCATCATGTCCGGAGAAATTTCTCGTGTGCTCGAAGATTTGCCGGCCATCGTAAAGTTGAGCAACATGTCAAACTTGTTAATGGCGGGCAGGAGATCGAGGGACTTTTTTGGTTTGGGCTTGCCAGTCAGACCTGTAGGCCGCTTCTTGTTCGTTTTCGACGTCGGTCGGTGACCAGAGTTGTTTTTCTTGCCTGGCTGCTTGCCCCCTTTGCCACTGCCTTTCCCCCTGAGCTTCGTGCGGGCTCGACGCTGCAGTCGAGTACCGGGAATGGCCTGACGCTGCCTTCCTGAGGCTTCGATGCGAACACGTCGCTGAAGACGGGTATTGACCGAGGCTAAGTCGTACACATGTTCCGTCTGCGTCTCCACTTCGGTCTGTTCGAGCTGTTGTGAGGACCAGGACACGACCGGTATATTGACCCGGGATGCGTCGGTCGTCGATGTGTTGGTGCCTGATTTTTCGGTCGATAATGTGTCGGTCGATGCTGTGTCGGTCGAGGATATGTCGGACGAGGATATGTCGGTCGACAGAGAGCTGTCGTGGTCTTGGGAGATGGGTACAGCTGCCGAGAACAGCACGATAGCTGCAAAGTGAACAAGTCTACTAAAACGCATGAGGGAGTGGGCGTGCGAATGTGTGAGTAGTCTGGTGAGTGAATTGGATGAAGAAGAGTGGGAATGGAAGACGTTTAGAGCGGAGAAGGTCTGAGAGACGTAAGAGGACAAGGATGCGATAGACACCAAAGGGCTCGAATGCCTTTATATCTCGGTTCCGCTAAAGTTGAGGCTTACGAACCGCGGTGAACGTTCGGGGAGAGGCGAGGGCCGTTGGTGCTTTGGACGGTGTCAAGTGGGAGAATCTGATGCGTTGGGATGTAGGTTCAGTGACCGTAGTAGTTAGGGTACTGCCCACCGATATGACCATAACGAGGCTACTGCTGTTCACCGGGAGGTCAGAAGGTGCGCACAAAAGGTCGGTCGAGCACGAACTTCCCCTGTGCTGGTTAGAAGAAGCACAGCAAACTTTCAAAGAACATGTATGTAGAAGATGAGGTGGCTGGGAGAGAGATTCACTGGAACGTTCAGGTCAGCGGCAGTGCTAGGCGATGCAATCTCGAACGTGTGCCAACGTAAAGAAGAAGGTTACAGTTGGAAACCTCACACCTAGCAGTGTCAACACCGGACAACACGCGTCAAGACACGTACAGTACGTTCCCCCCTCCTGGCCGGCCTCCCTGTGGGCCCTGGACCCCGTGGCCATTACGAGAACCCTGCAGTCTCGACCGTCGTTGCAAGCATGGGCATGGCGGGCAGCAAAGGGTCGGACCGGGGGTCCCGTTCGGGCTCCATACTGTCTATCCCGTTCAGCACGGCTGCGGCCAAGTGATTGAACAACCATCAAGTCAATTACACGATTACTCTCATTCTGGCTCTATACATTCATCCATCACCTCATCCCCCAGTGTTGTGCAGCAATCTCGGGCTTCTACCAGTGTCCACCATGGCCTCCCAAATGGATGTTACCGAGGCTATCGAAAAGCTTCAAAATGTAAAGGTCATCAGGCTCTGCCAAGATGCGTACAGTACGCGCTAACACCAGTCCAATGCCGTCTGCATCGACATTCCGCCCGACACACCACGCGCCTCCAACTGGGCCCCTCATCAGCACACTCCTGCGCTGAATCTGTCCCGTGTCGACTTGAGCAACTTGCCAGTGGGGCAGTTTCCTCCACGACAACAGCCACCCGTGGGGGAGGAAGACGTACTGGACCGGCCAACCATTGTCCTTGGCTCGTACCTCGGAAAGCAAGCGCCAGAGTCTCTCGTATGCGACACGTATAAAGCGGCATTACGCTTTGGCGAGGCCAAGACGACACCGGGACTCGTAGTAAAACTGTTGGATCTTGCTGCATGGCCGCCGACGACGCTCGTGTTCAAACACTTTATCGAAGAGGGACAGTTCTTCACCATGGCGGCGAGTGCCCAGGGAAAAGCCCTCCCTAGGTACGGTGGCCTCTTTGCGAGCGGATCTCTGTTTTGTCATGTCTTTGAAGACGCGGGCGAGTCATTGCCACAGCACGAAATGTGCACAAAGGTGGTTCAGTGCGTACACCAATGTCAACCTAGAAAGCTCATTTCGCCAGGGATGAAATCGTGGAGGCTATCAAGCTCATTCACGCGACGGGCGTATTGAACGTTGTTTCTGATCCATCATCGGAGATCCGACGAGACCCGCAAGGTCGCATTAAGATTACAGATCTCTTTGGCTCTGCCACTCTGGCGACGTACACCCCCGAGGTCTGCGAGGAATGGGCATCAAGGAATCGCGACATGGTCGGCAAAACACCTGAAGAAGTCTTTGAGCTGGCTAAACAGTACTCTGTCAGGCAGACGCTCGACGAGCTCTCTCAGCTCGACGAGAGCCCTGACTCTTATGATTCTGACTCTGACTGATTGAGAGAGCATCGCGTCCCGTCGACAAGATTCATTGCGAGACCTCTCCACATGTGACATGCATCATGTAGTTGCCGTTTCGCTCCTGAACATCAAACGACTCCACCTGAACGACACTCTTGAGAGCACATTGTGGCTTGAGCGGGGATTTTGTGCCCAGGCGTCTTAAATAGCACTAAGAGTGTCCCGCAACGATCACAACGATGTGTAGTGCATGGCAGTACTGCTCAAAGAATGAGGCGGCTGTCTAACAGAATGCATGTGGTGACACGCAAGAGCTGTTGGATGGCGAGTGCGGCATTGTCGGGAAAGTCAAAGTGGAGCTCGGTGCCGAAACCCCTTCCCAGAGGCCAGTCAATACAGCCAAAACCATAGCCAAGAGGGCGCACAGGTGCGCGGTGACTTTTGCACGGGTGGGCGGCACCTTGTCGCAACCACTCGGTATGTACTGTATAACAAAATGCAATGCATGTCTAACGTGTATGTGTGCGTTTGTCTATCATAAGCGGAGACGGATGGACTAGGTCGCCGAGTTTGGATTCTACTGGAGAGAAACCGAGCGCTTTCGGCGCCAGCGCTTGCACTTCTTGTTGGCTGGGGCGGGGGGCGTCAGAGGGGGACCGGCAGCGACAAGCTGAGCGGGAGGTGGGGGTTGTTGAGCCGACGGGGCGGCTTGGGCCGGAGGGTTGGCAGGAGCTGAAGAAGCTGGAGCAGGGGGGTCCATCGGACCGCCGACGGCCTTTTCAGCGGGCGGCGGGGCGGGCGTGTCTTGCTTTGCGGGAGCAGCTGGAGCTGGCGGGCTCTGCTGGGCCATTGGCGGCGCGGTCTTTTCCTCCTTCTTGGGAGCCTCGCCGCCGCTGCCGCTGCCGTTGCCGGGCTTGTAGCCTGCAAACGCCGTCTTTGCCTTGTCAAAGTATGACTGGCGCTCGCCAGCCTCGACGCCCACACACTTGAGGTAGGCTGCCCAGCCCTCGTCGGCGCCCTTTGTAAATGCGTCGTGGGCGTCCTTGCACTGCGAGGCCATGAACCACGGCCCAGAGCCAAAGTTGTACTGGTCCTGGGTGAGGAGGGTGAGCATGGCGTCGAGGACGGCGGGATTGGCCTTTTCGGCCTCGGCCGGCTCGGGGAGGTTGAGCGCGTCGACCTGGGGCTTGAGCGCCGCGTCCCCCTCGGCCAGGGCGCGCGCGTACATGACGTTGAAGTTTGGCATCTGCATGTTCGCGGTGCCCTGCCCCGGCCGCCCGGGGGACTGGTTGCGGTTGAACTGGAACTGGACAGACTCCATCGCCATCATGGCGGTCACGGCGGCCATCTCGTCGCCGTTTGTGATCCCCCACTTTGCGAATGCCGCGTCGAGCAGCGGCGCGACCTGCGCGGCGGTGCGGCACTGCTCACCGCCCTTGCACTCTGCCGAGTCTGGGGCGATCGCGGTGAGCATTTCGGGGGTGATGGCGGCCATTGCTAGCGTGGCTGACGCCAGCGTCGTTGCTGCAACCGTGAGCTTCATGGTGGGGTGGAGTCGAGGGGAGTGGGTGTTTTCTTGGGTGGGTGTTTGTGTGTCCTCAAGTTCTCCAACTGCGTCTCTTTATATAGCGGGCCACATACCCTTTGTTCACCACTTTGACACACCTGTAGGTCTGATTGTGTTGCGCATCACACTAGATCTACACGATGTACGGTACCCCGAGCTCGATAGATGCGATGATTGCGACGTGCACATCAGTAGTAAAAGCAAAGGTTTGCATCGCATCCACAACCTCAACCTCTTGGGTTTTACAGCGAGTTTGTGTGGATGAAACATGAAACGCACAGGGAGAGAACACGAGGCGGTGGGTTGCAGGCTTATGGTACTGTACAGGGGGGTGGAAGGCTGTGGTAAAAGCTGTCGTGTCTGTTCACTCTTCACCCTCCACATTCCATCAGCATGCACATCCAGGACAGCGAGCACCGCATTGAGCCCGAATGCTGAGGATCGAGGCCCAGCGACCGCCAAAGCGACAGACGGCAGACAAGAGGTTGAGCCTCCGAAGCCCTCAAACGCGTGCAGTACACCGCAGGGCAGAACGTGTCAGTGGCCCAGAGGGCGTTCCTCGTCAACCATTGCAGTCCGCAGCCCGGTCTGCCGTGATTTTCAGTATCCCGTGAACCAGTATCCAGTAGTGATTCAGTGACAAGGACATACAGACTCATTGCAAAGGTCGTGACCTATCAGCCAGGGAGCTCTCCGTGCTGTATCTCTGGATCCACGTTGGCGTGGAGATGGGACGCATATAGAATCTCCGACGGCAGTTGCTCGTTCCGCAGTGATGCATTTGTGTATGCATCCACCCGCCGCACCTCGACGTTCGCAGTGATGAGCTGGGGGACCGGGGCGGTGGGCGGTGGCCATTAAATCTTGCCTCGCTCTATGGGGAGCAAGGGACAAGCAATGCAGATGGAATCTCGACTCTAAATCGCAAACACCGCTTATACCCCCGGATCGCACATCCCTCTCTCTTGGCTCGCAATCGCTTGCGTCTCGTCGTGTCCTTGTCGTCACCAGCGCGTACCTGGGCCTTTGCGGGTTCCGTATCTCGGCGTCCAACAGGTCCAGCCTCCGTTCATCATGGCTGCCAATCTCCTTCACCCACTTACTCTTCCAGGGACTACCGACCCATCGCTCAACGGAAAAGTACATTTTCAATGCAGGATGAATGCATGGCCGTCATAGATGATATACAGAGGAATGTATGCGATGTGGCAGATGTATGGTATTAGCTTACAAGATGCGGTGAGACCCAGAAGGCAGACGGAACAACAGGAAGAGGACAAGGAACAGATCAGGCAGCAGACTCCGTGTTGGCGGCCTTTGCCGAACCGTCTCCGCCTCCAGTCCCGTCTTTCGGATTGTTGCTCACTCTACGCCAGTGCGCGGTGAGGACTTCAATCATGCGCGGCCCGATGGAGAGGAGCGACGCGAGGAGGAATGTGAACCCGCAGAAGATGCCCGCGTAGGTGAATTTGTCGTCGTTGATCTGGATGAGAGCTGTGGAAGTCAGCAATGCAAAGCATACGAATAAAAATAGCTTGGTACTCACCTCCAGCAATCACCGGTCCGGCAATCATGGACGGGCCGCAGACGGTCCACGCCATGCCGATGCGGATTCCGACTTCCTCGACGGGCGAGATGCTGGCAATAACGGCCGACACGAGGGTGAGCCACGCGCCGCTGACCCATCCGTACGCAACAAAGCCGACGACGACTGCGGCCGTGCTGATCGGGCACGCGACGTAGAAGCCGAACAGGACGACAGCCGTCGCGAAGGAGGTGGTACCGAACACATTCCACACACCAAACTTGTCGGCCAGCATGCCGCTCAGTGTGCGGCCCAGGAAACCGCCAGCAGACATGATCGCGATCGAGTAGTCGTATACCGGCTCGGAGACGTTGTTGGCGCGCGCGATGATCGGTGCGTCAAACATTGGCGACATCCAGCTGTCCCGTGTCAGTACGCGAGTGAGATTCGGGGCAGATGTGACTGGACTCACTTGAACATGTACATGGACGTGCCCATTGCGAAGAAGGCGTAGCGCAGGTCCTTCCATGGGTGAGCGAGCATGCGGAGGGGCACGGGTTTGCGTTTTGGCAGACGACTCTTGACAAGCACCCAGGAGGGCGCCATGAGGGCTGCGCTCATGCCCGCGACGATGAGCATCGAGTTGCGGAACGCTGGAGTCAGTTGGCGTCACGGGGAATGTATCAAGGCATGCTTGGGCCGGAGACACCGAGACACCTACACATTTTCAGGAGGAGGTGCTTGAGCATGATCGGGTAGATGATTGACCCGAGACCGCTGCCGCCGACAATGATCCCGATCGCCATGCCGCGTCGCGTCGAGAACCAGTGCCCCCCAATAGCCGTGACCGTGGGCCAGATGAGGCCACTCGCAAAGCCAAAGAGAAAATGTGCGAGGAAAAACTGGTAAAACTCGCGGCAGAACGCCATCCCGACCATACCCACTACTGCGAGGGTCGTGCCGACGCGGATGAGGGGGCGCGCGCCGTACGCGTCGAACACGCGGCCCCAGATCACGGAGAAGATGAAGACGCACGTCGCCTGCACCGAGCCGATCCACGCCGTCGTCGACTTTTGATACCCTTCCAACTGGTTCTTGAGGTAGAACTCTTGCAGCTGGCCGAATGAGCAGACTGCGCGGTCAGACATCACGCTCCGAAAAAGCCAGCTCGCACTTGGAAGACTCTCGAGCTTCGAGCCTCCATTCACGGGTACACAGACCTTCTCGCTCCGTTCCTGGTTACTCACCGAATCCCATGAGGCAAAAGGTTACAAACCCGCCAGAGAACGCGCATGCCCACGCCTCGAACCCGCCGTCTGGTGGCGGCCCAATGGCCGCTGGCGACGGTGACGGCGGCTCGGACGGCGCATCCGCCGAGCGGGTACCGACGATGGTGGACTCGTCCTTTTCGTACTCGTCGTCGGGCGCGCAGGCCGAGGCATTGTCGAGCGCCTCCTTGTCGTCGACGCGCTCAAACTCGAGCGGCAGATGTAGCTGGGCAGGTGTGTGAGTGTGCCCCATGGTGTATAATGGAGGGGAAACAAGGGAGAACGCACATGCATGTCAGTACGCTAGACATTTTATGCCCCGAGTTAGGCCCACAGGAACCGGCGTTGTCATCTCCCGCTAAAGGTATGGTACCGGAGTGTGCCGAGATGCCGAGACGCCGGTTACTAAGGATGTCAGTGGTCTGGCGCCGAGGGAGCAGTGGAACCCGGGAGCGGGCCAGAATCGCGGGCAACAGCTCCCAACCATGCAGCTAATGGGCCTGGAGGCCTGGAGGTCTCGCGGTCTCGGTGTTTCAGCCACGCGGTCTGCGGCGTGATGACTCGGCGGCTCGGCGGCTCGGTAGCTCGGAAGCCCAGCAACTCCACGACTAACACGACTCGAACCGGATCCAGCCTGGATTACAGTGACAGCTGCCGGGCTCGGGCTCGATACGATCGGTTACTTGACTCACATCCAGCGAACTCGGGTCCAGTTCTCGGAGTATGGCCAGATGTCAGTGTCCCTGGGTTGAGATTCTTGGCACTCAGATGCTCCACAGGAGAGACCCGCGGGGGATGCGGGGACCCAATGCGGCCAAGCTTGGCCGACACTTCTGGATGGCTATGTCAGGGCAGTCTGATCCCCGTGAGATTGTGAGATCGTGAGATGGTGCCGAGATTAGTACCAACTTCGCGTCAGCTGCCTCTCTTCACGCCGCCATAACTCCGGCGCGCGTCGGAACTCGTTCACCAGAATTCATCGTGCTTACACACATTACGCCACATCTAATCCAAGTCGAGAGCAACACGCGGCATGCTTGCCAGCTTGCCAGCTTGGGCATTCCTTCCTGGACATCGTTGATGCTTGATGACCGGCAACCAGCTGACACTATGACACCGATGTACATACGCCACATGTAGTCGGCTATGGCCACGATCGTCGCCTCCTTCCACAGCTCCACACGCCCCTCGGCCGCGCTCTCAGGCGGGAATGTGATGGTGGTATTGTCCAGAGATCCAGAGCGTCATAGATCGACAGGAGGTGACCCAATGGCAGTATCTTTCGGTGGTCAGACATGGTCAGCTGAGGACATGTGATGGACGCGACTGGCGCGAAGTACGAATGTCGTCGGCACAAGAGCGGCGCTGAGCGACGAGCAACAGAGTTGCCCCGCAGACATGGACGATGGACCATGTGTCCAAAGTCCGAGACAGACGCCTGGCAAGACTGATAGAATGTAGATTTCGAAGCCAGGCTTTGTGACGTTCCATAGACAAGGTTTGCCCCGTCATGGCGCCTACGACAGGGAGTCGAGCAATCGCCCTCGAGCAATCGCCCTCTTCCGACGGACGACATACCTCGTCACACTTCCCTGCGTTCGAGTCATTCCACACCATTCCTGACGATCATCATTCTGACCACAATGCACCTCGCCCTCCTGTTGGTCGCACACGCTGCGATTCTCCCCGCCCTCGCGATCCCTATTCCCGGCGATGGCGACGTGCACATCCGTTCCGGGACCTCGCTGACCTCTGCTAGCGAGGGCATGAGCTCTGTGGCGAGGAAGAACCGCTCCGTCCCCATTGTTGTCGTTGCTGAGGGGGAGAAGACCATCGCTCGCAAAGGGGACCGCGCCTTGGAGATTGGCGTTGGCGAGGGTGAGACTTGATGGCTGAGGCGCAGGAGATTGAAAGCCGCTACTTATAACTTGAGGGGTCGAAAGAGCTTTTCCAAATCGCAGATATGAGTGCATGTTTGTGCAGTCATCAAAATCTGTGATGTTACACATGAGCACTGTCACGCCGGCGAGCTCTGGAGAGAGCTGCGCATTGTGTTTGATTTATTCACTCACCTACTCACACAATTTAACACTGACGCTACCTCTTCTACAAGACCAGCGGGCTCATCAATTCTGCATACGACGGGACGTTTTCTGTGCTCAGTCTCCACACGTTTGTGTCTGGCAACTCGGGTGCCAATCTGACAAATGCTACGGTGTATCCCAGCGTCCGTTCTGCGTCCTCCAAGACAGTTGTACACGTTAGTGGATCCTAACAAGTGCTTTCATGCGGCTCTCCTGCGACTGCCGCCCTTCTGACCAACATCTCATCACTTTGTCAGCCGTACGACGCTACAAGTCATGCGGGGTCCGCCATGCGTGTCAGAAAGTGCGTCTTCCCGCGCTGCGCCTGCCTGTGGCTCGTGGGACAATTGCCCTGCCTCAATTTCACGTCCATAACACAACGATTCATTCGTACAAGTCGTCCCATTACCGCTGTTAAACAAGCACTACGATGTCAAAAAAATATGTGAGAGTGACTGTCCTGCCGGCTGCACGGCGCGCGAATCGTGTCTAGCCGCCAGGGCCTGCACCCGATGATGATTTTGGGCTCTAGCTCGCGGAGCTAGAGGTCAAGCTACAAAGCTCAGTCGAGATCGGTCCTGCCTCCGCTGTCTGCACCCTATGCCCGTGGCACGCTCACGCGCGCACTTTTCCGCGGACCGCGCGACGCGCGGCGTTCCTTCTCCTCGGCGGCCTGCTGCTCCGACAGCATCTCGGCCCACAATGGGTTTGGCGGGATGCGCCCGATGAGACCGTTGAATGTGTCCATCCACACCGTCTTGTCCTCGTTGTTGTCGGCGCTGAAGGTGATGCCCTCGCCGTCCGAAAACTTGAGCTGGAAGGAGAAAGCGCGTGACGAGAAGGGGTCGTAGTCGTCGTCGGCGTGCGCGCTCGGGGCATTTAGGTCAAGAACCCGTGTGGCAAGGCGCAGATCGATACTTGCAACCTCCTTGCGCGTCACCTCGTTGATCGCCAAGAGATGACCGCCGACCAGCCGGAACAGTCGGCGACGAGGTGCGCGGCAGTCGCCACCCAGCTGCGTCAGGACACCCTCATTGTACTCGTGTAGGTGCCACGCGTGGTGACGCAGACCGCGGAGCGTGTCCTCAATGCTGCCTGGGAGCTCCTCGGGGGCAAGTCCTGGGAGTGGTGGCAGACGGAGAATCTGAATGGTGATCTTCGCCACCTGCTGGCGTTGGCTAGTTCCTTCCGGCTTGAACATTGCAAACATGGGATAGCGAATCTCGAGGACCTTGGCCTCACACTGCTTGGCAATAGGCTTGAAGGCAATGTGGGTCTTGGCGATCGTGTTACCGCCCGTGTCAACGAGATACCGCGCCAGCGATTCGGGTGGGGGCCTGGGAGCCTGAGCTTGTGGCGGCGCCGCCTTGCGCATCGGAAGGGATGCAGGGATGGCGGACGATGTGGACTGCGAGAGCATTGACGGTGTGCTCTGCGTCCGCTGATGGCGGTTCTTCCTCGGCGAGGAAAAGAGCGAGCGGAAGCTGAAGCCACTGCGGTGGGATGAGAGCGAAACCGCCGGGCTCGTTGGCCGCGGGGGCTGTATTGGCTTTGGCGGCTCGAGACGAGACGTGGCGGTCGAAGCCATGGTCGCTGTGCTGGCTGCAAGGTTGGTCTTGCTCGCCGCAAGTGCAGACTTGTATTTTTCGCGCTCCTCTACAAGCTTCATGATGTGCGGATCACGCTTGATGTCAAGCGAGAGGCTGAACTCAAAGTTCTTGTGCTCCACAAGAGAGAACTCCTGGTTGATGTGCGCCCCCTCCTTGAGAACATTGTACGGCGTCCGGATGTAGTCGATACCGTTGTCCATCGTGATGCAGAAGTTGGTCGGGTCGACGGGGAGGGGAAGTTTGAGTGCCTCAATGCCGAGCACCTTTACAAAGATGGTGCCACTGGCCTTGCCCTCGGATGCCTCGCGAGCACGAGCAGCGCGTATCTCCTTGCTGTGCTCGTTCATGTCGGAGGGACGACGAACAGGGCGCCATGCCTTGCCAATCTCGAGGTTGCCGGCCGAAGTCTCGTCTATGTCGCCAGTGTAGGTCACACGCACGTTGCTCTTTGTGCGCACGCGGTAGCCGCGCTGGCTACCAATGTGCTCAATCTCATCGCGGACGTCGTTGAGAATAGAGTCTGTGTCCTTGCCAATACCCCCAAGCGTGAGACGGGGCGACCTGACCCTGCTGACCGCGGCGTCCGACACGCTCGCGCTGCGGCGACGGCTGCGGCGAGCTGCAGCGAGAGCCTTGGGGTCGTTGACGATTGAGCCCGCGACGGATGGGGGGACGTTCGGTGCATCCTCTTCCTCGGGCTCTTGGCCCTTTCGGAGAACGCGAGCAGGGGACACGACCTTGGTTGGGCTCTGGGGTAGATCCGATGGCGAGACGCACTCGTCATCCTTGCCGAGCTGGTTCATGATACGGTCCAGCGCCGACTTGGGCGACTCATTGCTGTTGCGGAGCTGTTGGAGAGCGGTAGAGGCGGTTGGGCTCGTGGGGGAACGAGCACCATCCAGCAGACTTTGCGACGAGGACTTGGGAATGCGGGGTGTGATGCGCAGCGGCGAAACATTCCGGCGACGAGGAGCATCTATCATCGACGGGCGGGGGCCGTCGAACAGTGATACTGGCCGGGAGAGGCCGCCGGCCGCGACACGTTGGTTGACAGTCTCACGAATCATCTCGCGGGAGATCCTTTGGCGTATACGAGTGGTTGTGCTCGCATCGTTGAACTCATCGCTGTTACCTCCAAACTCGGCAGCTATTATCGAAGTTTCCTCCTCGTACGGCGTGTCAGAGTCTGCAGACATCACAGAGGCGAGAGGCGAAGGCTGACGAGCGGGGGTTCCACTGCGCGTTGGTGTGTCAAGCGGCGACTGGTTCGACACTGGCGAGTGGCCGCGAGACGGAGAGTTCGCCGCGGAGCCGAAACGCGGCGTGGTTGGGGTCCCGCTCCGACTGGGAGTACCGTCGGAGGGCGAGGGCGCAGTGATAATAGTCACAGGCTTGGGGGTAGCACGAGTGGGCGTGGCAGGTGGCGATTGCTCCTCCTCCGATGGACCAAAGCCGAGGCCTTGGTCAAACTCGAGAGACGGAATACGTGGGCTGTCCTCACGCATCGACCGCCGAAGGGCAGGCGGCGGTGTGAGGGGCTCGTCGTCCGCGTCGTCAATCTGGTCGCGGCAATCGTCGACGTTTAGCTCACTAAGTTGCTGGGAGACTTCCTCGAGCTCGGGCGAGAGTGCGATTCGGGGTGCAATGTCCGAGACCCGCGCCTTAGGAACCGGCGGCAGGTCCTTGTCGCGGTTATTGCCCTCGTCCTCGGTCATGTCGTCCTCCGAGGCCATAGGAGTCATCAATGGCGAAGTTCCCTTAATGACAGGCAATGGCGTGGGGATGATGAGCGAGTTTCCTGTCTCTGCTTCCGAGTCCGTCTCGGACTCGTCGCCGCTGTGGGCAACAATCTGCACGGGGCTGGGTATCTCGATCGGCGCAGGCGGAGGCAGGGGGCGACGAGGCGTACTTTTGGTTGGCGTGTTGTTCTTGGAGGCGCGGAACTGCGCCATTCGCTTACTGGGACCGTCGTACTCTGGGGTGCCAGAGACACGGCGGCCTGGACCCATGCTACGGGCAGGAGAGGCAATGACGGCACCAAACACATCGCTTTCGAGCTCCTTGGGCTGGGTGACAGGCGAGTCCATGTCCGAGTCCGAAGCGGCATGCACGGGAGATGCCGAGCGCGGCATGGCACCAGGGAGGCCGAGACCGAGCTTCTGGGTCGCGAGCATACGAGCGGCCTGAACGCGCTCATGGTGAGAGGAGCGACCCAGGGGAACACCATTCTCGACGCGCTCGTGGTTGCCTACGAGGACGTCGGTAGCAGTCTGTATCGTAATGAAAGGGTCGTACAGCGAGCCTTCCTGGTGGGCATGGGGTCCGGGGGAGGACATGTGGTTGGGGCTTTGAGGAATCGCGGGCTGGGACGCGTCGGCGGTGCGAAGCATGCTGTGGTCGTCGCTGTGAGGCAAGTCTGGCTGCGTGGTGGGGGGCAGATGCGGGTTCACGATATGAACGTGCTGCGGCGACGGGGGTACAGGGAGAGTTTGCTTTTCCGCGATAGGAGTTGAGGCCATGGGGGTGTCGTCGCCATTCTCACCGGACTCGATGTACTGGGTGAACGACTCCATGGGGATCTCAAACTGAGAGTCGTCCTGGAATGCCTCTTCCTGCGAAGTCCCCTCGTAGAATCCGTCCTCGATGAGGCTGTCCATGAAATCAGCCGTCGCCGAGACGTCTCCAACAGGAATGTCACCGGAATCCATCGAGTCCATGGAGATGTCGCGGTCGTCGCGGACAACCTTGCCGACCCAATCGATGTTGCCCTCGTCGATCCACTCCTCATCGTCCCCGTCGTCTTGGGGAATGCTTGCCAGTGAGATGTCGCGGCTAGAGAGCTCGTACTCCTTGACATCTGGGACGGGCTCAAAGGTGACGGTCTTGCGACTCGGAAACTCGAAGTTTTGAGTAACGCCAACGCGCTTTGTGGAAGCCAAAGCCGACTTGGTGGGTGTCGGCCCTGAGGGCACGACCTCCTGCTTGAGGGGCGAGACCGCCATGGAGGCCGAGGCCACTCGGGAAGCTTGAGGAGACGACGACGGCGACATGGAGGCCCTTGCCGAGGTCAAGTGGGCGCTGGGGCTCACATGACGGCGGTTGCTGCCGCGACGACGCGGAGGCTCAGCCGGGGACTCAACATAACTCTCTTCGTCAAAATCCTCCGGGCGGTCGGAGAGGAACGGGGACTTGGTGACCCGCTCACCCTCAATCGTTGCACGGTACGCGAGAGACTTGCGAGGCATGCCTCGACGGGGAGCATCGTTCTCCTTGGAGCCTGAGGTCCGGCGAGGCTTCAGGTCTAGGTCGTCGTAGCGGTCGATCGAGGACGGGAAAGACACCTTGCGCTCGTTGGAAACTTTGCGGGTACCGCTGATCGCCGATCCCAAACCGATCGCGTTCTTGGGGGTGTTTGCGCTGCCGTATGCGAGTCTGGGAGTCTGCCCAAGTGCGCGGGTAGTGGAGCGACGTTCATGGATTACTTCACTGTCGGAAGAAAGTGCCACGCCGTTGGAAAGGGCACCCTCGCGGGTCTTGAGGTCCTTGAAGGGCGACTTTGCCACGAGCGAGTTGGTGGCCATGTGACGGTATGAGCTTGAAGTGCGGCGAGTGGTGCTGCTCCCCAGTCCATTAGGGCTCGTAGGAGCTACACTGCTGCTTATCGATCCGCCCGTGTGGTTGGGGAGTATGGGGCTCGTGGTGCCGCTCGTCGAAGTGCCGCAAGTCGAGTTGGATGAGTCCCGGTTCTTGTTGATGGTCAGCGGGGACCATCCCTTGGCGCTCGAATGCATAATGGTGTTGCGGGCCGCCGAGGCGATGCTGCTAGTCGAGTCGTGCAGCTTGAGACGGGCGCTCCGAGGGCTGCACGGACTGGTGGCCAAAGCGGATACTGATATCCGTGGGCTGTCTGGAGTCGCCATGGTGGCGACGAGAATGTGCTCCGTCGGTGTTGTTGTGGTCGCGGAAGTTGATGACTACTCGGACCTGCTTGTTGTTGTATCAGGTGTGTGTGTGTGTGTGTGTGTGTGTGTGTGTTTGGTAGATGAAGATACGGAACTTGTAGATGCAAAGATGAGAGTGGAGAGGAGATTGTTGTTGTTGTTGACAATGTTGACAATGTTTGATTGTTTGTTACTGTTTATGGAAAAGAGCGGAGTGGGAAGTGGAAAAGTGGGAATGGGGAGTGGGGGGGTCCAAGCAATGTTGTTTATGCCATAAGGGCCGCCTTCGATATCGCAATGTTTTGTCCAAACTTTGCTGGAACGTGTAAAGAGTGGAGCACCCAATGCGTCTGCAGGTGCGCAGGTGGTGGGTGTGGGTGGCTGTCCTCCGTGTCTGTCCTCTTGCGATGGCTGTACACTGCCAGAGAATGTGTTGTTGTTGTTTGTTTGGTGCATTTATTCATCCCTCATCCCACATCCATCCCATCCGACGTTGTTTGTCCCAAATGTGCAAAACTCAATTCGGGCCGCACAAGCGCGCGCGCACGCGCGCGCACGCGCTGTGATGGGCTCTACTTCAGGGTAAAACCGACAAAAAGAGCAAAATCAATAAAGAAAAGCCAGTCGCGTAAATATCGCCACAGGAGGGAAAACACCGGTAACCCCGCATTGAGGGATTTTCCGGAAGTGGGAATGAAGTGCAAGGTGGAGTCTGAAGTTGCACAGACGAGTTTGAGAGTGGAACCTTTACGTAAACTACCACGTGTCCGCCCCCCGGAATCGAGAATGACGAATGACGGAATGATGCCGGTGCAGCCCGGCCAGCCCAGGCCCCCAGAGTCACACACGCGCCTTCCCTCCAGAGTTCCAGACTGAGGCGCAGCTTGGCGCGGCAGAGTCTGGCTGGCTAGCTGGCCGCTGGCCGCTGGGGTGCGCATTCCGTTGCCACCGCCATCACTGAGCTCGTCGTTGTCATTGTCAGCATCCTCTTCAACATCGCCATTGCAGTTCTCGACGTACACAGGCACTCTCAAACTACAATTATTACACCACTGCCTCTGTTTCCCATTTGGTATATCCTTTTAGTCCATCTACTTCCGTTTCGGATCATCACACACATCATCACTTCCGCGCGCGTTTCCTGTTACGACATCCACGACACACGATAGATTGATATACACTCTTATCTTGCCTTCTCCTTCTTCTCTCCTTTCTTGCCATTGATATACGACCCGCACTTTACACGATGAACAATTCCCTTTTGGCCATCCAGGTGAGCTATTCCGTAGCGTGTGTAGCTGACATTTCCAGAGCCAGTACTGGGCAGTCCGCGACTACCTCTCTCCCGTACGTGTACCTGACTGCGCTGCGTACTCACCATCAGGTCCTCCGTGAAAGCAAATTCAAAGAACACGGCCGTATCACTCCTGGTGCGTCGGGGAAGAGCTTACTTGAGCTAACTGTTCAGAGGAGTTTGTTGCGGCAGGAGACTTTCTCACGTTCAAGTTCCCGGTGTGGCAATGGTGAGCAGCACATTAGAGCTAGCGTGACGCTTTCTGTTGGTCATCTCCGGATGATGGCTTCCTTGCGATTCACCTCTCGCGATTCGCCGACGCTGACAGAAAGGGAGAAGGGAGATGCCTCGCGGGCACGCGACTTTCTGCCACCCAACAAGCAGTACCTCATCACCAGAAATGGTACGTGGCCGGACACCGCCGATCATGTCCTGTCGCTATCTGCTAACATGGAACAGTTCCCTGTCTCCGCCGCGCGACTGCGATGAACTACACCGATGCAGATGAGGACGCGGAGAAGCTCCTTAGCTTCCTCGATGAAGCAGAGGAAGCCAAACCTGACGACGAATGGGTGGCAACCCATCATGGACGACGTAGGTGTTGGATGGGAGGAGGCTGGTCGACGATCATGTTGGGCGGATAAAACCCCCCCTTTCCGTCTTCATGGTGCTGACTTGTGCGCAGCAGAAACACGACCCGAAGCCATGTCTGAGATTCCCGATTCGCCCTCGCTCGCTGCCGCCGCCGAGGGACTGCATATTGGCGACGATGATGAGATTCCAGACATCGATGACATTCCCGACATGGACGAGGCTGCCGGGCTGGAGGAAGAGGAGGACGAGGCGGCTGTGCGCCCGACGTGAGTGGATCCGAGCGCGACCAGCACCACATTGTCCCTCCCTGTAAACTGAAACTGACGCCTCTAGCAACTCCTCCGCCAATCTGCTCCAGGTGCGCACGTACGATTGCTACATTTCGTACGACAAGCACTACCAGACTCCGCGCTTTTGGCTCTTCGGCTACGACGAGAACAAGCGACCTCTAACGACCAAGGAGATCTTCCAGGACGTCCCTGCGGACCATGCATTCAAGACAATGACCATGGAGGCGTTCCCGCACTCTGGCACACAGCTCGCATCCGTGCACCCGTGCAAGCACGCGAGCGTGATGAAGAAGTTTATCGACCGCATGGAGGCCGCGCAGGAGGAGGACTCGCGGTCGACGACCAACCCGGCTGGCAAGCGCCGCTGGCTGGGCGGCGTCATGCGCAAGGTGACTGGCGGCGACAAGGACAAGAAGGACGCGGCTGGCAAGGACGCGGCAGGCGAGGACGAGGAACCGAAGGGTCTGCAGGTCGACTTCTACCTCGTCATTTTCCTCAAGTTTATCGCAAGCATTGTGCCGACCATCGAGGTGGACAGCACGACTGCCATGTCGTTCTAAGCCGAGAGCCAAGGCCAGAGCGGCAGAGATTGATGACGGAGAAGTCGTAATACCTAGGTGCATGAACGGGTTGTACATGTCACGACTAACGAGGTCCGTTGGTTGGGTTGTGAACTAATCCAATTCTGTCTCCAATGTCGAGCTGTTGACTAATTCTAGGCGGAAAGCACGACCACAGCCTCAACTGGACGACACACACAATTACAGTCGACGACGTGACACCCTGGACTAATTCCAGAACCCTGCCAGCAAACCATTTCCAATGTATTCTCTGCGCCTGCCCCTGCAGACCTGGCGGCTATCAACCAGTTCGAGCCTCGTGAAAACCAAGTGACATACAACTAATCAATACCCCAAAAAGGTTTTACTACTGCGGCGCCAGCGCCAGCTGCTCAAGTGCGCGAATGGGCCAAGATGTGGTTCCTCAATCACGGGGATCAAAAAGGCTTGAGCAGCGCGTTTTTGAACAGCCGCACAACCCTGGGTTCACTCGTCTCGAGCGCCTTCCTCTGTAGGCGGAGGAGCTCGCGGAGTTCGGGGTCGGGGGGCTCGACGCCCTCCTCATGCGTGGAAAGCGGGGTCGCGAAGCGCACGCGCGCACCCTTGTTCGACATCGCCTTGGCAAGCAGCGTCGTCGGCCTTCCCCGCGTGTTCCCCGGCGACGACGCCAGCCCCGACAACGAAGATGGGGGCGCGTCCTCCCCATCCTGCAGGTTCTTGTCAAGTCCCAGCTCCTTGCCGCGCGGCACGGCGACATTTTCGATACCGGCCCCGCTGTCCCTGCGTGTGCGCGCGAGGCGTGCGTAAACCGCCGCGTTTGCGCGGATCGGCGCCGGGCGTACCCTGTTACTCCGTTTGACGCTCACGCTCTCCTTTACGCTCTTCCCGTCTCCGTGCTCGCCCTGTCCGCCGATTCCAGGGCTGGGGCTCAACCCCCGGATGGACACGGGGATCGGCGCCTCGTCCCGCGGCGTGACGGTGGCGGTGCCGAACGTGCCGATTGACCACGTCGATGCCGTCGCGTCCCGCATCGTAAGTGAGAGGCTGATCGGCGACGGGGATGGGGACGGCAGCGGCAACGGCTCGAGCAATAGCGGGTGAGAGGACGTGCTGCCCGCTGACAACTGCGGCAGGCCAGGGACGACCGTGTGCGTCGACGACTGCGAGACGTACCGGCTGGCAGACCGGGAGTCGTCGTACGAGATGTTGTTGCCGCGTAATGCGCTGAACCCGAGGTCCGGGCTGGCTGATGCGGCCTTCCCACGGATGGAATCGTTGTCATCTGTATCCGAGCTGTCGCCCCATTGGTGGTGCGGGTCCGGGAAGATGCAGCGGTGGTCACTCCGCCGGGCGGGATACGGATGCTGCGTGCTAGATCGCAGAGAGACCGTGTCCGACGGTCGACGGATGGAGTTTGCGTCCGTCGGCCGCGCGGGGTCAGATGTGGCCGTTATGACAGACTTGAGGGACTGGCGGTCGGCTATGGAAGTGCTCGGATTGTGGACGGGCCGGCGTGGTGGTGGTGGAAGCGGAGAGTGGACGGAAGCAGGTGACCGGGGCGCAGGGGACGGGCGCCACTCTTCCTCATGGACAGGGCAGGGATACTGGGCAAAGTACTGGTCACGGTGGGGCGGGATGTAGAGGTCCGCCAGGCGGGGCCGTGCGTCGAGGTGGAGCGGGGGTTCGGCTGTGATCCCGTGGGTGTGAGTGAGATGCGATGCGTCGGTGCGTGTCACGATAACGGGAGTCGATTCCGGACTTGTGGGACCCCGCGCCGGCGCGTGGCGGACGCGCAGACTCTGGGGGCTTGTCGGGCGAGACGGCCGGATACTGGCCATTGGGTCGTCCTCGGAGGAGCGTGGGGTCGGTAGGGATTCGGTCGACTCGGACATGCCCATTGGGGGGTGCATGTTGACGACGGAGACCACTGCAGAGCAGGAAGGAGCTAGGACGGGGGGCGGGTCCAGATAGTACAAAGTACGTTTGCGTCCCCGAGGGAATCCCCGTTTTGGTCGCGATGGCCCTTGTATTGAGTACATGTAGTCACTCGTGGTCCTGGCGATTAGCGCCACAATGGTGGCAACGGTTTGCGAGCACCGGAATCAGCACCCCGTCGAGAGAGGGTGAGGTGGTTGCCGAGGAGCGGTACAGATCCCACTTGGCTACGCTGTCCAGATCGTCGACGACCAAGACGGAAGGGTCTCGAGAACGAGGTCGGGGGTCGGAGAGTTGGACGTGGCGAAGGTGGGAGTGTGAATCAGGAATCGGAGTTCTTTGTACGTTCGATTCTTTCGCCTGCCTTCGGTTTGTTCGGCGCGCGAGAGGTGAATCCCTCGCCGTTGGTACTGTTGTCTTCGTTAGTCGTGCTGTCGCGCGTGTTGGAGGTGCCACGCGTTCATCCCAAGGCGATGGCAAAGTGGAAGTCTGGTAGTTTAAGTGAACTGGAGTGCGTCAGTGAGAGGTGTAATCTCTATCGGGAACCACGTTCTCACAAGACGGAACCGTTGGCCGGAGTAAAGGCGACCAGCAACTACAATACACTGCAGACCAGTACCGGCCCGCAGCCCGCAAACGAGACATTGAAGACGTAGCGACAGCAGAGTCAACAGCAGCCTGGAATGAGCTGAGGCAGCTGAATACAGGATCTAGGACTGTATGAATCACCCGCTACTCGAGCGCGCAACGTAACCTACAAACATGGTGCCCTGACCTGCGATGCGGCGAGGCACGGCGTCTTCTGAGGGCTGAGCGGCCCTGTCGCCTTTTTACCGCATGTCGGAACAGCTGTGGCCAGGCAGGTATTGAGCGGTGGAACAGTACAGAGTTCTGACATCGGCGGGCGATCCGGGATCCCAAGCGGACGGTCGCTGGAGTGCTGTGATAGTTTGGAGCTTTGTTCGGGGCTGCAGTATACGGAATGCGCAGGGTGACCAAAGCCCCAAGGTGAGAGTAATAACGCGGGCAGAGAGGTACAGCGCGCACAGATACACGCCCCCCGTGCGACATACGCAAAGCCGCTTCTACTGGGCTACTGGCATTCCTGTTGCCATTCATGTCTCTCGCATCGCACTGTTCTGGACCTTTATGAATTCTTTCTGGGATCTGGACAATTGGTTTCGTGTCCACACCATGGGCCAATAAAGAGGTTTGTGAGCTGGACGGGCCGCGGCGCGACCTACAGTACACGCCTTGAATACTTTGACATACCTAGGACGCGTGGAACGCCTGGTACCTAAATGCCCACATACGCATAAGTTGTGCAAGCTCGTAAAGATGAGACAGTGGTGACGGGCGGCGCACACAGGCCACAGGATCCGCTCGCACCCCGCAGGCACCATCGTGGGTTCTTGTGGGTTCTTATCATGGGCGGCAGGAAACCGATTCATTCAGCAGCGAAATCATGAATAGAGACGAGTGTGTCAGCATTCACTGGCCGCGTTGCACAATTCCGTGCAGTGTGAAGAGGTATTCGAGGGGTAAAGGGATCCAGCGGTTGCCGAAACGGAGCGATCTCGCTATGCATTTGGATCATTCTCCAGCTGCTTCTACATCTCTGGAGCCCAGTGCTCGGCTCTGTGTGCCGCGGCAAAGACGGCCCGTCGGAGAAGCAATTCCTCAAATTCCTCGTCCGGCCCAGGAATCTAGGGAGCCAGGAGGAAGCATGCAATGCGCGTGCCCGTCCCAGAACGGCCTCTACCGTAAGCCTGCTCGATAGTCAGAATCACAATTCTGGTCACTAATCATGCTCACGATGGCTGGCATGCGGCATCCGAAGCGGTTAGAAATGGCTACGTTCCCCGGCCAGGGAGACTCGTGTATCCTCCCTCTATACCGTCTTCGTTCTTCCTTGTCTGGTTCATAAGCTGCGGGATATCTGGTGTACCTCCCTCTCTGAACAGGCAAAAGGCGACCTTGTGTTTTGTGTACAGTAGCTTCTGGGCACGGCAAGCCGCTTGCGTGGGAGGCGTGTGGTTACTCAAATCTGGGCGCCACATCTACCGTTCTTGTTATACCTGGGCCGCGACCACAGCCACGTCCTACATACTGTACCCTGTTACCAACACCCATTGCTCTCAAGACTTCATGTTCCCGGGTACGAGCCAGTTAAACCCACCCTGTAGTCGGGAACAGGACAATAAAACAGACTTGAACAACACGACCCCGTCCCCCCTCCCCGCAGGTTCCGGCACCCTCAGCTATCCCGCAATCCGCCTGCTGGCTTTCTATTGTTTCCGTTTTACATCAGTGCTGAGGCGGGTCGGTCTGCGCAGAGTTACTTCAACTTTCGACCAAACATAGAGTGGATGGGGTACCAGTTCGTTCCTTGCTCTGCTGGTTGTCGATAGGGCCGGACAGCGGTCGTAGTCCAAATACAGTAGGCTGGTGGCTGCCTCCTCTCTCCTCCCTCGTTCGCATCCTGCTGGCCCTCATCCACTCGACGGGACACTGAGACGCGTCGAGTGCTCAGCACGCCGCGCAGTTGTCGAGCGCCACACCGTCGCACTCCGCGCTGCGCGCCACATCTACGCAGGCGCCGATCAGATCATCAGGCAGCAAACTAGATGACACCAGATGAAGGTGAAGGGCAGCCCACATCAGACTATCATTACAGCATCTTGATCATGTTCTCGAAAAACAGTACATCCTTGGGTGTTGAATGAGCGCAGAGCAATCACTAGTACATCGCTCACATGGCCGCGTTGTGCTTACATCGGGGAGTCAGCCATGGTTATGGTTAATAGTCAATGATCGCACGAGTTTGGAACCTTAACACTTGTTTCACAGCCCCATGTGACTAGTAAAGTCGCGATTGGTGGCTACCGGGACAGTTCCAGTACCCCAAGAGGGCCACTTGTACCCAGAGAACTGGCACTCGCCGTGCGAATCGAGGACCTGCTATACCTGCATACTGGGTGCAACGCGTGAAGATCGAGAGGCTCAAGATGCCAAGACGAACACCCTTTGTGTGCTGCCTAGTGGCCTGGACTCGTGGGTCACCGCTTACAGGGTTCACCTGGGATCTCAGAGCGCTAACGGTGCGGCTGTACTGCCATCATGTGAGATGAACTCTTCTTAGCTACGCTGTTCGATAGGGCTCAGAGCTCGGTGGCGAGATCATTGCTCGGCGTGAATCCGTGGCCGGTGGCATCTCATGTGCCTCTGAGGGCACCGAGGGCGCCGAGGGGTGATTGGGTTTGCTGCGTTCACTGATCACTGAGCACTGCACCCGCCACGGTCACTTCGCCGTCGCCGAGAGATCTCGCGCGCCGAGATCATGCAGCGCCTGGGGATCAGAACGCAGCTCGGCGGTCAAGAGCATAGCTGGCTAGCACGGTGGGCTTGTTACTTGTTGGCGCCCGAGATGGCCGAGATTCAGATGCGAAACACTGTTGTTGGGGGGGGCAGACCTTACCCGGGCACAGGTCCGCCTTGTGTGACCGCTGTGCATACTCGATCTCACTTTGCACCGCTCTGCCGCCAAGACGTTTCTGGTAGGCTGGCCAGCACCGGTGCGCGATGCATAGGCACCGCTAGGCTGCGGGAGAACTAACCGTTCTGCATCAAGCATACACCTGACGTGTGATGCCTGCGGACTCATGTTCGTCGCCTTTGTCACATAATGAAACTGCAATCGGACGCGTTTCACACACGCACACTGTGTGCCATGGACAGATCGAGAACGACCCTTTGGCGGCGTCAAGTGTCCACCACCTGTTTGATATATAAACACCACCGCGCCGCGCATGTTCCTATCCCCATCATCTTCTACAACAACTCGGAGCCCGGCGCTTCGTCCCCACCTTTCTTTCATTTCGTTCATTCATTCTTTCAACGTTCGACACGTTTTACAGTACTTGACGTACTCACCCCCCACCCCCCATTTCTTGCCTCCACGCTCACGATGCTCACCAAGACCGTCCTCATCTCACTGATGCTCCTGCTGGCAGGAGTCACTGACGCCGCGCCCGCGCAGGCGCCCAACGGCCAGCTCACCCGGCGATGCGTCAAGAAGGCTCCGGCCGGAAACCCCAGCCCTGCCCCCGTCCCTACCCCCGTCAACGCCCAGCCAGTCCAGCCGCAGCAATCCGCGCCTGCTCAGGCTGCGCCGAAGCCCCCGGCCAACAACAACGCCCCGCCCGCTAACAACGCGCCGAAGCCAACCAACAACGCCCCCCCCTCCCCGGACGCGGCCAAGAAGGAGGAGCCTAAGAAGATGGACCCCCCGAAGGATGGAGGCCACATCAAGGACGAGTTCCGCGGAATGGCTCTGGCCGGCAATCAGAATCCACCCAACGGCGGGAAACAGGCGCCGGCTCCCGGTGGGGCAGCTGGGACCAACTTTAAGCGTGGCTTCTCGTTCCCCGCGCAGGAGCAGGACGCGGCGCCGCTAAAGCAGTTCTTTGAGAACGGCTCCAAGCTCTCGTGGCACTACAACTGGTCCAAGGACTACAAGTGGATGAAGAACTCCGAGGGCATCGGCGGCCAGTTCCTCCCGATGGTGTGGGGACCCAACTCGCTGTACGAGGGCACCAACGAGGGCGCGGACCCGAAGACGCTGTTCCCGAAAGACGCCAAGCTTATCATGGGCTTCAACGAGCCAGACAACCATGACCCCAAGACTGGGTCGGGTATGGAGGTTGGGCGCGCCGTCGAGCTCTGGAAGAAGATGTTCGACGCAGGCCGTGCAGGCAACCCCAACGTCGAATTTGCGTCACCGGGCATGATGAACGACAAGAACTGGCTGCGGCAGTTCTTCGAAGGCATCTGTCCCGGCGGGATCAAGGGGTGCAACTACGCGCCGCAGTATCTGGCGGTACACGACTATGTCCCCGACGCGCAGACATTCATCAAGAACATTGAGGGGTGGCGCAAAGACTTCCCGGACCTGCCAATGATCGTCACCGAGTTTGCCTGCGCCAACTTTGGCCAGGGCGAGCAGCCCGACGACGCCAAGGTCAACGCGTACATGGACGAGGTCATCCCGTGGCTCGACAAGACAGAGTACATCTACCGCTACGCGTGGTTCACGGCCACTCGCGACCCGAAGAAGATGTACGGCGTGTCGAAACCCAACAGTCTCCTCAACGAGCAAGGCCAGATTACCGACCTCGGGAAGAAGTACATGAGCATGTAGCCGGAAACAGCAGCACCATTACCGTAGACGACATAGAGAGTGCATCATGCATCATGTACGCTAATACAGTGTAATCTATAGCACACAAAGATGAGGCAGCAAGCACAGCTTTGGGTCTAGGGATGAGGCCGCACGGCTGTGCCAGAAGATCGAGATGCGAGTTGTGAGGCAGTGAGGGGTACCCAAGCTTCCTCCCATCGGTGCCAAGAACCGTCCTCCGCGACCGCACCGTCCCGGCATATCGCATGCCCCGGCCACGGTCATGCACCTCGGTCACGCCCCATGGTCACCATCCGAATACCATCGCTCTGGGCGACCCGCGTGGTCACGGCATGCAGTCGCCACGCACCTCGGCGCAGTATATAAGTCCCACCCACACGCTAATGTCAGTAGTCTCGTTCATAGCCTCCATCTCCCCACTATCGCACAGCGGGCTCACCGCTGTGCGTTCTGATACGTCTGTCTGATTATCGCTGTCACGGATCAACAAATCTACTCTAGCGGCGGCCACCGCCGCTTTTGTCGCACCCCTGCCGATCTGCCGATCTGTCGATCACCCAAACTACCCTTTTTCCTTTTCCACTGTTTTGCCCTTGTGGATCCCTTTTAGAGGATCGGCCAAGATCGGCGCGATCAGCGCTGATAAGCATACGCCCTTTGGAGGATCGGCAGGCCATGATCGGCGACGGGGATCCTCGGGAGGCCAAGTGGATTCTAGAGTCGAGATTGCGGGTGGATCCATCATAGCCATTGTTCCAATCTTGTCCTTCCCGCGGAACGGTCCAACCGCGACAAGTCATCAAAACGTTAGCCATTGGGCAGTCAGCGTCAGTGTCAGTCGCCAGCACCGCAGCCAAAGTAGAGATAGAAAACCTTTACATCCTCTTCTGACCTAGACACTGAGACGAAACAACCTACTCTACCGAACCCCCTATGAAAACCCGGAGACTGACCGTAGACTGCTGTAGTGCGCTATTTTGTCCTAAAGTTTTGTCGACAACTGAACCACAGGACCTAGATTTACTTCCAGAGGTCGAGGACGGCACGGCCGACGAGCTGGCCCTTGACCATGCGGTCGTAGATGTTCTCGAGCTTGTCGAAGGGCTCGACCTGGATGGGGCAGGTGACGTGGCCGTCGGCGACGATCTGGAGGGCCTCGTTGGCGTCGAGGCGGTTGCCGACGTACGACGAGGTGAGGGTCTTGTTGTGGAGGACCGTGAAGAAGACGTCGGCCTTGACGAATGCGCCGGCGGGGGGAAGACCGACAGCGACGACGGTGCCAGCAGGGCGGATGTACTCCATGGCAATCTCGTAAGCCTCGGGCTTGGGCGAGGTGATGATGGCGGCGTGGGGGCCGAGTCCGTCGGGGGTAGCCTTCTTGACGGCGGCGACAATGTCGTCAACCTCCTTGAAGTCGATAAAGGCGGCGGCGCCGTACTTCTCGCAAAGCTTCTTCTTCTCCTCACCCGAGTCGATGGCAATGGTCTGGAGACCCATGTAGCGGGCGTACTGGAGGGCGAGCGAGCCAAGACCACCACCGGCACCGGGGATGCAGACAATCTGGCCGGGGCGAGTGCGCGAGTTCTTGAGGGCCTTGTAGACGGTCACACCGGCGCAGAGAATAGGGGCAGCCTCGGCCATGTCGAGGTTGTCGGGGATCCTGGTGAGCTGCGAGGTGTAGGCCGGGCAGCTGGGGTGACGTCAGCGGCTGCATACAATGAAAGACGGTGATATGAGGCACATGAGACACCCTCGAGGGTATCCTGAGGCGCTGAGGGGTGTCGCTGCACATTCTCATTGTGCCGAGTTATTCTGTACTCACTACTGCATGAAAGAGCCCTGGGCGTTGATGCCGGAGCACTTGGCCTCGAGACAGAGGGGCTCGTTGCCGGCAAGGCAGAAGTCGCACTGGTTGCACGAGGTGGCGATCCACTTGATGCCGACGCGGTCACCGACCTTGAACTTGGAGGTGGGGTCGTTCATGGCGACAATGACACCAGAGCCCTCGTGGCCGGCAATGCAGGGGCGCTCGGGGTGAACGGGCCACTCGTCCTTGATGACGTGAAGGTCGGTCTGAATCGTGAGCTGGAGAACAGAAGAACAGCTGGCGAGCGACTTACGTGGCAGACACCCGAGTAGAGGACCTTGACGAGGGCACGACCGGCCTCGAGCTCGTCGGGCTGGACGACGGGGATGTCCTTGATCTTGAAGCCCGACTTGTCGTCCGAGACGGCGGCACGCTGGGTCTTGGGGATCTGCTCCTTGGCGGTCATTGTGATGGCTGTGTGGTGTGTTGGTGGGGGTGTGTAGGAGAGAGAGTAGAGAGACGAGGCTGTTGGTTGTGGTTTGGAAGAGACTCGACGCCGGCCCTCTTTATAGCTTTCTGGAGTGAGCCCCATTGTACTGGGAAGATCTCGTCGGCATGATACACAGCACTGGTGGCGCTTGCCCCACATCCCCAACTTCCGAACTCTATTGACCACGCCCCGCGATAAGGAGGAGAGCTGTAATTCTTTGCCTGGGCGCTGGCTGTGTGCGAAACAGCACTGAATCACTGCGCACTGTGGTTGGGCCAGAGTCAGAGTCAAAGCGCCAGAGCCGCCTCCGGGGCCCTTCCACAGCCGCCTCGATACAGCCTCTCGGGGCTCTTGGTGACAGCGACTGACCATCAATCAAGTGTCGTGTGCGCGTGCCTTGTTCCTCAGCTACGCTTGCCGCGTTGCCCGAGAACTACCGAGTGCATGTGTCTCTCGGGGACAGCATCGGGGCCTCGGGCGTCGGTGCGTCTCCATCTCGGAAGGGACACCGGCTCTCGTATGTGTCGCTGATGCCGCGGCAAATCAGATTGCGAGCCTGATAGCCGGGACATGAGATGATGGAACCCGAGACCCGGAAGCAGGCCCCGCAAAGTGGAGCGCTGTGTAGCACGCATAGAGGTTGATGGAGAAGGGAGGCCCCGGGCTTGGCATTGCTTCGTGTTAACGGCCCGTAGGGTGAGATTACGACCCAGGAGGCGAGTGGCCTGGGGGAGGCGAGTGGCCTTGGGGGAGGCAATCCCGAGAGGCGCTCGCGGTAGGTGATCTCCCCCATGTCGGCATCTAGAACCACTTTGGATCGTAGTCCTGAAGCGATGGGATCAATGGAAGAAACGGCCTTGGGCCCCGGACCCCCCCCCCCCCCCTCGAACAACGTCCGCCTCCCGCCCCCAGACGATGTGCAGCGTCTCGGGTGAAGTTAGGGTTGCTCAGACAGTGAGGCTCCCGACTCCCAGCTCCAGCACCAGCTCGAGAGAGTGCACGGCGCCTGCGGTCCTCTGCTACTGTCTCTCCCCCCACCCTTGCATCTCGTCACAGAGTTTTCCCCCCCCCCCCCCCCCCYCCCCCCCTCTCTTTTCTTTCGAACATGAGATGCCGCGAGTTTATCCCGAGATTATTCATACACCCATGGCAATTACAGATCTCCTCACACGTGACATCGGCTATCAGCCACTACCGGGGACATCCAGGCTGATGCAGAGAGATGTTTCGATGGTGCTCCGAGATTGCTTTTTTCTTGTGGGGATGTGAACCAACTGGAAATAGGCAACATCCGTAACCAGCAACGCAACTTCATAGGCAACCAAACACGATCAGAGGATCAGGATCAATGTTGATGCAGGCAGACATCGAGATTCAGGGGCAGCCGCCCTCACAGCAACAACCAATCACGCTCCGCTGTCGCGCACTACGGCCCCTCGGGTCCGAGCCCCCCGAGCAAACGTACTCAAGTAGCAGTGTTTAGCGCCCGATCACTTGCGGCGCTCGCGCACTCCACCGCCCCGTTCTCGCCATGGGCTCAACCGCCAGCCCCATGCCCCCTCGGATGCTCGGAACAACGCCCCGTGTGTAGTAAAGAGCAGGGGAGTGGGGGATGGGGATGCAGGGCCCTAAAGTGTGGACGCAAGTGATCTGCGACGCCGTTGGCATTCATCGTGATCCCGCAGCTGTCGCCGACGGCTCGTTCATGATCGTTCACTGGTCATCACAATGTACTCCCTCACCTCCACATGGCTGGATCTGGATTCCAGCGCATCATTCGGAGTCGCGAGTTGCGCGTTCAATTCCTACTGGACCATACTGAGCAGAGGCCGGGCGATGGAACACGAATAGCAGCAGGTAGTCACCACTACGTGTCCCCAGACGAGGACAAAGACAAACGTGCACACAGACCGCAGCACACTGGGGGTGGAGCGCGAGTGCACTCCTAGTCTGTGCTCCTGCGAGTTGCCATTGTCTCTCGCCTTGGTGGCTGGTGTTCACCCCCGAGCTCATCCACCCAGCGATTGAGTCCACGCAGCGATTCAGTGCTCAACCTTGCAACACATTGTCCTCAGTCTCGCATCCCATCAAATGGCCGGCGGCCAAGCCGATATACCTTCAGTCGCACGCCTGTTCCCAGCTTCCAAGCGTACGGTGCCATGGCACTGATCGAGGCGGAACCGCCTTCCGACGCTCGCTTAGCCCTCGCTGCCTCCGGCCCGTCGTTCCGGCAGCGCAGCATGCATGGAGAGCAAGTATACGAGTAGTACAGCACCTCGCCGCAAGCACTTCCGCAGCTCAGGACACACCGGAGTGATGCGGAACGCGAATCGGCAACCAAGCTCGACGGCGATTGGAGAAAACCTTGTTCACCCTGTTCCTGTTGCGCTCGCTTGCGATCTGGGTGGGGGAGAGCGAGCAGGGAGGCAGTAGTGTGCTTGATTGTTACATCAAGGCATCGGAAGTCAGCTGATGCGTCCCAGCGATCCGGCTACATGCATCCGAGCAGCATCACATCTGCCGCAACTCAAACCGGAACACACAAGCTCGTGGAGTCGTAAGACGATGGATCGTAACGATGCACATCACGGCCATTCGCCGGTGCCTTGGCGAGCTGAGCGAGGCTGCAGATCAAGCTTGATCTTTATCGCATCAAGATCAGAAAAGTTGGGGAGGTGGGGGCCCGTCGAGCCCCGCACCCCCACTTCGTCTTCCCATCTCTATCACAATAGCATAGCATAGCATGGCAAAGCATAGCATAGCGCACAGCGCACAGTGTGCACGACCCGTGTGACAATGAACACCGCGCACGGCGCGCCCGACAGCGGGGTACACGCCCCGCGCACCGTCTCCTCCAACACGGCGCACAGCGACCCCGGGTCGGCCAGCGGGAGCCTCGTTTGGGAGCTCGTGAGCTTGTGAGTCCATTGTTCGTGCGATTGTCGTACGTACCGTGCGCGGTACACGCCATGGAGTAGCCCATGCGGCTGCCTTTGATTCTTGCGCGCGTGTGGTGCATTGCTGGTGGCTGTGTGCCAGTGCCGAACGTTGGCGTCTTATCATCGCAATGGCGGCGGTGACCGCCGCCATGGCGCATCTGATAGCGATAAAGAAAAAGTCGACACGCGTTGGGCATCTTGCATCGGGATGTTCAGTTCGGGGCACTGATACGCAGCTTAAACGGACGGCACCGATGCGGGTACGCGAGACGTGGTCCCCTCCCAACCGCCCGCTGGTGTTGGCAACGTCAGACACTCATCGGTCCGACTTCCCACGGTGGCGGCTGGGTCTTGCCATCTCTGGCGCGACGACGACGACGCCGCCGACTCCTTCAGACGCCTTTGACTGCCTTCCCGGGATCCCGCTCTCGACTCGTCGACCCATGCCCAAGCCTCGTCGTCGGCGGTTTGATCAGAAGAGCCGGCACGGTGCCGCGTCGAGATTGCGTCAGTGCAAAGGCGTGATACCAGCTGCCGATTAGATACGGCAGCAGGCCATGCCTGAGCGACAAAGGCCGGCGACTCCCTCCTTCCCTAGCTGATGCCCTCTCCCTCCCCCCCTGCCCCTTCACATGAGGCGGCCAACAAGATCTCGGAGCCGCAGCTGGCAACAATGCGGAACACTGATGTTCTCATCAGCTTTGCGGGGAGGGCTTGGAGATGAGGCCACACTTGCTGCTGCGACAAGAGGGAGGTGGTTGGTGTGGTGGGGTCGACGTCCACCGTACCGAGCCCCCGTTCGGGAGGAATCTCGCACACCTCACCTCAGCATCGTGCTCCCCATCAACCTTGGATGGAATACTGAGGAAAACCACCCGCGCGGGTGTACCCTCGCCATCGACCTTGTCGTGGAGTTCCGCGCCGGCGAGCCCGTGCGGAACCCTGTTGTGTGAGAAGCCAAGGCGCCGTCCTCGGCACTACATCCAGACGTGAGTGGGCTCGCCCTTCTGTCACAAGCTTACTCCCTCCAGCTCTCTTACGCCCTGGTTCCCCGAACCCATGTTCGCGCTCCGTGGTACGTCGAGACCTGCATGTACGTCCGCGACCGACCAGGCTCTCGTGGAGGTGGTGCATACGCGTGGACCCCCCCTGCGCCCCTGGGAGGACTAGTAACCAATGGTCGTTCTCGATAACGCACGCCCGGCAGTGCTGGGTAGATACGACATTCAGTTACGCGGCTCCCAAACTCGTCAAGCTCGTCCCTGTTGCCCATCTCACCAAGCACACACACGCCACGTTCGGTCTGGGAGTCAGTTTTACTTGAGAGGATGTGCATTCACTCGTCAATCTCCGCGACTCTAGACCAATACCCTGCTGTGCCGCATGAGGTCGTGGTTCTGAGGTTCAATTCAACGACGTCATGGCAGAAGGGGTGAGTGGGTACGGTCCTGTTCATCCCTCGAACGATCTATGCGTCCTGCATACCCAAGATGCCCGATGGCCTGCACGGAAATTCCTGAATTTCAGCAGCCCAACAACCCGATAGAGAGAGGGCATGTCTCACTCGTCGTGCGGCATGCGGGACTCTCGCTCCCACGCCACGGCATGCGGACGTGCAGAAGCACAATTGGGACATGGGACAGGTGGCACTCAATTGGACACGGTATGTCGTAGCTTTGATCACGAAGAGCAGCATCGGGCGCGGTCGCTGTTCACTGGTGGCGAATGGCCGTGACTGCGGTGCCGGATGATGGCCTCACCTTGCGGTTCTTCGGTGGCCACTGTGGCCGGAGCGAGTTGTTACGTTGCGGGCCACACAGGCCGGTTCAGTTCAATCAGTGCAGTGCGGTGCCGGAGCCATGGAACATCCAATGACGCGCGGCGAGTCCGGTATCCCCATATAGTGAGAGATGAGCTCCTGTCTATATCATCAGTACTGTCCCCATGTGATATCTCATGACATGACCATGTACATGCTGCCGACCGATGACACCCAATGCCCCAATGCACTAGTTGACCCCAAAGTCCATCTCAAAGTGCGCGTGGATACGCTCCTTGGCGCGGTCGTCGCCCTCCTTGGTGTGCACGTACAGGCCCTTGCCCGACTTGGCGCCGAGCTCGCCCTTCTCGACGCGAGAGGTAATCGCCGCCGGCGGCGTGGTATCATTTGCGAGGAGGGGGAACAGCTGCGTCGTCACCGCTTTCCAGATATCCAGCCCGCCGAGGTCCGTAACCATCATCGGGCCGGCTGCGGCCCAGCGCGCCCCGAGCCCGGCGCGCACGACCATGTCAATGTCTTCGAATGTCGCGACGCCCTCGGCGACGAGCGAAAACGCCTCGCGGAGAAGCGCGGCCTGCAGGCGGTTCGCGACGAAGCCGGGCACCTCGCGGGCGAGGACGACGGGCAGCTTCCCCGCGGTGCGGAGAACAGTGTCGAGCTTCTCCAGCACGTCGGGCGCGGTCGCAGGGCAGGGGACAAGCTCGACTAGGGGCACAATGCGCGGCGGGTTGAAGAAGTGCGCGACGGCAAAGCGCGAGGGGTCGGTAACGCCCTCTGCGAGCGCGGTGGGAGGGAGGGAGGATGTGTTGCTCGCGATAATTGCCGTGGGGTTGAGACGCGACACCTCGGCGTAGACTGCGTGCTTTTCGGCCAGGTCCTCGGCGATCGCCTCAAACACGATATCGACGCCTGTGATGGTCGGCGCGAGGTCGCCGTACGCCGCGAGCAGGCCCGTGCCGACGGGTTCAGAGGAGGCAGCGACGCCCGCGGCGACGGCGGGGATCTTGTCCCACAGGTTCACGTCGTGGCCCGCGTCGGCAAGGAGCGTCGCGATGCCGGAGCCCATCTGCCCGGCGCCGAGAACGGCGATGCGGAGATGTTCGGGAGCCATGGTGAATTGGAAGAATGGAGAGATGGAGCTCGCGGAGAAGTCGCATTTATGTTGTTGTCCTGGTCCGTAGGTTCGCACGCCACGCAATACGTCATGGGAGACTGAGCGTCCGTTAGTGAACCCCCCGAGACACACTCGAGTTCACGGTCCAAGTAGTAGCTCTTCATCATCATGACAGGACAACAGCCATCACTACATCTTGCCTTTCATCTCTCACCTTCAAGCTGCTCAATTCTCGGATGCGCGACTCTTTTATTTACCCAAAAACAGAATATCATATCATAAAACACTTATAAACTTATCATACCGATCCAGGACTCGGCACTGTACTAACACATCTATCCCATGTAGATCTACACCTTGTCGACCTTCTCGACCACCATGACGTCGCCGTCGAGCTTGGTGTCCGACCCGGCGACCGAGTTGCGGTCAATGTCCTCGACGACATCGACATTGGCGCTGCGCGCGAACACGGTGACCTGGCGCCCGGTGCTGTTCCAGACCCAGAATGCCCAGACGCAAATGTACAAGAAGCAGGGCACGACGAGGAAGAAGGACACACGGGTGTTCCACTTGTCTGCGATGGCGGCCTGGGCGGGAGGGAAGACGGCGCCGCCCGAGACGCCCATCACGACCAGCGCACTTGCGCGGCGCGTGTTGTGGCCCAATCCAGAGGTGGCGAGCACGAAAATGGTCGGGTACATGATACTCTCAAACCACATGATGAGCATGATCATGGCGACACCGCCGGTGCCGTGGAGCGTGGCGATGAGGACACCAATGACGACACAGATGGCCGAGTAGATGAAGAGGAGCACGGGCGCGGTGAAGACGGAGAGGAGGGCGGCGCCGAAGAACCGGCCGACAGTGAAGAGAATGAGGGCGTACGAGAGGAGCTCGGAGCCGCGCGCGTCGTTGATGCCAGCGTTCTGGTGCGTGTAGTTGAGGAAGAGGGCGCCAATGGTGACCTGTGCGCCGACGTACATGAACTGCGCAAGGGCACCGGTAAGGGCACGCGTCTCCTTCCACAGCGGCTTGGCCGGGGCGTGAGAAGGTGCCTGGTCCTCAAGCGCGTCCTCGGACACCTCGGGGAGCTTGGTGAAGATGAAGGCAAGAGCCAGGAGTACGCCCATGCCCGAGACGGCGAGGTAGACCCACTGCACGTTTGTGAGGTCGGTCGAGTTTGCGTCGGCGAAGAAGTACTTTGAGGCGATGAGGGGACCGCAGAAGCTTGCGACACCGTTGAACGCCTGGGAGAACTGGAGACGGAAGCTCGCGACGCGCGTCGGCGGCATGACTGTCACGTAGGAGTTTGCGGCGATTTCGAGGGACGCAAGGCCGCAAGCAATGATACCGGTGCACACGACGAAGCCGCCGAAAATTGCCTTGTTGTTCGCGTTCGCCTTCATCGACATCCTGGCGACAGGCCAGAAGAGGATAGCGCCGAGAGAGTAGAGCGCGAGGCCCATGAGAATCGTCGTCTTGTATCCCCGCCGGCGGAGGACCTCACCCGCCACGGGCGAGAACGCAAAGTAACCGATACCGAAGTAGGCGGCCTGGAGACCAGTGGACTCTGCGATCGTCACATGCAGGACGTGCTGGACCTTCTTGTTGAGCACATCGAGGAGACCGTAGGCGAAGCCCCAGAGGAAGAACAGCGAGGTAACGAGGATGAACGCCCACACTGTGTAGCGTCAGCGCAGCTCGAGATAGAGAAAGTGGGGTGGCGGTGCCACACCTTGTAGGTTGTGGCAAGCGGCCCATGCTCAAGGCGTCCAGATTAGGGCTATGACTCACAGTACTGGCGCGGGAAAAGACCAGTCTTGAACGGGTTGCCCGAGAGGGGCTCAGCGGATCCACCGGCCATGGTGTATGAGACAGTGGAGAAAAACGGCCGAGGTCGGAAAGTGCGATCAGAAAGATCAGGTGAAGACGCGGTGGTCGGGATGGGTTGAGATCGCGGTCGTGGGTCGCGTTTGTGACTGGTCAAAAACTTGAGCTTAGATATTCAGGACTCGTCGAAGTGCGGGGTGTGGGGAACAACAACCCATTCTTTCTTCTGTCTTCTTATATCCCCCCGGGGCTCAACGATCTACATCTACATCCCAGAGTTCCTCCTCTTCTGAACTTTACTGACCGCGACAATTGGTCTCGCGACGTTGTGCCGTGGAAAGAGACCGAGATCGACACTGACCGGACCGGCGGCACCGACCGCTGGCGGGGCCACTACTCACAGTGGGGCACAGGCACGCTAGCGCGCGCTAGCATCGGAGCGCATGAGTTAAGAGTACGCGTTCTGCACGCGCACGCTTATCCCGCGGCTGCTGGCGCTATTGGCTGAGGCTGGTGTGGAGCGTGGTTTGGCAGATTTGCAGATCACGGCGCTCACGGCTCTGGTCAACTCACTTCAGTTCAGTTCCAGGGCCAAGCACGGGTGGGTCGTAAGCGGCTACAGACGGTAGGCAAGCTCACATACAGCTGACAGGCAGCTGACAGCGGTGTGCGGGCGCGCAGGCACCGGCTGGCCACGGGGGCGGGAAACACAATTGGAATACGAGTAGGAATGCCAGGCACGGCCCCCACCCGAGAGATTGTGACGACATCTGGCATCGTACGGGCTCGGTGGCCCGCCGACATCGACCGGGGACCCACCGAGAAGACCCACCGATGCCACCGAGCGGACCAGAGTCCAGAACTGCCGTTCCTTGCCCTGTAGATCATATCACATGCCTGCAGTAGTTGAATGCCTGCATGCCGTAGCGTTCTCAGCACTTTGGCATTCCGCTCGACGGCAACCTCGCTTGCGATAGCCGCGGCAGGGTGGACGCCGAGATCGGCGTCTTGTCTCCATTCTTACAGGATGACCGACACAAGGGCCGGCGGTAAGCAATGGGAATGGACGGTGGGAGTGATACTCCGAGGGCGTGGGGGGCTAAGGAAGCCGATGCCGATGTCGGTGTAGAGTCGGACGCGCTGGCGCCTCAACCGTGGCGAGCCGTTGTCTGTCGCACGATGACATCTGCGGCGTGCACCACCACACTGCAAACTTGGCTGGAACGCAAGCACGTTATCGCCCCAACCGCTCTGAACTGGGGAATGCGGTCTCGACTGTCCGACGAGCCGCAGAGGAGTCCCGCATCCCGACTGCTCGTGGAGACTCCGAGTACGGAGCTTTCCTGGGATCGACACTTGGGAGTTGAATCATCTCAGGGCGGTAGTCTGACGTGGGGCATGGAAGAATGGCTGGACCGTGTTCAGACTCGTCGCAATGTCGTTCCGAGATCCTATCAGGAACAGTTGCACGACGGTCTGGTGCATCTGATGTAGCCATGGGAGCCCCCAACCTCCACTCCGAACTGTATCGTCGCTCAGCATTCGCCCCCCGGGGGGGGGGGGGGGGGGGGGGGGGGGGGGGACTCCACCCGCTGCACCATTCACAATGTGCCACCGAGAAGAATGCTCAGACGCGGACTGCTTTGTTCATTTTTTCTCAAGTTAGGCGGCCACCGCCTCACGAGCTCGAGATAGCAAACATGCCATTGGTTCCACTGCAGAAGACGACGGTGACTGTTGTGGCAGCCTCAAGGGTAGCCGATTTCAGATGAGAGCCCGCAAAATACAATGACTCGGGCAGCAGGCGCCGAGGCACGAAATGAAATCAACGGTGGTCACAGGACGCGCCCGAAAGCAAAGAAAAATTAGGTGTGAGTCTGAAGAACCCCGAACCAATGCTGTGGACGCGCTTCGGACCCCTGTAGATTTGTAACATAGCTTTGTATTGTATTTTTATCTCTGATAGTAACTTGTAGTTCTCTCCTCCGGTAGACTTTGGGGATCGAGCTCGATGACCTAAAGAGTTTCATATGGGTAACCACAGATGTATGAACTTCAATGCATACTTGAGGAGGAACAACCTTGTCAGAGTGTTGGAGCACCACCACAACCAGAACCAGGAATGTATGTACTGTACCTACTTACTTACCGCAAACCTTTCACGGAAATTCTACTCCAGCCTTGACAATTCTTGGCCGCACAGTCGGCGCTCAACGCCAAGGACGCGTCAACGCGGATGGCGACTCTGATCCTCGCGACCAGCGAAGCGACTGTGGTGTTCCAGGGGGCCGACAGCCTCAGGCAGGACTGCCCCGTCTGCCACGAGTTGTGGACCACGTTCTCCGCGGTGCCACGGCAGCCCACCCCTCAAGCCCAGCCTTTCTCCCCGAGGGATCTCCCACTTCTGGGGAAAAACAAGGCAGGGGCCAAGTTTCTCGAGCAGGTGGTAAGCGTCTGTTTTGTCCCTCACAACAACACGAAGAACAAGCCGATTGAGTCCGGAAGCCCGCGGGTAACCCCACCATCGGAATTGGCCACAAATGTGATGACAATGTGATGACCCGAATCGTCCTAAAGCCAGACGGAAAGATAGCATTCGCTCATCGAGAGAATAGAGGGGGCATGGCTCCTCAAAGGCATACCGATTTATACTGAATGCCTTGGAACGAATCCGAAACGCTCGATGCCACTCACCGACAACCAGTCGACGGCATTGTGGAGTATGGTGTCCATGAGGGCTGTGGAGGCCTCATGGACAAGAATGCCCTGAGGGACAATATGTAGAGCCCGGCACGGCGGGGCAGGTTACGGTTTGGGCGCAGCGCCAGAGGAGGGAGGGGTAGTTCGCCGACGGCGGAGCGTGAACTCCTCGTCAAACCAAGCCGAAGAGTAGCTTTCCCATTTGCACGTAGCTTCATAGCTGTTGAGATTGGCTTAGATACGCAGTCGAGCGCCGTCTTCGTGGGTAAGCCCAAACGTCAACGATTAGTCTATTGTCGCCAAAATGAATGAAGTCGTGAGACCTTTCTGAGCTGTGAGCCTGGCTGTGACGGAGACTTCTGTGGGGTGATTGTCCTGGTCGTTCACAGCGCTGTGGCTGTTTCGAGCAAGGCCTCTTGATGAGATGCTGGCCCCCGCGACTTGGCGTACAATGTTGCGTCTCTTTAACGGTGAAGTGGACCTGACGCAGATGATACAACAAGCAATGGTAATTTCGTCGATATCGCTCTCACCGAATACAGTTGCAATGCTTGACAATGTACAATGTCACTGAGCCTGATGCCGCCCACATGTCGACTTTTTTGATTCACCGCAGCCACTATCAAGCCTCCTATCGCCTCGGGGTGACCATGTCATGTTAGTCGGTCAGGCGCAGCCGCACGGGATGGGTTCGCTCGGTCAGCAGCCGCCACTATGCCAGCTCAGAACGCAGGATTTGTGCTGTTCTTCTTGTCTAGCTCGCCCAAACACGTTAAATGGCCCGTAGCCTTGACGGGTTTTCCCTCTCACCATTCTCTCATCCCAGTTAGTTGCATCCCTCATCCGATCGCGACATTTGCGACGTTGACAATGATCAGTTTCCTTCGTTTGAAACAGGTTCGATGCGAGATATCCACAGTTCCACAGTCCCACAGGAGAAGGGTATATGCTGCATGCAGGTGGTGCACGACCGGTGGTCGCTATGCCTATGACGGGCGAGGTGGCTGTTGTCGTCGGGACGATAATCGTATCCTTGGCCCTCGAAACTCGGAAACTTGAATCGCAGAATTACCACGAAAGCTTGCCGACGCCGGGGAGCTTGCCGGCCTTGGCCTGCATGCGGAACTGGAACTGCATTGTCAGCTTGGCATCAATAGAAACTCTAGCGGACTTACACGGCAAAGACCGTACTGCGAGAGGACACCTGGAAGGTCAGTCAACGTTCTCGGACACCGTCGCCTTCTTGTTCTTCCCCGCCCCTTGCTCCGCTCTCCGCGGTCCACGTCCCATCTCAACTCACCACGGCCCCTGCTGGTCTCGCTACAGCGGTTCTTGACAGCGGTCATGCGGCCCTCGCCGCCGTTGAGGGCGTTGAGCCCGAGCTGCGCCTTGTGCCGGACCTGCGCCGGGAGCGTCGTGTTGCGCGCGACGGCGAGGAACGCGCGGCGCTGCACCTCCATGTCCTTGGCGGAGACGCGCTTGCGGAGATCGCGGAGCACCCAGGAGATGGCGCCCATTGTGCTCTGTGTTTTTGGAGGTAGTCGAGGAGTGCGGTGAAGGGGTGAGAGATGGACGAAGTGACGGACTCGGGGCTCGGACTCGGGCTCGGAGGTCGCGAGCGTGCGGAAAGTGGAGGGCCAACTTCGGAACAGTCCAGACAGCACGAATGGCCAAATTTTGATTCCGTCTCTCGTCCAGAGAAAAGCAAGTAGGAAAAAAGGGGCCACAAAAAGTAGATGGAGGGAGATAGGTTACGTAACCCCGATGGTGTTCTGAAGATGATGAAAGTGCACTCTTTGATGTGCTCGATCTCGGATTTCTCCATCTCTCGGTCTCGCATCTCCACCCCATCTACCATCTCCACCCATCCCTCTTCACTCTTCCCCATCACCTCTCAAAACACATCACGAAAATGCCTCCAAACGAAGCAACAGAGTCACCAGAGTTCAAGGCGTGGCTAATCAAAACCCTCGGGCCTTTGTGAGTGCGGTGGAGCGGCTGGAGCGCGACGCGTTGTGCAGATCGCGCGACCTCATCGCGCGAGATCCGACAAACAATGGCGAGGTCCATGACTCCAACGCGCTATACTCTGTCGGGTCTCCACGTTTTCCTTTGCTCTATTGTGTTGCCTCTTACTCTTCTAACGCACAGATGCGATGCGGACCCGGACGTGCTTGCCGACTACATCATTGCGCTGCTCAAAAATGAGCCAGGCCTCGCTGATGCCGAGCTCCAGGAGGTGTGTCCCCGCGCCTTAGTTGCGGAAGTCACTGCTAACGCGCCAGTTTATGATCACTGAATTGACCGAGTTCCTTGCCGACCACACACGGCCATTTGTGGTGTTGTGCTTTGAGACACTGAGCAATAAGTCGTATCTTCCTGGACATGCTGCCCCCGCGCCGCCCCCGGTCCAGGCTCAGCCCCAGACCTTCCCCCCGCCGAGCTCACTGCCCGACCGACCGCCGTCTCTTCCCGCGCAGCCAGCTGCAGGCCCATCAACAAACGAGGATGTAGAGATGGGTGGCTCTCGCCCGTCACCTTCCTTCGATGCCGGCGCGCCGAGTCGTCCTGGTGGTCGCCCGCGTTGTGTCGACTACCATCAGCGCGGTTTCTGCATGCGCGGTGCAGCTTGCCCGTTCGAGCACTCGGATGACGCGGTCATGCCATCTCCCGAGATGATGTTCCATCAAATGCAGTTCATGGGCCCACAAGGCCCGGGCGGACGCGGCGGAAGGGGCGGACGTGGTGGACGAGGCGGGCGCGGAGGTCGCGGAGGGTTTGGCGGACCCGGTGGACCCGGTGGACCCGGTGGCCCTGGTGGTCCAATGGGTGGCATGGGCATGCCGCCCTTCCCCGGCATGCCACCGATGATGTTCCCTGGTGGACCGGGAGGGCCAGGCGGACACGGCGGACCTGGTGGAGCTCCTCCGGGATTCCAGGGCACTAGCCGACCGCCCCAGGACCGCAACGGCTCGACTCTGCTCATCACCGACATTCCCCCCGCCAACCTCGGCATGGCCACAATCCACGACTACTTTGCCCAGTTTGGTGACGTCACTAACGTCGCTATCGAAGGCAAGTCGCGGCGCGCGCTTGTGTCGTTTGCAACGAACCGCGAGGCGTACAAGGCATGGAAGAGCGACGAGGCGGTCTTCGGCTCGCGACACGTTAAAGTGCTCTGGCACCGCCCGCTTGCCGGTCATGGCGAGGCTGGTCAGAAGAAGCTCGAGGCATCGGCGAGTCTGATCGCCAACATGAAGAAGATGGAGAATGGCGAGTTCTCAACGCAGGGCAATGTCGTCGCTCAGCTCGAGGGACCGGCCAGCCGACTGAAGAAGACGCTCGCGGATTTGGAGAAGAAGGAGAAGACACACAAGCGGGAAACGCTCATGGCCGAGCAGAAGGTGCTCTTTGTCCGCGCGACAAGCGCTTCGCACGAGGACAAGGTGTCCATTCTCAGCCGTATCAAGGAGATTGCACAGGAGTTGAAGGATCTCGACAAGCCGGCCCCTCCCCCCGAAGTTGACATGACCGACAAGGACAAGCTTGTCGCCGAGCTCGCCAAGCATGGCATGGAGACCACAGCAGGCACCGACGAGGAGGAGCTGTTGAAATTGAATGAGCAGCTTGCGGCCTTGCGGGATAAGGTGAGTGCTGGACCGGAGCACAAGGAAGCACTTGCTAACATCAGGCATCGACTCTGGGCATTCCGTCAACGCGGTACTCGCCGTATGGCCGCGGGTCGCCTCGCGGGCGCGGCGGTCGTGGACGGGGACGCGGACGTGGTGGCTTCAATCGTCCCATGTCTCTCGACAACCGCTCCAAGGTCTTAGTCGTGTCTGGCGAGAACCTCGGCTCTGAGGCAAACCAGCAGACCTTGCGTGAGTGGTACGAGTCCACTGGCGGCAAGGTCAGCGCGAGCGACGAGGGCATGCTCGTCACCTATTCGAGCCGTGAAATGGCGGAGAATGTGAGTTGCGGAAATATCCAGTTTCACGACTAACCCTGTAGGCACTTGCACTCGGCACGAGCGGCATCCCGAACCTTCCAGCGCCCGTCAAGGCGTCGTGGGCCTCGGCGCCGCCGTCAAACGGCGCGAGCGGGCAGCATACGCCACAGCACGAGGACATGCAGGTTGAGGCCGAGGAGGGCGAGATGATGGAGGAGCGCGGCGACGGCGAGCGACGTGAGCGTGACGAGTCGGGCGGCGTGTGGGGAGCATAGACACATTGACTGGAACGGCAGCAGCAGACATGTAGTGATTGTAGCCACATGAACGTTTGTTAGAGTTTTGTGCTGTTCTCACTCTGGCATCATTTCGAGCTTTGCACCTCATTCAACAAGTAGTTCAGAGGAGCGGATGGCCTCCAGAACTTCGGATACGAAACGGTCACCTCTGGGCGGTCGGTGTCCTCAGCCGTTTGATACCGTTTAGATGTGCATACCGTAATTGTGCTGCCAGCTGGTGGTATGGCTGTTTCCATTCGAATAAAACATCCTGTCCTCTCGGGCGCCTCTTCTTGGATGTTCAGCTTCTATACCGTGCACTGGCCGCCCCTCTGACTTCTGGCTTGCCTCCCAGAATCACCCCCAGTGGTCAGCGTGCCTCTCATCGCGCCTGGTTTGAGGATCACACACAAATATGCGATACGAGGGTCAACAGGAATGGTCGGTCCCGCACTCAGGTTGGTTTAGTCACGCTCTTCGCCTGCCACTCGGCATTTGTGTGTGTCCGTAACAAGTACGGTACATAATCAGCTGGTCCTAGTCGCCATTGGGATACCATCGGAGCCTCAGAGAGATGTGGACGGACATGCCGCCGCGCTGCTGAGCCATCGAGATTGAGGATCGCTGCAATCGTGGCTGTCGGGCCTGATTGAGCTGTTATGGCCGTTATGGCTCGTGGCTGAGAACGTGCCTCAGGTTCACGTACCGGGACCTCGCTTACTGATTGTACATCATGCACACGCAAGACAGCATGCATGGTTAATTACATGCCCACACGATGCCAACATGGTGCCAACACGATGCCGTGCACAGAGATGCATATCTCTCGGTATCACGAGACCCATGGTGCTTGTCCGTGTTTACATTGTTGCATTACGGCGGCGGGCAGGTACGCGTTGCTGCTGGCTGCCCTGGGATAGTGGAATGGATTGCACATCTCGGGCTTCACAATCCACAGTCCCCGGCGAAGGACGTTGCTCTCCACAAGTACACAAGTGCATAGCAGCACACATCGCAGAAAGGAACCCAGGTACCGAGCAGCGTTTCCGCCAGTCGGACATGCATCCTACCGTAAATACGAGTACCGGAAGAGTGACGACCCCCGAAGCCCGACACGACCCCGTTTCCCCTGTTCCCGTTCTGCCGTTTCCAGCGGCCTCATACCCCATACGTTCCTCGATGCTCGGTCCTGGTCCTGGATCCTAGATGTGCTTGCCACTGCGCGCCGAGATCTCGACATTGATGGCGCGGCGCGGCGCCGCGTGCCATCTCATTTGTTCCACCGCCATTCGTCCCTCGCCGAGCTGGCCATGTTTAGCCCTCGCTTGTGTGTTTGCGGGGCTTCCTGCAGGCTCGCGCACGGGCTGTTCTATGGCTTCCGCCGGGTGTGCGCACTGTGCAAAGAGTGTTCTGTGCCACACTGCCCGTGCACTTCGAAGGATTGCGGCGCATGGGGAGGGGCACGGCCCGAGGAGGTACATCAAGTGGCCGTGCATGACGTGCAGGAAGCTGGAGGTTCGAACCTAATCAAGCCAAGCAATCGCGGACGAATGGGCGTACATTCATCAAGGCTCGGCGCTCGCTGGCGTCTTGGCTTGTACCATGTGCATTGGTGCAGAAAGGCATGTGGGCGCCAGGGAAGAGGAGTCGACGCTGTTGTGGCTGGAGTGGGTGGTACGTGTTTACGCGCTTGATTTCTTTCTTTTATTTTTCGACGTACGTGGAGCAGGAGCAGAAGTTTATTTTTTCTCTCTCTTCTCTGGTTCCTGCCCCTTTCATTATTCCCGATGGTGACTCTCCTACTCTCCCTCCCTTTCTCCCGTCTTCTCGGCACCATCACGCAGCAGCACGCACAACGGTCCCCATTCCCTCCTGTTCCTCCCCTTAAAAGACAATGAGAAGAGCGCCTGCCCGGCCTGCGTGAATAGCAAAATAGCATGCAAACCCGTCCGACGAGCCATCCCCCCCGATACCCTGTGGTATTCAGTCAAACGCCAGAATTCAACGACCAGCCATCTCGCTGGCGCCGCTGCCTGTCTTGTATAGCACCTTGCTTCTCATCCGTCCGGTGCGCTGCGCAGGGTAAGGGAAGAGTGTTAATGCATTTCATCCCCCGTTCCAGGACGCACTAATGTCCGACCAGCAGCACCGCAGTGCCGCAGGGCCGCTGCCATCGCTGCCACAGGGCACCAGATCCCGGGAAGCGCGAGAAGCACAACACGGTCACCCCGCAGGCCGTGCTCGCCGTCATCGAGACACTCCCGGAACGCCCCCCGTTCCAGCTGTCCAGCCTCTTGTTCATTGCGCCGGCGCCAAGCCCTGATGGACGGCCAGTAGATGGGATGGGCGTTATGCCGATGTGGGGTCCAGTACCAGAGTACGCAGAGTATGGCTTACGTGCTCTCCCATATTCTCTCTCTCTCTCTAGTGCTGCGCGTGAGGCGAGAAGCGCAGCTCTGGGAAATTGCAGCAGGGGAGCAGCAGGAACTGATCTCTCGTCCACCTCTCGTGATTAGGCTTTCTCGGGCCAGGAGACTTTTGCGCTACCATGCCGGGGTGCGAGAGGGGATGCCGAACAACAACAACAATATAAACTCTGCCTCCCCCGGTATCTCATTCTCTTTCTCCTTTTCTCCACTCCCACAACACCACCCCTCCTCCCATCAGGTTGCTGTGCATCCTGTCCTTTTGACGCCAACGACGCCTGCGGCATCCTAACGTCTCCTTCTCTCTGATCTCGGAAGCCGGTCTTCCATCGAGCAGAGCTCGCAGAGTTTTCCACCCAGCCAAGCAGTACCTTGTAAACCACCCTTTCCGGTCACTTGTCCCTCTCTTATCGAGTGATCATCAGCCATGTTCGCGCATCTCGCTCTTCTCCTTCCGCTCCTCGCGGGCGCCGACGCCCTTGGCGGCTCCCACTACGTTGCGATACAGAAGTCTCTTGGCAAGCGCAATGCCGAGCCCAACCCAGCTCCCGCCCCAGAGGCCGACCCGCTCGGTGGCTCTCACTACGTCGCAAACCAGCACCGCTACTCGTACCAGAAGAACGTGAAGCGCGTCCCCGTTCCTGAGCCAACCCCTGCTCCCGAGGGATACGACTACGTGCGCGATGACTACGGCTTTGTGGTGCTCGACGAGCGCGGTGTGCCCATTTCCACCACCACAACAGTCGTCGTCCCCATGACGTCCACCAACACCGTCTGGGTCACCCACACGGAGAACTACCCCGAGCCCACCGCTACCACCTCGGCCGACCCCTCGGCTGACCCCTCGGCATCGGCTGAACCCTCAAGTACTGCTTCGTCTTCGGATGACTGCGAAGAATCCCACACCCCATCGGCGACTGGCGCGCCATCCGCGACTTCCTCGGAGGCTGGTCCTTCAGAGTCTGCGTCCGCCTCGGAGTCACCTACCTCGTCGGAGGCACCGTCGTCTTCGGGCGAGCCTACCTCTTCTGTCGAACCCACGTCCTCTGTGGAACCGACCTCATCGGGGGAGCCTTCCTCGTCTGAGGAGCCGAGTGCCACCGAGACGCCTGGCCCTTCCGCCTCGTCTACCCATTCGGCTCACCACTCGGCTTCGACATCCGACTGCTCGTCCTCTGAGTCGATGCCTTCCGCTTCGGAGACGGGCGAACCCACCGAAACCCCTTCGGCAACTTCGACTGAGGCGTCCTCCTCAGAGTGGTGGACTTCGTCGTCGTCCACTCGCTCGTGGCACCACTGGCATTCGTCGTCGGTCTCTGCTTCCCCCACCGACAGCGCCTTCCCGACTGCCACCTCGTCTTACGTCCCCTCGGCTTCCGCCACTGAGGCACCCTCCGAGTCTCCATCTCCTTCGGATGAGCCCACTGAGTCTACTACCGAGTCAGTTGAGCCCACTGCCACCTCCTCGGTCGAGCCTTCTGAGTCGTCTACTGCCCCTTCGTCCACCAGCTCCCAGGCTCCTCGGCCCACGAACAGCGGGGAGGTTCTGATGAACGGTTACTACGCCGACTGGACTTCCAACATCCTTCCTCCCGAGAATGTTGACTGGAACGTCTTTGACGTTATCTTCTACGCCTTCTCCGAGCCCAGGTCTGACGGTTCGATGTCTTTCGGTAACAACAACCAGATCCTCTCGCGCCTCGTCACCAGTGCCCACAACGCCGGTAAGAGGGTCGTCGTTTCGGTCGGAGGATGGACTGGCTCGGCCAACTTCTCGCCACTTGTCGCCAGCTCGCAGCTTCGCTCGGCCTTCGTTCAGAGTCTTGTCCAGATGGTCGACCACTACAACCTTGACGGTGTTGATCTTGACTGGGAGTACCCCGGAGCCATGGGTGCCGCCGGCAACATTGTCTCGCCCGACGACTCGGCCAACTTCCTCATCTTCCTTCGTCAGCTCCGTGCAGCGCTTCCCGACAAGCTCATCACCGCCGCGACCCAGGTGTGGCCCTTCTACGGTCCCGACGGCAACCCGCTTCCGGATGTGTCGGACTTTGCGGATATCTTTGACTGGATCCTCATCATGAACTACGACATCTGGGGCTCGTCCAGCAACCCCGGTCCCAACGCCCCCCTGAACAACGGATGCGGCACCTCCTCGCAGCCCACTGCCAATGCCTACGCCGCTGTTGCTTCGTGGACCGCTGCCGGAATGCCCGCCCACAAGATCACCCTCGGTGTTCCTGGCTACGGTTACCTGCAGCGCTCTTCCGCTACCCACCTCTACGGCCGTGACAACACTGTCTGGCCGCGTGCGCCGAAAGCCTCCCTCCTGGAGAAGCGCCAGTCGCTCACTCTCCGCAACTCGGAGGGCGGTACCACCAGCGGACAGATCACCTTTGCCAGCCTCATCGAGCAGGGCGCCCTCCGCTATGAGAACGGTCAATACGTCGGTGCCGGTGGCTTTGTCCGCAACTGGGACGACTGCTCGTCGACACCTTGGCTCAAGTCTACCGCGTCTGGGCAGATTGTGACGTACGACGACTTTGAGTCCCTCAACCTCAAGGGTCAGTTTGCCAAGCAGGCTGGTCTCCGTGGCGCCTCCATCTGGTCGCTTGATGCCGAGTACGTCAACGGCGGCTTCCCGCTCAGCGCAACTGTGCGCGCCGCCATGGGCATCTAAAACGAAAACGAACGAGGAGCGCCATTATAGACTCTGCCGACGACCTTTGAAGGCTTGTACGATTGCACCCGACGACCGACGGACGACCGTCATGGATACACTCTGCACATTACCCCCCATACTAACCCATCATATTCCCTGCACCAACCTCTCCCGCTGTGCGCCTGGTGCGCGCCGTGGTTCCCTGTCACCCCATGCTCAGAGAGAGCAGTAATCAGTAATACTCCGTACATACCACAGATGCAGGCCCAACTATGTTTATCAGTGATGCTGAGACTATTGAGCAAGCCGTGCGAGCTGACCGCGAACCTTGAGGGGAGACAGGAACAAACGCCCAAGCGTAGTCATGTTCGTTAGGGTCGGCATGCTTAACAGACGCACGGATGTGACCCGGTGAGTGAAGTAAGCCAAACCCTACTGGAATCAACACTGGAATCTACTGGAGTTGCAACTTCTTTCAACTACCATATCCCAATCTCCTCAATGCGTCTGTCGTCAGCTCATTCACGCCGTCGCTCTTTGGTCTTCGTCGCCCGATTGCCTCCAGTGACGTATCACGTGACGATCGCCGCGATCTTCGTGAACAGAAGGAGACATAGCTCAGCTGGGAGAGCGAGCGACTGAAGTATCAGTTATCATATCGCTAGGTCGGGTGTTCGATCCACCCTGGCTCCATTCTATCCCTTTTTGGATGTCTTTGGACGACTGGGACCTGCCGTGCTGTTACGGGAGGCAACGGCTTACGGAGAGACGAGGTCGCGCGCTAGAAGGGCTTGAAACGGAGACGGGGGGTCAACGGGGTGGGTTTCCTGCCGATTGGATGTTCTGGCGAGATAAGCAAAACGAGACAGCAAGACGAAGCTGGCACATCGCCACGCAGCTCGTTGAAGAGTTCGGAAACCACGTTTCGAGTGTCATGGTTCGTGCTTCAATCTGGCTGTACGTTCTCAATGTTGCGGTCAGTTGCGTTTGGGGTCAGATCGTGTGGGCACGCCATGAAGCTTGGTCCATGCTCGTTACGGTTAGATTTTCCTGTGCATTGTCTTCAGGACCAGGGTGCGAACGGGGATGAGTTGCTGGTTCGCCGCAGCGCCAATGTTTCCTCGCCAGATGTGTTTGTTGCTGCGATGAGACGAAGAGGATGGATTGTGGGGACTTTGAACTTGAGCAAGTAGCAAACTGAGACACCAGCTCACCATCGTCAACCCCGTTGTTGGCGCGTATGTGAGTGTCACGTGATTAATCCGACGCGATTCCAGGTCACCGGATTCCAGAACTTCAAAGCTCTCATGGCCAACTTTCCTGTTACGTAAAGTTGAACGGGTCGCCATGCCCCGTGCCCCGGCCTCTCGGCGTCCGCGTCGCGACGTGCTTTCAGCCAAGACGGACGGGGACTGGTGTTTCTCATTCATTCACCATTATCAACATCAGTCACGACTTGGGCCATCCATCACCCTTTCCATCTCTCACCTCCTTTACTCCTTACCCGCTCAGCATCTACACGCGAGACGCGAGACGGGGCAGCTCGTATATCAGCAGCAGCAACCACACACACAACACTGGGCACACGTTTGTTCTTGAAGATCAACTTGGACTGCCAGGACACCATTCGCTTAGCGCCACCGTTCCCTTCCTCCTCGTTTCCGCGTTCCCCGACTCCTTCGGTTCTGCCACGATGGCTATGGGTACACCACAACGCAATCCGCCGCCGCATATGATGCAGCCACCACTTCCGGCAACAGCAGGGCCATCGGCCGCTGCAGGAATGGACGACGACGACAATGACGAGGCAGACAACATCTTTCGCGACATGTCGTTTGAGGAGGTGCTTGAGGACCTGAACGCACGTTTCCTCGCCAACCTCCCCGAAGAGGAGATGACGCTCGTACGGTTGTACTGGCAAGCAGAACAGGCCCATTGGTTCTACGAAGACTACCTCCGCCCATTGAACCCCTTGCTCCCGTCCCTGTCGCAGCGCCAGTTTACGCATTTGATCATCGCCTCGTCTCCGCTGTACGACGGCGCAGATATCGACTACGACGCCGTGTGGGAGGAGTACTGCGCGTACAAGAAGATGGTGCCGTGCTGCGGCGGCATTCTCATCAACAAGACTCACGACAAGGTCCTGATGGTGCGCGGATGGAAGACAAATGCCGGATGGTGCTTTCCCCGCGGCAAGATTAACTCGGAAGAGTCGGAAGTGGCGTGTGCGATCCGCGAGGTGAGCCAAACCTTTGGTCGTGGCCATGGCTGCGGTACATTGGTGCAAACCTGATCTCCTGATCTGGTCATTGTTCGTGTTCTGATCCTGATCCCCCCAGGTGGAGGAGGAAACGGGATTTGATCTCACCGGGCGGATAAACCCCAACGACTTTGTCAAGACGCAGATCAATGCCCAGGAGGTGACCATGTTCATCGTCAGCGGCATTGACGAGTCGACGGTCTTTGAGACGCAGACGCGCAAGGAAATCGGCGCCATCGAGTGGGTCCCCTTCCTGGACCTCCCGACCTGGGCCAACAAGAAGGGCCCCAAGCGCACGCCCGGACAGAGCCAAAAGAAGTTCTACAATGTGACCCCGTTCGTGGGGCCACTGAAGAAGTGGCTCCAGAAGCAGGGGATAAATCCGTATCCCAAGCGCCGCGGCGAGGCGGTGCCGGCTACGCGCCAACGCGAGCTGCAGCCGTTCACATTTGACGACGAGCCCTCGAAGACACCAGTCATCCAACACGTTTCACACGAGGGACACCAGCACCCCACCACCGCGCTGGACCAGCTGTTCAGCAAGTTTATCCAGAAGAAGGACGACAACGTGACCGCGCTTGACAGCGATAACGCCAAAACGCTCGACCAGTTGTTCGGTGGACTAAACCCTGCTCCTACAACAAAGCCAAGCGCGGTTTCGAAACAGCATCAGGGGCCACAGTCTACCCAGGTCACGCAGGCCAGCGAGGACGATGCTCTTGCCCGTCTCTTGAGTGGATTGACTACTGCTCCTGCTTCTGCCCCAGCTCCCGCTCCTCCGCCTCACGTATCCCTTCCCCCGCCCGATTCGAAGCAGTCGAAACTGCTGGCGGTGCTGTCCACTTCAAAGAACGCTGCGCCGCCCGCCACACCCCCACAGGCGAGTCGCTCAGACCACCAGACCGGCCTCCTGTCAATGCTGTCTCCGCCGAAGCCGAGCAGCACGAGTCTGGCTCCTTACGGAGCGAACTCCGTGGCGCATCCTGCAACCTCACATTCGGCGCCGGCCCCGCCCATGGACGACAACGAGCGTCACAACCGTCAACAGGCCCTGCTGCAGTCGCTGTTCATGGGTGGACCGTCCGCGCCTTCCACCCCTCCTGGCTTCCATCTCCGCCCACAGGCCGGCGCGTCGCCGGCAAGCGGCATGATCTCACCCATGCCCCCCATGCCTCCATCTCAGGCTGGCTGGCAGCCACCGTCCCCATCTAACCTTCGCTTTCAGAACGATTCCCCTACACGCGGGGCACCTTTTACCCCACCGCAGCTGGACCGCTCCGAGGTCGGTTCGCAGTACTACAACGCTCAGCAGATGCCTCCGCATCTCTCGCCACAACAGATGCCTCGCCCACCTCAGCCCCAGTTCTCCTCGCCTCCTCAGCCGACCTTCAACCAAACTCCGCCCCGGCCCCCGGTGAACAACCACCAGCGTGCCCTGCTGGGAACGCTTTTCAACAACAACCGCCCTCCTATGCAGCCCTCCTTCAACGGTCCGGGCATGTCCAACAACCAACCCATGCCCATGCCTAACGGCCCTTCCAGCGGCCGCCCACCGAACAACCACCCCGGGCCGAACATGTATTCCAACCCTGGATTTCCCCAGTTCCCTGGCCCGCCGCGCGACCAGTTCTATAACGGACCGCCTCCCTTCCCGATGAACCCTCCCAGTGGAGGCTACATGCCGCCGCCAGGCATACACGGCGCCCGTCCCCCGCCTATGTCTGGCCCTGGCGGACCGCCTTCCCACCATCCCGCGCCGCAGCAACAGCAACAGCAGCAGCAGCAGCAGCAGCAGCAGCAGCAGCAGCAGCATTATCAGCAGCATCAACAGCAACAGCCCCAGCCGCCGGCGTCCGCCTCCCCTGCCATGCCATCCCACCCGGCCCCGCAGCCGCAGCCCCTCGCGCCGGGCTCGGCGGTTCACCAGCCTGTGCCCCGCCCGCCGGTCGGCGGTGGTCTTCTGGGCCTTATCAACGGCACGAGTGGATGATCTATGTGCGATGCATCTGTGGTGGTTGTGAGGAGTCAGGGGTTGAGGCAATGCCCTCACCATTGCCTGCTAATGCGAACCTCTATGTTGATGTTACTGTCCAGAGATTTAGAATAACGACCAGCGCGACCAGTCACTACTGATATCAATCATACTCATCCTGGGCCGTCGTGCTCGGTAGCTCCGAGCTCTGACCTCTCGGCCGCGAGGCAAGCCCCCGCTGCAACCGCGGCTGCTAGCTCGAACACCTGCCTGCTAACAAAAACGAGGACCAGTCGAGACTAGGCCGCTCACTACATCGTAAGGGAGTCGAACCCCTGCCGCGTCGAGGCTGCATGGCAACGACGCATGATACCGTTTCACCAACGATGTCGCGATGTCGGTCATCCTGGGGGCCGCTCCCGCCGAGCTCTGCCGACAGGCATGCGACGGAGAAGAGGTGGACGAGCGGACAGATGGGCGAGGAAACGGCGCAGTTCTAAACGGGAAAGGGAGCCCCATAGGAGTTAAGGAGCACGACATGACAAGTTCGTGGTAGTAATGCAAGATATACATTTGCTCCGTGTAGTAGTAATACGGAGGAAATGTATATCTTGCATTACTACTACGAACTTGCCTACATTCGACTGCAGTCTCCTTCATGCCTAGTTTCCTCTGTGGGCTCCGACCGTAACCGGAGTCTCAATCGGTGGCCTTAGAGACTAGGCGGAGATGGAATATTTTCGTTCTGTTAGCCATTCGGCGGTAGCTTGTTGTCGTCTTTTATACGCCAGGATACTTCAAGACCAGAGAGGTAATCGAAATCATTAAAGGTCCCCCCAGAATCCCGGCACCGAAGGTCCTTCTGGTTAGCGTCGATATCGGCCTCCCTCTGTGGTGCGACCGTCGCAGAATCACCTAAATCTTGGCAATGATGCGCAAGGGCAACAGGAAGGCTGATTCTGAAAAACCCTTGGTGATTTCTCTTGTCGGAAAGCATCCCGGCGCATCGACGCCAACTGTCACTGCAGTACCTTGGTGTGCACGGCGCGACCTTAGGACAGTAGCGAATGGTGTAGTTCTAGCTAGGATGGTATAGACGCGATACATTCGC